>CM075676.1:5225000-6475000 GCA_037962975.1 Clitoria ternatea
GAAATGACATATAGGAACTCGGTTAAATGAAGGTGTAAGGAAAGAACAGAGATTCTAACTTTATCCCAAACAATCACATAGACTTTAAGCACATAATCACTTCATTATCCTATTGTGGAAAAGAATAACATAAGTCTTTTATCTTAACTCTAAGCTATGTTCATGCTTTAATTTTAACAAGATCAAAAAGATGGTTCACATTAGCTAGTTTCGTTTCTAAATATACATTATTTTAATACAAATTAAATATTATGCTTTATATAAAGCTGTCAACAATGATATAATTAATTCATTATACATATATAATCATATGATTAATGAAACAATTTACTTTACCAAATCATCTTTCTCACCACAAAAAAAAATTACCATATAGTGACGAGGGTTTCCAACGACTCTTATTTAAATCATAGCTATTGATGTCTGATACCTATAGACATTTAATAAACCATGGGTATACATATATTATCTATACAGAGAAGAATGATTTTATCCTATTTATTCTAGTGTTACATTTGGAACCGTCAGGAGATTACCACAAAATAAGAAATTTAATAAGGTTTTACACCAGTTTATCTAAATAGATGTAAAAAATTATACAGTGGTACTTTTGCAAATAAAAGGAAACTGAACTGTTCTTTACAGGGGGTGTAGAAATATGCTTGTAGAACAACTCAAAATATACATATAAATGTGTTTTTTATACAAAGCAATGTGCGTATAAATGTAAATACGGAGAGTCTTTGTATGCTGAGGCGGAGTGCAATATGCTCTGGGGCGATGTCACAGTCCGCCTGACGGGATCCACGTTGCCTTGACCCGATTGGGGGTGGTACCTGCAATCGTTCTCCGACGCTCAAGTCAGTATTTCAGAATACTTAAAGACTTAGAAAGACAGTCAGAGAGAATTATGCAAGTAAGAGAGTATGAGGTCCAGAGAATGGGAAAAAGAGAGCCCTTATACCTTTTCGAGAGAGGTTTATATACCTGTTACTGGTGCTCCATTATTGGTAGGACCCGCTCCTTGTCTTCAGGCATAATGCTGAAAAGGTAGTGGGTCCTTGCGCCGTTTACATGCACCATTATTGTAGTAGGTATCACCACTTGTCTGGAAAGCGTTAGTGCTTTAATATTTTATTGTTATTTCCCTTTATGCGTGACAGCGTGATTCCCATTATTAACCTCTCAAGACAGAGTCAATCTCGTGCCGGGGTTGTGAGTATGGGCTCGCTACGCAGTGTGGGAAATTCAGTATTCCGCCAATATTGAGCTTATGGCTTGGCGGAGTAACAACTTTGGCGGGGTTACGTTCCTTGGCGGAGTAACATGCCTTGGCGGAGTAAGGTGCCTTGGTAGTGTAACTTGCTTTGGCGGGGTTATGCTCCTTGGCGGAGTAACATGCCTTGGCGGAGTAAGGTGCCTTGGTAGTGTAACTTGCTTTGGCGGGGTTATGCTCCTTGGCGGAGTAACATGCCTTGGCGGAGTTACCTGCCCTGGCGGTATGTACTCCGTATAGAAGTGATTATAACGTACTCAATCGCGTACTCCTCTTGTTCAAAATGCTGATCTGGCAAAGCATTAAAGCCATGCTCTTGGGGGCCGGTGTTAGGACCGGATCAGAAACATTGTACACATTGTTTGGAGAAGATTAAAGTTTTTAAAATAGATTGACTTCACTCTCACATGAACCCTCTCATAATTTAATTATTTGCACGATCACTCTCTTCTCAAATCTTTAAACGCATAGGAGCCTTTCTTCTTGAACCTCTACAATGTCATTGGAACCTTTTACCGTCGCCTCCATGAGAATGTTGTAGCCTCCGTCAAAACCTCATTGTTGTTGTGAGAAGTTTATATTTCATGTGAGAAGCTCGTTGGTCGTGACTATTAGAACCTAATCACTATTGTAAAAAGCTTATTGTTTGTCGTGATAAACTCATTGTTCGTTGTGGTTCTCAAAACATCACGGCTGGTGTGAGAAGTTTGTAAATTTGTTTTTTGTATTTGTGAATTGTTAGAAAACTACAAGGAATAAGCTGTACTAAGGATGAATTAATGTCTTGAAAGTGAAATTTTGGTAGACCAGGGGTGCAATATATGATGCTCCCTGAGGTTAACACAATCACTCATAATTGACATAGTGCACTCTGAATCGTTTGTGTTGGAACCCCTGCCATAATTCTTAGAAAAAAGGGATAAGAATAAGACGAGCATGAGTAAAGGATGAGACAGAGTTATGCTTTGAGATCATAAAGAAAATAAGAGAGATGCCTCTATTTATAAGCTCTGGTAAGGCTTTAAAAAAGGCAAGAAATGATTTTTCATTAAGGAAAGTTATTTCATTGTCTTCCAATAGTCATAAATCAACAAATGCAATTAATACTTTGTCTCCCAATGGTCAAAAATCTAAAAATACATTTTAATTCCTTGTTTATGATCGTTATACGGAGGGAAAATGGGAAAAAAAATCAGGAACATCTTGTAAGTTAATATTCCCGTAATCCTATGTTAATGACTTAGCAAGATAAAGAAAAGAATTTTGAGCAAAGAAAGTTGATTTTATGCCTTAGTGTTAATGCCTAAAAGATTGAATTAACACGTAGTGTAATAAGGCAATAACTTTTGTTCATAAAGTAAATTGCTCTTAAACTAATTAAACTAGGTTGGAACCCTCACTGCACACATTATAACTTTAAAATGTAGGGACTCTGCGATACAACATGCAATATCAAAAATCATTTTCTCAACCTTGGGAAACACTTAAGTGTTTTAAGAAAGATTGCTCAAGTCATTTTCAAGGCAACTTTTACCATCCCACCCATATATTTATTCACGTAAACAGTGTGCCTCATAAACATTAAGTGTATCTAAAGTACTTTCTATAATAAACTTTATTTTATTATTTGAAAGTACTCAAAATGTATCTCACTAACACTTTTCTCAAAGATAAATCAAGTGCGTCTTACTAACACTTTTCTCAAAGATACATCAACTTTGTCTCACTAGTACTTTTTTCCATGATACATCAAGTACCTTTCATAAGCACTAGATTTGGATTCAGTGAAGTGAAGAGAAGATACATCAAGTCTCATTTCCCCAACTATACAATATTTCCACTACACATAATTAGGATCCCATAAGCACCAATACTATAAGATATGTTTACTTTCAAATCAAGCATTGCTTTATGTCATAAGAATTAGAATGCATTAGAGTAATCATATGCCTTAGTTTGACCAACAAATTGGGTATCCGTCATATTTTCCTCATACTTAAGCCTTAAGGTCTGTTCTCCTAAGGCATGAGGTATTTCTTGCTTTGAAAAAAGATACATAACCCTTTGTGGTGGTGTTAATAAGATGTATTTGATATATTTATGAGAAAGTGTTGATGAGACACGCTTGATATATCTATAAGAAAATACTTATGAAACGCACTTGTTGTATTTCAAAACATATTATTGGTGTATGCTAAGGTATTAATGTATCAATTTTAACTTATCAATAAAATTAATATTTTTAATTTTAAAGTTGTTTTAAAACTATTTATCCCTAGAATATTAGGTCATATGAGAATTGTTCCTAAAATGTCCCTAATCAAGTATTTACATGGGGACATGTAAATACATTAAGACTAGTATATGAATATACTGATGATCTGATCTCACAGATCATGGATATAGATATCAAGTTTTTACATGGGTACATATTAAGAGTAATGTTGTATTGGATAGACCCATCATGATAACGTTGCATCGTTACATGAGTATCATAAACGGTTCTTAATGTGGTAATGCGATATAGTCCTTCGACCTGAAGTCATTACGATTTTTACATAAGGAGTTTGTTGTTTTAATACAATCAAACATCATCTGTAATAAGATCATCATAAAGATTGTGATTAGGCAATGAATAAATTATGCCGAGGGATGTGAGTGATGTAAATGGGATTTGTATCTCCTATGTGACAGGAGTGATATTTATGGGTCACTTAATGGAGTAAGACTAACAAAATACGTGGTCATGCTAGGAAGAATAAATATTAGATATTTAGTTTGTAAAGTCTACTCTAGTATCAAGTAAAATAAATTGGGCCATACAAGGATGACGACGATCATGCCTTGAGCCTAATTAGATATCATGACAAAAGAAATAAATATATAAAAGACTAAACACCCCAGTTAGTCCCTCACTCCAACAGAGTCGGACACTTAGGTCCTCCAATTAATAAGTGAGTCCCGTTAGTCCTCCACGTCCATCATCGTCAGACAAATAGATCCCTGTCGTTAATGAAGTGTTAATGTCCGTCAGAGTCAGCTGACGTGGATCGTTAAATTCCAACAGGGATGCCACGTCAGAGTCGGCGAGGATCTATTTGTTTGACGATGAAGGACGTGAAGGACTAACGAGAGTCATTAACTGAAGGACCTAAGTGTCTGACTCTGTTGGGGTCAGGGACTAAGTAGGGGTGTTTACTTAAAATATTTCGTCTCTGAAAGTCATGTCATACAAATAAAAACAATACGACGTCGTTTTGATGGTAACCCTAAGTATTTTCATCGTTCTCTTTCTTCTTCTTGTCTTTTCGCGTTTTCTGGTTTTCTTCATCTTCCCCCACTAGCTTCTTCTCTTGTCTCTGTTCTCTTCTCCCTCTCAACAACTACTAAGTGGTTGCGTTTGGTTGGCTTCCTTCTCTGTTTCGTCCATCGAAGCTCCGTTGGAGGTTTCGTAGAGGCTGCTCCCTTGTGCTGCCTGCCAACGCGGTTTGGGGTAAAAGTCTTGTATGCCCCTACGATTAAGGCTAAAGCACGAGCCCCACACACCTAACTGTGGAAGCTTCACACTGAGAAAGCGTCTATTCCACGAAAATGAAAGAGCTTTGCCAGTTAAGAGGGTCCATATCATAGGAAGAAATGAGCTTTGAAGGGTCGATCTCGCAGGTAACATTCCTCTCCCTGTTTTTGCATCTCTGATTTTCTATTCTTTGAGTTTCTTCTATTTGGTGGTTTTCTATTTTGTATGGGTTTTGTGTTTTATTGAGTTAAGGGTGGTGGGGTTTAGGTGTTGGTGTGTAGGTATTGGTGGTGGTTTAGGTTTCGGTTGTGGTTGTGGGGAGGCTACGGGTGTGGGTTGGGTCAACTGTTTGACTAGATTCAAGGGCTTCAAATATATTGGCACTATTCTGTAAGAAATTATCACTTTGATCGTCAGTTGTTCATCATCTAAATATAATCTGTTGAAAGACACCAGGGAGACTACTATATTGCACTTGACACACTGATTGGATTTTTCATTGTTAGTTCTATAATGCAGGCATCAGACTCTAAATCATCAGCTATACTACAATGATAGAGGCCATGGAACTCACTTCTCTAATCCAAGTTTTGAACTTTACTGCACATTGGAGTCTTCCTCTGCAGTTGGAAGTTTCATTGTTTATAACTCCTCTTCAACTGTTAGTTTCTCACCTAATGGTAGCCCTGTGTCGCAACAAGATTCACAGTCATATCCAACTGACCATTATCACTCCCTTGAAAATAACTATGGCTCTCCAATGAGTGGATCCTGCATAACCAATAATTTAAACAGCTTCAAGCACAAGCTAAGAGAGTTGGAAAGTGTGATGCTTGGCCCTGACTCTGATAACCTTGATAGTTATTGAAATAGAAGAGTTTGACAAAACTTATATAATTTGTGTTAAATAATTTTTAAAGAACATATATTATAGTTATATGGAAGGTAAAATATTTTGAGTAAACACCCCCCACTTAGTCCCTGACCCCAACAGAGTTGGGCACTTAGGTCCTCCAGTTAATGAGTCTTGTTAGTCCTCCACGTCCGTCATTGTCGGACAAATAGATCCTCCCCGACTCTGATGTGGCATCCCTGTTAGAATTTAACGATCCACGCCAGCTGACTCTGATGGACGTTAACACTTCATTAACGGCGGGGATCTATTTGTCCGACGATGACGGACGTGGAGGACTAACGGGACTCACTTATTAATTGGAGGACCTAAGTGTCCGACTCTGTTGGAGTGAGGGACTAACTGGGGTGCTTAGTCTATATAAAATAATGATCACTTATAGGTCATGTCGATGTAAATAATATTCGGACATAATGATATATTACTACATGTCGCTCTTATTATATGATCCGGTCTAGATACCGGCCCCCATACTTGTGACGTCAGAATTGATCTCATATAAGGAAAACCGGTGTCCAGGTTCAACGTTACCACACCGGATATCCGTTGTCTGGTCATCCGCCCTCACTCCACGACAGCATCATTCATTTTCGCTGTAACGGTTCTATGTTCATTGATACAGGATATTTATATAATTGTTAGCTTTTCCCTCATAGCAAGAGAAGAGCCTTTGATAACTTATCAACGAAGACACTGTTTGTAGCAAAATACGTCACATCAATGGCTTCAGAAAGTAAGTGGGCGTGTCAGCAGATTATGCGGAAAAGGTGATTATCCTCTCCTCTCTCTAGAGGATTGTACTCTGATAATTGACCTACCCTCCTGACACATTCTGAAAGTCGAGCCACTTTGATTAACACAATATACACGCAATCAGAGATAAGGGACCCACCTGCATCCAACGTCTCATTTTTTCTCTTACGTTCAACTATAAGAAGCCATATCAACACACATGCATGGTATCGTTATTCTATCTCATATTGTACTGTTATCACGCTTGAGTATTCATTCAGTTCATACACTCTTCTAACTTGAGCGTCGGAGAATCTTCGCAGGTGGCACCACCTTTCGCCCTCCTACAACGCGAATCGTTGGTGTGAAGGATCTCCAGGACAACAAGACCGGCCTCTCCCACTGAGAGACCGGATTAATACATCGGATATACACAGTTCCGGTGTGCAAACCCTAAAAACACCTGCATCCTTGTGGCTGGTCCCATACCGGATCCTAGACCCCGGTCCAGACCAATTCATTATATATTATTAATAAAATAGTTTATTATTAATATAACCATATATTTTACCTATAGGGTCACACACATAGAGTAAATCCACCAGAGGATAGTTTTATTTTAGTTGGACTAAAAATAAAACTATTAGGCCTAACTCATTTAGAATGAGTCAGAAGCCCAATGTTTAACGAGAGCTTATCAGGTTAAGACCTAAGCCTATATATAGAGCATGAGATGCTCATAGGTTGCTGCTCAGAAATCAGGATTACCCTCTGAACTTATGTACTAGCATTCAGAAATTCAATTTCTGATGGGAATGCTCGTGTGGACTCCTAAGGACGGAGCAACAACTGCTTCAATTAAGGAACTCGTTTTGCGTCTACAAGAGGTAAACTCTAAAACGATTTTTTTTTTAATTTTGCTAATGCCTTGAAACATTTGTTTTTGCAATTTCTTTTGGGAATCCTTTGTGTTTCCGTTGCCTGACCCTGAGAAATTTCCTAACACATATACATATTGATCTATTCAGGATTTCAGGGTCAAGAGTTGACCGTCTTGCCTGGGGTCTGAATCTTGGTGTCCTGATTGCTGTTACCTCACTATCACTCAATTTTACACTGCCTCAGTAGAGTACGGTATTTTACACCCTAATTCAGTGGGAATCCGGGTTCTTTAAGTGATGGTGGTGACCGATGTCTAATCTGTACTGGAGTTCCAAAACCACACCGGAGGTGTACCTGCAAAAGATTCTTAAGTCAGTAAAGATACTAAGACAATGTAGGATTATGGAGGTAACTTACGGAAAATTAGATCAGATCCTTGTTCAGTAATAAATGAGTTGTATTTATAGTGTTTACCATAGTTTTGGAAGTGATTTGACCATCTTCCTAACTTACTGTTGATACAGTGTCTGCAGGGTCAGGTTGCCCATACCTCCTCTAACTGGCTGTCGGATTGTCAGTTGTGAACCGGGGTTGAGGGAGAGATCCGTAGTCAATCAATGGTCTCGGACTCCGGTTATGACCTGCCAGTTCTTAATGACGTGGCATGGTGTTTTCCAGACCTCGTCCAGTCCTGGTTGCCACCCCGGATCACATATCGATACCCATGGAAAAGTGTTTATAATACACACTTTATATGATTTAAAAGTGATACATAACCTTACGTGGTGGTGCTAAGAGACGCACTTGATGTATCAATACTACAGTGACTTTGAGACATACTTTTGTAAAACTTTCAAAATGAAGCTTATTCACAAAAGTTCTTTTGAAACACACTTAATATTATGTCACATATGTGAACAGTTATGTGAATAAGTATGTGGTTGAGATGATAAAAGTCACCCTCTATGAAAGATTTATGTAATATCTCTAAAACACTCACATGAATCCCTAGGTTACAAAAAATGGCTTTACCTTGTACCTATCATAAAATTTCTACATTTTAAAGTTACAATGTGTGTAGTAAGGGTTCAAACCTAGTTCAATCAGTTCAAGAGTAATTCACTTTTTGAATAGAACTTCTTGTCTCACTTCACTGGGTGTTGATTCAATTCTTTGGACATTAACACTAAAGCACAAACATAACTTTCTCTACTCAAAAAATCATTTTATCTCTTGTAAAGCCATTAGTGGAGGATTACTGGATAATGGCTAGCAATGAAAGTTTTGATACGACGTTTTCCGTTTCAGACAAGCTTGTGATAACAATTAAATTCATTTTTTTATTGGCATGGTCATTATTTCTATTAAACAAAGTCATTTCTTGCCCATCAAGAATTTAATTTTGTTAGCGGTCATTTATTCTTCAACAGCGAGAGCAATTAGAGTTCTCCACCATTTATTTATTTTGAGACTTAATGATAGGTGGTGGTGGTGATCATATGCCTTATTCCTTTCTAAACAGTGTTGTAGAAATTCCAACATGCAACGCTCAAACTACATTGAGTCAAGTGTATAGTTGTGTAAACTCTCAGAAAGCAATACCATGTTCAATTACATAAGAAGTATGTCGGGTTTTTACTTTCAAGACAATAATTAATAATCACGATTCAATTTATCATCTTCAAAACTAACAATGTTTAGGTCAAGTCAAAATGATGTGTGGCCTTGAAGATAGATTACACAAGGCTTGAACCATCAAAAGTTGGCAATAGGATTAGTGGAATGACAAGAAGACCAACGTTAGGCATTGATTCTAGGGGCAGAACACGCGTGCGAATATTAGAGATGTCCTCAACAACAATTGCAAATTGCTACGGTATCTCTTTCAATTATGATATCTCTTCCAATTATGATAGACATAGTTGTAAGAGCTCATCACAAGAAAGGTTTTCAAGTGTCAAGGGCATGAGAACGAGATGAAAATACCAAGTGATACATGCAAAAGAGGAAAATCCTTTTTGGGCGGAGACGGCTCCAAAATTAACCAATTTGGCTTGAGTATTCACTCTCTATTCTCGACATGCCAAAAGGCTACAAATAGCATTAGGTAAACAATGGGATAATGGGTCTACGACCACGTGTATGGCTGATAAAAAGGAAGTATGACAATTGCTGAAAATTAATAACAGTGAGAAAATGATCCTAATAAGCCATCTTGGTCTTCCTTGTCTCCTTTAGGCTAAGGGTGGCTGGCTTTTCCCCTGTTCTGACCCTCATTATCCATTCTTTCCATGACTGGGCTGCCTTGCACAGACTCAACACCACAACACTCTTATTAGTTGTATCAATGCACCATAAAGGGGAGTGACAAGTAGGGTTTCGGGGGCTTGTGGAGGATGGTGGTAGTGGTGATAGAGAAGGAGTGGGTCTACAAGTAAAACTTTTTAAATAAATTCTGTCTGGAAGTTCCCCAAAACTAGCTTTTTAAATAAATCTTTTATTGAAAGGTTATGGAATATTGACACTGCAAAGAAGTTTCAAGGCATATAACGGATCTTCAAGGTAAAAGTTGGCTATTAGTTACCTTTCGGATAGCAAATTATTGGTGTTGCTCTCTTCACTTCCCTCTTTTAGAAACTCTTAATATCAGAGAAAATGTGACACATCAAAACCAGATGCAGTAGCATCTTAGATTAAAAAATATAAAACACAGAAAGAAATAGTCCTACATGATGGTCTATGCAAAATATCTTCATGCTTCTTACCACCATAACTAGACACAATAAAAAGAATTGCTCTTGCTGCCACGGTTGGATAACTGGTCTATGCAAGTTCACATAAAGGGTGTTCATCTAAGGATACATGCATGTGAAAATCAAGAGAATCACTGTGGACCTATTATGCAGGAAATTCTACTAAGGTTTGATGAATACCCAAAAACGCAAGCACAAAGGATGACATGATCATAGGTTATCAATACAAAGAGTTTCAGAACTTAGCCTCTATTCTTGTTGTTACACTCATACCTCCCGCCAAAAACATGTCAATTCTCTGAGCTTGAACGGCAGCAGAGGCAACAATCAGTCTTCCACAATTCCATCTTTAGGCAGTTACATTCTGAAAGGAAAATCTAATATGAGGACCATGAGTATGGTAATCTCATTTCTATTATCAGGAAGCTCAACATGAAGAAAATTAGCCCTATGATGACATTCTCAATGACAACTTAACACATCTCGGTATCAATTTTCAAGAGTTAAACCAATTTTCCTTCATAGCAATGTCCATGCAATGATAAAAGTGGCAGGTGATTTAAGTTCTTCCAACCTCGGGGTACAACATTCATGTTATTAAAGTTAAGAGAAGCGCTGAATGCAAGGCTTTCGTACTCTTATCCAGTCAGAAATTACAATTTCACTTCATGTGAAATAAAAGTTGAAATTAATAGTTATTAAAACGAAACTCTAATTCTTATAAGAATACCAAAAGGAATTTACTAAGTTTTGTCTTTTAAGGTAATTTGGAACTGGGATGGAGCCTTTTTTCAACCACCTTTCCATACACATACACAGTTTACCACACCTGATCCGCATTAAGTAGCATATAAATCATCATTATTATGAACTTAATTGCATCAACAAACATACACAACAAAAACACGTATAATACAATTCAATCATTACTTTATTCGCCTAATTGTGATTCCAATCCAATGGTGTTAATAAATTACCTTTGCTTTATAAAATTGCAATAATAAAAAATGAAGCGTTCAAACATGGAAAGTTTCTGTCCGAAGGAGAAATCGAAGTGATAACTGAAATTGATAGCGTTTTGATTTTAGAAATTTTAGAAATAAAGCGAAATAACAAAATGATAAATCAATGCCGTAGATTAATTTTCACGGAAAAACCAAAAGGGTGGCGAGATTCAACAACAAAGAAGATCCAATCATTTCAGAGCTAGAAAAACATGAATCCTAATCAAGCGTTAAGAAAATTTACAAATTTTAAAAGAGAAAAAACGCAGGTTTCGAGTACCGAGTGGAGAACAGAAAATCTCGATCCAGATCCAAAACCGAGTAACAAGATCCACGATTGGAGAGGTGGAATCAAGCACCGGCGCCAGACCGATAGCGGTAGAGCTTGCCGAACACGTGGAGAGCGGTGACGAAGCCGATGAAGCAGAGGCTCATGACGAGCACCACCGTCGGCGAGATCTTGAGGCCAGGAGCGTCGTCGGTGTAGAACCGAAGCATGTTGCTTCCGGCACCGGATCCACCTCCGACTGCGCTGGAGCTGGTTCCGCCGCCTAGACGGCGGCGACGCATGCCGGCGGTGGCGGCAGCGGAGCCGCGAGGAGCCATGACGCCGGGACGCGTGGTGGCGGCGGAGGAAGATGAGGATTGTGATTGCGAGGCGCCTCTCGCCATGTCGTCGCGGAGCAGCGAAGATCACGAGGAAAAAATGTTACCGTGGGAGAAAGTAAGAAGGAAAGAACGGAGTTTGCAATAGAAACTTGCAGAGGGAAGAATTATTTATTTATGTTAGCTAAAATAAATAGCATTATTTTCTGTTTATTTAATGCCTTTGGTTTGGCTTCACTTGTCCACTCGTTAAGGTGTAATGGATTTTCCCACTACTCAATTTTAAAAAATGTTTTTGTAATAAGTATGTTTTATTGATATTTTTTATTAAAAAATAATTTAATTTTTTTTAAAAAAGACCACATTCTAAAGTATTACATTTTTATTCATTAAACAAAGAAGAATAACTATATTTAATAAAATATGAAATTACATTTTTTGTCTTTTATGTTTTAAGGTTGATTAAAATTGGGTTCTAATAATTTTTTTATTCATAAAAGTTTTTAATTTTTTAAAATTGGCCCAAGTTAATCTTTTCTATCAAATCTATTAATTAGGTTAACAGAAGTTGTTCTTGTGACGTTTACATGGCTTACATGACAAATATGTGAATGACATATTGCATACGAATGCTAATTGGGATTGGAATTTAAAATTTTTAATAAATAAAATGAAATAGTGAAACCTTTTTCATCTTACGCCTAAATCCCTAAACCTAGATTCAGAATTCCCTTTCACCTCACTATTCGAGCCCAAACTTCTCCAACATGAAATCCTATAATGTACTGTCTCTAAACAAGATCAACAATTTGACAATGCACCCTTTAGGCTGTGGTGGGTTCGTTCCAAGCAAGACCTAGAAGGGGAGATAGGGAGGGGGAAAAAGGTTTCAATGGGTTTTCTCTATTCTCTTGCCAGTCTCTGTTTTGATGGGTGCTTAGTGGCGACTTAGTGCATGATTGATGTCAAACATGAAAATGATGGTTTATGATGTTGGTTTAGAATGGTGGTCATGAAAAAAGGTCTATGATGTTTGCAGGTTCCATTTTGGGTTATTATTTATGATGGTTAGAGGAAAAAAGTTATGGAAGAGGGCTTGTGAAGTTTATGGGGATTTTTCTATCAACACTTTGTATAATACGGAGTTTAAAAACATTGGACCTGGCCTAGGCACCGTCGACAGAGTCACATGGCCTAGTTATTAGGAATGACAATTTAGGTCTGGTCGCGGGCCCAGCCATTTGGGTCAGGTCACAAATCTAAGTCTCTTTTTGTGAATAAGCCCAACTCGTGTTAGCCTATAAAAATCGAGCCTAATTGGCAGGGTCAGGCTGGCCCCACGGGCCTCTAATAAAAATTTATATTAATATATATTTTAAATACTTAAAGAGTTACTTTTTCCTCCGTCGACCCTAAGTTCTATTTCTTTATTGCGTTGTGTTGCAATTTCTTTCTCCCTACGCGGCTCCAACACAAGTCAAATTGGTTCCACGTTTCTCCACTTGTCCTTCTCGCTTTCACTGCTCGCATCTCTACAGGCCATAACACAGGTCCTTCTCCACAACTCCACGCCGTGTGTGCCACACCCACACTTCCACGTCCTTTTCTTCTCTTCTCGTTTCATTCTTCAATTTTTGTTTGGTCTAGATGTGAGATGTGCAATGTAGTTAACTTTCATCATATAAATTATTTACATATTATGCCAAAGTAAAGAAATAGAAAAAAATAATCTTATGATTTAGCTTTATACTGTTATTGATGTCAAATTAATAACTATGTTATTTAAGATGGTATAATCAGTTGTGTGTTTTACTACTGGTGTTATTTGTTTCAATTATTTGAAGATAGCATGCATAATTTGGAAGAAAAAAGCAGGCTGGCCCGTTGGCTCGCAGGCCACATAGAATATAGGTCAGGCCAATACTTTTGGCCTGTTTTCCTATTTTGCCCCGGTCCGGTCTGTATTTTGACGGGTTTATGCGGGTCTTGGCCTGTATTGCCACCCCCACTGGTTATCACATGATTAATGTCATCGATGCTGCCGATTTTACCATCTGTAATGTCTTACTTAGAGATGACTGACTGCCTCAAAATAGAGTGGTTTAGGCCAATAACCTGATTTAGATATCTACGTTGATTAACTAATTCACTTCATAGCTATACTTTCCTATTTGCTTTTTTTTTTTCATGTTGGTAGATAAGTGGGGGATATATCTAGTAATACTTGATATCCTTACAATAGTGTGATGTGAAAATTACATTGTTTGGATCAATACATGCAAAGCAAAATTTATAATTTAATTCATTTAAGCTTAATGTTTTTTTTAAAAAGGTATATGCTATTGGTGGTCTGCCCTTGAGTGTAAATCACCTATTTTTTTTAAAAAAAATCATGTTAGCATCAGTTGTTAACTAAGTTAATATATTTGACAAAAAGAATCATGGTGAACCAACATTAGAAACGTGACCTTTTTAATAAAAAAAACATAAGAAACTAACTCAAAACATAAAAACTCAAAAGAATATTTTTGCTTTAATAAAACAAATATGTAAGACAGACACCAAAGGTAGGTTTAAAACTTTAAATTCAAAACTGGAGTCAAGTATTGTTCTACTTAATAATGAACACGAGTGTTACAAATGATTATACAAATTATTACAATAGTCTCCATAGTTAAAGTTTATGTATTAATTTTTCTTCTGTTTTTTTGTCAAGAAAGCAGTGTCACCTTTCAAGAATGGGATTGGAGATGTGGGTGGAAGAAATTGGACTAAGAGCCCACTGAATGTTCTTTTGGGCCTACACGTTGTTCAGTTGGCGGGTTAGGTTACTTGTTTTTGTTTGCCAAAAACCAAGACAGATTTTTTAGTATGTTGAAATGGGTTGGGCTGAATCAGTTGTTTGAGCCCCAATTGAAAACCCATGGAGTACTATGTGCCCCTCTATTGGTTTTGAGTTCCAACAATACAAAATACAAATAAAGTTGCAGAAAATTATAGATGCAGTTCTGAATAGTGAGAACAAAAATACAATAATAACAACAAAGAGATAGAAAACACCAAATCGGTGACCTCAAGTCTTCAATCGTAAAATCCCCACTACAATGATGTATACATAAATAAAATAAATGTATAAAGGGTTAAATATGTTATTAGTTCCTATGTCTTTATCAATTTTTTCCTTTGATTCCTGAGTTATTTTTTTATTAGTTTTTATTCTTATATTATTGAATATGTTAAAATTATTCTATAAAAACGTCAAAGGAGAAAAAATAAAGTCTATTTGTTTATATTTATTTAGTTAGCAGTTGAGTAAATGATGTTATATTTTAAGAATTAATTTTAATATATTAGGGACCGATTTTAACTTATTGAATAAGATATGGATTGAAACCAATAAAAAATAACTAAGAATTCAAACCAAAAAATTGATAAGAATATAAAGACTAAAAACTTAGTTAACTCATGTTTAAATATATTTTTAGTGCCTATAAATAAAGATTTTTATTTAGGCCTTTATAAATATTTTTTACATCCTTTTATATTATATATTTTATTTTAAATTTGAATTCATCAATTGTTATATAAGTAACTAAATTATATGATAGCTTGTTTAGATAGTCCTAGTTTATACAAATGACCGTTAATACATGATTCTAACATGTTAAAATATATTTTTTGATCATTGAAAAATCTCAAAAGGTTTTATTATTTGACAATTCTAAAAGCAACTTTAATAGCTAAAAAATGCATTTTAATATAGTAGAGTCACGTGTAACAATTGATTAGACATCTTTTAACCGTCTTAATAAACTAATGTGTAATTTAGTTATTTGTATCAATAATTAGCGAAATCAAATTTAACTTAAAAACAAAATATTCAATATCATACCAGAGAATATAAAAAAAATTATAAAAATCAAAAGACATATTCAAGTCTAAAATAAAACTTCAATTGAATATTAGAAATTGTCAACTTATTGTACTAGTTGATGTAGAAATAGAATATTAATTTAAACTTTGGGTGGGTTGAGCCTTTTGAGTTTATTAGTATGAAAGTATACTCTTAAATCTGGACAAGTAATTATCGCAGAAACAGTTACAGAACATGGTTACATAAGTAGGATTTGAATAGTAATTAATTAATTAACACAAATAATCTTAAAAAATATCTGAATTTATATATATCCCATGATAGGCATATATATACAACATTAGTGGATTAAGTGTAGGTAGTAATTAATTAGAGGGAGATCTTTTGTCAAATGAAAACTCCTTGGTATGCGCAAGGACAATCTCGTGGCGAATGGTTGGTTGGGAAGCGATTTCCAAATCGTGGTGAGAGTAAGAAGGAGAAGGAGAATCTACATCGGCGTCGACATTGGACCTGCGTGGAGAAGCAGGGAAACTGTCGAATTCTGAACGGTAGTAACGTAAGAGGTGAACTGGGGACATGTGATCATGGGTTGGTGTTGTGGGTCTGCTTGACATTGGGGTACCCGACAAGGATAAGGACCCTACACGGTTCTGCTTTATGTGCTTCTTCGCTGTTTGGTGCCAATTCCGCAATGCCACTGCTACTCTCTCGTTGAATATTGTTGGCTTCATTGTTGACCCCATCTATGCATGCATGCATGAGTTAAATATTGAAATAACTAAGGATTAATGTTTTTGTGTTAACTGGGTTACCTGTGTCACTAGAGCGTAGAGTGGAAGAGTAACGTAGCTGCACAGAATTTGAATGAGGACCCTGTCACGTCACAAAGTCCAACATGTTAATGTACTTAACGTTTTAACGTAGTTCCAGTTAAGATGGAATAATAGAATGAAACTCACCCCATTGTGATTCTGATAACTACATCCTCCGTATGTGAATGGAAACAGGATTTTATCCCAAATTGAAGCTGGGGTTATAAATAAATTAAACAAATTAACAAACTCCCAAATTGTCATCAACACAAACTAGAATATAAATTTTTTTCTGTTTTTTTAGTTTTAATTATACAACTATCATTTTATTTACTGTCTTTAAAATCTTATTCATAAAATACTGAAAAACCATTTTTTTTCCTCTTTTCACTTTTTTAGTAGAAATTTTTGAAAAAGGAGTTTTGTAATTAAAAAATGAAAATAGGAAACATTTTCACAGGTCTAAAATTTTCAGTTTTCTAATAAGTAAAACAATATATAGGATAAGAAATCAAAATAGATAAATTTATATTAAAAATTATGTTAGACTTATCTAAGAAATTGTTAGGTACCAAAGTAACAAGATAATATCACGCGGCTAAAATAAAGATGGGAAGAGAAAAACTAAACACACAATAATTTTACGTAGAAAACCCTTAACATATAAGAAAAAACTACAGACAAGATTAGAGAAATATTTTCACTAACTGAAAAAAATATTACAACTTCTTTCTACTCACAAGGAGAGAATAATGACACTCTCTTTTTTATAAATAAGAAACACGTTTATTAATAGAATCTCACAGGAGAATATTATTTTATCTCTCTTGTATTTATCTCACTAAGTTTTGCTCTTGAAGACTTAAGATTGAGATGATTAAAACTAGAACAAGAAGTTGCAATCTATAGCAATTAAGATGCAACCATGACCATACATTTTCTTATAGCTAATATGCAAACTTTATTTTTCACCATACATTTTTCTTATGGTCAATATGCAAACTTCATTCACCACACATTTTGCACCAACAACTAAAGTGGCTTTATCTCCAATAATCTCCCACTTAAAGTCACTTTTGAGAGCTTCTCAAATCTTTCTCTTTTTGTCAGTTTCTTATTGCAATTACCTTTTTGATAGGCCATAGGAGGACCTGCACCATTTGAACTTGTTAGTATTGATTGGTTTCATCATAACATCTACTAGGTTGTCTTTTGTATGAATTTTCTATATATCCACATTTCCTTCCTCTACTACTTCCTCAACAAAGTGATATTGCACCCTATATGTTTCGTCCTAGAATGAAAGGTTGGATTCCTTGTAATGTGCACAACACTCTAAAGTCATAAGACACCGTAATCTTCGGTTGCTTGTGTCTGAGTTCTTCCAATAACCTTTGCATCCAAATTGCTTCCTTGCATGCTTGAGTAGCCACCATATATTATGCTTCTGTAGTAGATAAATCCAAAACATATTGTAACTTGGATAACCAACTTACTGCTCCCCTGCAAGTGTAAACACAGCCTGTAGTAGATTTCCTTTTATCAAGATCACCTGTAAAATCAGAATCAACATATCCTCTGATAATAAACTCTAATCCTCCAAAACATAATACAACACTAGACATTCCTTTAATGTATCTTAGGATCCTCTTCAAAGCATTCCAATGCTTTTTATTAGCATCTTCCATGAATCGATTGACTATATCGATTGCCTGAGCAATATCTGGTCTCGTACAAATCATTGGCATACATAAGGCTTCCCACCGCTGATGCATACGGTACTCGAGACATTTCCATTCTCTCTCCTTTACTGCTAGGACTTATACTTGAGGATAATTTATAATTGACAGGAAATGGGGTAGAAACTGGCTTACAGTCTTGCATGTTGAAGCGCCGTAAAACTTTCAGTAAGTAGTTCTTTTAAGAAAGCCAAATTTTCCTATCTTTTCTGTCTCGGTGATTTACATCCCTAAAATCTTATTTGCTGGTCCTAAGTTCTTCATATCAAACTCCCTAGCCAACTGCGCCTTCAATCCTTAGACTCAGTCTTTGTTGGGGCATACAACCAACATGTCATCCACATATAACAACAAAACGATAAAATCATCACCAAACCTCTTATAGTACGTACAATCGTCTGAACACAGTCTGTTGTATCTGAGACTTATAATGAACGAATCAAATCTCTTGTACCAACATCTTGGTACTTGCTTTAGACCGTACAGAGATTTGGTTAACCTACAAACTAAGTTTTCTTTTCCTTGTTCTTTAAAATCTTCTAGTTGGAGCATATATATATCTCCTCTTCAAGTTCTCCATGAAGAAAAGTAGTTTTCACATCCAATTGTTCATGATGTAAATCAAATGAAGCACACATAGCCAACACTACTCTAATACCTTCTTTTTCAGTATATCCTTAAACCATCAGTCTAGCATGATACCGCTCCACTTGATAATTGTCATCTTGTTTGATCTTGTAAATCCATTTGTTTCCAATGGATTTTCGACCTTTTGGAAATGTTACTACCTCCCATGTTTGATTTCTATATAAGGCTTCCATTTCTTCCTACATTACTACAATCCACAAGAGAAGTATATAAACTGCTCATAGCCTCTTGAAAGGTTGATGGTTCTCCTTTTTCTGTTAGAAGACAGTACGTGTCATGGCTCTTCATCATATAGTTTGAGTGCCAAGATGGTTTCCTTATCTAATGTGTTGATCATCAAACTTCTTCATTGCTGGTTTCATCTGCTTCTTGTTCTTCGTGTTCTAGTTTTTCTTCAGAAGAATTATCTTCTCCAGATTTTTTATCTATCTAGACAGTAGTAGCTTTTTTAAAAATGCTATCATTTTTTGCTCACCTTGCAGTTTATTATCTGTAAAAACTACAGCTCTGTTGATAATAACCTTGCGAGCAGTGGGATCCCATAGGCGATACCCCTTAACACCGTTAGCATAGCCCAAGAATATACATTTCCTGAATTTTGTATCTAGCTCTGTTCTTTCCTAAGTGTTGTACATCACGTACATAGGACAACCAAACACATGTAAAGAAGAATAATCTACTGGCTTTCCTTTCCACACCTCCATTGGCGTCTTAAGAGCAATAGTAGCTAATGGTGACCAATTTATCATATAACAGGCATTTTTGACTGCTGCTGCCCAGATAGACTTGGCTATACCTGTAGTGTTCAACATCTTGTCCTCTCCAGGAGAGTTCTATTCATCCACTCTGCTACACTATTTTGTTGAGGTGTATGTGGCATAATGAATTGCCTTTAAATACCCTCTTTCTTGTAAAATGCTATAAACTCACCATCCGTATATTCTCTTTCATTGTCTATCCTCAAGCACTTGATTTTCTTATCAGTTTCAAACTTTATTTGTGCTTTGAACTTCTTGAATACTGAAAACACATCAGACTTCTTGATTGGGTATACCTATAATCTCCTGGAATGATCATCAATGAAAGATAAAAAATGTTTTGCTTCTCCCAGGGACATTTCTAGTGACTCCCATACATCAGAATGAATCAAGTCTAATATGTGTTTACTTATAGCAATAGACTTATCAAATTTCAATCTATGTTGCTTACTAGTCACACAATGCTCACAGAAAGGTAAATTTACTAATTTGAGCTTATGAAGTAGATTGTGTTATGCAAGAATCTTCAAACCACGTTCCCACATATGGCCTAGTTTACGATGCCATATCATTGTCATTTATGATGCCATATCATTATCATTTCATCACTACTAGAGCCCCTTTCACCATTTTCAAGATCCCACCTTCAATATGAGTCTTACAATTAAGGTCATCTACTTTCCCGATAGACAAAAGATTTTTTTAATCCCTTCACGTGGTCTACTCCTTGAATTGTGCGAACTATACCATCATACATTTTTAATTTGATAGTACCAACCCCAGCATTTTCTAAAGAATGATCATTTCCTATCAACACAGATCCTCTTGAGATAGGTTCATAAGTACAAAGCAAATCTCGTTATGAAGTCATGTGCCATGTTGCTCCCAAATCCATTATCCATACATTAGTGAACTGTCTCTTGCCTTTGGAAACAATTGTAGCTTTGTTGTATAAAATTTCTCCATCATCAGAGGTATTAGCAACACACCCTTGAGATATACTTGCTCCAGGAGACTTCTTTAGATCTTGTTATACCAACAATCTTTCTTCAGGTGCCCCTTTATGCCACAATTATAGCATTTAAAGTTCTTCTGTCTTTGAGACTTTGATCTGCCATGATTTTGGCTCCCATTGGGGCCACACTCCGTTGATCTTCCTCTCGCCATTGTTAAGGCTTCTGTTTGCTTTGGACTTTCTCTACTATCTTTATTTTTACGCCTGAATTCTTCTTCAAGAATGGCTCCGGCGACATCATCAAAGTGAAAACGACCAATAATATTATTGTTTGTTATATTGATGATGAGATGATCATATGAATCTGGCAAGCTCTGAAGTAGAAGTTTGACACGCTCATTTTCTGATATTGTAAAATCTGACGCTATAAATTGAGCAAACAACGTATTCAAATTGTTGATGTGGTTCGTCACTATTGTGGACTCACTCATCCAAAGAGTATACAACCTCATCTTCAAAAGTATTCTATTGTGAAGTGATTTCACCTCATACAATTTGATAAGGGTATCTCATTTCTCCTTTGTAGTATGTTTTTTTTCCACTTTTGTCAGTTATACCAACGGTTCTTCCTTCAATTACTGTCAAACAGTTTTCTTTTCTCAAAATTTTCTTTATCTTTAATTTCTACTAGTAGAAATTACTCTCGCACATTTTCTTATTGCTAATATGCAAGCTTCATTTTTCACCACACATTTTTCTTATAGTCAATGTGCAAGTTTCATTGTGCACCACACATTTTACACCAACAATTAAAGTGGTTTTATCTCCGATAAAAATCATACAACCTAATATTTATTTTGATGTTAAATAAGAACTTCTTTTTTCATCTTTTACCCCATATAAATTTATTCACTTTAGATAAACCTTTTTAACAAAACACTAACTAAATGGGGACATGTTTAACGATGATGGCATTTTGTGTTAAAATTATGGCACAAATTAATAGAAGGGAATAATTTTAGTTAAAAATTAAGAGACTATAAAATCGTGTAAATTAACAATTTAGGAACTAAAATCGTAAAATGTTATATTTTAGAGCTACTTACCGCAGACCAGGCAAAGAAAGCAAGCTGGAAAGCATTCTGTTGGATGAGAAAACAGACAAGTGACAAAGAGAGACTTCAATCAGTCATCAATTAGTAATTACTAATGGGAAAGGAAAATTAATAAACCAATAAGAAAAAGTCAATTCATATATAAATACACGTTATAAACGACCTAATACCTAAATAATTAAACGACTTTGTCAATCATTATTCTTAAATAGTAATAGTTAAAGAATTGAAAAGTAAAACATTTAATAAATTATTGATATATCTCCAATGTAAACATCATTAGAAAAGAAAATGATAGAGTATATAGTACCTGAAATAGGACGAAATTGATGAGGTAGAGAATAAGGCCTGGTCTGTTAAACCAAAAAAGGTGATCCCCTGGTTGCACCAATGGCACACCCTTCAGAACCTCTCCTCTTTGTTGAATTCTAAGACCCATCTCGGTTATGATCACTTGAAGCTTGGTTCCAACTAATAGGATTATCTACATTTTGTGGACATTAAATAATTAGATGCATATCCTTATCCATGATCATTTGGTCCCAAATTAATTAATTAAACTGCCCATTGCATGTGCTTACAATCAAAGGGATGAATGGTAGCCACAGATAAGAGTACCAGCCTGTCCATGCACATCGTGGTGAGTATATATTCACATAAATATAATAACACCAACAATATACTATAATATATCTTATATCAATCACATTACATATCTTTCCCACTATTTATTTTTTTTTACCTCTCATTTTATTCCTTTTTCTTTTCTTATCTTTTTTCTATCTTTCATCTCAGATACCCAACAAAGAATTATCATTTTTTGTTCTAATGATAATGAGTCAAATACTTCGGCATGGAAGACGTATTTGCTTACCATGAGTGTTCAATAGCAGGAACAACACTGCGAAGAACCAGAATGGTGGACTGAAAATTTAGAAAAAAAAAAGAGTCAACTCTCAAATCTCAATTACCACAAAAAAAAACGAGTTTATGAAAAAAAAATTCTTATGTAGTGGCACACGAGTACAGCCAACTTAAAAGATAATTGAGAGAGAATTACATAATTTGAATATAAATTAAAGAGTTTAAGTATTATATATTCTTTGCCTCTTAATCAATTAGAATTAACTGTACGTATAAGATTTAAAGTAATTATTATAGAAATTAAAGTTTACTGCATAGATGACAATTTATGATTGAATATGATATGTATTTAAATTAAATGTATATTATAGTGATTTTTTTATTTTAAATTTATTGTTTTATAAGTACATGTGATATGGCTAAATATTTCTTTTTTGTTTATTGTTTTATTTTAATACCTCAGTTAAGGATGTAGATTCTCTTCTTATTTTAATTTCTTATTAAAGATATGTTAAATATATTAATCAAACATATTTCCTCTATTTTTAACATTTCATGTACACAAGCAAGTAAACATTTATGTCAAGGAGCAATCGACAAAATTGCAGAATACAAGAGGTATAGTAATGTACAAAACCTGATTCCTACAACAACTTTGAAATCCTCGTCCAATGATCGCTTGATATATTTGCGAAAATCAAACTTGGAGTGACTTTGAGGAGCCAAATGTGCCTGAATCAATGAATCGACGTTAAGTTCCATGTCATTTATTAATGAGACTACGAAAAATGTACGTAATCCCCAAGCATGCTACAAAGAAAAATAAAAGGAAGATATTTTACCATGATAAATCCATGTCTCAGGGTCAAGTAATCCACTTTGGGAACTGACCGTACAAACTGCCTAAAGAAACAAACCTGCAATTAGGCGTAAGAGTAAATAAGTAAACTGACAAATCATTCAGTTATTATTATGAATATCTACAAAATATTATTTCACACCATGTTTTAATTGTGGTCCACAAACGTAATTGTAGTAGTAATATCAAGATTTTTAACTCTCCGTACACTGGATTGCGACCATTATTGTGACCTATCAACCATATTCATATACGATGTGTTCCCCTACCCGCCAAATGGGCCACATAACTGATTCAATAGTTATCCTGGGCAGATCAAGTTTTCGACTTAGAACCTCAATCATCTCATCCTGTGGTTGGCCTAATCCAAGTGAGGTACATCCCACATTCGGCCCCATTCGTGTCTTGGTTCGTCAATATAAAGTCAACTATTAGGGTTTGCTTGTAACAATCGGCCTATTAAGATAGATAATTTTTTTATTTATCTTTATTTGTAATTTAAATACCAGTAAAATAGGTTATTTTTGTATTATGTTTATCGATAAAATCCCTACATAAAAAGCTTTAGGGGTAAAAGTTCTAATCAGTGCACTCAAATTGTTTGGTAGACATTACTTAAGCTATTACTCTAGGGATATCTCATAGGCTATTTGAATATTGGTGTGCCTAATATAGGATAGGTAAAACTTTTCCTATTCTCTTTGGTACATAATTGTGAAAACACAAAGCAAGGCAATGATTGGACCAGGTGAAGGCTCACCTATCCACAACAAGATAGATGACCAAGATTTGCAGATTCATCTTTTGAAGAAGGAGTCAGAGTAGTTAGTGAAGGAGAATGATGATTTGAGGCAATTGAAACTTTTCGAGCAGATGAGAAAATCAAAAGATGATGAGATATTCCGAGAAACCTTAATTATGGTCAGTCATCACAACATTCCATGAAGAAAGATGAGAAAGAAGTACAAAGAAACACTTACCAAAACGACAATGGAAACAAAGGGTAAACAATGTCAAAAGAACAACCATGAGTATTGGAGGAAAAAATGATGAGGTTTTTAAAGAAACTGAAGTAGTAGAAATGCAAAGGTATACGAATAGATAAAAGGAAATGACAACTATATATGAGATTAATACATACAGACATGACGGTTACACAAACTCCTGCTACATAAAATTATGGGAGAAATAAATTAAAAAACTAATGGCTTGACCGCAACAAATACCACTTAGCCATCAAATCTTACTTCAATTATGCACTAATCAATCAGTTTGGCCATAAAATCTTACTTCAATATGCACTGATCGTCTCACCCGGCCACCAAATTCTATTTCATCATAACCACACAATTAACCCACTCAATCATTAGGTACAGAAATTACGTATAAAACAATATTATCCAATAGCTCTTTCGGACCTTATCTCTAATGAGTTTAAACTTAAATATTAAATCTCGGTGTTACCCTAACCACTAGGATCAAAACTATAATTCGAAACATGAGTTAGCATATTGTTAATTGGAACTTTCCTAGTGCACATCATTGTCAAGAGGTAGGTGGTCCATATACAGGAAAGAATGAAGAATACCCTCACAATCAATTAGAAAGGTCCAAATTCTGGATGTTAATAACAGGACCAGTGGGGAGCCGCATCCTTATTCGAATGGCCCTGTCATTTTTTCCATCTTTGAATTCCCACTTTCTTTATGTGTTTCCTTTAGTTTTCAATAACGTTACCACAAATTAATGTATTCAATTAATATACTGTTTCAATCCATATAGCTAAAATAGTTTAACACTCCCTCTTCTGTTTTTTATAAACTCTATTTCTTTAGTATTTTTAAACTTTTATATAAAACCTTTTTTTAATTCACAATATATATTTATCATTTTTCCAAAACATACTCTTATTAATTACATTTAAACATAGTAAAATAGCGTTTGGTATTTAAAAAAAACTTAATGCATGGTTATAATTTGATAAATATGTAATTTATTTAATAAAAGTGGGTTTGACTTACAATCCACATAAGCACAGGATTTTTGGTCCAAAAACTCAAATGTCTCCTTCCAAACGACGTCTCCCTGGCAAATCTGAATCGCTCAGGATCTGTGATGAACACACACGTAATACGGCCAATAAATTAATTAAATATGAGTTACCATACATACAGGTACATGCAACTGCCACAATTAATTAAGTTGCACGAAGAGAATACGTAATATATAATAACGTGCATACGTGTACGCAAAATTATTATATGCATGTACATTATGTGATGTTTAATTATTATATTCACAACAAATTACGACTAACCGTGTGTAAATTGGTATTCAGGTGTCTTGGTTTCCTCTTCCCATCGCTTCCACCTTTTCATCTTTTGAATCACAATTCAACCAAGTAATGAGTTACTGAGTTTGGTAGAAAGTTAAATAAAGAATCAGGCTTCAATTACCTTTGCTCTGCCTAGAGCCATAGTGGTAACGCAGTAAAGGATATGAAAAACAGCCAGCACGAAGATAAATATATGGAGTTGATGAATGCCATCTGATGACACAAACGGCACTTTACCCTGCACGTAAAGATTTAGGTGACTGAGATAAGGATTCACCCTAATAGAATAGGGATGTAAATATTTCAGAAGAAGAATCCAGATAGTATACTACACTACACGTGTATCTATATCTGTTATTCAGAGGTATCTATCAATATTTTACAAAGTTATAATAAAGAAAAAAATAACATATTTATAAGTATATAGGTACCTATAAAACAAAGAATACAATATTTATATTCACCCATTTAGCAAATATGCAGTATGCATATACTTGGTATGAGTATACTCATTAATATCATAGACACAAGATTTCTTTTTTAACAAGCTTAGGCTATAATAAGAGGCAACTCAAGACTATGTATAGAGATATTTATAGATTACTCGATTTTTATCGACTTCATCATCTTTCTTCATTGGTCACATAAATATATTAGTGAAAATACAAAAATATAGGCTAACTGTAAACTATATATATATTACATAAAGTTTTTATTTCCTCTATTAATAATCATATATGTATCTGTTAAATAATATTAGTGTTCAAATTTTATATGTATTTAATAAAAAAAAAAGAAAATTCGGTTAATTAACACAGGCAAGCCACTCAGAATTAACCCGGTCCATGATGAGAAAATATGTTAGGAGAATATGTAATTTTTTATTTGAGGTATAAAAGTGTAAGTAAGTCAAACTTTTTCTCTATATATTAATATTTAATAATTTTTGTTGAAAAAAAAAACAATGAATGATAATTTTTTTGTTTAATAGAATATGCATATGACAATTTTTGCGTGTGCACGTAACCCGGTTTGATTAATAGGTTTTAATGGTGATAAGTGAATCATAACAACTATTCCATTAAGCGTTTGTTCTTAATCTTTTTCATTTCATTTTCTTCTTTTAAATTTCTCTTATTGATGGTCCTTTCCGGGAAGTTATTGGCATCTGAAGAAACTTCAACTTTTCAACTCAGATTAATGAACCAGTCTTTTCCTAAATAAAATCGCAATAGATGACGATGGGAAACAAAGAAGTTTAAACAAGAAAAGAAAGAAAAAAACTACATGATCAAAGAGCATTATTGCATGCATAACATTATATTATAATATAATAATACTGGAATGTTCTAACTAATCCAGTGCTATGCTATACATAAACCTTGCAGAAAGGTAAAAATTGTTGGCTGTTGTTGAGTCTTACTAGGTAGAGTCTAAATTTGTTTTCTCACTTTCATTCATTGAGAAAAGTATAAGAAAAATACGAGAAAAAAAAATTAATGTGAAAAACATTAGTATTATTTGGTTGATTATAAAATATTATAAAAAATATGAAATTATTTTCAGTTTTCACACACTGGGCCCCAATTAGTACATTTGACTTAAGAGCCATAGAAGAAAAATTAGTAAATTACACAACTACATACGTATCGTTGTCGTACATTTAATGTAGAACCGACTTTAGAAAAACAATTAGCGAAAAAAACTATTAGCATCATTGAAATAAAATCAACTCCCTTAATGAAATGCAGGTATTTATATACTTTGTTCTCTTATCAGTACTTTTAACTAAAAATTTTCATAAAATCAAAGTTAATTGTTAATTTTTGTCAATAAAAAATAAGTTAAACTTACGATCTTCTTCTTTATAAAACCTTAATCACTAGATCACTTTATCATTTTTGAATATTATTCTGTTTTTATTCTTTTTTTTAAGTGTACGTTACATCTTCTCAATACTATTATTTTTATTTTTTGAAATATAATTTGTGATTGAAAATATTAACAAAACAACCTAAATTAAAATTCTAAACTTTTCACCCTTACTTTGTCGTTTACATATATTTCTCACCTCCACCCACTCTCTATCTTTTTTGTTTTTTTTCATTTCATTCGATTACATCATTATCACGTATTCCACGTTCTATCTCTTTTTCTTCTTTATTTCTTATTTCACTTTCAACAGTTCTTCAACGCCCTATTTTTATCAACTCTCTTTTCCCCCTCAAATGTATAAACGACAGAAACTCAATTGTTTGATAATGGATGTAAAATGGCTAAGTTGTTGGACAATGGATTTAAATCCTCGTTCTTAACATTTCTAACATTAACCAACAACTAACATTTATCGATAAAAAAGAAAACTCAATTGTTTGATTCATTTAGTTTATCAGATATATGTTTTGATTTGGGTTAGGAAATACTAAAATGAGGTTATAATCCTAAACTAACCTCAGCACACTTGTCGGTTCCTCCTCCGGCCAAAACACGTCGAGGAGAATTATAGAACGACGTCGTTAGTAATCTGCGGCCACTCGTTACGTTTTCTGACGAAGAATTGTCACTATCATCTTCTTCACTGCTGCAGGGGTGCCATGTTCTTGCAACTTTTTCTGATATACATATTCTTGATATTAGACCTTGTCCCACCGTTAGAAGCAACGATAAGAACCCCAGTAACATAAGTTCTGCATCACATCCAATTTTCATACACTAATCATTTAAGAATCAATTATATATAGAATCAATCAATTAAGAGAACTAGAGTTATCATGAACCTGATTTCATTTTTTCCAGTGACTCGTACAGTGCTCTTTTGTGCTTCTTCTTCAGCCACTGCTCACACGCCATGCACACATGTTATTATTTATATACTATCAGCTTATTTAAGGAGGCACAAAAATTAATTTTTTCATCCAACCAAATAACTGTAAAAGAAGAAATAAGTGTTGAGAGAAGGATTATCAAAGTTTAAACTAATATTCAAAATAGTTCTTAACATTTTATGTTCATGTTACTATATATATATATGAGATTAATCATGTACCTTTCCTATGAGATGGATGATGTGCTCAATGATTATGGATATTAAGATCAAAACAAAACAAACTGCGGCAACGGCCCATGTAGGAGTTTCTTCCAAGTTTCTTCCACCGCCTCCTCCTGCCATGGCTGCTTCTGAATTGAGTTGGATGGATTTGGATTAATCGTACGTTGATGATAAATACTTGAAATGAAGGGTAGGGGTAGAGGAAATTAAAGGTTATTCAACAGAGAGAAGTGTTGATTTGGGGTTATTCAACTTGTATTAATGATTGAAGTGGGGTTTTGGGACAAGCTAGGGACCTTTATATATATAGCTTCTACTTAATTACTTTGGGCAACTATATATTCACCACCAAAAAACAATAAATTCAATTTTTGCGGTTTGCAACTTCTTTTTTTTTTTTTTATCTCAAATATTAAATACGAGAGTCTTGACACTTGACTTTGACTTGTATATATGGAACTACGGAAGAATGGGAAGGGTATGTACGGTTTACGTTTTTATTTTTTATTTTTAAAATTTTATATATGTAATAGTGGAGAAAACAATTTAGTTTTTATTTTTTAGTATAAATTTTCTAAAATAAAAATGTAATAATTTTATAATTAAAATTAAAAATAAGAAATGGAAACAAAAATCAAATTTTTGTCTTATTTTTTGTTTCCTGCACAATACACGTAAAAGAATGTGTACTTCAGTCTTTAGAAAATTAGATCTAACATGTCGATATTGTAACATCCCACTAACGATTCCTACAATTTATTTCAAGGATTTGATAAAATTAGAAGAAATTTTTCGTCTTTAAAACTTCTCTGGCAATAAACAATAAGAACTTAAGGGCTACGTTACATAAAACACCCCAAAAACATCATTCTAAGGCCCTAGTAATCAATTACACAAACCCTGTAATTGATTATAAGGCCCTGGTAATCGATTACACAAATGTGGTAATTGATTACCTACAACCTAACTACGTAGGAAAATTTCACGACCCTCTGGTAATCGATTACCAAACACCCTGTTCTACAGAATTATGTAGAATTTGGCTTTTGAGCCAACTTCCACCCTACCTAACTTGCCCGTTTCAACTCTGATCGCCACCAAACTTCATGGGCACTATGTTTTCCATTTCGGACCTACTGGCGCAGTTTGTACTCCAAAGTTCTAACATATGACAAAGTTACACACACCAGTGCAAAAACAGGATTTAACATCGGTTTTTTGGACATTTCACATCGATTTTCATACCGATGTGGATCTGGCCGTTGTGAAATATAGGGACATCTCACATCGGTTTTAAAACCGATGTGAAAAAGAGATCTAACATCGGTTTTCCTAAAAAACCGATGTGAAAATGAGGATATTTAACAACGGTTTTGCAATAAACCGATGTGAAAAGGGAATCTAACATCGGTTTTTTTAAAAAAACAATGTGAAATGCGAAATCTAACATCGGTTTTTTAAAAACCGATGTGAAAAATAGTTTTTTTACTTTTTTTTTTATTTTTTATATTCTACTATTAATTTTGTTAACAAAAAACCTGGATATATACCCCTATATCCAGTTTTCGTTAATATGTTTCTTTTTGGTAAAAAGAAAAAATGAAACAATACCCACATGAGGTTCTCTAGCAACTTTGAAGTCCTACAACTCTTCTTTCACCTGGTTAATATAAAAAGCTTGATGGTTAACATTTAACATGAAACCAGACAATAGCTACTGATATATATGAAGAGTCATATATAGCATGCTTACCACTTTCGGAATTAGACGTTCCCCGATCGCATTACTACTGAAATTCAAACGGAACAGAAAATATCATTAAGCATAAAAGAAACAGCAAAAGAACTGTAGAGGGGCAATGACAATAAGGAGCATGAACGCTTACTCAAGTTTTTCAGATTCGCCATGTCTCTTTTTCCAACGAACTTGAAAATCTCTCTCATCATTTTCCTGGCCGTCTTTCGTTGGACGCGTGGTTGCGGATGTCCTCAAAGCAGTGGTAGGGGTCAGAGACGGGGGAGAGGTAGGATTGGTAGTCGGATCGGGAGACGTCGGAGGTGGAAAAGAGGCTCTGGCTGCTGTCAGAATGGGATTTGGAATGTATAAGTGGAGCACAACGCTTAAGAAAAAAGAAAAACAGAAACGCGACGCATTGTGAGGCAAGAAATGTTCATTTAATAACTGATCCAGTCTGAATACCGGTCCCCAAAGTTATGACGTCAGAGTGACATCTTAGAGGAGTAACCGGTATTATAAGAGGACAAAGCTACATCAGTTATCCGTCCTCACCTCATCCGTTCTCACTTCATCGAATGCTTTATCCGTCCTCGCTACGATGGACGCTTCATCCGATCTTATCTCCACGACGTGAATAACCATTTGTCTCAGGATCACTGTGAGATAAGAGTTCATTATAACTTATCAGCGAAGATACCATGTATAGGGAAACATGTCTATGTCAATTATCTCAGAGAGTAAGTACAATTATCAGCGAAATATGCAGAAAGGTGATTATCCTCCATCCTTATCACAGGATCGTACTCTGATAATTGACCTACCCCCCTGACACACTCTAAGTACTGAGTCATCTTGATTGACACACTCTACACGCTATCAGAACCAAGGGGCCCACTTGCATCCAACGATTCATTTCCCACGTTCAACTATAAATAGCATGTTCCAATACACATGCAAGGTTACGTTGTTCTATCTTACATCTTTACTATTGCATTGCTTGAGTATTCACTGAGTTTCATATACTCTTCTAACTTGAGCGTCGGAGAATCTTCGCAAGTGGAACCACCTTTCACCCTCTCTCAACGCGAAGCTCTGGTGTGAAGGATCTCTAGGACAACAAGACCGGTTTCTCCCACTGAGAGGCCGGATTACAATACCAGATACCCACTGTACTGGTGTACAAACCCTAGAACACCTACATTCTTGTGGCTGGTCCCACACCGGATCCTAGACCCCGGTTCAGATCAGTTCATTGGCACGCCCAGTGGAACACGTTAGAGTTATTCCCACTTTTCGTAGAAGTTTGGTTGTCAGAATGGAAGGTGGTGGATGTGATTTTGTTGATGGTCATGTGGAGGACGTGACCCACCAGCAGACTAGGAGGAGACTCGTCTTCGAATCTCCTGTCAGCAACACCCGAAGGATGGTACCAGTGGCAACCCCTGACCCTCGTGATGAGGTTATTAGGCAGCTCAGGGAGGAGTTGATGGAGTTGAAGCGGGAGAAGAGAGGAGCTGGGGACAGGGTGACGTCCCATGCAGAAGAGGCTCACCATGCATCTGTGAGGGAAAGATCCACGACCCTCCAGTACTCGAAAATCTCTACGTACGAGGAGAGGGAACAGACCCAAGACTCTGGTGATAGAGTCAGTACCAGGAGAAGGGAGCAAGCGGTGGTGACCTCTGGAACTTATAGACTCAGTGTTCCTTTCTTGAGGAGACTCATGAGTGTCGTCATCCCTAAGCACTTGCAAATGACTCAGCCACTGTCGATCGGGAAATACAATAGAGAAACTGATCCCACTAAGCATCTAGATGCTTATGTTTATGAGGCTATGTATCTGGGAGCTGATGAAGACGTCATGTGTAGAATGTTCCCCAGAACCCTGACGGAGGAGGCTCTTAGCTGGTTCAAGAGCTTGCCTTCAGGATCTGTAGATTCCTGGGAAGAGATGGCAGCTGTGTTCGAAAGTCACTTTGTCATTTCCAGGGACATTCCAAGGACTTTTAACACCTTGGCTCAGATAAGGCAAGGAGAGACTGAAACTCTCAAGGAGTTTCTGAAGAGATTCTACAAGGAGGCTGCGTTGGTCCCACACCTCACGGAGGCCATACAGCTCCACATCGTGGTCGAAGCTTTGCAACCTAGTTTCGCTTTTGCCCTATCTTTGGCAAAGAGCCCCCCAGCAACCTTCGAGGAGTTTCGAAGGAAACCTTCCAAATACGATGGTATAGAAATGCACCTGGAGGCTACAGCAGCTAGAATGAAGCCTCCAGTGCCCCCTCAGCAGCCACGGAGAGAGAAGGAAAGGGTGAGACCAAAAAAGCATGCCTTCAGAGAGGACTTTGCAAGCGCTCGACCTCATCAATGAGACAGGCGCGTCTCGTCTTTCAACAACTATGCTCTTCTGAACGCCAGGCATTCCTAAATCTTGAGGGAAGTTGGCTGGCCAGCGCTCAGTGTCTTTGATATAAGGAAGCCACCCCCAGTCAAAAGACCTGGGAACCCGCGTAAATATTGCGCCTTTCATGAACACACGGGTCACCACACAGACGAGTGCAAAGCGTTGAAGAATACTGTAGAGACCCTCATTAGAGAGGGAAAGCTGAAGCAATATCTGTTCAGACAAAAATCCGTAGACGAGCCTGACAGGATGGACAAGAGGGGGAGAGATCCAGATGATGAGGGTGACAATAGTCGTAACCCAGTTAGAAGGTTTACTGCGGCTGAAAAGCCAAAAGGAGTGGTGATCGCTGGAGGAGCCCAGCAAGACAGCATGCCTCAGCAACAGAGGCAAGGTAGGCGTGAAGTGATTGAGATGATTGCTGGAGGGTTTGCAGGAGGAGGAGCATCAATCACAGCCAGGAAAAATCACCACCGGATGATTTTGTCTGTACAGGGAAAACCTAGAGATAACCGCCCTTTCAGGGACGGTGTGGCAGCACCGGCGGTGTCATTTACTGATGATGACTTCGGCCCAACGATTCCAGGAGGAGATGACGCAGTGGTGATCATCGTTGTTATAGCTAATAAAGATGTGAAGAGGATCCTCGTCGATCAGGGAAGTTCTTGCGATGTAATTTTTTATAACTATTTCAAAAGAATGGGTTTTAATGATGCAGATCTGTAGTCGTATACGCAAGAACTCACAACGTTTAATGGGGCGAAGCAACCTACCAAAGGGTATCTCGATACCCTCATTTCTTTTGAAGGTGAACCTGGCGCGAGAACGGTGAAATCGAGAATCCTAGTGATCGATGTAGAATCCCCTTACAACGGGATCATAGGCCGCCCTACCTTGAACGCGATGGAGGCAATTGCGTCTACCCCCTACCTCCTGATCAAATTCATTGATAAAGACAACTGTGTATCTTTCCTCAGAGGTGATCAAGAGATGGCTCGATACTGTTATAATCTGAGCCTCAATATGGTTAAGTTGGAAGCGTTTAATAAGAAGAGGAAGTTGAATGACGGAGGAAGAATGGCTGGGTCTGTCAGTCTTATTGACTTGGACCCCAGGGCGGAATTGAAGATCGACCTTCTTAACCCCTCAAAGCCCACACCGGACGGTGGTTCCAGGGATGTCATCTTAGGGGATTCCCCAGAGAAGGTCACGCACATTAATGATAACCTGGAGTCGGGCATGGAGCAGCACTTGTTGGCTCTCTTGCAGGAGTTTAAAGACCTTTTTGCATGGACTGCAGCAGACATGTCTGGGATGGATCCTGATTTCTATTGCCACAAACTCGCTGTTTAACCAGAAACGAGACCGGTGGCCCAGAAGAAGAGGAGGTTAGGACCGGAGAAGTAGAAGGCAGCATGTGAGCAAACAAAGGAGTTGTTGAAAGCCGGTTTTTTAAAAGAGATTCGTTATTCGTCTTGGCTTTCTAACATAGGGATGGTGCAAAAATCTAATGGCAAGTGGAGGATGTGTACGGATTACGTGGACCTTAACCGATGTTGCCCCAAGGATCCATATCCCCTCCCAAACATTGATCGTATGGTAGACGATTCATCTGGTTATCAGTACCTTAGTTTCATGGATGCTTATTCAGGGTACAATCAGATTCCGATGTGGGAAGGAGATCAAGAAAAGACGGCCTTTGTCAATGACAGTGGTGTCTTCTGCTACACCGTCATGCCGTTTGGACTGAAGAACGCCGTTGTTACCTATCAGCGCATGATCAACAAAGTATTCGAAGGCATGCACACCAAGCTGGTAAAGGTGTATATCGATGATATCATCGTAAAGACTCCCATTGGAGGGGATCACATTGACGATTTGCGCCAAGTGTTCACTCGACTGCGATAATACAACATGAGGTTGAACCCATTGAAGTGCACTTTTGCCGTTCCAGCAGGGAAGTTCTTGGGATTCATGTTGACCCAGCGGGGCATCGAGGCCAACCCTGGTAAGTGTCAGGCAATACTGGATATGCAAAGCCCCAAGAGCCTAAGGGAGGTACAATCGTTGAATGGGAAGGTGGCCGCTCTGGCCCGATTTATGCCCAAAATGGCACATAGATCCTTTCCTCTGTATAAGGCGTTGAAGAAGCACAAGAATTTCGAATGGGGAGAGGAGCAAGAGCAAGCTTTCCAGCAGCTTAAGGTCCTGCTTTCAAGTCCACCAATACTGGTAAAGCCTGACCCTGGTGAGACTCTAGTCCTGTATTTGGCAATTTCTGATGAGGCCTTAGGCGTGGCTTTGGTCAAAGAAACTTCAGAGGGACAGAGGCCAGTGTACTTCACCAACAAAACATTCCAGGGGGCCGAGAGCAGATATCAAAAGATAGAGAAGGCCGCTTTAACAGTTGTGTGGGCTTCACGACGGTTGAGGCCATATTTTCACGTGCATCCAATACTTGTGAGAACGGATCTACCTCTCTGTTCAGTGCTCAGTAAGCTAGACCTCGCTGGAAGGATGATTAAGTGGTCCATCGAGCTTTCTGAGTTCGAAATTTCCTATGAGCCTTGAGGAGCTATTAAGGCCCAAGTTTTGGCAGATTTCGTGGTGGAAATGACGGGGGCGGATCCAGCCACACCTCGAGTGCATTGGACCGTTTATGTTGATGGGTCGTCAAACAGTAAAGGTTGTGGAGCCGGCGTTGTAGTGGAAAGCGATGACGGTGTGCACGTAGAAATTTCCCTCCGATTCAATTTTAAAACCTCCAATAATCAAGCTGAGTATGAGGCATGCCTGGCCGACCTCCGAGCGGCGATTGACATCGGAGTGTCAGAAGTAACATTGTGCAGCGATTCACAGCTGGTGATTTCATAAATCCAGGGAGAATATCAGGTCCGAGAGCCACAACTTCAACTGTACTTGAATTGTGTGAATGAACTGAAGGGGAGATTTGATGTGCTAGAATTTAAGCATGTGCCAAGAGAGGAGAACACCAGAGCGGATATCTTATCAAGGCTTGCAAGCACAAAATAGTCTGGTAGTACCACGACTGTGGTTCAGAGCACACTGACATCACCTAGCATCCCTCTGTTCCCATCTCTAAATGCTATAATGGTCAATTACCCTTACGAGAATTCTTGGGTCATCCCCTACATCCGTTATCTGGCGGATGGACAGCTCCCTACTGATGAGAAAGAAAGAAGGCAAGTGAAAAAGGAACTGCCATACTTCACCATGGTCGATAGAGTTCTATACAAAAGAGGATTCTCAGTCCCATACCTCCGTTGTTTGAGAGAAGATGAAGTACAAGGAGTGTTGGAGGAAGTACACGAGGGGCAGTGTGGGCACCATGCTGGGGGCAGGAGTTTAATGAGAAAAGTCCTCAGGGCTGGATATTGGTGGCCCACGGTGAAGCAAGACTCAGCTGATTTTGTGAAGAAATGTGATGCTTGCCAAAGATTTTCTAACCTCCATCACACATCGGCCCAAGAACTCTCTTCATCCGCTGTGCCATGGCCGTTCTACCAGTGGGGCCTTGATATCATGGGTCCGTTTCCTACCGCTCCAGGAGGCATTAAATATTTGATCGTAGGGGTAGACTACTTCACTAAGTGGATCGAGGCTGAGCCAGTAGTACCTATCACCTCTGCACGGACAAGGCGCTTTGTATATGAAAACATCATAGCTCGATTCGGTGTCCCAGGGCGGATTGTGACTGACAATGGCACCCAGTTCACAGATAAGAAGTTCACAGACTTGCTCAAAGGACTGGGGATAGTCCAAATTTTCTCGTCTGTTGAGCACCCTCAGACAAACGGCCAAGCAGAGATGGCTAATTGAGAGGTATTAAAGGGATTGAAGAAACGCCTTGGAGAAGCAAAGGGAGGTTGGACCGATCAACTATGTCATGTTTTGTGAGCATATCATACTACACCACACTCTTCCACTAATGAATCCCCATATCGGCTGACTTATGGGGTCGAGGCGATGATTCCAGTAGAGCTACAAACCAGATCAGCCCGAGTGGAATATTTTTCAACGGAAGACAATAACGCCAATCTGGCATCAGAGTTGGACGTTCTCCATGAGCTGAGAGAAGGAGCCTTTATCAGAGACCAGGCAATAAAAGTGAAGGCAGCTCTCCGATACAACAAGCGTGTCCAATACAGAGCGTTTAACACTGGAACCTTGTTCTGAGGAAAGCGAGTGTGGGGAATAAATTCGCGCATCAAGGGAAGTTGGCACCGACATAGGAAGGCCCTTATGTGACGTCCCGAATAATTTTCTGAATAAATTTTTCGCGTTTTTAAAAGATCTTTTTAAAATTCATAAATTAAAATCAGAGTTCACATAAAGGTCGATAATAACGGAATATTATCATGCATACTAGTCGTGAATAATAAAATTCAAGGAATAATTACATAGCGGAAATGATTTTCAAAATAACAGTACATAACACGTTGTATTTATTACAAATCATAAAATTAGAATAAATTTGAAATCCAAGCAATAATTCACATATGCATCAACCATAACATCACTCTTCATTCTGGGTGGCATTCACTGTAAAAATTAATGTAAGAGTGAGACAGAATATAGAATAAATATAAAATAAATAAAATTGCATAAACACAATCAACAAACCATAATGATATGATGAATATACCAAACAAGTTCATTTATATTTAATAAGTCTTTAATTTAGTCCAATGATGTCATGCTGGATCCATTTGGTTTGGTGGGAATACTACAGTAAAAGGTCTCATAGAGACATCGGTAGGAATTAATACAGTCATGGATCCCTACAGCCCCATGACCAACACATCGGTAGGAATTTATACAGTCATGGATCCCTACAGCCCCATGACCAACACATCGGTAGGAATTTATACAGTCATGGATCCCTACAGCCCCATGACCAACACATCGCAAAAATAGGACTTTAACTCATCATAGAGTAACCCCCCACCAGGGTAGGCAATCATGGAACCCCTAAAATTCCATGGTGCGTCCAAATGCTTATGATGCATGAATGCCTTTAATTCTCTTTATCATTTAACATACCATGATATTAATATTTCCAAAACCACTTGGAAAACCACAAGTCCTCAAAGGACACATCACATATAATAATTTTCAGAATCATGGATTTACTGTTTCAACCACATATATCAATAACCGCAAGGCATTCACGTATATATATTAATTTAATCATTCATAATTATTCACCACCAAAATACACAAACTGAATGATGCTCATTAGACACTCATCAACATTCATAATACTTCATAATAACTCAAGAATTCAATAATAAATTGTTACCCATAGGGAAAATATCATTTTTATCCATAATAACCATTATAAGCAAATTTCAGCATTTCCAACAGCAACATACGTTAGTAAAACAGTCATAACATGAGCAAATCAAATCCTTTTCATGTGATTCCACTTTCTATAGCTCAATAACATAAATATCTACAACTTTCATGAAGACCATAAATTCAAATTCTAAACAAAAACATCACTTATTTACAGAATACAAAACTGCCTCAAATAGGATTTTTAAAACGTACACAGGTTAGTATTTTCAATGTTTCTGGAGCTACAAAAACAATTTTGGCATGAAACCTATTCTAAATTATTCTTAACACAAATATCTACAACTTTCATGAAGGACCAACCACTAATTCTCACCACAAAATTCCCAGTTTTAAAAATAAGATTCGGATTTTATAGTTAACAGATTTTTATCATGAACATACTTCTGTATTTTGAGCATATCTAGAGCTACAAGAATATTTTTAACTCAAAACCACTTTCTATAGATCCCTAATATAAATATCTACAACTTTCATGAAGACCATAATTTCAAATTCCAAACAGAAACATCACATAATCACATCATAGTCAATAGATTATCATTTTTCATTATCACCAATTGCTGGAAAATTTACTGGTTTGACAATATTTAGTAAATTAACTATAACTCATAGTATAAAAATAATTTTTGAATGAGGCCAAGTTCTATGTTTTAATAATTCCATTATCTATAATTTTTATGAAGACCAAAAATTCCAAATCCAAACAGAAGTATCACAAATTCATAGTATACTAAACTATCTCAAAGAAAGTAACAAAACGTACATATGTTAGTAAATTCAGCGTTTCTGGATCTACAAAAATAATTTTGGCATGAGACCAGTACTAAATTACTCATAACACAAATTTCTAAAACTTTTATGAAGATACTAAATACTAATTCTCATCACAAAATTCCCAGTTTTAAAAATACAAACAGTGATTCACGTTAGCAGATTTTTAGCATGAACATACTTCTGTATTTTAGGTATAACTAGAGCTAAAAAAATAATTTTAACTTGAAACCACTTTCTAAAGATCCATAACACAAATATCTACAACTTTCATGAAGACATAAAAGGCTGATTATGCATGTATAATTCCCAGAATTTTAATATATACACATAACATAGGGTAAATATTCCACTTCGACATGCTGTAGTATTTTGGCTATAACTTTTGCTATACATATCCAAATAAGTTGATTCATGTCTCAAAATTCACAAAACAAAAAGATATACATCTTTCATGAAGAAGTCAGAATCAAAATCACACGTTTTCAATCTCAAAACTGAGCAACAAGATACGAAAATAAAACTGGAATCCTAGGACAGCATACAATTCTACCCATTTCATAATTATTCACAACCCTATCCCCTCTTACCTTGATGGAGGATCCTAGAGTGGTTGAAAATGTTCTCTTATTGTCCTAGCTTCAGATCAAGGGTGACTTTGATAGAGAAAATGAAAGGAAATGAGAGAGAGACTTCACTAACTTTAGCTTGTTCTAAGAATTCAGACTTGGGAACAAGATGTAGTGTTGATTTAATGATGCAAATGACAAGTGGGGGACAAGCTTTTCATAATGGGATTGTAGTGGGATGTTAGGTACATTATTGTGGTGATAATGAAGGTTTTAGGTAAGAAAAATGAGCTGTATTGTTGACCATTTCCGCAGCCTACATAATGGAGCTTGTATGATTGAAGTAAATATCAACTTTGACACTGTTTCGGTATTTTAGGCATATCTCTCTCATATCTTAATGGATTTTAACAAATTTGGTCTTGTTGGAAAGCTAAGACAACGAGGAACAACGTTTTAGTTCACCACTTTTTCAAATTCGGACTCTAACAAGGTATTAAAATATGTACAAGAGGATATGATTGAAGTAAAATATCAATTCTGACACTATTTCGATATTTTGGGAATATCTCTCTCATATTTTAATGGAATTTAACAAATTTGGTCTTGTTGGAAAGATAAGAAAAAGAGGAACAACTTTGTAGTTAACCACATTTCCAAATTCAGACTCTAACTAACAATTAAAATGTGTACAAGATGACGCATTTTGAGTGGAGTATGTGGCAATTTGATGAGAGTAATTGGAAAAACCAAAGGAATTAATAACTAAGGAAATAGGTAATAAGTTACTTGATTAACTTTTACCTAAGGTATAAAGTTAAAATTATTTACCATGGTAAAAGGTTAAATCGAAGATGTTGTCCTAACTAAAATTTTTGTAGAAAGTTGAGATAAAATGGATAATATTAATAACGACCTAGATTAAAAATAATTACACATGAGATTGAAATTTTTGGGATGTTACACCTTACAGAGTCTCTGAGGTGACTGGAAAGGGATCATACCGGCTCGAGGAGCTCGATGGAACCCCAATTCGCAACAAGTGGAACACTCAGAACTTACGTATTTATTACAGCTAGTTGGTAAGACGGTGTGTACTCTTTTTCCTTACTTGAGTTTTTTCCCATTGGGTTTTCTCGAGAAGGTTTTGACGAGGCATGGCCCCGACTACGCTTCCTTTGTAATATACATTCAATTTAATGAAAATGCAATTCACGACTCTCTCGTTCTCACCCTTTTATTTGTATGTTGTGATTTATAGTTATAAGTTGTCACGTATAAAGACCCTCAGGACGGATGATCTCAATCACCCATTTTGTGTATTGACGATGTAACTCCTCGAGGGGTGAAATGGGTTGTAGGATTAAACCGAACCCCATTTGAAGACCCAGATTGTAGGATTAAACCGAACTTTGGGTACGGTTAGGAAGTTTGGCTGAACACCGGTGAAGGCTCGGATTGTAGGATTGAACCGAACTCTGAGTACGACTAGTAGGTTTGGTCGAACGTCGGTGAAGAATGGTGAATGGGTAAAATCCAACACCGATTGAAGATACGGCTAGTAGGATCGAACCGAATTCCATTGAAGACCTGAGTGGTAGGATTAAACCGAACCTCAGGAAATGGGTTGTAGGATCGCACCGAACCCCATTCGAAGACCGGTGAATGGGTAAAATCCAACACCGAGTGAAGAAAAAAGGTGAATGGGTAAAATCCAACACCGAGTAAAGGCTCGGATTGTAGGATTAAACCAAACTCCGAGTACAACTTGTAGGCTTGGCCGGTTGCTATTGAAGAATCAATCGTTATCGAATTCACTCAGAAGTATTCCTGGGAATTCCTCACTCGAAAATATTATCCCTTGGGATTCCTTACTCAGAAACACTTCAAATTCGATGCGAGACTCTTGAATTCTTTAGTTGGCAATATCTCATCGAAGTCCAACTCGTGAGCTCTGTAAGCTGAGAAAATCTCACTTTGAAGTTTCAATCAGGAATTCGAAACGCGCTCGCGAGATTCTTAAATTCTTTACTCGGGAAAGTGTCTACCCGAAACGCACTCATTCGAAGTCGAAGCCTTTCTCTGTCCCTAAGTGTTTCACTCGGAAAATGCTTTACTCGGTACCATATCACGTGGAGGTCGGAAATTCTTCACTCGGTGCCATACTACCCGGGAATCAGCACTCGGTATTTGCCCCGCTCAGAAATGTCACAATCGAGGACACATTCTCAGGAGAGTTGCACTCGAAAATCTCCAACCCGAACGAAGAATCGGATTGTAGGGTTAAACTGAATTGAACCGAGCGCCATCAAAGCATCAGTCGAAAATCTTCACACGGGAATGGTCAGTCAGAAATCCTCCTCCTAGAAGGATCAATATGAGAGCTTTCACTTAGAACTCTCACTCGGAACTTCCCAGGTAATACGGCCAGAACCAATTTCACTCGGAGTGATCACTCAGAGTCAAATGCTCACTCTGAATCAGTCATTCAGAATCAAATGTTCACTCGAAGTTGTTCATTCAATGTCAAACCTCCACTCGGAACCGCTCGCTCAGAGCCGTTTGATTCATAACGCTTGGTGCCAATTTTTGACGATTAACGAGTATTACTAAGGTAAAAACATAACATGTAATTTTGCAGGTTATACCAGCATCCAGACCTCTAACAAGTTGTATAGCTCATTTGATCAACTTCATAAGTCCCTCATATAAGTTAGGGGACATAATATCCGGTCTGGATACCGGTTCTAAAGACAGGGCGGTTGAATGCGAATATTGCCATTCCACATCTGTAAGATTGAATAAACCTTTTCAATCTTCGAAGAAGTTAAAGGTAACACTTCACAACAGATATTTCCTTCCCAAAATACTCATACTTGGGGACAGGGCATACTTTAACGTAAGTATCGTGTATCTATTGCGATTTCTGTTATCTTCCTCCGGGACTAAAACTACGCTTTAAACGACAATACAGTTAAACAAAGCGGATGTACAACGAATGAAGAAGTAAAAGTATAGTGTATATGTCTAAGTTATTTGGCAATCATACACTTGTCACAAATGATAGTAGAGAAATGAAGGCGAATTTAATTAATGAGAAGAAAAGTTTTATAAGTATGGTTCATCAAAACTGGAGCTGATCCCAGTACACAGCTATAAATAAAAGCACAAAATTAAAGAACAGGTGGTTGGTTCTCCGATGTGGGCACTTATGTCCTCCCCTCTTCAGCTCCCTCAGCTTGAGTCTTATCCGCTCCAGTCTCTGGGCCAGCTTGGGCACCCTTTTGTGTCTCACCTTCAGGGCCAGGAGTGGTCAGTGCTGTTTCCATGCTTTGACCCTCCGGAAGTGGAGGCAGTTCATAAAGAGTATCAGGAGGATCCTGGTGCGAGCCGTCACTCTTCACTTCGACAAGCTTCCCTCCGTGGAATTCATAGAACGGATCCAGTCCGTACAAATTAAGCTTCACATCGGGGTTGCGATAAAAGACTTGACGAAGTGCCAGGCCGAAGGTTTTGAAAGCTACTTTCTTGCATATCTCCAAGGCTTTGGCAGCCTTGGCCTTAGAAGCAGTTAATTTCTTTTGAAGCTTGGCAAAATCCTCCTCCGATGGCCCAGTGCCCGCACTCATCTTCCTCAGCCCTTCAATCTGAATCTGCATCTTCTTCTGAAGGGCCTCCCACTCTCCTAGGCTTTTATTATGGCCAGCCTCTATTGCTGCAAGATCGTCAGCTAGCTTGGCCGATTTCTTCTTCTCCAATTGAAGCTCTTCTTCAAGGAGGGGGATGGATTTATTCTGCTACTGAAGTTCAGTAACCTGCCGCTCCAAGGATTTGTTGGTGAAGTGGAGCTGGCTTATTTCTTCAGTTTTCTTCTGCAGCGTCTCCTTGGCCTTAGTCAATTCTGCCTCCACCCCTCTGTGAGTCTCAGCTTGCTTGGCCGCCCAGGCCTCCTTTATAGTGATGTCGGCTTCAAGTTTTTCAACCTGTTCCATGTAGTCTGCCTTGTCACTTAAGGAGTCCAAGAGGCCGGATAGCTCATCCAGCTGCCAGCGACCGACCTTTGGAAGAGTGGGAGGCATGGACCCCTGGAACCAGAGGTAGGGGGAAAGGAAAGACTCGCTTGGAGGATTAATCATTGGAGGAGGACCGCTCTTAGAGCCCGGTTCGGACGTGGCGTGTGAAGAAGGGGCAGAGGAATCGAGGATGGGTTTCTTCCCCTTGTCTTTTTTCAGCCCAGACTCCTCGAGAGTCTTCTGGCGTTTCTTTGCAGGGTCACCAAAAGAAGGCTTCTCCACATCCGTTGCCTTGACCAGATGTCTCTTTTTCTTTTTCTTCTTCGGGGCGGCCTCTTCATTACCTTGCCCCGCGGCCTCAGTTTGTCCCTCAGGTTCCTTCTCATCAAGGAGAGGGACCTTGTCTCCCACGGTGGAGGTAAGAGGAATTATTGGAGCCACTGCCTTAGTGGAGTTCCTCTTGGCTTGAATTTTGTTTTCTTCAGAAGAAGAATCGCCATCCACCAGCATGGATTTCAGGGACAACATCTCGGGAGAGACTTTTTCGATTTGCTCTACAAAATAAGGAAAAATTGAGTTAAAACATGGAAGGAAAAATAATAAGAACGGAATGAATATGCAACATAACCACAGTTCAAGAACGGCTATTACGAAGGTAAGTGTCCCGGACAACGGCATCTCCCAGAAGAAGCCTGCAAGAGAACCCCTTGAGGGCTTTTGAGGCCGATTGCATGACACTCAACACTTTGATGGAATGAGAGGAAAGTTCGCTCTCCTCAGTGTAGTAAGCACGACTCAGCAGCAGAAAGTGCTCGTGCGACCAACTGATAGGGAATTTGGTGAACTCTTCCTTGTTGAGCCAGAAGACCGGCTTATTTGATTGAACTCGGACCCGCGTGTAGTAATGTTTAAAGGAGCGTCCGTCCACCTTAGCGGATTCGGTGTAGGACTTGAAGTTCATTACCCTTGAGTCACAACGGAGTGTTATGAACCCAAGGCCACCCTTCTTGTTGGCACGGCGGACCACTTGGCAGTAGTAAAATAGTTTGGCCACAGTGGAGGTGAAGTTGAAATGCTCTCCCAGAATTTTGAGAGCGCGCACTAAGCCCCAGCCATTAGGATGCAATTGAGTAGGGGTGCAGTCAAGGAAGCGGAGGACGGCCATTTGAAACTCCGTCATGGGGAAGCGGACTCCCAGGTTTTGAAAGACGAAGTCGTACATGTAGACCGACCTCTCGTCAGGGACACGGTGGCAGACCCTCTCCATTGGGCGGGGGCAAGGACGAGAAAGCGTCCCTTATACTTCTTATCCGAATAGATTTTGCAGCAGAGAGTAACTGGGTTTCCCTCTTCATTTGCATGATGAGAGGGGATGTTCAAGAATTCCTCCTCAACCCAGCAGTACGGTTTTTCTCTGTTCATCTTTTCCTAGTTCAGCCGGTGTGCCACGACGTTGACACACCCTTCAGTAGTTCGCAGAATCAAAGTTTTACCAGACCCCGGAATCTCCATGATACCTGATGCACGACGGAACGCGTGTGTACTGTGGTAGAAGGCAACATCGTCAGAGAGGTAACCTTCATTACTTGACCCATCGTCAGAGCAGCTGGTAGCCCTCGAGTCAAGGGGATCCTCAAGGCGGTGCTGAACAACTGGCGCTCGCGAGGAGGAAGTTTCAACCCTCTCTGAGCGACGAGGCCCGGCCACAGGAAGATTCATTGGAATCCTTCCACCACGGTGGCTAGAGGGGGCACGAGAGCTCAGACTCCTCCTGTTTGAGGTACCAGCGCTGCTTGTTTTAGGGCGCATGGTTGAAGCAAAACAAACTAAAATGATATGGAGGAAAGGGATAGAGAGGTTACCTAAAGAAGGAAGAGCTTTGTGAAGAGGAAAGGAAGCAAGGGAGTCTTCAGAAATTTGAGCAGAGGTTCACTAAGCTTGATGACAGAAGTGAATTCCAAAATTCGTTAAGTGACCATTTTATAGGTAACGAAGAGGCACAGTGTTCAACCAAGAGTCACGACGTTTATTTCCAAACACAACTTTTTGGATTCTAACGACTTCGTCGTTTCATAACTAAAAGGGCGAAAATAGTAACACTTCAGGAAAGTTTTTGAACGAAACGGGCCTGTGGAAGTTGAAATCCAGGCCCAATAAGCCCAATCGATGGTTACACTCTTGGGTAATGATGGTTCGCGTGTTAAAAAGGGCATTTAATGTCCAATCATTTCAGACGCATTTAATTCACCCCAACAACTATTCGAATACCAAGAGTTTCAATTTCCAAAAACTCTTGGGATTTCCCTCGCTATGAATTCTTGTCTGAATCCGTTGTGAAGACGTCAGAAGAGCGGTAACTTAATCTACAGAGCGGATGTGTTGATAAGAAACCAAACACGTATATGCCAAAGAGTTTTTAGAAGGAACTTCGGGAGTGTTCCACTGGCATCCAGACTTCTCAAAGACTGAATAGCTCATATGAGCAACCTAACAGTCCCTCACATAAGCTAGGGGACAAATGATCTGGTCTGAATACCGGTCCCCAAAGTTATGACGTCAGAGTGACATCTTAGAGGAGTAACCGGTATTATAAGAGGACAAAGCTACATTGGTTATCCGTCCTCACCTCATCCGTTCTCATTTCAACGAATGCTTTATCCGTCCTCGCTACGATGGACGCTTCATCCGATCTTATCTCCATGACGTGAATAACCGTTTGCCTCAGGATCACTGTGAGATAAGAGTCCATTATAACTTATCAGCGAAGATACCCTGTATAGCGGAACGTGTCTATGTCAATTATCTCAGAGAGTAAGTACAATTGTCAGCGAAATATACGGAAAGGTGATTATCCTCCATCCTTATCATAGGATCGTACTCTGATAATTGACCTACCCCCCTGACACACTCTGAGTACTGAGTCATCTTGATTGACACACTCTATACGCTATCAGAACCAAAGGGCCCACTTACATCCAACGATTCATTTCTTACGTTCAACTATAAATAGCATGTTCCAATACACATGCAAGGTTACGTTGTTCTATCTTACATCTTTACTATTGCATTGCTTGAGTATTCACTGAGTTTCATATACTCTTCTAACTTGAGCGTCGGAGAATCTTCGCAGGTGGCACCACCTTTCGCCCTCTCTCAACGCGAAGCTCTAGTGTGAAGGATCTCCAGGACAACAAGACCGGTTTCTCCCACTGAGAGGCCGGATTACAATACCGGTGTACAAATCCTAGAACACCTGCATTCTTGTGGCTGGTCCCACACCGGATCCTAGACCCCGGTTCAGACCAGTTCAACAACAATTTCCACATTGGTTTTGTTAAAAAACCGATGTGAAATATGATCAAATTTAACCTTTAACGCGCGTAACTTGTTTGTTTAAATTTTTAGGACCTACCACATCGGTTTTTTAGTAAAACCGATGTGAAATATTATGTTTATGTTTATCTTTAACGCGTAATTATAAATTTTTAATTTATCAAATGTACACATTCCACATCGGTTTTTAGAATATCCGATATGCCATATCTGATATTTAACGCGCGCGGGAAAAATGAAAACAATACACATCGGTTTTGTAAATAACCGATGTGGTATACGCGGAAAAACTGAGGCCAACCCTATACACTTTTAATTTTTTTTTAAAAATAATATTCCACATCGGTTTTTCAGATAACCGATGTGGTATTTTGGAAAGATAAAGGAAAAATTGAGGCCGGCCCTATACACGCTTTTAAATTTTTTTTAAAAAGAGCTTCCACATCGGTTTTTCAAATAAATGATGTGGTATTTAGGCCTGATTTTTCCATATTCCACATCGGTTTCCTAAAAAGCGTGGTTTAATATGCTTATAAAATATTTCACATAATTTCAAAATTGTCACCGCGTCAATATTTAAAATCAGTTTTAAAAAACCGATGTGATTTTCCATTGTTCACATTGGTTTTTATAGAAAACCGATGTGAAATGTTTTCCTATGTTTCATTTATTTACAAAAATGTCACCGCCTTTATTTTTCACATCGGTTTTTTATTAAACCGTGATGAAGGCTACGATGTGAAATGGTACTTTTCTACTAGTGACACTAAAATGCATTTTCTCCAAAACTTGATCAATATCTTGCACCAACCCATCCAAATGCATTCCAAAGCATACTAGGGTTCTGCACGTGAGTCTTAATTAGTCTAGGAAACCTACTGGTACCCTCAGGGAATTCAGACTCCCATCGAGTCATGAAATCACCCCTTCAGTTGCTAATTTAGCCTTTATTGCACCTAAATATGTAATGCACCATTCCAGCAAATTTTAATTAACCGATTCTATCATCATCATCAGCTAACCACATATGTATACATTTATGCAATCATCATATCTTATACAAATATTGGCTCAGTGCCAAAGGAACTCAACAGTGTCTGCCCATTATAAATTACAACACATCAATGGCTTCGTGCTACAAGCTACACATACACACATCATACCAGACCCGCCTAATCAATTCATCACACACAAAACTCAACATTCTTCATCGCCCTAATCTTAAACCAAGTATACAACACACAATGTTAGGAAAATCCATCAAGATCTCATAATGCAGATAAACTCAACATTCATACACAACAACCAATATCATCAAACTTATCAAATTATCATGATTATAATTATATAATCTTCACTCTCTTTCTTGGCATTGATTCTACATTGGCCTCAGTTAGTGCTTGCCTCCGTAGTGTCCATCTATAACCTGCCACCAACCACTAAAACCACAGCAAGGGGTGAGTGACTAGAATTAAGAATTAATACAGAAACATACAAACATATACTAGGAAAAGCATAATCTAACTACCTTCCAAGTTAAATAATTCCTTATTAATTATAATCACCATTCACCTTTATAGTTAGAATTACCTTTTTACTTCTCATATTTGGATACGTCATCCAGCTTTATACTTAGAATTACTTTTCCCATGTCATTATTTCAATCATTAATTCCCCCTTACCATCTCATTCAACTCATACACGACTCAACATCAAAGGCACCTTATCGTGCCAACAATCATCATAAACATGTCATCATATTCATAACACAGCATTTATAACATTTAATCATATCATAACTATTACTTGGCCATCGAGCCATTCACAATCTCATACCCGCCAATGTAGTTTCATTCACTTACAATTAATTCCCCTAATCTACAATCATCAACACCCATACCATTACATTATTGCCACTATAAGCCCATCAGGCTATCCGATATATATATATATATATATAGGCTCATTCAATTTCAATTAATCATATAATTTAATAATCACCATTTCATCATCAACATAAGATCAAATCATGCAAGGCAGAACTGACTCTCAAATAAGTATAATGACTTGCTAGTATCCAAATATTAAAAGGATCGACCTTCAGCTGGGGTCTTACTTGACACCCTATGAACTCGACTTGATCCACCAAGTCCTGTTTGGCTCTCCACCTCGACCACTAGGTCCTACATAACCACTAGGTAGCTCAACTAAGTCCTGCTTGACCATGAGAGTAAAAAACAATGGGCAAAATATACCGTCGGTTATCCCCAGCCACACAAATCATATATATCCATTTAAAATTCTATTTCTCCTTATTAAATGGCAGAAAGGCCTCATCTCATCGACTCATAACAACTTATCATACATTACAATAATAACATTTCCACATATTAAGCACATCAACAATGCACATTCTCATTTTGTCAATTTATATCAACATTACCATTATCAATATCACCATACATTTCTACATGAATCCATCATATACACATCACCTAATAATTACCATAAGTCATAGACTTTTAAAATCATCAATCTTCCTATTTCATAGTCACCTCATCATTTCATTTCATTATTACATATAGTTATACTATAAATTTCATATACCTCAGAATTCCTTATCACTCATGCGCCCTAATTTCAAATCAATGTCAATTTATGCCATTTCATTCTTATATTAATAAAATTTACATATTTGTAATCGCAACTCATTATATATATATATATATATATATATATATATATTCATGTATATACACCAATTTGGGTTCCCCATTTATATTATGAGCTATTATCCATATATTTACGCCTTTTATCACATCACGCTAATTTTAATTATTCACAATAACTACCATTTAGTTTTCTTAACTTCTAAACAACTTTTACCATTAATCATATATCAACTTATTAATTCATCTCACATTCTCAATTCTTAATGTATCTAACTACTTACGTTTCATATAAGTCATAACTTGTCATTCTTCATACTTAAAACCTAATCCTCTCATTATCTATTTAATTTGTCATTACTCTTTAATTAATTACCATATGTCATAAAAAATAATTTAGAGCAATCAATAGCGGCTATCATATACCTTTTTCCTATGCACCAACGATGCAAGCAAATTTCTAGATTAACCTTAACCCAGCACACACCCCTTACCTCGATTCCACGCTTTTGAGGTTTCTACTTCAAGATCAAAGTCGTTGGAACTTACCGATCACCTAAATTCAAGGAATTCAGAAAACCAATTAACCTTATGACTTTCGAAATTGTCACCTATTATACCAAAGTGGTTCAAAATCCTGATTCAAATTTCCAAGAACTTACTATTGTCGATTTCAAGCTCTATTCCAAGACCCACTCCTCTTAACGGCTTCTTGATACCTGGTTCAAAACCTAGTGGTTACCGAAACAAAGAATCATTAGCCATTTGCAACACCCATTGTTCAAAAACCTAATTCTAAGCTCCATTTTGCCAAGAAAATAAGAAATGGGAACCCCAACACATAAACCCCAATTTGGCCTAAAGAAGAAGAGAAAAAGGAATGCAAAATTAAAACCATCTATGGACTCACCTCGTTATCGGAATTCCAAAAATGCGATCAATTCTAGCTCTCGGCAACATATCGCCCTTCGATTTTAAGCTCTATCCCACGACCAGGGTTTCATTCTTTCTCTCGGGTTCACTATCTCATTCACGTAAGGAAGAAGAAAAAGCCACTTATAATTTGGCTAAATTTCAGTCCCAATGGTAAATGGGTCATTTCACGTCCTTCTTACTTTCTTATTTTCTTTCAATTTCAAAAATCCTTTTTTTCTTAATTAATTAAGTTTTTACCTTCACTCTTCGGTAAATTCAATGTTTACCATCATAATTTAATCTAATCCCTTAATTATCCATCAATTAATTTATTAACCTTATCACCAACGTAAAACCTCTCTAATTAATATAATTTAGTTCATAGTATTTTAAAATAATTTGTTTATTAATTCTTTACTGCATAATTAATTTAAATTTAATACTCAGGATGTTATAGGTACAACAAAAAAAAAATTGATGAATTAGTTAAATATTCAATCCAAAAAAATTATAAAATTGGTTAAGCATAAAACTAATGAGAAGCGATCAAAAATGGTCGAGAACTAATCAAGTCAATAAAAATTAGTGATTTCCTGGTTGTATTAGTCTATATCAAATTCTTTTAAAACTTGTAAAAAATTTTATATGTGGTTTAAACCTTGGTTAAATGGTTGTAAATGGATACATTAATCATTTGCCCAACATTATTTTCATATAATATTGTGTATTATTTTAATACATATCATAAATTTTACTTATTTTTTTATAAAATTTAATTTTTATATAAATTTAATTTTAATATGGTATATATTTTTGTGATATATATTTAATTATATGGTTGAACTAATAAATAATTAACTAATATTTTCACTGATTTAATCATTAGATTTTACAAATATTAGATCACATATACGATCCGTATGACGAAAATAACAAAGTATTAATAAATATAATAAATAAAATTATATGCCGGAAAAAAGTTAAGAGAGCCAGTGTAGGATATGTTAGGGGTGATTTGAAATAATCTAATTTTACACAAATAGTAAAATCGAAGGAAAAAATCAAGAATTGAATATATTAAAATCCATAAAAATTGAAAGTTTTTAGATCGTATTTCAAATCTATATTTGAAAACAAATCAATCAAATCAAAATCGAATTTATATATTTATATTTAATTTTATTTATAAAATATATTTATCATCCATACACAGTTTTGTTTTTTTTAAAAAAACTAAAGTTTATTGTATAGTGAAATAAAATTTATCTATTACTTTTTAATTTAATAAAATATTGTGTTTGTGTAAAATCCCTCACAAATTTACTCTTAATTTTAGGTATTTAAATAAAAATCTCCATAAAATTTTCACAAAATAATCATTTGACAATTAATTAATCATCTAAAAACTCTTAAAATCTCTGAATAACATTAATATAACATCCTAGTGCCTCAATTCCAATTTCTAACATAAAAACAAACATGACAGGAAGAGGTGCTTGACACTACGCGTCAAGTCATGATTTTTATCTTGACGCTACGCGTCACCCTAACACTACATGTCAGGAAAAATCATAAATTCCCTTTACACTTTATTTTTAAATCATACAACTGCATCATATTCTCAAATTATCATAATTTAACTTTTTTACACATTTATTTACCCTTTTAAATATAAAAACACACAGGATGTTACATTCACCCCCCTTAAAATAGATTTCATCCTCGAAATCAACATATCTCAGTAACAGATGTAGGCCTATCCCAATTCATAACAACAGTTGTCTTGAATGGGTCAACAAAATTATCATCATTAGAAACTACAGGTCCCAAAAACTGAATACTCTTTAACCAAAATTCACATTTAGATAATTTGTTATACTACTACTTCTCACGTAAAATCTGTAAAACAGTGTAGAGATGCTAAACATATTCACTTTCAGATCTAGAATATGCTAATATAGCATCAATAAACATTACAACAAACTGTACCAAGTAAGGATGAAAGACCTTATTCATATAACTCATGAAAACTGCAAAAACATTGGTAACTCCAAACAGTATCACTATGTACTCATAATAACCATATCAAATTTGAAAACTAGTCTTTGAAATATCCTCAGGTTTCACTTTAATCTGAGGATACCAAAAACACAAATCAATCTTAGAAAAGACATACGCACCGTGCAATTGATTAAGCAAATCAGCGATTCGAGGTAAAGAATACTTATTCTTAACTATCAGTTTATTCAACTGTCGGTAATCAACACATATTCTCATGCTTTCATCTTTCTTTATCATAAGCAACATAGGAGCATCCCAGGGGCGAAACATTGGGTTTGATAAATCCCTTACTCAATAGTTCCTTAACTTGCTTTTTTACCTCAGTTAACTCAACAGAAGACATCTGATACGGTGCATGAAACATTAACTCGGCACTAAGAACTAGATTAATAACAAAATCAATTTCTCAACTTAGAGGTAACCCAAAAATATCCTCTGGAAACACAACCGAAAACTCACATACAACAAAAATATCAGTAGGAATCAAACTACTTATACTGTGCATAAATTGATCATTATATACAACATCTAAAACATTAAAAGCAATACTCTCTCAATAATAACATTTTAAGTACTGGTAGATGATGTGGTATCAGTTTTTAGAATCAGACCTTCTCGGCCACCACTACCATGTCCACCTTTATGAAAACTGCCACCTTGGGCTACTTCCCAATATGTTCTTAATCTACCTCAAAGGATAGTTAGGCCTAAAATGCCCAGCTAGCCACAATAATAACAAGTAACTGCTCCAATTTGTGATTTCTAGGCAAATGCCCTTCCTTTTCACATTTAAAACAAACTCTGTCACCAAAATGACCATCACCGCGGTCTCTAGATGAAGAAGAAAAAGAAGAAGATCCACTTTAATTAAATTAACTTTGCTTTTAAAATTAATCCCTTAACTTTCGACTGTAATCTTTTTTTAAAAGAAACTTCCTGCAACTAGACTTTTTCAATCAACTATGCTTTATTTATAAAAATCAACATAATCCCTAATCTCCAAGGGAACAATCACACTACAAAGTTCAATTCTTAAACCAGATTCATATTTAGCACACTTATTACTTTTAATACCCTTAAGAAAATAGATAATAGAAATCACATAGTTCTTCAAATTTAACTGTGTATTCAGCTACATACATTCTTCCTTGCTCAAGATGTAAGATGTCCATCTCTTTTCTGGTTTTATAATTGTCAAGGAATATTTTGCCAAAAATCTTTTTTTAAAATTATCTCACCTTTAAACTTCACTAGCAACTGTCAACCATTCCACATTAATACAATCCACTACCAACACTCACTAGTGGAAAAAATGGATATAACAACGGGGATATATTCACGGGTAGAAGAGGATCAGTGATAAAAACATGCGCGGTGGCATTTTTGAAATTATAAGGTGAACGTTATAATCAGAGAAAACTATATATCCACGGTTAACATCATAACCGTGAACGTATCCATCAATATATATTCACGGTTGATAAGTCAACCGTGGATATATAGTAATATCGACGGTTGTGTGCACAACCGTGAATATATATTGATGGATACATTCACGGTTATGATGTTAACCGTGGATATATATAGATGTCAATATTCACGGATGTATTTCCAACCATGGATATATAGTTCAGGTTTTAGGGTTTAATCACTGGGTACTGTATGTCCACGGTTGTTTCTATAACTGTGAATATAAATTTAATATTTATCCACGGTTGGGATAGTAACCGTGGATATATAGTTAACATTTATCCACGGTTGTTTGTTAAACCGTATATAATCACGATTTCAAGGGGAACCGTGAATATACATCCTTTCTGAAACTTCAAAAGCCGCGCCTTTCATTCTTTTTTCACTTTCTCTTCTTCTTCGCGCTGGTTATCGTCTTCTTCCTTGAGTTTGTTCTTTGTTGTTCGTGTTCACTTGCTTCTTCCTTCTTTTGTTCGTGTCATCTTCGCACCATTTTCAAGTAAGTGCTCCATTACCCTTCTTCTTCGCTCACTGCTGGTGTACTTCGTTATTATGCTCTGCCTTGTTTGTGGAACCTATTTCATTGTCTCTGTCTCTATGTTGTACTAGTGATTAAGTTTGGTTAAGCTTGTTTTATTGTGCCAACATTTCATTGTCTCTGTCTCTATGTTGTCAAACTCTTGAGTTAAGTTTTAAACTCCTACCAGTTTATAATACCTAGAATCGAGTGGACTATTGTGTATATGTTTTTTTAATAAACTAGAATAAACTTGGTAAACTGTTGCACAGTCCCCTGTATAGTCAAACTTGGTAAACTGTAATCGGCAATTGACACTTGCTAGTAATCCCCTGTATAGTCAAATTTTCTGTTTAGTTTTTACTTTTTAATCTTTGGTTGATTCTATGGTTTAGAATCAGTAACATTTGAAAGATTATTTTATAGGACCAAGAAACTAAAATGGATGGCTACAATCTCTTTGCTGTTTTGTTTTGGTATCAGTAATAAAATTCAGGCTCTCCTCCAAAATAAAAATTCATGTTCTTTAAAATCTAGAATTAATTCTTACTTAGAATCTGAACTTAGTTAGACTCAATGCATCTATGTTAAAATAGCTAAAGTTGTTAAAATCTTCCCATTCTAATAACTCTACCATTTTTAACTGATTTTTTGTTTGACCATTTTTTAAACCAAACTAACAATGTTTTAACAACTTTTTTAATGATCTAAGCTTCGGCCAAAAAAAAAAATGATCTAAGTTAGATATATCATAAAAGATTTCATTGTAAGTTAGATATATCATATTCTCCATTAGAATAACCAAAGTCATTACCATCAAGTTTTTAATGTTACCTCACACATGATCTATACAATTTAATGTTACATTCTGAATACACAGGGCCTAATAAGGTTCAAGTTAGATATTTTTAAATGGAAAATTTTCACTTCATCATTGTTAACCATTCCCTTGAAAACATTTTCCATTTATGAATTTTGTTTTGTTGAAGTTTAGTTTAAAATTTTGATATTTTATTATTAGATTTTTGAGTTGAGTTGTAATCAAAAGTTACATTTCACCTATATAATGTTATTGCTGTTATTGTTGGTTGCTCGTATATAATGTTATTTCTGTCTATTGCATGCATGTGGTTTTCAATATTGCAAACTCGTAGGCTCATACTAGTTAACTAGTTAACTAGTATGAAAGTTGTTGTGCATATGAGTGAACCGTAGTTCCCCGTTTGAGATTCGACACAAATGGTCATTAAATCAATTAATGTCATCGTTTGTGTTGAATCTTGAATTGTCCGTTTGGACAGTTTGGGATGAACAATTATTTTTTATACGTCATTGTTAGTATGTACAAGTTAGGAGTTATTTTAAAATTTGATAAAATTTCGGTAACTTGTATTTTGTGTTGTTCTCTGGTGCATATTTGGTTGTGGTTGAATTTGATTTGACCACTCTCATTTTGTGTACTTAGAGACCAATGCGAAATGCTGCCGAAATTTCGTCGAATTTTAAAATAAGTCGTAACCTGTATATATGAATGACGTATAAAAATAATTGTCATGCTGAATGGGTATAGGACCACCACCTTTGTATAAAAAGTGAGGTTGATCATAGCACCTTGTAAACAGTTGGTATGGATCGGAGTTGGATTTCTGCGTCACGCCTAAGTCTGGAGTACGAGGGGGGAGTTGAATCATTTATAGAATTCGTAGCGAGGAATACAGTGGGGGTGAATAGAAAGTATTTTTGCCCTTGTGTTAAATGCTTCAACCTGCGTCGGGTAGACTTGGAAGAGGTGCGAGAACATCTACTGTGTGACGGTTTTCTACGTAGTTATACGCGTTGGATATGGCATGGTGAAGATGTGGTGGTGCCAAGTAACAGCTCTCAGACTAAAAATCAAAGCCTGATGCATGACAACGATGTCGACATGGATGACCGACTCGAGGATATGATCCGTGATGTAGGGGTAGAAGGTTTTAAGAAAGCTCATGTATATACAACTCTGTGTCAGGACTCTGAGCAGCCGTTGTATCCAAACTGCGTCAATTTCACGAGGTTATCAGCTGTTTTGCGGTTGTTTAATTTGAAGGCCATAAACGGGTGGACGGATAAAAGTTTCACTGACTTACTGAAGTTGTTGAAAGAAATGCTCCCAGCTGGAAACACCTTGCCGAAAAGTAACTATGAGGCCAAAAAGGTGTTGTGTCCTATGGGTTTGGAGTATGAGAAAATACATGCATGCCCAAATGATTGTGTATTATTCCGGGGTGAGTTAGAAATGCTACATCGATGTCCTAGATGTGGGGTGTCACGGTATAAGAAGAAAGAGGCGGATTCTGATGAGGTATGCACTAAAGGGTCTCCTGCAAAGGTGTTGTGGTATCTACCTATAGTTCCAAGACTAAAGCGTCTGTTTGCCAATGCAGATGATGCAAAACTTATGAGATGGCATGCTGATGAGAGGGTTGTTGATGGACTACTTAGGCATCCGGCCGATGGGTCGCAATGGAAGAAAATGGATAGGATTTTTCCAGAATTTGCCAATGAACCAAGAAATGTTAGGCTTACACTAGCCACAGACGGCATGAACCCGTTTGGGAACCTGAGCACAAACCATAGTTCGTGGCCTGTTTTGTTGTTTGTTTACAACTTGCCGCCATGGTTGTGCATGAAGCGAAAATATGTGATGTTATCAATGATGATTTCTGGTCCACGACAACCAGGGAACGACATTGATGTATATTTAACTCCATTGGTTGAAGACCTCAAAAGGTTGTGGGAAGACGGGGTTGAAGTGTTTGATGGGTTTACCGGGCGATCATTCAAATTGCGTGCCATGTTATTTTGCACAATCAATGACTTTCCAGCGTATGGTAACTTATCTGGGTACAGTGTGAAGGGTCATAAAGCTTGTCCAGTATGTGAGGAGGGGACTAGTTCTGTGCGGTTGCATCATGGCAGGAAAAATGTTTATCTTCGACATCGAAGGTTTCTTAAAGCGAATCATCCGTTTCGAAGGTTGAAGAAGTCGTTTAACGGTGCCCAAGATTTTGAAATGGCTCCTCCACCACTATCTGGTCGCCAGGCATATGAAAAGGTGAAGGACGTCAACGTGTAATTTGGTAAGTGTGAAAAACAGCACCCGACACAAAACAACTGGAAGAAAAGGTCAGTGTTTTTTGACCTGCCATATTGGAGGGAGCTTGATGTAAGACACTGCATTGATGTAATGCATGTGGAGAAGAATGTGTGCGACAGTTTAGTTAGTACACTCTTAAACATACCCGGGAAGACTAAGGATGGCCTAAACTCGCACCACTAAAAAAACAACTGTTAGCGACGGACAGAATTGGTCGCTAATCAATGGAATTCCCGTCGCTAAAACAATTAGCGACGGCGTCACAGACGGGAAAGTGGGCGTCGCTAAAACCCTCGTCGAAAACACATCAGCGACCACATACATGCCGTCGCTAACTTATTGACGGCGTAAGGCCGTCGCTAAAATCGTCCCTGCCCCAATAACTGCTGCCGTCGCTAAGTGTTGCCATACAGCGACCTCGGGACCCCGTCGCTACTAATAGACACCAGCGACCACCCCGTGCCGTCGCTAGAGGTAGTGATACAGCGACCAATACATTCCGTCGCTAGTGGTTGTCAGGTAGCGACCACACCTTTCCGTCGCTAGTGGTTGCGATGTAGCGACCAAGGCGTCCCGTCGCTAGTGGTTGTCAGGTCGCGACCACAACGTCCGTCGCTAGTGGTTGCGATGTAGCGACCAAGGCTTCCTGTCGCTAGTGGTTGTCAGGTAGCGACCACAACGTCCGTCGCTAGTGTTAATAAGTCAGTGACGGACGGGTACCGTCGCTAACGAGAATTTTTAAATTTTTTTAAAATTGATCTAATATTGACTGGTTTTGTTAATTTAGCTTTAAAAATATCTTAATATTTTGTATTTTGTATTGGCTGATAAAATTTTATAATTAAATTAAAATATTTTTTTTGAAGTAATGAATTATTATTAAAAACAAAATAATAGATTAAATTAATTTATGAAATAGGTTGAATTATTAATGATAGGTAGAAAGGCTTTGTGATTTGAATGTAATTACCATTAAATATTGACATAATAAATAAAGAATGACAAACTAAATACTGAATGAAAATATAACATAACTAAAAATCAAATATACAATGTGTATAAATAAAAGAACTACAATCAAGGTGGTGGGGGATCCTGGGGTGGTGGTGGGGGCGCCTGGGAAGTGGGGGGAGGTAGCCTCGCCATCAACTGCATCAGTAGCTCCTGCTGCTGAGCAAGTTGCCGACGAGTCTCGGCGTGCTGCTCCTCGGCCCGCTGTCGGTCCGCCTCGGCCTTCTGTCGGTCCGCCTCGTGCCGCTCCAACAGCAACTGCCTCTGACGTCGCTCCTCCTGTAGCTCATCGTTCAGGTTTTGAATTACCTGAACGACCTCAGTCGGAAGACCAGAGGAAGACGAAGAGGAAGGGGTCTTCCCCTTTTTCGCCAGCTGCGTGCCGACGCCACCCAATCCAAGCACCCTCCCTTTCTTGTTCACACCGCCAACAGCCTCCATATAGATGGCGTTGTCGTCAGAACAAGATAGGGTGGGAGGAACCTCCCCTTCAGGAGTGGAAGCCACCAGGTCCGCCTCCTTCTCGGCCCTCCTGGCCTGATACGCCTCCTGTAAATTCAAAAACAACGATAGGATTAGTAAGTTGATTTGTAAATTATAAGCATATGTCAGTTAAAAGTAAATACCGCTAGCTCCGTAGTCTTCTGGTTTACCCATGCACCGGCTTTGTTCTTCTTGGTCATTTGCATGACCTCAAACAAAGAAGGCTCCCGGTGCTCCCTCTGCTCCTGTGGTGGACAAAAAACATTGAGATTATTATTTGTAAACATGTAAGACGAATGATAATAGAAATGTTTAACATAAATATACTTACAAATCTTTTCTTGTGCTCGAGGGTTGAAATGCTACCCCCAGTGTAAACCGAGGCTGCAGCATCGGCGGCTCTGTTGGCCCTATTCCGAGCACTCGCCTGCTGGAATGGGACCCCGCCCCACTTCTGGACCATCCCGTCCCAATGGTCCTCCGGGATCCAACGAGGGCGCTCACCCTTGTCCCTCACCTTCCAAAGGGTACTCTTGATGATTTTGGAGGTCTTTGTGGCAAAGACCTTCCTAATCTCATCAATCATACCCTCCGCCCACTGGTAATCACGCTGTAAAATGAATTGAGAAATCAAAATTAATAACAGGTCTATTTTACAAATCAAGTCACAATAAATGAGCTAGGAACTTACCGAGAAGGTGTCAAACCACCTATCTTGCACAACCTTCCCAGCATCTGTCCAAGATATATATGGACCATCCCACTGGGCCTTCAAAACCTTAGTAATCGCTTTGGTAGTGCGACTACTATCAACAAAGCTGTAATGACAACAATTATGTTAGGAGTAAAACAACACACAATCTAGGGAGACACCCAAAATTTCGGCAGAGTCTCCCCTGTAAATGTAACATTTCCAAGTTTACATAGTTACCCTGTTACAAACAGAAGAGTGCCCAGTACAATTCAATCTATACAAGTACTAATTAAAGTAACATCCAATAAACCAACAAGTCTTTCTACTAAAGTTTAATATAAAGTGTCATACAAATAACATAAAAGTATTTGAGGTTTAGTCACTTACTCGTCTCCGGCCGGCACGGGTACCAACATGGGCAGAGGGGATGCCGGAGGGGGGGTCGCCTGATGGCCATGGTCCTCCAAGCCACCAACTCCAGGAGTCTGCTCTGGGGTGGTCAGCTGTGGGGGTGATGGGGTGGTCTGCTGTGGTGGTGGTGATGGAGTGGTCTGCTGTAGTGGTGATGGAGTGGTCTGCTGTAGTGGTGATGGAGTGGTCCGCTGTGGTGGTGATGGAGTGGTCTCCTGCCCTGGGGTAGGAGTCCCCAGACGGGAAGCCAGGGTCCTGGACCCACCACCCCTACTGAAGGGCAGTCGACGTCCCGTCATCTGTGGATAAAATAATGAACAAAAAAGGTTAGTCTCAGGATATATATAAACCTATGTATATATGTTTAACAACTACATACTCTGTGTCTGTTTCAGTTTCAAATTCCCCCTCAGTTTCAGTGTCACTGTGGTAATCTGTTTGAACAAGTTCATCAGTATCCAAATCAGCCCTAGACCGTTTTGATCGAGAGACAAGGTCTTTGTCAATGTGTTCACCCCCCGTAGTGGCGAGTGTCTCATCCATTATGACTGGATCAATGTTGAACAACAAATTGGCATCGTTGAGCTCATGTGGTGCAAGCTGATAAGCGTCATCAACCTCCTCGGAGACATTGTCAGTGATCTGACTTCGGGCCTTGGCCTTGATTACTGCATACCAGTCCCGATGTCCTCCCGGGAAGTCGGTGTAATAAACCTGCTCAGCTTGTTGGGCAAAAATGAAGGGATCAAACCCTTTATATCTACCATTCTTCTTGACCTCAACTAAGCCGTAGTTGTTGTCAACCTTTGTTCCAACACCGATTGTGTTGTCGAACCAATCACATTTGAATAGAACAATATCTCTTCTTAGTCGTCCAGAGAATGAAACTTCAACAATCTCCGTCAGCACTCCATAAAAGTCTTCTTCCAACTGACCGGCGGTGCCTTTAACACAAACCCCGTAGTTATGGGTGCGCATCCCTTCACTCCATTGAAGAATATTAAACTTGTAGCCATTTACGTAGTAAATAGGCCATTTTTTAACAGTCTTCACCGGCCCCCAAGAAAGGGCTTGGAGTAAAGAATCTTCAATATGGTTGTTAGGGTCTTGTATCTATGTACAACATAAGAAGTAGGTCATTGTTACCATATTGACGGGAGTTAGAAGCAAATAGGCTTAAAAACACTTGGAATACGGGTCTTACATGTTGCGCGAACCAACCAACGAACTTGGATGACACCTCACTATGAATTTGGTCATCAGTTAAATCATTTTGCTCAAGTTTTAGCATATCTGTGTATAAGCTATTGAAAGAAACAAATAAGTTTAATATAAAAGCTACGTTAAGAATGTATAATATAACTTCTATGACTTACTCAATAAAGGGTTCCACTTCTGGGCAATTGAGAAGAATGTACAAGTGAGCCGTCTTTCGATCTTTCTCATCAATGTAACATTTTGTGAGCCTGCCCCCCGGGTGACCAGGATAGTTGAAAATCGACGTTTGTTCATCAAACCCTGTGCGGCTGGCTACCCCAAGATTGCGGGGAATTCTACTCATTCTAGTTTCTATCTCCGTTGGAAAATAGAAAGAGGCAAAGGTTATCATTTCTTCGACTAAGTATGCCTCACAAATTGAAGCTTCAACGCAGGCTTTGTTCGACACTTTATCTTTTAAAGAGCGTAAGAATCTTCAACATCATTAACAACATGGTGTTAAGTTAGAAAATGCTATTATAAGCACGATTTGCAAGTAAATTAAAGAGTTCACCAAGCATTCACCTTTCGAATGGATACATCCAACGATACTGCACTGGGCCACCAACCAAGGCCTCGTACGGTAGATGGATAGGCAAATGCTCCATGGAGTCAAAAAAACTTGGTGGGAAAATCTGCTCCAACTTACAAATCAATACCGGGATAGTTTCTTCCATCTTCACAAGTTTCTCCACAGTCAACGAAGTAGCCGTCAACTCCTTAAAGAAGTGACTCAACTCCACTAACGGTTTCCAAATAGGCTTCGGTAAGGCATGAAACGCGTACGGGAGTAGTTGTTGCATAAACACATGGCAATCATGACTTTTCATGCCAAACACCCTGCCCTCCTTCACGTCGACACATCTACTCAAGTTAGAAACGAATCCGTCAGGCAGGGTCAACCCATTCATCCAAATGCACACAGCAATCTGTTGTGGTCTAGTTAAAGCATATTTTGCATGGGGTTTAAACATTCTTCCACGTCCCGCATCCCTCAACTCCAACTCCTTCCTAGAACACCAAATCAGAAGGTCTAGACGACTCTTCTCGTTGTCCTTTGTTCTCCCTTTGATGTCCATAACAGTGTCAAAAATATTCATGAAAACATTACGTTCAGTGTGCATCACATCAATGTTGTGTCTTAACAACAAGTCTTTCCAATATGGCAAATCCCACAACACACTCTGCTTCACCCAGTGGTGCTCCTTACCGTAACCCGCAAACTCCTTAACACTCTTGTCCCAGATGTAAGGATACTCTTCGACCCTCTGCCAAACCCGTGCACCAGATAACCTACGGGGTGGAGGTTCATTAACAACCTTGTTCTTCTTAAAAGCGGTTTTGTTCCTCCTAAACGGGTGATCCAACGGTAGAAACTTTCTATGACAGTCAAAGAAACTTGTCTTGCCACTAACAGGGAGTGATTCCTCCCCGGTATGTTCCATGCATACAGGGCAAGCAAGCTTCCCAGACGTGGACCATCCAGAAAGCATACCATAGGCCGGGAAGTCGTTAATAGTCCACATCAAAACAGCACGCATCATAAAGTTGTTCTTCAAAGACACATCGTATGTCATTACCCCGACATCCCATAACTGTGATAACTCTTCAACCAACGGTTGCAAAAACACGTCTATGTTCGCCTTTGGATTTTTGGGTCCTGGAACCAGTATAGATAGAAACATGACCTCCCTCTTCATACACATATCAGGCGGCAGATTGTATGGGGTCAGGATGACTGGCCAACAAGAGTAAGCCCTTCCGTATTGACCGAAAGGGTTAAACCCATCAGTACATAATCCAAGTCTTACATTTCGCGACTCGCCAAAAAAGTCCGGATATAGCTCATCCAAACACTTCCATGCTTTCCCGTCGGAAGGATGGCAAAGAAACCCCTCTTGTGTTCGGTTCAGAGCATGCCAACGCATGTGTTTTGCCGTGGACAATGAGGCATACAGGCGTTGAAGACGCGGTGTTATAGGGAAGTACCACATTTTCTTCCTGGCCGTCCGGGTTACCTTCCCTCTCCTTTTAACGGTCTTGTAGCGTTCCTCATTACAATGCAGACATTTTGTGACACCCTCGTCTGCAAACTCATTTCTGAACAGCATACATCCACCAACACAACACTCTATCTTCACACAACCCAGCCCCAAGTTTGCCACTTGTTTCTTAGCACGGTACAGGTTTGCTGGCATTCTGTGATTACTAGGCATGGTGGAACCCATCAGACTGACCATCCTATCAAAACAACCTCCAAAAAGATTATAATCTGCCTTTATGCTTAAAGCAGCTAGGGAGGCGGATAACTCAGTGTGACTGTTGCACCCGTCCCACAATGGAGTCTGAGCCGCCGCCAACAAATCATAAAATCTCTTCACCTCCGGATTAGGATCCTCCTCTACATTGTCAGAGTCCCCATGACCTGCTTGGTCATTATGTTCCAGCATACGCCCGGTGGAGGGTCCAACATGATCCATCACCATTTGTTCTATGTTGTTGTACGTATCCCTGTTTCCTCCAACCTCGTAGTAAGACTGTTGCACGGTTACGTCTGACGGTCTACGCGGTAACTGCTCACCATGGTTGTACCAGCAGTGGTATGTTTCCATGAACCCTTTCTCAGTTAGGTGGCACATGACATCATCCGCGTATTCAAAACTCATGCATTTGCACCTTGAGCACGGACAACGGATCTTCTGAGTCACTTCAAATCCAGGCGTGTTTGCCGTAGCGAACGGAATGAACTCCAACAGCCCCATCATAAACTCCTCAGTCACTCGCCGATTACGATCTAGTCGGTTGTACATCCATCGCCGATTTGCCGGTACCTCCATTTACAATATCTAACAAGCACGATTTCTGTTACTTTAAATTATTGTAATTTTATTTGACTATCGGTTGTGAATCACTTTCTATCTCTTTGAGGTTGCAAATTGGTGGGGCCCTATCCCATTCGGGATGAATATGCAACCATCCGTAACCCATCCCATAATTGTATGCGGTCTATCTTGAGTTGAACGAATGTTCATTTGAAATTTCGGCAGCATTTCGCATTGGTCCCCGAGTACACAGAGATACGTACGGTATGAAACTCCGCACGCAAACATGCACCCTGGGGACAATACGAAATACCATAGCCGAAATTTCAAATGAACATTCATTCAACGTCTCCAGATAGACCACATACAACATTGATGGGTTACGCCCTACAGGTTACAAATTCATACCAAACTGTCCAACCGGGACAATTCAAGATCCAACACAACACGGTACATCAACCGGTTGTTTTGAAACTTGAACGGGAATCTAATGGGGACACACACGACTAAACCCTACATTATTAACGTTGACTTTCATCTTTTTAGTTCCCCCTGAGAAAGGGAGCCTGCCGAAATTTTGGCAGAGTCTCCCCTGTAAACTAGACATTTCCCAAAATTAGAAACGACCTGTTACATACAGAAAACTTGCCAGTATTGATAATTATATATGCTACGCATTGTATGTGATATTGAGAGGTATTAAGTCCTAAATCATGTTATCAACACACAAAACCAAGTCCTAATGAGCTCTGCTCTCCACTAACAAACAACATTACACATGCATCGTAAATCATGTTATCAGCACACAAAACCAATGCCTAATGAGCTCTGCTCTCCACTAACAAACAACATTACACATGCATAAAAAATCATGTTCTCAGTACACAAAATCACTACCTAATGAGCTCTGCTCTCCACTAACAAACAACAATCAACATACATACACTTCCACACATACAAACACATAGGCAGAAAGTTAGCGTTAGGGGATTACCGTCGAAAGAGAGATAACGATGGAGACAAAGCTGATGAGAGCCAAACACAAACCACGCGCAAAGTGTATTGGTCTGCATGACAAAGTTGATTATTAACAGTGTTAATCAAAGTTCCCAACATTCAACTGGTTTCCATAATGAGGTTTCTAAAGATGTAATAGATAAGAATGTAATAACTTTTAGCTTTACAACTTACTAAAAAAGAGATAACTGAGAATGGTTTCCTTCCAGCTTCTTATTACAAAAGTCCTATCTAAGCTGTTTTCAGTTACATCATTAATGATATTGAAGCTGTACCTTTTTTTTGTCAGACATACAGAGTCGTCACTGTCACACTATAACACTAATATTGATCGTTCTTACTGCATTTATTATTACTAGTATCTTGTGTCATGCATAGTAGTCAATAGCAGTGTACTTAAATGTAAGAATTAATAATATAAAATTTAGAAATGGATAAGAATTTAGGAGAAAAAATATAATATGATATCTACTCACCACAATTAATTCAGAATGATGTTCTGGGGCTAGCTAATATTTTTCCTAGCTTGAGCTAATTAGAACTACGTTTTTTTATAAAAAAATTTAATGCGGAATTTAATCTTCGTGAAAGTGGTATTCTTCTTATTAGCCTCCAATAAAATGAAAAACACTCAAAGGATTTTTCAGCCAATTGATCTATAGAAGTAAATGTAAATTTTTCAGAACTTGTTGGATAATCAAATTGAAAATAAAGTTATAGAAATAAAAAAGTTAATGGTAAATATTGATTTTATATGTCATTTGATAAAGTTAAATTTCTATTGAATCAACAAAACAAATTATTAGTTCAACCTCAATTTAATTGACACAACAACCAACCAAAGAAATCTATTACTGTTTGGTTAGAAGGGGAGGGATCCTTTTAGTAGATAGATCATGTGTAAATTTTGTATCTATTTCTTTTTTTATTGATTTTTATGGGACCTACTTATTTAATATTTATAAAGAGAGCAAAATACAAAATTTATAAATTACCTTATTGAGTGAAATTTTAAGATGAGAGGATCGATTTTCATAGTTATGACATATATGTAGTGTGTTAGTTGGCATGACGTGTACGGTATGTTAAAAATCAAAATGGTTGAAGCCCCAAGTTTGTGCTTCTTGTTTTATTATTTTAAATCAAAATATAAATAATTGATTCATTTAAGTTGACCTAAAATGTATTTGTAATTAGCTAAATAAGGTCCTTGAACTTTATATTTTATTATATTATGTAAACAATAAATTATAATAAAAAGATAAAAAATACACAAATATATGAGGCTTCGATTAATTAAGTCCAATTTAATTGATAAGGGTGCATGACTCAAGATCTTACTTGAATAATGGTAGGATTTTTTTAGTGTAGTGCATTTTTGGCCTAATTTATTAACAAAAAGGTAATTACTATTTAAAAAATATTAGTTAATAAAATATAAACTTTACAAGTACTTGTTATCAATATACTCTTAGCATAAATATTAATATATTTTTTTTCATTATTTAAGTAATGTATTAAAGAAGCGTATTAGCACGACCTTAACTTATTTTAGAAATGTTTTTTTGCTAGCTTTCCAATTAAAAAAAAGTGATTAGTTTTCAAAAAATGAAAAAGAGATAATGGAGAACTTGCAAATAAATTCTCCACTCCCTCCCTTCCCCAGTAGATACTTTATATTTTTGATAATGTATTTAATTAGTAATTGGAACGACAAATGAGGGAGTAACTTTAACTTTTTTTTTTAATGGTAAATATTCAGTCTAGATTTTTGTGAGATCATATTAATCAGAAAAGAAAAAAAATCTCACCATGAATATTGGTCATCATTGTCATGAATTTCATTTTCAATGAGGTAACCTTTATCAATATTTACTCTAAATGGTTATATAAAATGATGTGAGTGAAGATAATGCAAGCCCCTTGAAAAGAAAAAGAAAACTATTCTTAAGGTGGTAAATGTGTTGTGTCCAAATCAAATATTCATATCCATATATGGGCAAAGTAAAGGGCAAGAATAGAAGAAGAAATGTGAAGCATAACTGATATGATCAATTTCAAAATCCTTCCTATCGAATTGACGGAAAGTACCCACTCCACTTGTGTATAGCTTAGATTATTTTTTAATGGTTAATATTAAAACGAATTAGATTTATTTAACTATAATATAAAAAAATAGATTATGGTTTCAGATTATTTTATTTACAAATAAAACATGATACCCTATAAACCAAATTTCGATGAATATGATTGCATTCTAACAGATTATTTCCTGAATAATTTTTGTTTTTCATTTTCTTCTTTGATAATTAAAGGGTTTTGTTAACCTCGGTGTTAAGAACAAAATCACTCAAAGTGGTAATCTTTTATTGGACCCCCTGAATTTATTTCACTTATTTTGTCATAGAATACTTACATTAATCATATCAAACAATTTATACTTTGAGTGATTCGAAGTCAGTGTTAGGGTTAACAAAACCATAATTTAAAAACACAATTGTTTAGCATAAATAATTTCATACTTTAAAGGTTATACAGGTTACCACTACTCTCCTTAATCCATTTTAGAACATTTGAACAATGACATTAACAACTCAAATTACTAAATTTTAAGATCAAATCCAAAAATTACAAATTAAATAGCTCAAGTTTTATACATCCAGAAATTACAAATCCAGTAAGCCAACAGTGTTCCTAAAATTATAGCAGAATCGGTACAACAAAATGAACCAGGCAAAAGGAAAGGGATTATAGCAGAATCATTACTGTGCTAGTGATTTAATTAGTAGATTCCTCAAAGAATTTACATCCTTGATTTAAACTAGTATTTCAGTAGAAACTGAAGAACATCACAAGGCTATGATTAAAACTAACTATGATACACAGGCAATTCATCAATCAATACAATTTCCCTTTTGTTTCCATCAACCAAAATTACCCAAGCATCACACATTGTTCACCTACAAACCAAACAAAACCAATTTTACGAATTCACAGGAAGGAGAGATCAACACATAGAATCTTTGATATTGGGTTGTGCTTTTCATGACTTGAACATCAGCTTTTCGATATGATATCATTTTTGGCAAGAATGTCAGACGCATATTGATGAATGTTGTATGCTTCAGCATCATTATGTTCTTAGTATATAATCACAAATTAATAATCAGCCTATTCTACCCACTAAAACAACAGGTTAATGTTCATTTATTTTTCATCCCTGCTTTATTTTGAATCTTCAGATTTTAGTCTATGTTTTTTTGGAAGGTTTCTTCTACACACAATACATACACACACTACAACAGTACTGTTATTACCAAACAACTTTAATGTCAAGCAACACAGCAAGAAATCAACAAATTAACCAAGCTAACAGGTAATCTACTATCAAATGCAATATGGAACATACCTTGAAGGAGACAGGGAGGAGCCACCAGAGCCACCAGAGCCAACCTTTGAGTGGAGGAAGCTTCAAACCTCTCGAGTGAGTGAACCGGAGAAAGATGGTGGTTCGTGAGAGAGAGAAACTGAGTGGAAGGGAGGGAGCCGAAGGGAAGGCAGGGGACGGAGGGGAGGCAGGGGAGGCAGGGACGGAGGGAGCGAGGGGTGGAGGGGAGGGACGGAAGGAGGGGAGGGACAGAGTAAGGGAGTCAGAGGGGAGGCAGGGACGGAGGGAGGGAGCCGGATGGGAGGAAGGGACGGAGGGAGTGGGAGTGGAAGACGGAGGCAACAGAGATTGAGGGAGAGGGAGACGGCAGGGCTGAGAGAGGAAGCTGTCGAGTTAGGGCAAATGATAGGAAGGGGGAAGCTGTGGAGTTAGATTAAAAACTTAGCGACGGTAAACATCCGTCACTAACGAAGTCACTAATCTTTAACCTTTAGCGACGGTACGACAAATCCGTCACTAATCTCCTCAAAAGTAGTGACGGGGTCACCCTACCGTCACTACCTTCCCTTCTTAAAAGTAAAAAGATGGAGGGAAGACGAAAATCATAGCGACGGAACACAAATCCCGTCACTAATCTCCTGAATATTAGCCACGGCCAGAGAACCCGTCACTAATCTCCTAAAATTTAGCGACGGGGCCTTCGTACCGTCACTAACTTCCCTTCTTAAAACAAAGAAATAGAGGGAAGACGAAAATATTAGCGACGGTACAATATATCCGTCACTAATCTCCTGAATATTAGCCACGGCCAGAAAACCCGTCACTAATTTCCTAAAATGTAGCGACGGGGCCTTCGTACCGTCACTAACTTCCCTTCTTAAAATAAAGAAATGGAGGGAAGACGAAGATATTAGCGACGACACAATAGATCCGTCACTAATCTCATGAATATTAGCGACGGTAGTACTACTCCGTCACTAGATCAAAACCTAGCGACGCCATTTAGCCGTCGCTAATGTTTGGCGCCAACAAAAAACCAAGGAGGGAAATCAAAAAAGAAGGATCTGAGTTATAGCGACCGTGTTAGCGACGGTGTTTATAATTGGTAGCGACCGTATCCTGTTGGGGTCGCTAAATTCGTCGCTACAACTTTTTTAGTCGCTCTTTATTTATAGCGGTCGCTAACCCGGTCGCTAGTTAGCGACGGCAGTAGGTGGTCGCTAATTTGAGGTAGCTGTTTAGGGTTTTTTTAGTAGTGTCGCGTATGGACTTAGAGTTGATGGGTATACGTCAAGATTTGCATCCACAATCAAAGGGCAAAAGAACATATTTGCCTCCAGCATGTCATACGTTATCAAGAAAAGAAAAGCAAAGTCTGTGTGAATCGTTACGAAGTGTGAAAGTTCCGTCTGGTTATGGCTCCAACATCAAGTCTTGTGTTTCCATGAAAGATTTAAAGTTAATTGGGTTGAAGTCACACGATTGTCATATGTTGATGCAGCAGTTTCTGCCTATCGCCATTCGTGACATTCTTCCTAAAAATGTGAGAAATGTCATAACAAGGTTGTGTATGTTTTTCAATTCCATATGTTGCAAGGTAATCGTGCCCGGCGAATTGGATGTGTTGGAACAGGAAGCATCACTTATATTATGTCAGCTTGAAATGTATTTCCCGCCCTCTTTTTTTGACATAATGGTCCACTTAATCATCCATTTGGTGAGAGAGGTCCGTTGTTGTGGTCCAGTGTTCCTCCATTGGATGTATCCCGTTGAGCGATATATGAAGATATTGAAAGGGTATATGAAGAACCAACGTCGTCCCGAAGCTTCAATTGTGGAAAGATATATTGCAGAGGAAGCAATTGAGTTTTGCACTGAATACATGTCACATGCTGCAAGCATTGGTATTCCAACGACCCGTCATGAAGGGAGATTGGATGGGAAAGGAACGATTGGAAAAAAAGTGAAGAGCATGCCACGTGCTGATGTCCTTCAGGCACACTTGTATATTTTAAACAACACGGACGACGTGCAAACGTATCTAGCCACACACAAGGAGCTAGTCAAGAAAACCAACCCTAAAATGACTGAAAAGTGGTTGTTGAATGAACACAACAAGAGTTTCATGCAGTGGTTCTAAAAGACCGTCCTGAAAGACGCATCTGCATCCTCGACATTACATCGACTAGCACAGGGCCCGAACTTTGATGTCCTCACCTTTTGTGGGTATGACATAAACAACTATTCGTTTTATTCAAGGACACAGGATGAAAAGAGTACAAATCAAAACAGTGGAGTGATGGTTGTGGCTCAGTCAATGCATTTCTCAACTGCAAAGGACAACAACCCAGTGATGGCGGAGTCATGCTACTTTGGTGTGATTGAAGATATATGGGAAGTTGATTACGGTCCCTTCACCGTTCCTGTGTTTAAATGCAAATGGGTTGACAATAAGAACGGTGTCACAACTGATGATTTAGGAGTTACGTTGGTGGACCTCAACAAGATCGGGCATAAGGAAGAGCCATTCATAATGGCAACACAGGTGAAGCAAGTTTTTTATGTGGCTGACCCAGCTGACAAACGGTGGTCAATTGTTATCCAAGGTAGACACATTGGAGACCCCAATCTTGATATTGTGGACATTCCATCAACTACAACACGTATTCCAACATCTATCGTGGAACATGACATAGATGATGTAGTTGCCAGTCGTCATGACCACCATGAGGGCTTGTGGGAAAATATTTCATCTTAATAGGGTATTAATCTTGTTGGTGATTCATTTCATTACATGTTATATTAGTTATTCGTTGTTTTAAATGTTATATAAAATATTTGACAGTTTTTTTCCTTGTTTGGACAGATACTCATGGCTGACCAGGATGGACGATCCAGGTCCGACTCACAGGCCAGTGGTTCCTCTGCTCGGAAGAGTAGAGGTGTTACCCGGATGCCAGACGTCGCACGTAGGCGTCACCGGGGAGAGAGGCCAGTTGTTGACATGGATGTCAACACCGGCAGATTTAGTGGACCGCATGCCACGAAGCTTAGCAGTTATCTGGGGGTTGTGGTACGGTCGAAGGTGTCCATCATTATCCCCGACTGGGATAGTGTCGAGGAGGTGGTGAAGAACCAGCTATGGAGTGATGTTCTGGTAACTGATGTATTATTTAAGTTTTATTTTAGTGTATTATTTCATGTAACTCTTAATAAGGACTCATTTATGGACTAACTCCTTTCATGTAGGATTCTTTTGAGATACCATCTTCCGACATAGCGAGGAGGAAGGTCCTCGGTATCATGGCTGAGCGATGGAGGTCGTTCAAATCCATACTCACCACGAGGTATATTGAACTTTAAATTCTTAATCAACGCTTCACCAAATTGTACCAATCCTTAGTTTAAATGTACCTTTCATTGTAGGTATGTATTCGGGGACGACCAAGGAAAGTTCCCTGGAGAGAAGTATCCATTCATCGATCAAGAGACCTGGGATGCTTTTGTTGCATCTAGACATTCTGTCGAGTTTCAGGTACATTGGTTTTTAGATGATTAAATAATATGTATAATTTATACGGCTAACTGTACACATGGTTTTTTCTTGTTGTAGGAGACCAGAAAGAAAGCCAAGGAGACTAGGAAGCTAAATGACTGCCCACACACACTGTCACGTGGCGGTTACCGTAGGTTGGAGGAGCGGCTGGCACAGGAGAGGCTGAGTCAGTGTCAGACTGACACTGGTATTGTGGATCCCCCTTCCCCACCTACGCGCCACGACAAATAGAAGCGGGCTAGGATCAAGAAGAGTGGGGAATACACTTCCTCACAGGCTCAGGAGGTTGCCTCACGGATAGTAAGTATTCCCCTTTATATCAGTGTCTGTTTTTCAGTTTACATGAAGGAAGTGAATACTAACTTGATTGGTTTCAGGATTCCTTGGTTGAGCAATCAACCCAAGGGTCTTTCGTAGCCCATGGACGGGAGGATATATTGACTACCGCCATTGGCAGGCCAGAGCACCCAGGAAGAGTGCGTACTATTGGTCGAGGTGTAGGTAAGTGCTAACTAACTCTATGCATTCATTTTGTTATCTGTTAAACAATTATGGGCTAATCATTCATATTTTACAGGCCTCCGCGCCTATTACGGTGCTCCCGACCCTGCCCCATCCCTTGAGCAAATAGTGGAGCAAAAGGTGGCTGTTGTGAAGGCTGAGTACCAGGAGGAGATATCTAGGCTCCACCAGGAGATGGCCCGATTCAGGGAGGAGATGAAGGCCTCACTCAGCCACCACCAGGAGACTACTACACCAGCCAGCGACCCACAGGATAGATTCTTTATTTATTTTCCTCAATTTTATTGTTTGTAATCACTTTCATTGTTGAATAACTTCTGCCTGATGTGTAAATATGTAGGTACGGAAGGTTAGCACTAAGGGGTCGTGCGCTGCGGCTGACCCTGAGGATGACGGGGTCGAGCCACCAGACACCCGTCAATGTGACCTGTTCATTGACGGGTCGGAGGAGCCAGTTGCCACTGGTATGGTGCACAACTTAGGCCCTGTGGTTCACCATCAGACATTACCTGATGGTATGTCCAGGGTCTCGGTTGTGCTCGTCCTCGAGGAGGATGCTGCTGTGCCAGTGGCAACTCAGGAGGTGAAGACCGTAGGTCAGGCGGTGGGCCACTTTCTGATGTGGCCCAACAGACTTCTGGTGATTGCCCCTGGACAGGTAAAAACCCTAAACATTAACTAGCTTTATTTCCTTGTCAATTATGGTACAAAATGTGATGGTTGTCAATTGTTCAACAGGAACAGCCATTGAAGAAGCCAGACCCGGCCAAGGATCCCGTCCGGATGCTATGGCGCATCGGGTATGAGGAAGCTAACGACACTGTTCAGGTCCCATGGCAGCCACTAGTGTTCGGCCATCCCAGTGCTTTTCCAGTTTACGTTACAAGTTCTGACATTTGTGACATTATTACGGGGACGTCGATGCTGAACGGCTCCATCTTTCAGTTGTGAGAGCTGTAAGTATATCCTTGTGTTGTCCAATTTTTTCATTATACAAGTTATTTGTCGCTAACCATGTCTTACCTTGTTTAGGTATCTGGCAAAACTCTCAGTGGACTTGGGTTTCCAAGGAACTTACGGTTTCTTAGAGCCCTCTCTCATACAGAGGCAAGGAAACACCTCGCAGAACACCCAGACATACATCCAGAATTGGATGTTTGAGTCTGGGAAGTCTATATACATGGGCCCCTATCATAAAGGGTAATACTCTATTCCATAATTATTGTTATGATATTTTGCATTTTGAAGTCTCACTTATCACTCGTAACTGCAGGGCTCACTGGACGCTTCTGGTGATCTGTCCGAAGGACTATCTTGCTCTGTACTTTGATAGTTTGCACAAAACAGCTCCACAAGACCTGAGAGATATAGTAGACCGGTAAGTTCATCCCTAAACAATAACCACAAATTCAATTACATCATTTTTAGAACTATACAATTCTAACTTATCTTGTGTTTTGTTTGACGCAGGGCGGTGGTTGGATACAATGTACTGATTGGAAACAAGCACAAAGGAAGAACAGTTGTATGGGTGTACCCAAAAGTAAGTCAATCGTATTCATTCAAATCTTCAGTACATGTTTTTTAAGTTCCGAATTCACTTATTCTATACTATATGTCCATTGTAGTCTTACAGGCAGAAGGGTACCTTTGAGTGTGGCTATTTCGTCATGCACACTATGCTGACCATTGTCCAACATCATTTAGTAGATGGATGGACAGAGGTAATTCTCATCATTTGGACTACTTTTCTCCAATTTCATCAATTTCATGTAATAAATAAAGCTTTTGTTCTAATTGTTTTGTGCATTGTTTGCAGTACTTTAATGACCGGTCATATTTCCCAAAGGAACTTGTGGATGATGTTAGAAGGCAATGGGCCTCACACTTCATTGAACTTAGGCAAAGCTAGATATAGGATCTTTATTCTTTTATATATGTATCTAGTAGGATTTAGGGTTTACTTTTATTAGATTACATTCAAATTAATTGTATATACTTTCATTTTTTAGGTTGTTATGAATTGATATAGAAAATAAATTGTTATATATATACATACGATTCTTTCGGCATAGTGTTGCTGTGGCATACTGTATACTGTACTGGTTTGTCTGAATGCAGGGTTGGGCAACGATAAAACAGAATGCATATTAAAAAAAAAAACCTCAGCATTTATTCACGGTTATGGCAACAACCGTGAATAAAGACAAGATTTTTCCACGGTTACTACCATAACCATGGATATAGATTCATTTTATCCACGGTTGTCCATCACAACCATGAATATAAGTAGTTTGTAACTGAAACTAAACCATACTTATATTCACGGTTATGATGGACAACCGTGGATAAAATGTATCTATATCCTCGGTTGTCCATTATAACCGTGAATATAAGTATGGTTTAGTTTCAGTTACAAACTACTTATATTCACGGTTTTGATGGACAACCGTGGATAAAATGTATCTATATCCACGGTTATTCTCGATAACCGTGAATATAAATAGTAAGTTATATTCACAGTTGTTCTTAACCGTGGTTAGATGTGATTTATTACCACGGTTATTAACCGTGGTTAAAGACCATCATCTACTACCACGGCTTCAACAACCACGGTTCTTTAACCGTGAATAAAGGCCTTTTTTAACCGTGATTATATCCTTTTTTTCCACTAGTGACTTAAACAAACTCAATAGAGTTTTAAAAAAAATAATACCTCAATATAGGGAATTGCAACCGATAGAGAACTACACTGCCACGATTCCTATACCATTTACTTCCACACCTATACACACACACACATACATATATATATATATATATATACATATATATATATATACATATATATATATATATATACATATATATATATATATATATATATAAATTGACACCATAAACAACTTTACTCATACAATTTCACCACTCATTATATTTCACCCACAAGAACTACAGTCTTGAATAGACCTGCTCTGATACCAATTATAAAATCCCTCACCAATTTACCTTTAATTTTAGGCATTTAAATAAAAATTCTAGTAAATTTTTTGCAAAATAATCATTTGATAATTAATTAATCATCTAAAAACTCACAAGATCTCAAAATAACATTAACATAACACTCTAGTGCCTTAATTCCAATTTCTAATATAAAAACAAACATGACAGTTTGCATGATGGGTTTTAATAATGACAAGAAAATTCCTCCCAAGAAACCAAGTTCAAGATAAAAGAAAATGAAATTATTTGTCAAAGAGTTCCATAATCAGTCATATTTTTGATAGAATTACATGCATATCCATAAGCAAAAATGATGAAAATGTATATAGAGATCGCTATCATGTAAAAATGCTTAGAACTGCTATCATTCACGCGTTAATCTATTAGCATAATAGGCATAATCGATTAGAGGATTTAAAAGAAAAGAAAAAAGATATCTCATTAATGTAATTGATTAGCAGAGATATCATAATCGATTAACATGTTAGTCTAATCGAATAAGATATGCAAAAATGATAAATATCAGTTTTAAAAACAGAAACACTGAAACACAATCATATGTTCCCAAAATAGAGCACAAACCCTAATTTGCACCTTTTGTTTTTTAAAGCTCCAAGACCCTATAAATAGGGATCAAATCATAAGGAAACAAGACACAAGACACAAGAGAGAATTGGTACTTGCATATTATTTAGTTTTGTTCTTAGATTTCTAGTTTTGGTGAGTTTAATCTTTCTTGAGTTTCAATTTGTTTCATTCATCCTTTGAGAGGGTATAGTTGTTGTAAAACCATATTATTGATTCCTAAGAGTTGAGTTGTTGAACCTAAGTGTGTTATTGAAAGATTATGAGAGTGGATGAGTTACCTAAATTTTGTGAGGATTAAGTTTCTAGTGTAAGACATTGAAAAGTTGTAATTGCTCCAAGAGTGTATCTAAAATCTTCAATAAGTAAAATTTCTCCAAGTGGTTTGCTTGGGGACTAGACGTACACCACAAGTGGAAGTGGTGAAACTAGTATATCGGTTTACAAATCTTCTCATCCCTAACTCTTATTGTCATTGTTTAAATTAAGTACTTTATATGCTGAGCATTACATTTCTGTCTTATTAATTGAATTGTATAAAGAAATTTGTATACATAAGAACAATTTTCAAAGGCTTTTTAAAGTATTTTTTTATACTCAATTCACCTCTTTCTTGAGCATTAAAGCCACTTGTTAACAAATATAAATTATAAAATTAAACAATTTAATTCAATCCATTTTTAATAGAATCGGATAATATTGGATTTATAAAAATATTATTGGAATGGATTCAATCCAAATCACAATATGTGAAGTTAGTTTATGTTCTATAATTGATTTAATTATATATAACATCAAACATGTATGAATGTTCATAATGCTAGTGTTGTTTTGAGATGTATCACATGATTTAATTTTCAATTTGTCTTAATTAATATATTGTATTTAGATTTGAGTTTGAAAAGATTGCTGTGAATGGAATTTTTTTTTAATGTTACTGTTTTATTCAAGAACGAACTCGAAATTACACGTTATGATAATGTTATTTGAGTAGCTGCCGAAATTGAATATGACGTTTAAACTGTGATTTATTACTCTCTACGAAATTAATTACTTAACTAGCTAGACTCAACCCATGCTAATAAAGAATACGAAAATATTGCCAAGTTTGAGATATTAATTAACAATTTTTTTATTAAAACTATTATTAACAAATTCTAACTATAATTCATAAATTGTTTTAAAAATGTATTCTTAAAAAGTAATATTTAATGAAAAAGTTTCATTATCACTCTCATTTTTTATAATTTAATTTATTTTCAATCTTTTAAAGTAATATTATAAACTTATAAAAGGAATATAGTCATTTTTTTGCGCTGGACGATTGTCTTAAGAGGAATATATAATAATTTTTCACATTACTTTTGAGTTGTTTTTTTATCAGCAAAAGGAAAATATTAAATTAAAAAAGTATAAGGGGTAACTTAACTCATATATACAAAAATAATAATTATAATTTTGATAAATATAATCATTCAATAAAACTTTTTAAAAAACCTATTCATACGAAACGTTAATCAAAGTTGAGTTTTGTTAACTTAAGTTGAGTTTCTCATCTTTAACTAGAACAATTAAGAACTTATTTAAGAATAAGAAACCATTAGTTTTATCCAAAAATAATTAGGTAAAAAGTATTGTTACTGTCCAATTTATTGTATTACTGTATAAAAAAGCATTTATATATCAAATTTGATTCTAGTAAAAATAAGACTTTTAACATTAACACATCGGGTAAAGTGTAATAAATTTCTTTTATTTTATTTATTTTAAATTTTAGGATTTTTAACATAAAAAGCTTATTTTTAATTTCCAAAGCAACAATTATAAATTTTTTACATTATTTTGGGTTTTATAATTATAATAACTTAATTAGAATGTAAAATAATCTATTTTATCTGACATCACCTTTAAGAATAATATATTTTTTATTGTATTATTAATAAGACAATTTATACATGGGATAACAATTTAGATTAAACTTAATAAGTTGGTCCGTTCAACCCAGAAGAAGAAGTTGGGACAAGATACACATTGGAGTTTACTAGCACGTTGAGGAGACAATTCAACCCAAAGGCCTTATAAAAAATATTTCAAAACAAAATCAAAGTCTGGATGTATTAAGGCTAGGGATGTCAATGAGATGGAACAAGTATGGGTAGTATGCTGCCCATACCCATATGTGAGTGACAAGAACCCGTGAATAGGGGAGGAGATACCTACAGATATTTATTTATACGTTTAATATATCTAAAAATTTAAAACAATGAAGAAAATTCATATAATATGCTAGATATAATATTGTTTTAGTATGATATAATATAAACTAGTGTCAATGAAAAGATATTAAAGTAGTTTTTATCTTTTTATAAAATGTCTTAATATTTTCAATATATTTAACAAAAAATAAATTTATAACTATGTGGTACCTAGGTGCGCAATGTAATACTTATACTCACCAATTTAGTAAATTTGTGGATAGTCATTGCAGGTATATTTATGGGTGCAGATGTTTTAGCCATCCCTAAATAGGGCCCACATAGTGGAAGAAAAATTGGGGGGTTAAATTTATTTTTTGGTTAAATTACAATGGGTTCCCATGAGATTTTCCTAGATTAATATAGAGCCTTATTTTGGATACGAAATTACAATGGGGTCAATGGTACTTACCAAGGTAAATTAATTAACTCTTGTTTGGACCAATGTAACATATGGCCTTTTTTGGAACTGGTTGCAATTTCTTATCTAAATTGAGGCTCCCTGTAATATAGGAAAATCTCAATCTCAAGGGAGCCCATTGTAATTAATCCCTTTTTCTTTCTTTACAAAATGAATAGAAAAATTAGTCATTTATTCATTCACATACACACAAAAAACACAACTCACATGCAACAAAACTTATTTAATTGCCAGCCTTAGACGAAAGACAAAGACTTCATGGTCGTCGTCCATCCCACATGGGGTCCCTTCGTCCTTGTTTGTGTCAGCTTCGGGTGTGTGTCCCTAATGTTCTTTGTTACCCATCCCTGTTGTGCATGTTTCAGCCACTATTATTTTGGTGTGCACCAGCTTTTGGGGTCTATCCATTCTTTGTCCTTGTTGCTACTTATGCCATTTATGGCCATAAAAAAATCTTATTTAAAAAGGGAAAGTTTGTTTTTAAAACATCCTAATTTAATAAAAACAAGCCTAAAAACCCAAGGAAATTTTTTGCAATTTAATCCGGATTCAGAACAAGGGTTTAGGGGGTTATGCAACACAATATCTGCCATAATATGCAATAAGTGGTAATTTGTTGGGTTTCACAAGCTCAAGCAATTTAGGATTTGCACAAAAGAAGTGGGGGAAACAAGGAAAAACTCATCCATGCCAATCAAGCTTCAAAGACAAGAGATTTGGCAAAAATCAAGGCATGAATCGATTCAAGCATACCTTTGAATTGATTTATACGAATCAGGGGCCAAAAACCACACATCAGAGACTTGTGAATAGATTCAAGGGGGCCTTGAATCGATTCATACGAATAGGATGGCCATTTTCAATATTCCAGTGAGTCTTGAATCGATTCAAACATCCATGAATCGATTCAAGAGGTTCTGGAATTGAATTTTGGTGAAATAGTAGCCCTTGAATCGATTCAAACATACCTTGAATCAATTCATGACAACATATATGCATAATTTACCCCAAAAAGTTGAAAAATCCAACTTCTAAACCCTCAACTTTCTTATATCAAATCCAATTGCCACGAAAATTTGACACCACGAAACATACACCATTTATGACGTGCAGTCACTGGTCGTACTCAAACATATCGAAAAACGAGAAACTTATGCACAAAAATGTGTTTGGCCCGTTTTAAGGTATTTTTGAGCAATACAAGGGTCAATTCCCAACAGATTTGACCCGTTCCAGTGTCTACCAATCGCAAATCATATATATGTGCCATTAGGACTGTTCTAAGTTATCCAAACCTTATAATTTTCTATTCGACTCTATCAATTGGCCTATTTTGCATAAAAATCATGTAAAACTTCATCTTCACCATACAATTCTCACTTACTCAACACTCTAATGCACAAATCATATCAACCATTACATATGGGCAGTTCCTGGTTATTTCACACACATGCACATTGCACCAAGTGCATTTTGCAATTCCTGGACATCATGCATTGCATATATATTCATATGGTGGGACCATCCATGGTCTCCACACTCAAAACATAATTAACATACATATCACCATGTCTCATCATATTCACATATACATGCTCAAAAGGAATTCTAAGCTTCCAGTTGAAGCTATCAGTTACCTAAGTCCACTATTAAGCTATATACATCAACTATCAAAATACATGTGCAAGAGCCGACCAAGGCTACTACCAAAACACTATCTAAATCATATACAAGACATATGCACTGCTCCTTGCTCAAACATAGTGACCTCTCACCATTCACCGTCACGGCCTAAATCTATTGAAAATAGCCACAAATATGGGTGAGCAAATTACATGTTAAATGACAGTTATTGAACCAAATATACCTATCTAATTCTCTATCATGCAATATGATATCTCAATCAAACAACAACACACATTGCCATTCAACATAATCACTCACATAACATCATCTCATCACCATTCACATAACTCATTCAAGGCTATATCATTCATGATATTCTTAATATCATACACATTTGCACATACATTTCTCATTCAATTGGATCCAATTATTCATTATTAATTTAGTGTTGCAACACAGGCTCTCAGCCATAAGTCAGCTCTTAGCTGATCTGGCCATTTTACTGGTACTAAACTGTTTGCCCTCTCACATAACATAATCACTCTCAGCGACAACGGTAGTGTTACGGGCAGCCTTGAGTCCCACTCAATAGGCTTGCCTTGAGTCCTACTCAAGGTCTTTCATAGCATCTCATACATATAATTAACATTAATTCATCAATTCAATTCATTTATTAAGCGCCACATGCTATATGCTCTCAGTATTTCTTAATTTGCATTTTATGCAACAATTCACAACATCAATCAAGCATCCTACTACATCTCATGCATAGGAACTATTCAATTAAACCATCACATCTCATGTATACATACATCACAATAATTTCAATCATCGTTGTATCTCATGCATTATCTCATAATCTATGGACGGTAATCAACATAATAAATGACAAATTCTCAATTATCATACAAACGGGGTATTTTATCAAACATGCCTTACTTTGGAATCAATCATCATAATTCCCAGAACACATTATTCATCATTCAATCTATCAATATACCCCGAACTCATCCATAAACCATACATTTAAAATATAAAGCTCTCCTTACCTGGAATAGATGATTCCAGAAGCTCCTCGAGCTATCAAAGTGATCCAATCGCTAATCGCAAGCTCCAATTACAATTTTTCACAATCAAACAACTTCCTAAATTATAATTAACCTCATTAATATTCAATTTCCATGAAACGGAGTTAGAACCAATCATTGATATTTATTTAATTAATTAATGACTCACTGAATTAAGTCGTCGACCCCCGAAACTCAATTCCGGAGAAACCCCCAAGCTATCCATCATCTCAAACAACTCCAAATAATTCCAAAATACACCAAATCGTCACCTAATTATTAGAAGAAAAGGGATTAAACCATAATTTACGAAATAGAGCCACCCCACGATAATGGGTACCAAAACACTTACCACTAATGAAGGAATCCAAAACTTCAAGGTATCCAAACCTGTCCATATGCGTAAATGGTCTCCTAATACTTCAAAATTTAAGAAATTGAGGGAATTAGAGGTTAGGGTCTATGAGCAACCCAAAACCAAAAATGGCGTTCAAAATCATGAACTCTTACCTCAAAATCAAGGGATTGGGCTTGCCCCACAACGCCCATGGCTGCCCACGTGAGATGAAGAGAAGAAGGCAATGAAATGTTCTCTTTGATAGAAAGGGTTTGAAGAATTAAGGAGAAGGAGATGAAGAGAAACCACACAATCGCCACTGCACGCAAGTCACGAAGAAAAGAAGGAATGGGAAATTCAATTAGCTTGCTTCTGTTTCTTTTCTTCTAATTGAGTGAAGAGAAGAATAAGGGATTTTGCACTTGTAGAGCTAAGGGCACAATGGTAACTTCCTTTACCAATTCTACTTAAATCCATCTTTAACTTTAATTAATTTTTAATTCATTAAAGTTATTAAACTAGGATGTTACAGTTTTTATGATAAAAAATGTTTTTTTTAAGTAGACTGGCCCGCAACCCAACAAACCTAGTAGAAAATGACACAGGCTGGGATTTCTAGCCTTTTTCTTGTTCTGATCCACCACGACCTAGTCTGTATTTGAGCGAGCCTATATGGACATTGTCCTAGTTTAACCTTCTGGCATATTTTACCAACCCTACATTTACCAATTGGATTATTCGAAATAATTTCTAAACACATGAGAAACAAGTGCAATAACTAATTTTTTTTAAAAATTAATGAATTGAAATACTTATCAAATAATTATAGTTAATTTATTTAACATTTATTTTTAATTTATAATAATTTTTTTAGAAACTTATAATTTTCACAAATTTTTAATTTAAAATAATTGTTTTTAAATTCTGAAACAACAATTATGAGTTTTTCATGAACTCAACTTGATTACTACAAAAATAAGACTTAAAACACGAGATTATGTGTAATTATATTTTTAAATTTGACTATTTTTAATTTTATGAATTTGAAATACTTATTTGGATAATAGTAAATTTTCTAAGTGTAACATCTCGATTTTTAGATGTAACATCCTAAAAATTTTATTCTCATGTATAATCATTTTGATTTAGACCATCAATGATATTATCCATTTTATCTCAACTTTCTACATAAATTTTTGGTTAGGACAACATCTTCAATTTAACCTTTTACCATGGTAAATAATTTTAACTTTATACCTTTGGTAAAAGTTAATCAAATAATTTATTACCTATTTCCTTAGTTATTAATTTCCTTGGCTTTTCCAATTACTCTCATCAAATTGCCACATACTCCACTCAAAATGCGTCATCTTGTACACATTCTAATTGTTAGTTAGAGTCTGAATTTGGAAATGTGGTTAACTACAAAGTTGTTTCTCTTTTTCTTATCTTTCCAACAAGACCAAATTTGTTAAATTCCATTAAGATATGAGAGAGATATGCCCAAAATACCGAAACAGTGTCAGAATTGATATTTTACTTCAATCATATCATCTTGTACATATTTTAATACCTTGTTAGAGTCCGAATTTGAAAAAGTGGTAAACTACAAAGTTGTTCTTCGTTGTCTTAGCTTTCCAAAAAGACCAAATTTGTTAAAATCCATTAAAATATGAGAGAGATATGACTAAAATACCAAAATAGTGTCAGAATTGATATTTACTTCAATCAAACAAACTACATTATATAGGCTGCGGAAATGGTCAACAATCCAGCTCATTTTTCTCACCTAAAACCTCTATTATCACCATAATTCATGCACCTAACATCCCACTACAATCCCATTATGAAAATCTTGTCCCCCACTTGTCATTTGCATCATTAAATCAACACTACATCTTGTTCCCAAGTCTGAATTCTTAGAACAAGCTAAAGTTAGTGAAGTCTCTCTCTTATTTTCTTTCACTTTCTCTATCAATTTCACTCTTGATCTGAAGCTAGGACAATAATACAACACTTTCAACCACTTTAGGAACCTCCATTAAGGTAAGAGGGGACAGGGTTGTGAATAACTATGAAATGGGTAAAATTGTATGTTGTCCTAGGATTCCAGTTTTATTTTCGTATCTTGTTACTCGGTTTTGAGATTGAAAACGTGTGATTTTGATTCTGACTTCTTCATAAAAGTTGTAGATCTTTTTGTTATCTGAATTTTGAGACCTGAATCAATTAATTTTAATATGTATAGCAAAAGTTATAGCCAAAATACTACAACATGTCCGAGTGGAATATTTATCCTATTTTTGTATATATATTAAAATTCTGGGACTTATACATGCATAATCAGCCTTTGATGTCTTCATGAAAGTTGTAGATATTTGTGTTATGGATCTGTAGAAAGTGGTTTCAAGTCAAAATGATTTTTGTAGCTCGAGTTATGCCTAAAATACTGAAGTATGTCCAAGCTGTAAATCTATTAACTTGAGATACATATTTTATTTTTTAAAACTGGGAACTTTGTGGTGAGAATTAGTGATTGGTGTCTTCATCAAAGTTGTAGATCTTCTTGTTATGGGGATTTTAAGACCTGAACCGACTGAATTGGATATGTATAGCATATGTTATGATCAAAATACTACAGCATGTCCGATTGAAATACTTATCTTGTGTTTTGTGCATATATGAATATTCTGGGAATTATACATACGTTTTTAGACCTTGATGTCTTCATGAAAGTTGTATATATTTATGTTACGGATCTATAGAAAGTGGTTTCAAGTTAAAAGGATGTTTGTAGCTCTAGTTATGCCTAAAATAATGAAGTATGCTCAAACTAAAAATCTGTTAACAATGAAATGATATGTATAGCATGAGTTATAGCCAAAATACTACAACATGTCCGATTGAAATACTTGTCTTATGTTTTGTGCATATATTAATATTCTGGGAATTATACATACATTTTTAGACTATGATGTCTTCATGAAAGTTGTAGATATTTATGTTATGGATCTATAGAAAGTGGTTTCAAGTTAAAAGGATGTCTTTAGCTCTCGTTATACCTAAAATACTAAAGTATGCTCAAACTGAAAATCTGTTAACTATGAAATCCGAATCTTATTTTTAAAACTGGGAATTTTATGGTGAGAATTAGTGATTGGTGCCTTCATAAAAGTTGTAGATATTTGTGTTAAGAATAATTTAGAACTGGTTTCATGCCAAAATTGTTTTTGTAGCTCCAGAAACGTTGAAAATACTAACCTGTGTACTTTTTAAAAATCCTCTTTGAGGCAGTTTTGTATTCGGTGAATAAGTGATGTTTCTGTTTAGAATTTGAATTTATGGTCTTCATGAAAGTTGTAGATATTTATGTTATTGAGCTATAGAAAGTGGAATCACATGAAAAGGATTTGATTTTCTCATGTTATGACTGTTTTACTAACGTATGTTGCTGTTGGAAATGCTAAAATTTGCTTATAATGGTTATTATGGATAAAAATGATATTTTCCCTATGGGTAACAAATTATTATTGAATTGTTGAGTGATTATGAAGTATTATGAATGTTTATGAGTGTCTAATGAGCATCATTCAGTTTGTGTATTTTGGTGGTGAATAATTATGAATGACTAAATTAATATATATACATGAATGCCTTACGGTTATTGATATATGTGGTTGAGACAGTAAATCCATGATTCTGAAAATTATTATATATGATATGTCCTTTGAGGACTTGTGGTTTTCCAAGTGGTTCTGGAAATTGATATATCATGGTATGTTAAATGATAAAGAGAATTAAAGGCATTCATGCATCATAAGCATTTGGACGCACCATGGAATTTAGGGGTTCCATGATTGCCTACCCTGGTGGGGGGTTACTCTATGATGAGTTTAAGCCCTATTTTCACAAGAACCATGGAAGTGTAGGGATCCATGGTTGTGTAAATTCCTACTGGTATACTTATTTCTGCAGGAGCCATGAAAGTGTAGGGATTCATGGTTATGCTAATTCCCTACTGGAGTCTCTATGAGACTTTTTACTGCAGTATTCCCACCAAACCAAATGGATCCAGCATGACATCATTGGACTAAATTAAAGACTTATTGAATATAAATGAACTTGTTTGGCATATTCATCATATCATTATGGTTTGTTGATTGTGTTTGTGCAATTTTATTTATTTTATATTTATTCTATATTCTGTCTCACTCTTACATTAATTTTTACAGTGAATGCCACGCAGAATGAAGAGTGATGCCATGATTGATGCCTATATGAACTATTACTTGGACTTTGATTTTATGGGTTGTAATAAGTATAACGTATCATGTACCGTTATTTTTCTAAATCGTTTCCGCTACTTAAATGTTTTATCGAATTTAATTATTCACGACTAGTATGTATTATAATATTCCGCAATTACCAACTACTACGTGAACTCTGAATTTAATTTATGAATTTTAAAATGATCTTTTAAAAATGCGAAAAATTTATTCAGAAAACTACACGGGACGTCACATTACACACCAGTCTTTGTGACACATTACCCAGTATGAAGTGGATATCGACATTCTAAGGATGACGTTGGTCAAGGTTGGTTGGTCAACCCATAACCTCGATTAAGTAACAATTTGGAGTCGGTACGTCGGATTAATATGCATGGAGGAACTGAGCGTCAGCCAATGGCAGTGCTCCACCTTATGTTTTCTCCTCTGGTGTTCCAGGAGAACCAGGTGGCAGTTGTCATCCTCTAATACACTTTTGTGTCACGTGCAATAGGAGAGTGAGGAATATATATACACACACACACACACATGGATTCACTTCTCAATTCTACTCTTTATCGCGCATGCAAGATAAAGTTTTCTTCTTCTCTCCTACAGAAGTGAGCTCTATGTTGCATGCAAGTTAGCCAAGTGTTGTGAGTGGCATAAGAGGAATGCAAAGCTTCAAGAATCAAATTCAAATTTCATTGACGTTGTTCGGTTCATGGTTATAACGTAACGCCTGAGAGTGGTCCTAAAGTCGAAGACATTAGCTTGGAAGCTTAGATTCCAAGTAGGGGAAATATTATATTTTAAATGCATGAGTTATGAACGGACAAAGGGATGTGCTTATATCTGTTGTTAGTGATTTGGTTGATGTATGTGATGAAATGATAGTTGCGTACTTATGTAAGAAATCATCCCCCTCATTGTGATATTGTATGAAGATTTATGATCTGCTTGTGATTCTACTTGTGCATGTTAATGTGAAATTGATGATGATGATAATGATGATAAATTATGCATAAGACTGCAGTAGATGAATTGTTATGTTGATGAGCATAAAGATATGAATTGAGATTTGTGAATGACTGTGAGTAAATAACTTACTCCATGTTATGCATGATTGACAAATTAAAATGAGGACCCTTGGTGATAGTAACCAAGTGGTGCCCCCTAGTGATGGTAATCTAGTGGTTTATTAAATGATTGATGATTGTGTCACATAGCATGACATCTGCATTTAGACATGTAACACCCCCTTATATACATGAGATATGTATATTCTTATTGCTTTAAAAACTTTATAAAGATATATATATATATATATATATATATCATTTCTTATCTCGCGTATACAAGGACAGATATATACCTAATTTCCTTTGAATATTGAAAGTAAAGAAATGTTGTCTTTCAATATTTGTCCATAATGACAAAATAATTTATAGAAAATCATAAGTGATAAACAATATTACAGTATTATATCCGAATAACAAGTTTATCAAAGTTTAACCTTTACCTTATTACAATTATCTAACTTGATATTGTAATAAGGTAAAGTAAAAATAAATTATACCTCTACTATGACTATGATCAATCATTCCTAGTCCTTGATCCATCGAGTTTTAGAATCCTACTTTTATCATATCTCTTCATTTATCTGATTGAGGATGAGACCACTTTACCCTCTTGTAATTACGTATCCTTCCATCTTGGACTGCTAGCTATATATCACATAACATATATTTTGGACACAGAAATTCAAACAAAAAGGAGTGAGAAACAAAATATAATATATTACAGATAAGACATAAGCATAAGGGTTTTCACAAACTAATATAATAATATCAGTCATAATCTCATACACAATCAATTATGAATATAGGGTTTCCACAAACATAACACTTATATTTTCATTCACAACCACCCACATAGAATGTCATAATCACATGAATGTCATGTAATGCTTATGCTACTATCTCATTCAGTTTATGTATATGGGCCCTTAAAGTTTTATGATCTGTCCTGGACCGGGGTCAAGAGATCCGATCTCAAGCCAGTCACGAATAGTATGTCAATACCGTCTAGTAGACCGGATGTATGTGTATCCGATGTAGGTATCCGTTGTCCTTGAATGAGGAGAGCGGATTGGGCGTTCTGGAGATCCTTCACACCAACCTAACGCGTTGAAGTGGGCGAATGGTGGTGTCACCTGCAAAGATTCTCCGACGCTCAAGTCAGTGATTATATTCCAAGTAAGGAATGTATTCAGAGAGGATTCAGTCGTAAAAAGAGCTGAAGAAGAAGATCCCTAACTTCAATCATGAAGTTAGTTCATATACCTGATTGGCTCGATTAACGAGGACTTGTTGGTGGGGAACCACCAACTCCCATTAGCATTATTATATTGCGCACTTACCTGCATGATTGGGTCAAGTGGCTATTTTATATTGAGCGCAGAGAATGTAGACTAGGATTAGGGAACAAGTTGACCATTCCCGTGAGCAGAATTTGGCTCGTAGTGCAGGGAATTATTGATCGATCCCTGTAGCTACAATCCTTGTCTTTTGCACAGTAACGTGTGTATTGTCCGATGTCATGGTGTTATCCTGAACAACCGGTATAGGGAGAACGCCTGATACGGAATTACAGTCCGGATGTATACCGATGACACCGGTTACACGTAGATGTCTTATCAAAGACGTTGAAATATGTATAGCAGATCGGATACCGGTATTGAGACCGGATCATTTTAATTTTGCACTGGGCCAACCAGGAGTTTACACTGTTCCATAATTCTGGATAATAATAACATAAATGCCTTCATGGCATATGAACAGCTCAACTGGCATGGAAACACTTAGAGACTAGTCAGATTGAGAAGGTTTTTATTGTGAAAGTACTCGACACCAGGGAGCGACCCCAGGTCACCTGAAGCACCCTTTCACACCCTCTCATCCCAATGCTCGCAATTAAGCCTCCTCTAATGTATCCTCAGTTTCTATAATCCGTCCCTAGGCAATATCATATCTCATTTCTCTTTAATGATTCATGATGCATGAACTACTCGCGTATTGAGTTGGTTAAGACTTTTAGAAACTCAAGTATAAATTATATCTTCAGGGCCTACAAATAACAACATAGTCACCCCGATAAACTGCACATTTCCAAACTCTTAAATAAGTTCTGCCACACGCAAAAGAATCTCAGTACAGTTTTCTTTATCATTCACAAATCAATATTATTGTGATTTGAGTTTCAAAGTCTTAATATATACCCCAAACCTTTTTTAGAGCTTTGATAAGAAATTAATTTACTTTAGACACAAGTTTGAATTATCGACCTTTTTCCATCTTTAATTATAATACTTGAAAAATATATAATAAAACACTTTTGAAATTAAAACTCTTATTTTCAAAAGTTTAAAATGAAATATTATTGAAGTATCTTATTTCCATTTGAGAATCAAATATTTTCATATATATACATATATGAATATATTATTTTCATAAAAAAATTTCTTTTTCTTTATTTTTATAACTAAAAAATATTCTAAAATTTAATTAAATAATTTATTTTGAAAGAAAAAGGTAAGTTATAGAAATTATATATTTTTATTGAAAATTAAGAAAAATTTCTTAACAATAATTCTGAATAAACATTGAGAAATTATCATAAATAATTTCTTTTAAAATAATACTGTAAAGAGTAAGGAATAAGTATATTCTTACTGAGTTTTAGCTTCCCGTCGTGTTTGCTATATGGTCAAACTCTATATCACAAGATTATCAATCACTCATCAATCACAATCAAGTATTGTAATATCATCAATCACAATCAAATATCATCAATCACTAATATTATCAATCATAATCAAATCAATAAATAGCATTCATAAATATCATAATTTAAAGTTTAATAGTTATTTAATTTAACAAACTTAATTCCAAGCCCTTATAGTACATTCCTCGCATAGGTCTATGTAAGTCTATATAATCCAATCCTTGCATAGGTTTAGTTCAGTCCATATAGGTCATAATAGTCAAAGTCCTTGCATAGGTAATTCAGAGTAAGATACACAAGATACTTAATTTAAAATTTATTATTTTAAAATAATAATATTATTAAATTTAAAAGGAGTAGAGGACTCCTCCCATTATTCTTATGTCTTTCCATATTATATTTTTATCTCACTCCCCCTTACCTGGAATTGCTACTAAAAGTGAATTCGCTCTGTGCCTCCGAGTTCTAAAAAATATTAATACTAATTTATTTCAGTATAGGCATAAGATGAAAATTAAGATTACTATCAGAATGATAAATAGTAATTATGCATAGTAACAGTAAATAGTAATGGTAAATAGTAAATCATCAATAGTAACGGTAACTAATAATTTTTTTGAATAGTAACAGTAAATAGTAAATCGTGAATAAAATGGTAAATAGTAAATTTTAAATGGTAACAGTAAATGGTAAATCGTGAATAGTAAAATTTGAATAGTAGCAATAAATGGTAAATTATGAATAGTAACTTTTGAATAGTAGCAGTAAATGATAAATCGTAAATAGAAATGGTAAATAGTAAACTTTGAATAGTAATGGTAAATAGTAAATTTTGAATAGTAATAGTAAATAATAAATTTTGAATAGTAATAGTGAATAGTAAATTTTGAATAGTAACACTAACTAATAAATTTTGAATAATAACGGTAAATAAATTTTGAATAATAACAGTAAATGGTAAATTGTGAATAGTAACAGTAAATAGTAAATAGTAACAGTAAATTGTAAAAGTAACACAGTGGTAATTTATTTTTATCGTAGTAACTTATTCATAATAGTACTAGTATATTAATGGTTTAAGAGTGCTAAAAAGAATAAACTAAATAATCATAAAAAGAATTTAGAAGAAAATATTATTACCTTACACCTCCGGCAGAATCTCTTTTAACCAAAAGAATTTACTCCCCACTAATTTCTTACGCACTATCTCTCTAGATTATCTCTCTAATTTTGGTGTGGAAATATTGTAAATGAGTCATCTATTTATAGGAAGAGAAATTTACTATTTAAGATTACTTAATTATTTATTTTACTATTCATGATGTGAGTATTTACCCACCGGTCACTATTCATGATGTAAGTATTTACCCACCGGTCACTATTCATGATGTGAGTATTTACCAACCGATGATGTAAGCGATGATGTCGGCAGTGATATTTCAGTTATTTTCTCAAATATTTATTAAAAAATTCCAAAAATCATAAATAATGCATAGATCAAAAAGTTCTGAAGAACCATATTTTAATTCCTTCAAATTTTTATTTTAAAATTCTAATAAGAGTTAAATCTTAAATATGTAAAAACATAAATATAAGAACATAAAATATAAATTGTGAATAATAAAGATATCAAAAATTCTTAATATAATTTTCTTAATTAGTGAATACTAATTAAGTCATTTTAAAATCTTCATTAAATATACATATTTTTATTTTATTATTATTTCATTTTATTTTTTAAAAAATAATTTAAATATAAGTACCAAAATTTTATAAAAATATTAATTATTTAAAAAAATTAACTAACTAATAATAATAAGTATCTTCTCATTAAAGAGATATTAATATCTATTTTCTATTTGAGTAAAAAAATAGGATGTTACAAGACACACACAGGACTACAAGGGGCATGTGATGCTAACCCAAATGGGAAGGTGGCCTTTGGATAGGCAAAGACCTTGTGGTGGTTTCCGTTGGATTCTATAGCCTCCTTGATTGGGATCAAGGCCGGCCTGCAACACTTGAGTTAGTGTGCCATTGTCACTAAGAGTGATCAGTGTTGCAAGATGGGCGAGCAGTTCGGTACCGGTAAAAAGATCTATGAATATATGTTGAAATAATTTAAATATTGTAGTATTAGTCTCATCAATAGAGTCGAATCCGCATGCATATGTATTAGCATTAGACATTGAGATTATGATGTTGCGGGGCAGCTTATGGTGTATACTGTGTTTGTATATGCACTACGAGCTATTAATGTATCAATTTTAACCTATCAACAAAATAAGTCTTTTTAGTTTTAAGATTGTTTTAAAATTATTTATCCTTGGAATAATAGGTCATATGAGAATTATTCCTAGAATGTCCTTAATCAAGTATTTACATAGGGACATGTAAATACATTAAGACTAGTGTGTGAATGTATTGATGATCTGATCTCACGGATGATGGATATAGATGATATTAAGTCTTCATACGGGTACACATTAAGAGTAATGTTGTGTTGAATAGACCAACCATAAGAACATTACATGGATCGTTACATGAGTGTCATAAAATGTTCTTAATGTGATAATGGTATATGTAGTCCTCGGCTTGAAGTCATTACGATTCCTACATGAGAAGTTTATTGTTTTAATATGATCAAATGTCATTTGTAATAAGATGATCATAAAGATTATGATTAGGCAATGAACAAATTATGCAAAGGGATGTAAGTGATGTAGATAAGATTTTGTTTCTCCTATGTGACATGAGTGATATTTAAGGGCCACTTGATAGAGTGAGACTAAAGAAATGCATGACCATGCTAGGAAGAATAAATATTAGATATTACTCAGTAAAGTTTACTCCGGTATCAAGTAAAATGAATTGGTCTATACAAGGATGACGACGACCATGCTTTGGCCTAATTAGATATCATGACAAAATGAATAAATATATAAAATAATGATCACTTATAGGTTATGTCATTGATAAATAATATTCAGATATAATGATGCATTGCTAAATTCTGCTCTTATTTTATATTAACAATAAAATATTTATTATTAATATGATCGGATATTTTACCTATAAGGTTACACACATAGAGTAAACCCACCAGATGATAGTTTTATTTTAGTTGAACTAAAATAAAACTATTGGGCCCAATTCATTTAGAATGAGTTAAGAGCCCAATGTTTATTGAGAGCTCATTAGATTACGACCTGAGCCTATATATAGAGCATGAGATGCTCATAGGTAGTTGCTTGAAATAGGATTACTCACTGAAATTTTTGAACTAGCATTCGAAGATTCAATTTCTGATGGGAGTGCTTGTGTGGACTCATAAAGCATGAAGCTACCATTGCTTTGATTAAGGAACAAGTCTCACATCTACAAGAGGTAAACGCTAAAACATAAATTTTATTTTATTTTTGTATGTAATGCTTTGAGACACTTGTTTTTGCAATTTTGTTAAGAATCCTTTGTGTTTCCGCTACCTGACCCTGTGGGATTGCCTAACATACTGTGTGATTGGCACATTTGTGATTATGTTGATATACTAAATAGCAACATATAGTGATGAATTACGATGGTTAATGATTAATTTGATGGTTGTTAGAATTGGATGGGTGTTGATGTGTGATATGGTTGAATCCAGTTCAATATTTGTCATTCAACATACACACACAACTATATATGTATGTATGTATGTATGTATGTATGTATGTATGTATGTATGTATGTATGTATGTATGCATGTATGTATGCATGTATATATGCTCAGGCCAAATTTTGTTACGCAATGAACTTAAAACATGAAAAAGATTAGTGAAGGACTTTATTGAATATATATATATGTATGTATAATCATTATGCGTATTGATGTCATAGCCTTAGCCGGCTCATTTTTGTTGAAGTTTTATGTAAATTGTATAAAGTACTCAGACCGGTATGCACTTATTAGTGATATTGACAATTATGTTAAATATTTGATAAATGAATGAGGGTGTTAATGTATCTTCTAATATAGGAATGCGCGTGTTAGACAATGTACGTATGACTGTTATCCGGTGCTGACACTGACATTTGGTATAAGTTAAGGGTCGAATCCAACACCGGGTCCCTCATTCTAGGCTATGTGTAACATCCCGGATATTTATAGAAAATTTTGTGTAGTGGAAAATATTAAAAATTGTTTTAAGGATTTATTTGATATTTTTATGAATTATTGGTTAATTATAAAAGGTGTGATTAGAAGAAGAGAAGTTTAATTAAAACTTTTAATGAGATTGTAAAGGAAATGAAGAAGTGACCGGTTGAGGAAGTAACTGGTTGGAAGTGACCGGTTGGAGAGGTAACCGGTTGCCATGAGTTTTAAATAAAGGTTTCTTTCTCTTTCCTCAATCATTTATGCAATCATTCACTCTTTCACGTGAATCTTCCTCTTCTTCATCTGTTACTTTTCTTCTTCTTCTTCCTCTACCGCTGCGAGCTTTATGCTCTGAAGAGAGGTCCATTTTGCATCAAAACCTTGAAATAATTACATTTCCGTGACAGTGGATTCAAGGTGAGTCCATTGAACCGTTTAAATTTGTTACCTAAATCTCTTTCGTTTCCTTTTCTGGACCAAATGGTCAATGTATGGTGGGGTACTGTTCCGATCTCCACTCCTCTTGGCTGTGTGAGCCTGGAAATGATCCTTTAACCGTGTGGGTGGTGGTGTGACGTTAACGTGTTTCACGTTCCAAACCCGTAGGTAGTAGAACGAACACTGGTGGAACGATTAAGGAAGCTGGTGCTGGATCCGAAGGTGGAACTGTGAACCCAACGATTATTGAAGCTTGGAACAGAGGTAAGGGGGTGTTCGGGTTATAATTAATTAGAATAGGACAAGTCCGAGTCGTTGGACTGATTGTGAAACATGGTAATAAATAATGTTGGATGAAAGTAGTATGTGAATATGTGTATGAATGTACGTATGAATGTGGACACCCATCGGTTTAGGATCGGGTGTGTGTGTGACTTAAGAAATATTTGATGCTGTGATATAGAGATGATGCTGGATGAAAGTTGTGAATGTATATGCGTGTATGTATGTGGACACCTATCGGTTGAGGATCGTGTGTGTGTGTGTGGCTTAAGCCGATTGAATTTGAAATATTTGATGCTGTGACAATCGGTGTATAGTGGCAATGTGATGCCGGGCTTGACAAGCAGGTCGCCCGAGTGATGAGTATGTGATGTTAATGGCCACTTGTGATATATGAGAAATATGAATATGTGATTATGTGGTGTGGGACGGCCGACGGTATATTTAGCCCCTCATTTCTGGCTCCCGTGGCTTTTGTGCCCAGTTGAGCTACCCAGTGGTCAAGCAGGACCCAGTGGTCGAGGTGGAGAGTCAAGCAGGACTCGGTGGACCAAGCAGGGTTCACGGGGAGTCAAGAAGGACCCCCAACTGAAGGCCGATCCTATAAGTATCCGGATACTAGGCATCAATTTTGTCTGAGTCAGTGGTGACAATTGATGATTTGATAATTTGCTGAGTGCAATTTGATATATTTGATGAGTATAATTTGATAATTTTTTCGAGTGCAAATTTGTTATATTTACCGAGTGGTAAATTGTTATACTTGCTGAGCGTGAATGGCTATATTTGCTGAGTAATTTGCTAAAATTGCCGAATGAGAATTGTTATATTTACCGAGTATAATTGGTTATATTGCCGAGTGTGAATTACTATATTTCCGAGTGTTAATTGCTATATTTTCGAGTGTGAGTTAATTGCCGAGTGTGAGTTAATTGCCAAGTGTAATGTGCAATTTGATGATAAAGCAGTCGGACGGAGTTTATACTCGTGTTCTGTTATTTAAATTCCGTTCTAGATTAATTATGATGCTAAACACTCACCCTTACTGTGGTTTTCAATTTAGTAACCAGTGACAGGGAAGAGGTCGGAGCCATGGAGGTTCGCCAAGCGGAGGATTGATGCCAAGGCACCGAGTGATTTTGAATGAATTGTGTAATATATGTATATAATGAGTTTTCCAAGTGTGTGATGCTACAACATGTTGCCTGTATGTTAAATTAAATTTGAATCGGTATGCTGATTGACGTGAGTATAAATTCTTGATGTTATGTGATTGGTGTTTATTTTGAGTGAATTTGCATTGCTGTAGCATAGTCGATTACCGGGCGAATCTCGCCGAGTGGATTCATTCTTGTCCGAGTGAGGGCCGGTTGATTTGGTGTCTGTTCCACTCAAGTATCCCTTGTCCCTTTCTGAGTGAAGAATAACCGAGAGATCCACTTCCGAGTGGAAGATTAGGGTGTCTCCGAGTGAGCTGTGGCCGAGAGAATCACTTCTGAATGAAGAAAGATTGGAGTATTTCCGAGTGAAGATTAGAATGTTTCCGAGTGAGGTATATCTGAGTGGACCTATTCCCGAGTGAAACCCGATTTGTTGACTTTCCTTGTAAGTCTTGTTCGTTCAGGTTTAAAGCGTAGCATTCGCCCAAGCGAGTCGGATCTCGCCTAAGCGACCTTCTCGGCTTTCGCCTAAGTGAATCAGGGTTCCGCTAAGGCGAATGACCCCTGACTCTGTTTTCCTTTCTCTGTTTTTAACTAAATCCTATTTTATTATTGAAATATTTTCGATCGGTCATTATTTTGAATATGCTTTTATTATTTTGAAGGTAATTAAGAATAGTAAATATTATTTTATATTAAGGCCAAATTAATTTTTATTAAACGTGAAAAATGATTGCAAAAATGATTAATCGGGTGTAATTAAATGGTATATTGACGCGGGTCGTCACACTATGTATTTCAGGGGAAAATTTTCCACGCTTCTTTTGAAAGTGTGGTACAATTTTAATGATAACAGAACACATGGTTACTTTAATATCGGGGTGTCACAAATTTTAATGGTATTAGAGCATTAGGTGCTCACAATAAAAGTTACCGTAAATTATTTTTAGACTATTTTTTATTTATAAAACTTATTTTAAAATTTTGAAATTAAGAATTATAAATTATTCATTTATCCAACATAATTTCTTCTAAAATAACACAAAGGTTAAGTGTGTGTTTGTATACATAACTTAATTAAAAGCTTATGCAGTAATTTATTTTGAATGATAGTTTATACTATAAATTTGATCGTAAAATTTATCAAAATAAGTTGAAAATACCTTATATTAATAAAATATATAAAGTAATTTATTAAAATAAGTTAAAAACAACTTACAACAGTTATAAGTCATTTCCATGAGTTACTAATAAGTTCTTCTAAATTTAGTGTAATAACTTTATTTTGCTTTGATTTTTTTTTTAAAAAAAATCAGTTGATAGTACAAGTATACTAAAAAAAAATCAAGTGCTATAATAATTAACTCAAATTTATAACATATTTATGTACAAATATTTTTTTCAAATTTATATATTAAAAAAACTAAAATATACATGAAATAAATAATATTTGTACAAACTTTAATTTTTATTCTAACACGATGAATGTTTTTAGTATATATTTATAAATAATAATATAACATTCAATATATAGTAAAAAGAATATTTCCCATAACGAACTTATGCAATCACATGATCTAATGTTTTTATTAAAAAAATCCTCCATTGTGAATTATCACGAGCATGTTGAGAGGGGTACAGTTCATTATTTCACTATCGAATTAAAGTATTTCGTTCTTCAATACCTTCTTAGACATGTTGCTAAGTTTTGTGTGTGTCTTCTTAGACATGTTGCTAAGTTTTGTGTGTGTGTGTACAGTTCATTATTTCACTATCGAATTAAAGTATTTCGTTCTTCAATACCTTCTTAGACATGTTGCTAAGTTTTGAACCATGTGAGTTTTTAAAAAGTCATGTGATCTTTTAAGTGATCATATAACTTTTAAAAACTTTTAATCTCAACCATCCATGTATGGTTATACGGCCCATATTTACCCCTCTCACTCACTTTTCTCATAAGATACATCATATATATAAAGTCAAACTCGCTTTAATAATCCATAATTTGAAAGGATTAACATGTAGTTACTTATAGCTAGGGGTGTCCAATTTCGACATTATCCGTGTGAACCTGAGCTACCCGATTTTAAAGATAAGAACGGGTCGGTTTGTAACGGGTTTTGGGGTAAAAACGGATCATTTAAGTGGTTTATTGTGACTAACAACGGCGGGTTCGGGTTAAAAAAATTAAACCTGAAGATACTCATACCTGACCGACTGTTACTAGGAATATCACGCAGTTATTTCTCTTTACTCATTTCTAGATATATTGACGATACGTTTTTTAAGATTGTTCTTTGTGTGGTCAACCTGAAGTCATACATGAGTTTATCATCAAATCATCATATTCTAAATACATGTGTTAGATCTGAACACTTAATAACTTTTAAGCTCTTTTCTGGTACTAGTATAATTTATGATTAGAAAAAAAATAATCTAATAGAATTAATTCCTACTGCTTCAATGTTATGTCATTTTCATATTCCATAAGGCGTTCTAAAACACGAAATACATTATTTTTATATGCAAGTTTTTGCTAAAATGATTTTATACGTAAAAGGTGTTTGTCAAAAAATAAAAATTAAATTTTCCTAAGAAACTTAACCGAAAAACCCGATCGAAAAAACCGAGAACCACAATTAACCAAACCGACCATAGTATTGAGTGAAAATAGGTTATTGTTTGTGTTTTATAGATAACAACGGGTGGACTCAAAAGTAACCGAATCCGACTGAATCCGACTGATAGACACCCCTAATTGTAGCTGGTGGGATTGCTCACCCTATCTTGCTCTTGCAAGAGACTTTTCAGTTTAATGAAATCGTATTTTATCTGGTATACTAAAATTGGTTAGTTTGTTTCATCACACTTTGTCTCGTTAAAGATATTAATAAGTGGGATGGATTAGATTGTCGTATTAAGATAAACAAGTTAAAAAATAGATTCTGCCAACACCAAAATATTTAAAATACTTTAAAAAACAGTGAAATATTATATAATGATCCGACAAATTATCTCGTCTAAAACTTATTATAAAATTCCATTAAAAGGTTAATTTGTCACAAATCGTCTCTAGCTTGAATGGATTAACAGGGGTTAGGCATATCAGACCTTGATAAATAATAAATATAAATTTCTTATCCGTCCCATCATTTTTTATAGACTAAACGACTTAAATAACCCTAACTCATCTTTTCTAATTTTTCCCACTTGTAAAATCCTTTGAATAGTAATACCTTTCTAAGTCAGTATTGGTGTAATACTTTCTCCTTTTTAATTAACTTTTACTATACACGGGCAGAAGTCAACGAATGGATTACGTAACTATCTTAGCTTATTATTTTTCCGTTTTGATTTTTCAATAACCCCTTAGCACTTTGGCTATTTCCCTTCTTGGTCTTTCATGTCAGCAAAATTCCAATCTTCCTTTCACATATGATTAATTAACGAGTACGGAGCGGGAAAAAACAATCGATTATGGAGAAGTTTGGCAATTCAATTCCAAAGGAGTTTTCTTCTTTTAAGTGAGGGAGCTTTTTATCCTACGAGTCAACAAAGTTTTAATTGTCTCGAACGACATGAAAAATTAATATCAACCTTTAAATTTTTTACTTCAATTTAACTTCGTTTCCCTAACTGCAAACCAAACACCCTCTCTATAAAGAAAAAAAGTTAACCTGTTTAGATCCTGTTCGGCATTGGAATTTCAGTTGGAGAGAAAGAGAGAACAATGTATATATGAAGTTCATGAAGTATGTAAGTTAGAAAATAGTATAAAAAGACATGAAAAGAAAAAGGTAAAGAGCAAAAATGGAAAATATTCAAACTCATAATGCACTTCTAAATATACAAATCCTATTACTCTTTGGAAGGAAAACTTTCGTTCTTTTTTGTTTTTTCATGAATGGAAGAATGTTTAAAGAATTTGAACACATGATGAGATACTTGAAAAATTATGTACCTGTTAATTAGCCTTTTGTTATTAGATTATGGGATGTATTAATTATTTTAGTTACGTTTTAATATACCACAAAAATTAGGAGCATGTTTATATCCTTCTAATGTACCCAACCGATAACTTGTTTTAAAATATTTAAATCATTTACTATGGTTTATATTATAAATTAACCAAATTAAATTAAAATGTCATAACATAAATATACAGGCTCTTTTTGTATAATTTTGCAAACTTATCATCTAATTTTATAGGCAAAGAATTACACCGCTGCAACACACCCTTGAATAATCAATAAACCAGTATTTTATTCCTATTATTTTAGATATTGGTTTTACTAGACAACAAGTTCTTATTTTTAGTTTTAGTTGTTTACTATGTTTTTAAGGGTTAAGAACTCAATTGTGTAAGTTTGTGTTATAATATTTGAAATTTAAGATATAAATCAATTTTATAATTAATATTTTATACTACTTTATTGTTACATGTTGTTTTAGCTGATTTAGTTTATGTTATACTCGAGTTATAATTTTAAAATTTGATAACCTAATGTTATAATATTTTAGTGTTTATTATGTTTGTTATATATTTGTATTTGATGTTAAAAATGGAAGTTCAAAATCACATTAAATGAATCAATTCAAACTATAATAAATTGGTTTAGTCGAATTTGATTTTTATATTTCATTTCAACCAAATCAAATCACACCACAAATATTTTTGTAAGCAAATCAAATTATTTTTTGTTTCAAAACCAAATCGAACCACCAATGCCATCCATAAAAATCCCGCATCAACGCAAAATAATTACTCATCCCATATTATTAATTATTACCCAAACACAAGTAGGGATGACAACTAGATTAACCCGAACTCATACCTATCTGTGTGTTTTGCCTTGACTTTGAGAGCAAAACTTGTTTTGATTGGGTTTTTGGGAAACCTCGAACTCACTTTAGCAATGACAGAGATAGGTTTATGAGTTCAAGTACCCATATTGAACCCGACCTGGAACCTGCCGCAATATAAAAATTAATTTATTTTAACAATAATAATACAATGATAAATTAATATTTTTCTATAAAATAAATATCATATAATTCTTAAGTTTTTTACATTAATTTCTATTTTCAAATATTACTTTTAATAGTATATATAATTTGTATTAAAACTAAAGAACAGATAGTTAGGTGTGATCACTGCGTACTAACATTCGGAATTTCAGATTCTGGTGGGAGTGCTCGTGTGGACTCCTAAGGACGAAGCTGTAATTGCTTCGATTAAGGAACTCATGTCGCGTCTACAAGAGGTAAACCCTAAAACAAAATTATTATAAATTTTGTATATAATGCCTTGAGACACTCGTTTTGTAATTCTTTTTGGGAATCCTTGTATTTCTGTTGCCTGACCCTGAGGGATTCCCTAATATTATACTTCTTAGAATCAATACCTTCAACAATAGGATCCTCAACCTCCAAGAGATCCTATATCTTATTTCTTAACCTTGTTGCATTTTCAAATGTCATATAATCCAGAGGTATATTATGCATTTGGACCCAAAAAGGCACCTTGTAGAAATTTATATTACTTAGGGATACTTTAGGTTGACATTCTTGGAGATTAAGAAGATGACCCATGACATGCCAATGGCTACGCTCTAACACCTATGAAGATATATTAAATTGTCTCCACCTGATCATAATTGTATTTTTGCTCATTTCTGTAAGCTAAAAGTCACCAAAGTGTTCCTATGAAGCTTCAAGAGTTTTTTGAATGGAAATAAAGCTAACCACCTTTGTAGTAAATAAGCTTTCCAATTAAAGTATTTTTGTACATATCTGATTCTTTGTGTGTTTGCCTCCAGTTCAACAACAGTTTCATCCCATAACCCAATGCGGTTTATATTTTGTAGGATTTTTGCTCTAGATTCCTCCATGAAAACCAAAACGGGGCCAGGAAGACTAAAAAGAAGAAAACCAAATAAGATGGGGGAGAACAGAAAAGGACAAGATAGCAAGATGAAGGACATAGTGAAATGAAGAAGAGAAGAAGAAGATAAAAGATGGGCCAAGAGTAGATAGAGGATAGGGGAAGGAGGAACAAAACAGAGGAATGGAGAAGAAAATAAGACAAACCAGAGAAAGGGAGCACAATATAGGAGGAAAAGAGGAGAAAGGGGACCCTAGGAAATAACTTTCCTAGGTCGATGGAGAAAAAGACCACTCAAGATAGCCTTTGTACCAAAGGCTCCAAACTGGAGAAGAGAAAGCTCTTCTAAAGAAGAGAGTACGAGGGATTTTGGTTGGTTAAGTTTACTTCTGTCTCATTTTGAATTGATTTTCAAGATAAAAAAAGCCAAACTCACTTCACCATAGTCAAAAACTTTTGCATGCACTCTTTCAAAAAATGTAATTGCATTATATGGCTTGTTAGTACTTTTAGCCAGAGCACCACGAGTTAAGACTCGGTTTAGATTGTGAAAATATTTTCTATTCTCATTTTTTATTTTTTTTAGTTTTAATTATAAAACTTGTATTACGTTTCATGTTTTTAGAAAATTTGTATTGAAAAAAAATGAATACAGGAAATGAAGACATAAAACAAAAAAAAATTATTTTTAGTATTTTTTAATAATATTTTAAAAACAAAAAATAAGATGATAGTTTTGTAATTAAAACTAAAAAATAAAAAATAAAAACATAAAACATTTTCATAATCTAAATCGGCCTTAAAATTTTCCAGCTTATATATTATTTAGGAATTATCTTATTTTAAGTTAACGAGAATAATTAAGTTCAATTTATTGTCTAATATGATATTTAGGTAAATATGAAATTTACACTTGTATTTAGTTTTAAATGTAAAGATGTTCATTCATATTAACTTCTTAAGAACTTGTAACACAGTATAAAGATGATTATACTTTTTGAAAAAAAAAAGCTTAAGTATATTTTTAATCCTTAAAAATTGTCTAATTTTGTTATTAATTTTTATATATATTTTTTTATTATCCCTTAAAAAGTTTTATGTAATTGTTATAAGTCTATTGGTTAATTTTCCCTATCAATTTACAAGACTAATAATTTAACTTTTTAAAAAATTAATCAATTATCTTATAAATATATTAAAAAATATGTTTAAAAAAGTGTATGACCGATATTTCTCTTGTTATTATTTTTATTTTCTATTTTCCTATGATATTACATTCAAAGTTAAAAATGAAGTTTATAATTTTTTATGTATCACTTTTCGTATAATAAAATGCACGTGCGGCATCTATGACATATTCATCCATTCACACAAGTTAATTTTGATTTGACTGCTGGCGTCTACAGAACCAATTATTATTTTATTATAAAAAGATCAATTTTAATATTCTATGTCAACAGATTATTTTTTTAATTACCAGTAATACAAGAATAGTTCTCTTTCTACATCATGACCAATATTAATTTTTAACTTGGGCACGAATCGATTAATTGATTTAGGAATGAGAGATTATAATATAATAATATGATAATAATAAATAAATGTGAAAGGAAGAATAGTAAATGAGATATATGTAAGAAAACAAAATTTTAAGTTCATAATACAAAAACATAGGGACATATGATAACGATATTTAGATATTTGTAGAAATTGTAACGCCACCAATAATTTTAAATTTTTATTTAGAAATTTTAACTCTCTTTTCATATTAAGTTAATGTATATAGAGTTAATTAATTAATTAATTAATTAATTAATTGAATATTTATACGATAACTTATTATTGAATAGAAGGTTATTGATAATGACTAAAAAGTTTATTTATATTGAACTAAGTTAAAAATAAAGCTTTTATGTTAATAAAATTTTTAAGAGTTATTTTTGTAAGTTTAATTGAAATTTCTAAATGTCTCCCTAATATCTTATGATAACAATGAGTTTATCGTTAATTTTTAGGATTAATTCAACTTAATAGAATTACGGGTCACAATAGTGACATATGGCATGGAAAACTTTAAAAAGAATATGGAAAGAAACAGAGATTATGACCGAAACATAGGTGACATCATACGATCAATAACACTATGATGGAAGCATGAATTTGTGTTATTCTTTAGCTTTGGATTATTAGTATTAAGCTTAGACAGTTATATTTCGGAGGGATTTTGATTTTTCAACAGATAGACGAGCAAAGGGTACGTTCCCAAGTATCAAAACAGACCTAAAACATATGTTTCACATGTTATGGAAATGTGTGTAAAGAATAAATGTGTAATCTATTTTTCATAGTTTGAATGTTGTTTTACAAGAGATATGAATAGAAAAACTATACATATGAGATATATCAGAACTTAAAATGACGCGAGAGATTTATATGGAGGGACATTTGAATTTAAATAAATTAGTTTGTTATAAGTGATAAGATGAGGGTCTATTACAAGAGATAAAGTTGAGATTAAGTCAATAACCTCACATGCCCTTGTGAGATGGTGATTATGGAGACAACACCGATCCTGACTATCAAAAAATTGTGTCGTGTTGAAGCGAGGGGCTTAGTTAGAAGGTCAGTTGACTAATGGCTTGATAGGATGTGTGCAACTCAAAGCTTTTTGTCAGCTACTTGATCACAAACAAAATGATAATCAATGGCGAGGTGCTTCATACGGAAGTGAAAAACAAGATTTGCACATAAACACGTTGGACCTATGTTGTCAGAATGCACTAATGGAGAAGGATCAGGTTGAATACAAAGTTCCTTAAGAAGTTGGTGAAGCCAAATAACCTCAGTTACAATTGATGCTACTGTACGATATTCCACTTATGTTGAGGACTTTGTTACCGTGGGTTGCTTCTTATAGGACCAAGAAACTGCATTAGGACCAAGGTAGATAATGTATGCACCTGTGGATTTCATAATTGAGGAGTCACCAACCCGATCTGAAACACAAAAGGCGTAGAGGCGAAGGTCTAATGAGAACGCAGTTGAAGTCCAAAATCAACAGTACCTTTGAGGTACCCAAGAACACGTTTGGCAGCTTGCATGTGTATTTCAGTTGGAGCCTGCATGTACTATGAAAGTTGGTTGACAGGAAAGGCTATATTTGGCCTTGTGAGAGATAGGTACTTTAGAGAACCTACGAGCTTGCGGAAAGTTGTGCATCACATGTAGAAGCACCACCTAATGCAAGGTTGCAGATGGTAGATAGAGGAGTGCTAACAGGCCATGCATCATGCATGTTGGTAGCATAGAGTAGATCACATATATAGTGATGGCAACTAAGAAATAAACCATTTAGTGTAGGAACAATCTCAATGCCCAGAAAATGAGTAGGCACACCAAGGTCCTTCATGGAGAATTGTGAGGCCAATGCTTGTTGGAACTGCTAGATAAACAACTTGTCATTGTGTGAGTAACAAACCATCGACAAAAACAAGAAAATAAGCAATAGCAGACCCACAGGTGTAGACAAAGAATGAGGTGTCAGACTTGGAGTTGACAAAGCCATAATTAAGAAGGAAACTTTTCAAATACCAGGCCCTTAGAGTTGTTTAAGGCCATATAATGCCTTTCTGAGCTTACAAACATGATTCGAAAACTAAGGATGAATGAAGCCAGGAGGCTGAACGTTACATGATAATCAGCTTTAGGACGTTGATGGTATCCGTTTGTGACTAAACAGACCATGTAAATGCAATGGAGCCGTCAATATTGCATTTGAGCCAAAAAAAACCCATTTATTTATGAGAATGTTCAGGCTTAGTTGCAGGGGTGTTGTGATTTCATTGGATAGATCAAATTCTTGGGTTTTTGACCATTTTGGAGTGAATTTGAAATTTATTTGGGAATATGGGTTGGTCAAAAATATATTTAGCTGTCTGGGGTGGGGGAGGTCACGTCACATTTGCTTAACGCAGCTCCAGACAGCGTCTTGCCCAAAACGCATTTCAACCAAGCGTGTTGACCCAGTAAAACGCATCATAAAAAAGCGTGATCTGAAAAAGCCTGATGGAGGTGCGTTTTTGGCATGAAAAAGCCTCTGGGAAATGCGTTTTTTATTCGACAAGGAGCCTGAAAACGCATCCTTGGCTGGCGTGTTAATAAATAAGAAAAATTAATTATCATTTTCCTCTTCTTTTATTTCTCTTCAACCTATATTTTCCTCTTCTTTTATTTTTAGTTTTTTAATTATCATTTTTAATAAATAAGAAAAATTAAATTTCATCTTATTTCCCCTCCAAATTGCACTTTATCATTTTCCATCAAAATAAAAAGAACGTTACTTGTTCAATTAATTGTTGTGGTTTAAATTGTAATTCTTATGGTATGTTTCTAATATTGTACCAACACCCTTGTTGATACATGATACCCTTCTTTTCAGTTTTCGATTTTAATATAAACCATAGAAGAGGGTTTTCTGATAATTAAAAAATTAAAAATAAAAGAAGAGGAAAATATAGGTTGAAGAGAAATAAAAGAAGAGGAAAATGATAATTAATTTTTCTTATTTATTAACACGCCAGCCAAGGATGCGTTTTCAGGCTCCTTGTCGAATAAAAAACGCATTTCCCAGAGGCTTTTTCATGCCAAAAACGCACCTCCATCAGGTTTTTTCAGATCACGCTTTTTTATGATGCATTTTACTGGGTCAACACGCTTGGTTGAAATGCGTTTTGGGCAAGACGCTGTCTGGAGCTGCGTTAAGCAAATGTGACGTGACCTCCCCCACCCCAGACAGCTAAATATATTTTTGACCAACCCATATTCCCAAATAAATTTTAAATTCACTCCAAAATGGTCAAAAACCCCAAATTCTTCTAGCAAGCACACCAATCGTTAAAAAGTAATAATTTGTATCTTTCTCACGGGGATTGTGTTAAGTACCACAAACCAAGGAAATTACTATCTGAACCTCATCAAGGAAGTAATGTTATTTTTAGGTTTGTCTGAATTGTATTATGTTTTTTTTTTTGTTTTCTAATAGTTATGTCACAATTAAGTAATAGAAAAATATATTCTAACAACATATTGGGATTAATGTCGGCATACAACTTCACTTAAATTCGTATAATAGTAACATCAAATTCAATCAAGGCAAAATTCAATCTCACATATGAATAATTCTTAATTCCTTAAGTAATTATCACTAATTCAGCACAAAATAATCCTAATCCCTTAGGTATCAGTTCATGCTAAATTCAAGGAACCCTAACTAGTTACCTAATTCTTTAGGCCTGAATTAACTAGGCTAGAAAGTGCAAACCTGAAGCTCTCTCTATGATTCCTTTATAATGATTGCTTCTGAATGAGCCTTAGATTTCCCAATCCAAGAAGTGTAATCCAACACTTGTTGTGTTCAAAACTTGTTTTAATTGCATCTTCTGCTTCAATTACTTAAATCTCATATTCATTGCACCTTTGATCAATCCCAATCCTAGGAATTTAAGTACACATAGAAGATAGAGAAAATGGAATACAAAGAATGAAGGTGTAGGAAATTAGAGAATTTACAGAGAGAAAAATATTAGAGAGAGAATAGAAATCTGAAATGAGTTAGTTGGTTAATTATTGTCCTAAGATTAGTTACAAGTTAAGTTATCTTACAAGTATTTACCCTAACTTAGCCTAACTACCTAAGCTAAAATATTTTCAATAGTTCCATTAATACATATATACAAATAAATGTGTTCACTTAAATTACTAAAATACAAAAGTGCACAAAATCTAGAAATGTCTAAGTTATGGATGTGTGCATGGGCGTAGCAACATTGGCACTAGCGTATGGGTACACCAAACAAGTGAACATGGTCCAGGGGATAGGCGCGTAGACGCTAGGTTATACAGTGTGGACGCAGAGACACTGCATGGTGGATCTAAAAAAGGAATTCCTTAGGCGTGTGAACGTTGGTGTTGGGCGTAGCCACGCCCAGCTACTGGAGTGGCATTGATGATAAGCGTGAGCATAGGCGTGGGTGTGGCGTACGAATGCTGAACTCCTGGGACGGTATCATGCTTAACATACATACCCAATGTAGGCATACGCTGGTGAGTGTTGCCAGACGTAAGTGGTTCTAGATCCTTATCCTGATGTGTGGTGCTTGCAACATGGACCAGCATGAGCACACGTTGCCTAGCATGTTCAGGCGTGGTAGCTTGCTCCTAGTCATGCTTGTATTTGTTCCTTTAGGCACCTCGGTGTGGGTCAACTATTCCATAGGCGTGCACACACTTGATGGCTTTAAATGCTTGTTCCCACTTTACTCCACCAACATGTGTATGTTTACCTTGGCCAGAAATATAATAAAAATTCACACATACAACTAACGTGCCTATGCTGGGGTTAGATCACCATAATTCAATAAATTATAATTTAAGCTAATAATTACATAATTAATGATAAAAATGCCAATAATTTTATAAAATGGTTAAATTACTAACTTAGTGAATATTTAATGAAAATGCTTTTAAATTAGAAATAAAATGCCATTAATTAAGAAAATAATATAAGAAATAAACTTAATAATTAAGCCTTTTCAAGGCTTATCAAAGGGCACAAGGGTTCATGTGCTTTTAGCAATGAGTGCATTGAACTCATTAGACATTGTTGCTTTATAATTTGGATTCTTCATAGTTTGTGTAACACATATTGGCTCAACTAGGGTGGGCAAAGTAAATTTGGTGGCTATGTGTATCTGTTTGGGCTTAAAAATCCATTTTTAGAGTGAGACACCATACGATGAATCAATGTTTGAGTCGTGGGGCATACGGGGAGCGTTTACATTTGTAGGAGATGATAGGCATGTGTTTAGGTTATTGGAGGACTCTGTGACCTAGAGATATCCGAGGGAGAGCAAGTAAGAGAGTTTGTTGACATAGGATTAGGGTAGGAAGGGGGAGAGAGAAGGACACATGTTGGATGGAAAAGATAAGATTGGTTGTGGACTTGGTGGTTGGGGAGTGATATAAGTGATAGTTAAAGAGGAAGCAATATAGAGAAGTTTATTGGAGAAATATAACATTGTTCACTTGAGTTCAAATTTGAAGGAGAAGAATAAGGAAATATATCTTCAACAAATTCAACATGACGTGAAGTGAATAGCTTAGCATCTTGAGGGTCATAAAAGAAGTATGCACTTTGGGAGGGACTGTAGCCTAGGAACATGCATGGTTTTGATATTGTTTGAAGTTTATTAGTTATGAATGAAGTAAGTTGTGGAAAACAAAGACAACCAATGACTCTTAGTTTATGATAGTTAGGCTGACAACCAAAAATAACTTTTAAAGGTGATTCCATTTTCAAGGTGGGAGTTGGCATGCGATTTAGGAGATAGGTTGTAGTTTGAAAGGCATAACACCAAAATTTTAACAAAAGAGATGCATGGTGGGGAAGACAACAAGATGTTTCGAGAAGATGCCTATGTTTGCGTTTAACCATGCCATTGTGTCCAGGAGTGCGAGATGGGGTAATAAAGTAAGAGATACCATAAGTTTGGAGGAAGGAACACAACTTGATATATTCACCACCATTATTACTGTATAGAGATTTTATTTTGGTGTTTAGTCGGCTTTCTACAAAAGCTTTAAAGGCTAGAAAAATATTAGAAACTTCTAATTAGAATTTAATTGGGTATAGCCAAACATATTAATGGTTCACAGAAAAGACTTAGAAGGGGGATTGAATAAGTCTGTTCACTCTTTGAAATCAAATTCTTCATTCAGACAAATGAACATTTTGCACACAGATTAGGTAACAGACCTTTGAATGCGAGAGAAATAAATGTGAATGCAACAGACTCTTAACAGAATGAGGATAAAAAGAGCACGCAAGAGATTTATAATGATTCACTTCCAATGTGGAAGCTACATCCAGTACCTTTAGACTCGAAGGGTTTTTCACTATGTAAAGTTGTCCTTTTTACATATGTTGCACAGACTGTGCTTTTGAGTATTATTGATTCCATCCATTTCGGGCTTAAACACACCACGTACTTCTGAGTATTCTTGACACCAGCCACTTCTAGCTTAAAATTGAGCATTCTTTTATAGCACCCACTCCTAGGGCAGACCCAAGTATTTTTTCACAAGCCACTCCTGGCTTAAACCCAATTATTCTTTCTAAAGTCTCCTCAGGCCAATAGTGTTTCCCAACAAATCTCACAGACCTGTTCTACAAAGATTTGGAAGAATTATCACTACAGGATTAACAAGCCTTTGACTTAGTTACGCTTAGAGAAAAGTCTGTACTACATTTTGCATATTTAAATTAAATTTTATATATAAAAGCTCTTATTTATTATCTTGCCATGAGTTTACAAAATGTAGGAATGACCCTCGTCCTCTATCAAGTGATTAAGTCTTATCCATTAATGTGTATATGCAAGATGTCAATTGAGGTAGATTATTGAATAACATTGTGACGTAAAAATAATTTTATAAAATGACATTGTTTTAATAAACTTGCAAATTAGTCCTTGGAAAATAAAAATGATGTAACTCAATTCAAATATAATTTGTTTGGAAACAATTATATATATTGTTAGGAATCCCTAAGCATGAGCAGCGGAAAAATAAAAGGGATTCCATAGGATTTGCAAGGTTCCGTGTTTCAAAGCACAAAACAATTTCGAATTATTTTAGGTTACCTCTTGAAGAACTCCGAAGCAGTCGTAGCCTCGTCCTTTAGGAGTCCACACGAGCACTCCCACCAGAATCGCAACACTTGCCAACTGCTAGTTTGACGGCGTGTAGCTCTTGCACCTTTTGCGAATTTGTGTCTCACTTGAGTGAACGGCCTATGAGCATCTTATGCTCTATTTATAGGCTTAGGTTTGACCTAATTTGTTCTCTCTAAAAGTGGGCTCCTTACTCATTCCAAATGAGTTAGGCCCAATAGCTTTATTTTAGTCCAACTAAAATAAGACAACATTTTCTGATGGGCTTACTCTATGTGTGTGACCCTATAGGTAAAATACCCAGTCATATTAATAATAAATTATTTTATTATTAATATAAAATAAGAGCGGCATCTAGCAATGCATCATTATGTCCGAATATTATCAACATAACCTATAAGTGATAATTATTTAATACGTTTATTCCTTTTGTCACGATATCCTAATTGGGCCCAAGGCATGGTCGCGTCACCCTTGTACGGCCCAATTTATTTTACTTGATACCGGAGTAGACTGGATCCGAATAAATATCTAATATTTATTCTTTCTAGCATGGCCATGCGTTTTCTTAGTCTTACTCCATCAAGTGGCCTATGGATATCACTCCTGTCACATAGGAGAGACAAATCCCATCTACATCACTCACATCCCTCTACATAATTTGTTCATTGCCTAATCACAACCTTTATAGTCCTCTTGTTATAGAAGACGTTTAATTGTATTAAAACAATAAACTCCTCATGTAGGAATCGTAGTGACTTCAGGTCGAAGGACTACATATACCATTATCACATTGAGAATCGTTTATGACAATCATGTAACGATCCATGCAACGTTCTCATGGTGGGTCTGTCCAGTACATCATTACTATTAATGTGTACCCGTGTGAAGACTCGATATCATCTATATCTATGATCTGTGAGATCAGGTCATCAGTACACTCACACACTAGTCTCAGTGTATTTACATGTCCCCATGTAAATACTTAACTAGGGACATTTTAGGAATAATTTTTATATGACCTATTACTCCAAGGATAAATATGTTTAAAACAATTTTAAACTGAAATATTTATTCTATTGATAAGTAGAAAAATGATACAAATGAAAAAGCATAAAAGCTCATAGTGCATACACCAACATATATATATATATATATATATATATATATATATTAGAATAATATTTTAGATATAACATTTTGTCCTAAATTTAATGACTTTGAAAACGGTTTTTACACCTACATATTGAAGTGGGTAATTGATCCAGTGTCCATACCGACCCCAGAAGGCTAGCGATACCGGTCAGTATAAAGAGCAAAAGCATGACGTCTTAATTATCGCACAGGACGAGGTGCACAAAAGTCGAAGTATATGTCAAAGTTTGGTACAGAATCATGATAATGACCCCGGTCAGTAAAGCAGAATCTAAGTTAGGTGCAAGTTGCCCACTTGCACCTGTAAAAACTGCAGCCACTATACACTATCAGGAGCAGTCAAATCACCACTTGCACTTAGGGAAGATCTATAAATACATGCCATTCATTAATTTATAATAGAACAACATTTACTAAGCTTAACCACTTTCGTAATCTCTACTCTTTTCCATAATAACCGTACTGACATAAGCATCGGAGCCCCTTTTCTAGGCACACCTCTGGTGCATTCCTCAAACTGCGGTGGGAATCGACTTACATCAGTACCTTAACACGAAGAGGAAAGTGTTCCTAAACCTATGTGTATAAACTCCTACTGAGATGGTGTAAAGAGAGAGAAAGAGTGTGAGGCACATTTAACACCGATTCGAAAATGGGAACTTCATACCCCGTACACCGGTCAAACCAGTAATATAAAAATATAAATATTCACAATTTAAGATTTTGGTAATATTAATTTCCTACCAAATCTTTTTTTCATAATCCTACCAAATATGGGTTAATTATATTTTAATGGTTATTTTTGATAAATAAATGATATCTCATGCAAAACATACATGTATATAAAAAAAGTTATAATAAAATTATTGCTTAATTATTATTTTTTTACAAATGAAAGTAATGTTGAAATTTGTTACATACACCTAACATCCCATGAGGATAAATGACTACATAATTACATAGTTAATAAAAGAGTTTTTTATTAATGATCATTCATCCTGATTTCTATGTTAATCTTACCTAATTATAATAAAAAATATTTTTACTTTTAATCTTTTATCACATGGAAGGTTTTGGTATCGGATGTTTTTTTATTCTAAGAATTATATTTCTTAAAAATTATATTTTATGGAAATTATATTTCCTAGGAATGTTATTAACACAATTAGTTTATTTAAAATATTCTTAGTTTACTAGAAATATTTATTAAAACAATCATAACACATGTAGGAAGTTTGGATTGGTTACTTAAAATTCTTTGGAATCAAAACAATTCATTTAATAAACACCATATTAATAAAATGAAGACCATTTTTTTGGAGTTTGACATCAACTTTAAGGCATCAGTAGTATGACTTTGTTCTCAATAATTATTTCACCTCGTTCTTGGTGTATTTCACAACTTGTACTCCCTTTAAACAACAACCATTGATATCAATATGAATTTTCATCTACACTTCTTCTCTTCGGAGGACCAATCCTCAATAGCAGGGTTGGAAAAACAAAAGGATCAAAGAATCCTCCTATCTTTTGACATAAACCATTTTAATAGGTCACCACTTTTTTTAGAATTTAAATTTTAGAAGTTAACTATAGAGCTGAGCAGCGGGTCAGGTTTACATATTCAACCCAATCATTCAATACAATTCAATTAAGTTAGATTGGATTTTTTTGGTAATCAGATTGAACTGATTTAGTTCAACTAAGAATCGATTATAATCATATCACATATTGGATTTCAGGCTCATAAATCGGAGTATTTGATTAGTACCCAACCTAATTTTGTATCATTTTATTATTATTATTATTATTATTATTATTATTATTATTATTATTATTATTATTTTATATTTTTGTTTCACACTATCTAACATAATGTTAATATTCATGTTATAAAAAGGAATGGAAGGAAACTAAACTCAAGCAGCAAAGCCCAATACTTCAGTATGTTGACTTAGATTTGTATTTGTGCATTAAGGACTTAGAGCAAATTAAATGTCAAAATGTGATTTTTATTTGGTAGTTTTATATAGAAATATCCATGTTATGCATGTGATTATATTGTGTGATCATGATTTTAATTTTCATAGAGTTTTGTAATTTAGACAGTAAATGGTTTATATGAATTTTATGATGTTTGAAGTTTTCTATATTTTTATTTTCATAAAATTTATAACAAGTCATAATTAGTTAAATATTTGATCATCTAATCTGATGTAAACCAACTTAGAGTGGATTTCAAAAAACAATTATACAAATTCAATCCAACTCAATCTAATTAACTTTGATAGGATCAAATTTTTTTACTAAAATTCGATACAATTCAATACTTGTTTAGCCTAGTTAATTGTTATTTTAAATGTAAAAGCTTATTTTATTTGTCTTTCCTATTTCAAAACACGAAAGTGGGATGTTCTCTCGTATTTTGAGATGTAGAAGTAAAATTACTTAATTTATCTTCTAAATTTTAAAGTCTAAAAGATTTCAAATTTTAAAATCCATAAACTCTAAAATTTGGGTTAATTTGATAAAACTACCAGATAAACTAGTCAAAAACTGATAAGATACCTAAAAATTAATAAGTTAGATTAAATTAAAATGTGTTTGGTAAACTTAATTGTTTAATATAAAATGACAAAAGATATATATTTTAAAATAAATATGAGTGATTTAAAAAAAATATATTCAATAAGGATAAAAATGTAAAAAAAAAGAAATAAGTCCGAGCTTATAAGCTCGAATGCTAGTTGAAGTAACTTTTTTAAAAAAACTACAAGCTACTAAAAGAAGTTCATTTACCAAACAAGACTATATATTCTTTCTAACAAGCTTTTTAGTTAATAAAATAAACTACAAGCTTGCTTAAATCGCTATTTATGATCTTACCAAATGTAGTCTTCATATAAAAAAAAATACAAGTAAAAAAGATTGCTGATGTTATTAGAAGAAAAGGTGTAATGTCTTTTTTGCTAAGAGAAAAAAAGGGTATTGTTAAAAGAAACAATTATGGTTTGGTTGTATAAGACTCTTTTTTTTTGTGTAGATGTAACCTAAAGTATTTGTCGTCAATTATGGTGATCAATATACCCGTAAGCTTGAGACATATCAATGAATGAGACAACTTGTATAAAGTTTTAAATTTATTATTACATACCCAAAATAAAAATCAAACCCTCTCCTTAATAAAAACCCAAGTACATGGATTAGGTTAGAGTAGATCAAGACTTTAGGCTCCTTTTTTTGGGCCGAAAGACTTAAGGCTCATTGCAAACCTCGTTTTTATAAAAACAAAAGAAAAACTGCAAGAGATAGCTAGACAAAAGCCTTTGCAAAGACCCATTTTCTGAGAGCCACAAAAAACTGACTTAGAAAATAAAAGATTGTTGGGCTGTACACACCTTTCTGAGGCCCATTTGAATTTCAGAAAAATGAAGAAATAAAGTTTTATTTTTCTTTAATTCATCTTAAAAACCAAAATAAAATGGTGTGAATCATTTCAAATATTCACATTTACTGTTATTGCTGGCTACTTTCTTGAATTTATCATTATTTTTCTAATTGCTTGGGTGTCATATACATAATTATTATCTTTTATTTAGTTGTTAATTTCATGGGGTTAAAATATATATTTTGAGAGTTAAAAATCAAGACAGGTACTAATATTTTTCTTATGAATGTGCCTGCGGATTAAGCTTTCACCTTTTGTTTCCTGGTTGGTAATGTGATCCTAACATTATCTAGACAAGTTGAAAGAGTGACTATAATTTTTTAAAAATAGTTTTAGTTTTTTAATTTTTAAAAATTTCAAAACTTGTTTGTTGGAGACTATTTCTGAAAACTGTATTATATTTTAGTTTTTCAAAAGTAAAAAATGAAAACACATTTTAGTAATTTTGGTTTTTTCTTCTAAGAATTAAAATATGCTCTCTTTATTAATGTCACTTGCTTAATTAAGTTTTATTCCCTCATTATTTCATCTTCACTTTGCATTCTTCACTTTCAAGGAAAACCAACAACAACAATCTCGCAATCCATATTGGCAGCGTCCTTACACGGCTTCTTTCTATTTTGTCACTTCAAGATTTTTCCCCAATTCTTAGGGTTTTTCATCATAGTTTATAGTTTTTTTTTCTCTTTCCCCTTTTCATTGTATACATTCTCAAAGCATATGTCATCAAAAGCAGGGACAGATCTTACAAAGAAAATGAGAGGAAAAAAAAATGGGGAGAAGAGTACAAACAAATAACGTGTAATTTTTTTTATTTGGTTTGAGAGAAAATGAGGAAAAATAAAGAGAAAAGTTGACTTTTAGAAACAAGAAAATTAAAATTTTCTCTCCTCCTATTTTCTATTCAATTTAATCTTGACATAAAGGCTCTCCTAGGTTTCTCACTTGTGTGTGTGTGTGACACAAATCATCTAAACCATATATAGACATAATTCAATGGTTACATTATTAGTTCAACCATTGAATCATGGCTTATTTAGAGTGATCCCTCGTGTGTGTATGTGTGTGTGTTTGTGCGTTTGTCTGTGTATATTCTTGATTTCTTTTAAGATTTTGAGTTTGTACTTTGTAAATAGATAAAATCAATATAGGATTCTATTAACTAGTACCCCTCGGGCATCATTTAAGGAATTAGAAGTAGAAAATTTTCATGAAAAATTGAGTTAAAATTACTTAAAAATTAGTGTGTTAGCATTAATTAAAAAATTATTTATTTTTACTTTTGATTCCTTAACCAATATCCCTGACACTAGTTAGCATTTCTCATTCTTATATTGGTATAATTTTAATCAACTATTACATTATTTAATAAAAAATTTGAAACATACCGTGGGATGCAAATTTCACAACATAGAGCATATCTATAAAAATTTAGATCAATAAGTTATCAAGTAAAAAATTTATGAAAGTAAAGATTCTTTGATTAAGTTTTGGCTAAAATATCTTTCCAGCCCTCTTAAAGTCTATGGTTTAGGAAAAAGCCCCTCAAAAATTTACCCTAAACTTTTGCCCCTTAAAAAAATTAGGGTTTATGAAATTAAGGAAATGTTAGCCTTGGTTGTTAACTGATGAGGCAGCTAACATCTGTGCCACCTCATCAGTGACACTTAGTTAACATATGTCAATTTTTAAAAAATAAGAAATAAAAATTTCACATTATCCGTGTCTTTTCATTATTTTTTTCCTCATCTTCCCTCACTTTCTCTCTCTCTCTCTCTCTCTCTCTCTTTTTCTCTCTCTAAATCTCTAACCAAATCTCACTAAAGGCATACAACAATTTTTTGAAGCTCAACTCTACTTGTAGGTCTATTTTCTTGCGTGAGGCTAAGATTACTATTGACTAAAACATTATTTCTCTGAGGCTAAGACGATTTTGAACCCAAAGGCCGACCAGAGGATGCAGATAATGATTTTTATATCTAAAGTAAGAAAAATATATGTGTTGGGTGTGGTGAAGGAAACCACTATTTACGGTATCGAATAATCCCATCGTGTTATAGAATACATTTCCGGAGCATTTGAAAAGTCATCGTTCACATATACTTTGTGTGGATTGCCATGAAGTTGCCCATGCTGTTACAGAAAAGTACAAGAGAAAAACAGTAGTTGAATTTAGGATTCTTCTCTATGTTCAGAAAGTAATTCATCCAGAGCAAGAGATTGAAAAAATAACAAAGAAGGGATTACACACTATGCCAAATATGACTTTTTATGGCGTTTCCACACAACATTTAACGGCGTTTCTAAATGCTTTTATTTCACGTGTGGTAATAGGTAGTTGTATTCTATTACAACGTTTACAAGAAACACGGAAATGTCATAATAGGCATGTTCTATTACAACATTTTTAAATAACACGGAAATGCCATAATAGGTAGATGTTCTATTACAGCGTTTTTAGAAACACGAAAGCGCCATAATAGGTAGATGTTCTATTACAACATTTTTAGAAACACTGAAACGCCATAAATGGTTCATGTTATATTACAGCATTTTAAATATGATATGACAGCATTTTCCTTTGTTAAAGCAATGCAATCAAAAGGTCAAAATGCATATCGATGAAGTTAAGGAAAATGACAAAGAAGACACTAAAGGTACATTCTATTATAAAATATCATATAAGACACAAAGGAAAATGACGAAGAATACACACCTGGTCGTGAGAGAGAAGAAAATCCTTTTTGTGGTCTTGAGCCAGGAGCACCCTTGTATTGGATAGATTCTGCAATGTGAAATGCTACTAATGTGAAAAAATGAAAAAAATGGGAATACACTATGCAAAAAAAGGGAATACCTTGCACGCAACACAGAAAAGACGAAGAGAGACACTATGAACAAAAAGGTCTGCGACAATGTGAATGAAAAAGGTGAAGAGGTGAAAAAGTGAAAAGTGAGAAACGCGGAATGAGAAATTGCGACCAACCTTCACAACGTTTTAAGAAAAAATTAGGAAATGTTGTAAATTGAAAAACTATTATAGCATTTTATTATAAAAATGCAAAAATGTTGTAAATGGAAAACAATTATAGCGTTTGATATCAAAAAATCTGGGAGCGCTTTAAATAATGTTACCTATTAGGTCATTTTTCAACATAAACGCTATTATTTTACTAAAATAATTAATATTAAAAAAATTAAAGAGTTTTCTTACACAAAGGCTGTTAATATATCTAGTGTATTATAGCTTTTTAGAGCGGAAATGTAACACCCCTATTTTTATTTTTATATTAAAATTTTGAAGGAATTAAATTATGGTTCTTTAGAACTTTTTAACCTACGTATTATTTATGATTTTTTGGAATTTTTTTTAATAAAATAATATTTTTTAAATAATTTTAAATTCATATAAGTGACTTAAATTAAAAATATTTATAAGAAAGTGAACTTAAATTATAAGAAAATTTTCTAAAATCCGTTTCAAGTAGACTTATCTAAAAATTATCGGTTTGAGAAAAATCTTGATTTTTTCCAATCGTTAAAAAATTGGAAACGTATCAATAAATTTTTATTAACAGAAAATTTTAGATTTTTAAAATTTCAGCTTTATATTACTTATTATAAAATTAGTGAGGACTGATATAATATCTCTAAATTTCAAAAAGGACTCATTTTGAATATTTAAAATATACCGAGTGAAGGGTTACTATTTGACTTAATAATTTTGCCGACAATTACTATGCAAATCACTGTGCATGTATGAAATTTTCAAAAGATGCCCAGTAACCTGGAATAAAAAATTTAAAAATGCATAGTACTTTTATATTAAAATAATAGAATGCATAGTAAATTTTTTTCCTATAAATACCGAAGGATTTCTTCTTTAGAATTCACAATTTTAGATTAAGTTTTCTTAATATAGTAGTGCTAGTGAGATAGTGGTGGAAGTGAGAGAGAGAAGAAAAGTTTTTGGAGAGAAGGTTCTGCCAAAATCCTAAGGTAAGAATACTTCTCTTTTATATTTTTTGGGTTATTTTTATATCGTTTTTAGAAATCTGTTATTATACTGGAAATAATATTATTTTAAGTTACTATTCTGCATAGTAAACACTATTTCAATAAGTAAATTACTATTTCAATAGTAAATTACTATTCAAATAGTAAATTACTATTTACTGTTACTATTTACTGTTACTATTTACTGTTACTATTTACCGTTACTATTCACGATTTACTATTTACTGTTACTATTCACATTTTACTATTTACTGTTACTATTCACGTTTTACTATTTACTGTTACTATTCACGTTTTACTATTTACTGTTACTATTTACGATTCACTATTCACTATTCACTATTCAAAATTTATCATTACTGTTTTAAGTAGTAATCTTAATCTTCGTCTTATGCTTATACTGAAATAAGATTGGTATTAATATTTCTAGAAATCAGAGGCGCAAAGCAAATCTCTTTTTGGTAACAACTCAAGGTAAGGGGGAGTGAGATAAGAGTATAATATGAAAAGACATAAGAATAATAGGAGGAGTCCCCTACTCCTTTTAAATTTAATAATATTATTATTTTAAAATATTAACTTTTTAACTTAACATTTTTAATAAATTTTAAATTAAATATCCGGTTTAACTAACTCTAACATACCTATGCAAGGACTTGGACCATTATGACCTATATGGACTGGACTATACCTATGCAATGACTTGGACCATTATGACCCATATGGACTGAACTATACCTATGCAAAGACTGGATTATATGGACTTACATATACCTATACGAGGAATTGACCAAAATGACTCAAATTGACTATATTAATAATCATTAAATTTTGTATTATGATATGTATTAATGATATTTAATTGATTTGATTATGATTTGATTATGATTGATTGATTGATGATATTTAGTTATGATTGATATTGCTTGATTTTGATTGATGATATTGTAATGTGGAGTTTGAGCATATAGCGAGCATGACGGAAAGCTAAAATTCATTAAGAATTTCTTACCTTACTCTTTAAATTTTATTATCTTTTATTCCTTCTTAGAAATTATTTTTATTAACTTTATTTTCAATATTTAGAATAAAAAAATTAGTATTTATTTTAGAAAGAAAACATTTTATGAGAATTTATTTAATTAAATCTTGAGTTAAAGAAAAATTTTGTAATGTTAAGTATTTTTGGTTAATAATTATTCTCTTTTAATAAAATAAAATTTTTTAAAAGAAAATTATTTTATTTTTTCCAACTTAATAACTAAAGATATTTGAAAATAATTGAGATTCCTAAATTTGATTTTGTTAAGATTTAATTTGAGAAAGATTATGTAAAGTTTTATATGATAAAGTTTTTAGATATTTAAGGCTTAGAAACTCAATTTCAGTGAGATTTGAAAACTGTACCAAATTTATTTCTGTGGGACAGAAATTCAGAGAATTGAGAAAATATACAGTTTATTGAAATGATATTGTAAACCTTTAAGGGATTTAATAATTGAGTTTCTAAAAGCCTTAACCAACTCAATACGTGAGTAGTTCATGCATCATGAATCATTAAAGTGAAATAAAATAATATTGTCTGGGGACGGATTATAGAAACCGAGGATACATTAGAGGAGGCTTAATTACGAGCCTTGGGATGAGAGGGTGTGAAAGGGTGCTTCAGGGGACCTGGGGTAGCTCCCTAGTGTCGGGTACTTTCACAATAAAAACTTTCTTAATCTGACTAGTCTCTAAGTGTTTCCATGCCAGTTGAGCTGTTCATATTATTATTATCCGGACTTATGGAACAGTGTAAACTCCTGGTTGGCCCAGTGCAAATTAAAATTTAAGGGCCCACATATATAGGTAAGTTATGATGAAGATATTGCATAACATTCATGCATTCATAATTGATTGTGTATGTGATTGTGATTGATATTATTATGTATTGGTTTGTGAAAATCCTTTGTTGCTTATGTCTTAATCGAGAATATTATATTCTGTTTCTCACTCCTTTCTCCGTGTTTTTGTTTCACATGTTTTAAATTGATGGTTCAGAGGGAAGGATCGAAGAATATCGGCAGTAAATATAGCACGTTCTAGAAAGGGAGCTCGGTATGAATACCGTGGTCCAATGAATAAATAATGTTAATAAGTAACTGCTTCTGGGCCATGGAGTTTCCTCTCTTTCTTATAATGTTTAATGTTTATTTTCTTCCGATGAATGTACAAATACTTTATAAAGTTTTAATAATATTTGTGAGGTATTTCAGAAATAATGTATATAATTTATTCCAATAGTTTCTTTTTAACAATCATATCTTTAAAAAAAAAATTACGAATTTTTCTAGAATTTATTAAGGTGTAACAGAGGGTGAAACACCATAAAATAATCCATCACTATTTTTTATAGCATTTTATTATTATAAACACTTTAATATGAGTGTTCTAGTATCTCATTTTTGGCATAGTGACAATTACGAACAGCTGCTATGGCTCTTCTATGCCATGGACCAAGAATGTCTCTCAATCACCGTGAAGAATTGATTGAGGTTTGTATTTTTGTCTTCGATTGGTTACTCTTAACACATAGTTCTAGTTAGGGATTTAGCAAGAGAGAAAACGAGGGAAGATGAGGAAGAAAGAGACAATGAAATGATATAGATGATGTGTAATTTTTTTTATTTTTTTAAAAATTGACACATGTCAACTAGGTGCCATTGATGAGGTGGCACAAACGTTAGCCACCTCATCAGTTAATAGCCAAGCCTAACGTTTCATTTATTTTGTAAATCCTAAAATTTTTTAAGGGCCAAAAGTTTAGAGTAAATTTTTAAGGAGCTTTTTCCTAAACCCTAGACTTTAAGAGAGATGAAAAGGTATTTTAGCCTTAAGTTTTTATAATTGTTTAATTTTAATAAAATTCGACATACAGAACCTAGGTCATATAAAAATTTTCATTTAAAAAATAAACACAATGAATCCATGCCATATAAGTATATATGGATGATTAAAATTAAAAGCACTTAGTAATCACATAATCACTTAACAAATAATATGAATATATATTTTAATTTTGATCATTCAAATAAAATATAAGAATCTTAATTAATTATTCTACTCTTACTTGATACGTTGGATATATATGTGTATATATCATATTTATTTTAAGTTTTATATATGTAAGTATATATATCATTGCGCTTAATATGTAATATTAACCGATAGTTATATCAATAAAATTCTATAGCAAATATTAAAAATTTATAATAGTTCGTTAAGTTTTATAATTTAATCCAAAATTAATTATATAATAAATTTATTATCACACCCTCCCTCATATATTTTGTTGAAGATCCACCATTGGTTAGAAGACATAATAATAAAAATAGATAAATAATTATTTTTTTGTGTAAATTTAAGAGTGTCCATCAATTAAAAGCTAAAAATTAATCCCCTCAAACTTTACCAAAACAAGTTTTGTCTCTCCAAATAATACAGTGATAAAGAAAAATATATACTTATAAATTAAAGCTGAGATATGTAAGATTGAAAATATAATATTATTGTTATAACCTAATATAAGTTTTTTTTTCTTCATAGAGTAATTAGTATATGAAACATTTTTTTACATAAAATTATGCTTCCAAGAATGATATGAATATTGTTTATATATTTAATTTGAATCTTACTAAAGAATTTTCCTCAACTTGAGAATATGAGATCCTTACCCCTTTCATCAAAATGTTTTATTGAAAATCATTGTTAAAGAAAAACCTTTTTGATCTTTTAAAAATCATACCAAACATTAGAATACATAATTTGTAATTTAAGGTATGCCTAGAGTGATGGTGAGTTTTTGATTTATTATTTTGAAAAATAGATTTGAAAACAAAAAATATTCAGAAAAAAATGATATTAAGTTAAGTTTTAACTTAATTTAAAAACACATTAATTTGAAAACAAGAAAAATTGTTTCTTTTTTTTTTGTTTTTAGTTTTTATAAACTAGTGACCTTGAACTCAAAACCACCATTATTGTCTCTATCACCACCACCATCACGACACCTCCATCACTACATGGTCACCAGCATTGGTACCACCATTACCACTATCACATCCAGCACCACAACATCGTCATTATCATCATCACTACCACCATTATCATGACTATCACAATCACCTGCACAACCATTGCCACCGCACCACTGCCATAACCATTATCATTGCCAAAACCATAGTTGTTTGCCACTACCACCACAATCATAAACTTGAAACCACCAACACTGTCATCACCACCGCTTCTACCCCCTTCCCCTCACACACACACACCCCACCACCACCACCACCATCACCCTTACCACGACAACCATCGCCACATCGTCACCATAATCATTATCACAACAACCACCATATCCCTAAATTACCACCATCGCCACCGCCATCACCACAACACCATTGCTACCGACACCGCCTCTACGATTATCGTTGTTGTCATCATAAATACCACCACCATCAACCCAAATCAACACCATCATTACTACTATTGTCACCACCACCGTGTTGTTCCATCAACCACTACTACTATTTGACCATCTTCATTGTCACTACTACCACCACTGCTGACACCTCTATGATTATCTTATTGTTTTTGTTTACATGTAGTTGATGCTAAATAAAAATTTTATGACAACTTTTAAAATTTAAAATTGTAAAAATTAAAACATAAAACTAAAAATCAAAAACAAGTTTTAGTTTTTAAAAATTTAAAACTAAAAACTAAAAATCAGCCTAAGCCTAAATTTTTGAAAAACTAAGAAGTGTTTATATACCTAACGTTTTGTAATAGTTTTCAATATGAACAAATTACTCGTTAAAAATATCCCAAAATTAGAGCTTTAATTGTTTTTATTGTCACTTGTAGCATTGAAAAAAAATTGGATTAATAAAATCCTAAACGAATATGGAAAGCCTAGCATAGCTTTTGAGTATCATCATGTTACTTCATCCATCTATCTTAACACTTAAAAGGCAAAAAACTACCCAAAAAACAACTTTAATAATCAAAAGTATTTTTAAAAAATGTAAAAAAAAAACACCGCCAGTAAACATAACATAGTTTTAACTTTTAACCCACCAATTTCATTTGATTTCACTCCTAAATGGCTAAAAAGAAGAAATTATTAATTATTGCATTATTTAGAAATACCACATCATTTATGATTTCAGTTAATCATCACATGCACATAATAAAATTAGCAATAATTTCTTACTTTTTTGCATTCACCTTCTTGATTCATTCTCAAATTTTGGTTTACCCATTCGAGTGGATTGTGAAAGATTTAAGTAATCACTTTAAGATCTTAAATTTAAAAATCAAACTTTGGTTTTAGACAAACCCGGGTTTTTGGCACTGCTAGGAGCACAATCATCATTCCAGTAAAAAACATGTTTCAGATAAGCAATCACCAAAATCAAAATTTCTGTTCCACATAAACAACCTCTCAAATTTATTAGGACAAGACAAGTTCCCATTGACACAAACACTAAATCTCATGCCAGTGCAAAATCCTCAGAAAATGTCAATCCTGGATTGAATAAGAAAGGTGATACATTTCCACAGAAGACATCAAAGGAGGGTTCCCTAGAGAAGGATTCTGGTTCAGACACCAAAAAGCATCATCCAATTGCAATGTTAGAAGCAGGTAAAGAGTGGCATCATCTACACCATTCTACACCGCAATGCATTGTAGCAAATGCTGTTTTGACAAGCTTGAGACCTCGTCTTATTGGGCTGGACATATCAAAATGGCAGAGGCTGTTGGCAAACATTTTGTTGCCTATCACTTCTTTAGACTTGCCTTGGAATCTCAGGCTGTGCTTAGCAGATTTTCATCATTCTTTTTAATGTTAATTTTCCTGTCTTTTGTAGTAAATGTCTCCTTTGTACAATGTCTTAATTTACCATAATTTGGAATCTTGTGTTCAATGAATACTACAAAATTTCCATTCAGTTTGAGTTAATAGGATATTTCTAACTAGCTATGCATGTTTGTGCTAATGGTTGAAAACAAGAGCTAATTTAAACTTATATTTGTTATACTAATCATGTCATATATTGAAACTGCATGGACCACACACTTTAAAGACTTTTATATTTAAAATACCAATTGTTTCTTATGATGTAAATATTTGGTGTGTTGAGTAGCCATTTAGGAGCCTTGGAATTGAGCTTAAAAAGTATTTGTTAAGCATATGGTTACCAATCGGAGCAAAAGGAATGGAGAGAAGTTGCTGCTAGGTATGGACTATATTGAAGGCTGAAAACAACCCTAATGGAATGGACTCAACCACCTTATGAAGTACAACTACTACACTAGTGGATTAGACTTTATCCATTCCTACTTTGGTTTTTTACTTGCTCATCTATATCTATATACTCTATATTTAAGGAAACACTTGTAAGGACATGTGTCATCATTTTTAAAGAAAATTTCACTCTCAATAATTTATTTACTTTGCCTATTTTCTTTTTGCATTTTGAATTCTACCATTAATTATTTACTTCGCCTATTTTTCTTTTTGCAATTTGACATCTCTTCACCTAAAAAAATTGTTATTTTAATTTAAATTACTCACTAAATTATAATCATCAATTTCATTAAATATTTTTAGATTCATTTGACTTGCTTAAATTTTTTGTTATCTAAGTTTATGATTAACAATACATGCTTTTTATGTAACATGAAAAACTTATCATCTTTATTTTAATTATTTAATCTTAAATAATGATTTTTATTAAATTTATATTTTTTGAATAATTAATTGAACATGAGAGACTAAGCATGATAAAATTATTCATTGGTTATTATATTTTCAATTATCTATTTGGTTTATTATGTTCCAAACAATGAAATATATTAATTTCAAATAATATGGTGTAATATCATTACATAAAATTTTATCTATTTAAATAGATGTAACTTGCTTTAAAACTTATTGTATGATAAATATTTTACTATAATAAACATTAATGATAACTATTTCATTATAGGAAATATGCGATCGTAATTAAGGTTTAAATTGTATGATAAATATTTTAATATAAACATACTTTTCCTATCATTTTATCTCATATATACATATATGATTTGTCCGATATAGGGGAAAATGTTTGATCTTGATACTAGATGAATCTCTCTCTATCTGATACACCGGTCTAGTGAGGATCCAGTATTGTCTCTCTTGATTCAATGGGAATCTAAGAGTCTTGTGACAAATCCATATGGTCAATACATTAGTATATCGCATTAAGGAGTGAAATAAGATATCATTTGTATAAACACTTTGATGCTCAAATCAATATCAGATAAATCAATATCGTAGCTCAAGTGTGGTTGGTGAACGTACCTTAATAAGGAAAAATGTGTGGTATTTATAGATTTGGATGGTGAGAATATCTCATCTAACATGTGTTAGTATGGAATCCATAAAAAGTAGATAAAGCTAACACGACCACATACATTCCTAACATCCTTTCTAGGTCTAAAGCTAGGGTGTCCTAGTGAACTTCTCATTGGTTTCCTAACTCCGGTCCTTACAAGTCCAAGAAATCAAGTGTCGTGTGTTACCAAGTGACTTTAATACTCAAGAAGGGGGTGAATTGAGTAGTTTAAAAGACTTTTAGAGTGCTTTTGAAAATCGTTCTTTTATACTTAATGAACAAATTCAAAGCAAAAATATAATACTCAGCCAGATCAATTCAATAGAGTGCAATTCAAATAAAGACAACAATTAAAATAATAGTAGGGAAAGAAGAATTGTAAACCAATATATTAGTTTTACCACTATCATTGTGGTGTATGTCTAGTCCCCAAGCAACCCACTTGGAGAAGTTCCATTATTGAGAATTTGATATACAAGACTTGGAGCAATTACAGTTTTACAATGTCCCACACTTGAAACTTAATCCTCACACAGTTTGGGCAACCCACCCAATCTCATAATCTCTCAATATCACTTAGGTTCAACTAACCCAACTCTTTGTAAACAAGGATTACAATAGCTATAACTTCTCTAAGGTGAATAAACAACTTGAAGGCTCAAAAAGGATTTCTCACAATGATGTTATAAATCTAAGAGCAAAACTCAATGATAGGTATGTACCAATTTCTTTCTTTAGTATATTGTTATGTGTCTCTTCCTTACGAATTTGATCCCTATTTATAGGGTCTTGAAGCTTGTAAATAAGGAAAAAGTTGACTAGGATTTGTGCCATCTTTTGAATTTGATATTCTCTTTTTGCGTTTCCCTTTTTAACGCTGATATCTGATATTCTCTTTCTGCGATTCCCTTTTTAACTTTGATATCTGGTATTCTTTTTTCGTGTTTCCTTTTTAACTCTGATATATGATATTCTCTTTGTGTTTCCCTTTTTAACTCTAATATCCAATATTCTCTTTCTCTGTTTCCCTTTTTAACTCTAATATCTAATATTCTTTTTATGTTTCCTTTTTTAACTTTAATATCTGATATTCTCTTTGTGTTTCCCTTTTTAACTCTGATATGTGATATTCTCTTTTTGTGTTTCCTTTTTTGACTTTGATATTTGATATTTTCTTTGTGTTTCTATTTTTAACTCTGGTATCTGATATTCTCTTTATGTTTCCATTTTACAGTTGATATCTGATAAATTTACACACCCTGTAACATCCCTATGTTTTATATTCATGAGTTTGGATATTTAATAAAGTAAGATTATTATAAGATGTAAAATTAAAATAAAAAGAAAATTTTGATTTGGGACCTGACGTGTAGCGTCAGTGGGACGCGTAGCGTCAGGGTAAAAACTTGACGAGTAGCGTTAGTGGACGCGTAGCGTCCATATAAAAATTTAGACTTGATGCGTAGCGTCAGGGGGACGCGTAGCGTCAGTGTCGCGGGCAGAATAAAGACCCAAGATGACAGCCTGCAGAGCAGAAGTTAAAAACATAAGTTTTGGGGTTCTTCTTCTTCTCTCTTTTCCCTGCGACAATTAAAGGCCAACAAGAGGTTGGAATCTGAAATTAATTACGGATTAGAGGTAAGAAACTTAAGATTTACGCATGGGATCTTTCAATTTTGAATTCCATGGAGAATTTCTATCTTTATCCATTTTTGGGGAAAATAAGGGAACTTTGAATTTTAAGATTCTAAACCGATTAAAAGTTTCCTTATGGTGTTCAAAAGAAGGATTGAGTGACGAATTTGAATTCCGCTTTATATAGGTTGCGAAAGAGCCGTTGAAAGATTAGCGAAAAAAGGGGTTTCTCGGAGAACTTGTGGTTTCAGTTGTGGTAAGCTTCTAAAGCTTTAGAAAGTAATTTCTGAGCATATTCTTGAGTTGGATTAAGGTTTGAACGGTTAAAACCTTAAACCTTTTTGTAATTTTATCTTTTAGTGGTTGCGGCGCATTGATCTTGGTAATTGAGTTTAGAGCGTCGACAGTGAGGTAAGGGGAGTATTATAGTATATGTTTGATTACAGATTTGTGATAATTATGTTGGAAAAATTAAATCTGTGAAAGTATGAGATTGATATATATATATATATAGGAGAATATGTGATTAGATTATGTATGTGGTTATACGTTGTATTTAACAATTATGGAAAATAGAATTGTAATGAATGAGAGGTGAATTGTGAATAAGATGGAAAATAATGTATAAAGTATGCTTAGAATATGCATGATGGAGAGTGATGAAATATTGAATTATCGTGATATAGAAGATATAAAGTTATGTTTGATTATGTGAATATTACGAATGTAAAGTATGATTATGATATTTAAAGATGTGGCTTTTATGCCGAGAGATATGGCTTTTATACTGAGATGTGGCTTTTATGCCGAGAGATGTAGCTTTTATGCCGAGATATGGCTTTTATGCCGAGAAATGCGGTATTTATGTTGAGATGTGGCTCTTATGCTGAGATGCGATTCTTATGTTATGAGTTGGCTTGTATGCCAAATCATTTAATGATTGTATAATGTATATTCATGATTTAAAATGAATAATGTGTATATGATGAGATATATTGTAAAATGCTGTGTATGCATGATATGTATTGTGGACAGCCATTCGGTATAGATTACCCCTTGCTTTTGGCTCCCGTGGTCCATGTAGAGGCCCAGTTGAGCTACCCAGTGATCCAGGAAGAGATCCAGTGGTTGAGGTGGGGAGACGGTTTATGATACCGGGCTCGGTGAACCAGGATGTGTTCACGGGATGTCGGTGGACTCCCAGCTGGTGGCTGATTCGTTAGTATCCGGATACTAGGTGTCTGATGTATATGAGAGTCAGTTGTGAATTATACTCCTTGACTGATATGCAGATTATTGCATTGATATGATAATGATATGATTGAAATAATGAATTGTGAAATGAATTGATTAAGTATGGGTGCTTAAAATTAATTTATCTCAATGTTGCGAGATATTTGTTATGATGTGAACATAATGAATTTATGATGATTATGATGGATTATGATATGTTCGGTTCATATGAGAAGAGTTTAGTGGATCAATAACTCAGGCAGGAGAATGAGATTCTCCAGGTGATATCAACTCTGATTATGTAGTTGTATCATTCTTGTGATATATACTCACCCTTATTTTATGTTCACAGTGAATAAACCCAAGGATGTTGCGGATGCCGCGGAAACCAGTACAAAAATGAGCAAGGAGTAATGCCAGAGGAGTTTGGAATGTATATCTTGTATATATTTATATGTGAATATATTATCTCGTAGATTTGTAGAAGTATGTGTTGTTGTTGCTTGTTCGTAATGCCTAATGGCACTGAGCCGTCAGTAGATATATGTAGATATGTGTGTAAATCTGTGGGAGTGTGAACTTATGCATAGTATAATATGTGTGTGGTTTGGGTGATGTGATTATGTGATGGCATTGAGCCATTATATATTATGCATCTGTGATGACCAGGTACTGTTGGATGACTATGGTTATGGCATAGAGCTATACTGTAGTAAATCATGCATTATAGGCAGGTTCTGTGGATGTCTTTATGCTGTAATAGTTATTTGAAATGATTGAATGTTGTATCGATGAATTGAATAGATTTAGAGATTTGAATTAGTAGTCATCCCTATGACTTTGAGAAACAGGATAGGTGAATTTGAGTTTCAGTGAGTTTCAATACCTTTGCTAAGTATCAATAAGTCCATAAGAATAGTTAAAAGTGGTATGCATTGGATTTGGATCATTTAAGAGTCATTTAGGGTGTTTGGTGTAAGAGTGTTGCACATAAAGTGGTTAAGTTGTATTTCGTGCATAACTTGAGTATATGTTGGAATTTTGGCGAACGAACATCGCCAATAGTTTCAGAATGGGGAAAACATATGGGCCATTAAGTTTTGTGGCAATTAGACCTGAGATGAACTAATTGGATAAGTTAGTAATTGATCAAAAGGCCTAAAATGTGTGACAGCATCAGGTGCTGTCACTGATAAGCCCACGCGTAGCGTCATCCTGGCGCTCAGCGTCAGGGCTACGAATGCACTCTCACGCCTAGCGTGGGACTGGCGCGTAGCGTCAGACCCCTGTTTCAGGTTTTGAGAGTATTTCAACTTAAAAGATTTTGAGGACTATAAATTATTTATTTTAAATTATAATTTGGGTAATTTTTATAAGATGCATTTTTTTTTTATTATTTTGTGATGTAATTTAATTTTAGAAACGTGAAAAATTTATTGTGAAAATCAATAAATTGAATAAAATAAATATTATTTGAAGAGGGATGTCACACACCCTAATCGATTACATTAATATCCTAATCTATTAGTCCTAAACTAATATATTATAGTCCCAAACTAATAGATTACATTTACTCCACTATTCGATTACATTAATATCCTAATCTATTAATCCCAAACTAATAGATTACACTTACTCAATTAATCGATTATTGTGTGACTGATTTCAGTTCTTAGCATTTCTACATGATAGCGACCTTGTATAATTTGCATTCTTTTGCTTATAGATCCTATACATGTAATTCTAACAAGATAACTTCATTTGATCCTGATTTCTTTAATAAGATTGTCATTATTAAAAACTTGTGAAAACATATACAAACACATTGTATAGGTTCAATTTGATGTTGTTGGGTGCTCATAGGAGGTGCCCCACTTCATAAAGCATGAGGTGATACCATATGGACCGGTATCAGGCACATATATATATATATATATATATATATATATATATCTTATGAGAAAGGTTCTCTTACGTGAAAGTGAGTAGAGTGAATCTGGGCCGTATAACCATACAATGGATGGTTGATATTAAAAATCTTTCAAAGTCACATGATCACTTAAAAACCATATGACTTTTTAAAAAAACTCACATGATTAATCTCAACTATCCATTGTATGGTTCTACGGTCCAGATTCACTCTTCTCACTCTCACATAAGAGAATCTTTCTCATGTGACAAATTCTCTTTATATATATATATATATATATATATTGGATTTATCTTATGAGAAAGGTTAGTGTGACATCCCACCTAAATTCCTAGAATTTACCTCAGGGTCTAAAAAAAATTAGAGAAAATTTATAATATATATATATATATATATATATATATATAAAGACGCACACACACACCAAATAGCATAATAATACTAACATCTCAAAACATAATTTTATATACATCATTATCATATTTTTCCTTGGCCTTGCTCCACCTGACTCATCTAGTAATGGTCTCCGTAGTATCAACAAGGTCCTTGTCTTCAGTCACAATATCAACAAAGGTAAGAGACTGGTAATAATAAATCAATGGAAATAATTCAAAATATAGAAAAAGCATAAATTCGCCCATGTTTACCGCCTTATCACCATTCATCCAATCGTTTCACTAGATATCTACTCAATACGTGAAATCATCACAATTCAATAACATTATAAAGGCATTTAATTCCACATCGTGTTTTCAGAAACATCTATCAATTCATCATATATACAAGTAAAAAGTGATTCTCAATCAATATAATTAAGACTCTCTAATATTCAGATACTAAACTAGATCGAACGTCAACTGGGGATCCTACTTGACCACCCGTGAATCCTACCTGGTCCACCGCCCTGCTTGACTCCCACCTCACCACCGGATCCTACTTGACCTTTGGGTACCTCAACTGGGTTAGGCTCCACCACTAAAGCCAAAATGAGGTATAAACTATACTGATCAACTGTCCACACCACACAAGCACATATAGTAACATATCTCAATATCAATTTAATTAACTTTCAACACATTCTCCCAACACTACGACCATCACCCTGGGACCATAACTAAGCCACTCAGGCATATTATTCTCTTTTTATTTCATTCATATCTCATTCCACATTCTCAATTAATAGAAATCACCATTCCACCTTATTATTCCATATTCATATGCCCATAATTCTAAATAAAGTCATAATTCACTGTTTATGCACTTCAAGCATATAATTTTACAATCTACATTACCATTCCCAACATGCTCATGTATATAAACGTATGAATCATCATCAAGGCATTTTAAAAGTCATATTCTTATAGCATAATTCATACTCGCATCATTAATTAATTCACCATAAGTTATCATAACGCAAATCTTATATTTCTAACAACACATATAAGAGTTTTTATTACACGTGGGTTATTCTACCCTTTTGCCATACGTCGAATCGATGCCAAATATTATTTTCATTAATTTATATCCCAAGTACACCCTCCTTGCCTCATCTCCAAGCTTTCGAGACTTTTTATTCAATGCCAAGTATGTCAAATATCTAAAATTCAAAGAATTTGGGAAAGAGATTAGGGTCTCGGCCGTCGAAACTAAAACCCACTTTACAAAAGTAACTTCATATACATTTTTATCACTTCTGAAGGCTACCTCAAAGAATTCGTTGGTGCTTAGTTGGTCACCTAAAGGAACCGAAATGAAAATCCGTCAACAAATTATCAAAACTTGTCCTCCAATACTTCCACTTACAAGCTTAAAATGCCAAACTTCAACAAAAGCGAAAATCCCCATGGATTATGTCATTTTCGGTCTCAAAAGAAATGCCACGAAACTTGAAATTAAAACTACTATTGTGCTTACCTTGCTTCCACAATTCCAAATACGCGATCAATTTCAAGTTTCGTTGAGGAATTGGACATCAATCACACCACCATGCTTACGACCATGGAGGGAGCTTGAATCTTTTGTTTCTTTCGTCTTTCATGCGTAAAGAATGAGAAAAAGGAATGAAATTTCATTTTATGCCACAAGGGCATTTTGGTTCTTTCGCCATTCATTTTCTATTTTCTATTTATCATTTATTCAAAATTCCCAATTAATTTAATTTTATGCTAAAAAATACTCAATTAGTTTTATGTTGCAAAAATAAATTTTAATTTAACATCATGGATGTTAAAGTTGGAGGTGAGAGTAAGAGGGAAAAATCTAGACTGTACGATCATACGGATGATTATGATTAAAAGTTTTTTAAAGACATATAATCAATATATTTTAATCTCGATCATCCATGATAAGATCTAACGGTTCAAATTTATTCCTCTCAATCTTACCTAAGAAAGTTTTTCTCATATAATGCATCGTCATATATATATATATATATATATATATATATATATATATATCTTATGAGAAATGTTCTTTTAGGTGAGAGTGAGAGAGACAAATCTGGTCATACAACTGTATATGGACGTGCATGATTAAAAGTTTTTCAAAGTCATATAATCAATATATTTTTATCTCGACCATTCATAATAAGATCTAATGGTTAAAATTTATTCATCTCACTCTCACCTAAGAAAATCTTTCTTATATAATACATCGTGTACACATAACACATATATTACTAAGTAGAAACATTTTGTTTTATGATAAATTATTACTTCCTAAATTATCACGATCAATTTCATTTGATATTTGTTGGGCTGATCTAAATTGCTTCAATTTTTATTGTCTAACTTTATAACTAATAGTCTAAATTCCTTATCGTAGAGAACATATCAACATTAGTTTATTTATTTAAGTTTGAAAAATAATTTAAATTAAGATGTTCTCTTAATTATTTTAATATATAATTTTTATTTATGTAATTTTAACTTGTTTTAACAATTATATGATAAATATGTTGATATAGACTTACCAATAACAATATATATATTCCCAATGTATCATAGGAAACATGTAATCTTAAGATTCATTTGCCCAAACGTAAACTAATATTTTATGAATGGACTAAGTACAATAATTTTATTTTAATTTAAATTATTTATTAAGTTACCACGTTCAATTTTATTAAATATTTCTTTGGTCATTTAATTTGCTTCAACTTTTATCGTCTAATTTTACAACTAATTAACAATATATATTCCCTGCTAACATGGAAAACATTCTATCTTTAGATTAATTGTTTGATCTTAAATAAAATTTGGATTATAAAATCTATGAATTATTTATTCTATGACTTAAGCTTAGACATTTTGCATAGTGTTAATATTATGTTATATTAGTCCAATAAGCTTTACAACAAGTAAATAAATTTTTTTATCTTAGTTTGATTATTTAAGAAATTGAGCTTAATAACCTAATATTTTTAACGAACTAATTAATCAACCATTTTAATATTTTATATCCATGTGTTAATATTCTAATTTAAAAATCAAAATTGAAATTTAGATTTATATTAAGCTAACTATGTTTATTATGATGATTTGTTCAATTATTAAACTATTCAAAACAAAAAATTATTGAAATATTCAAATTGATGTTTTATTTCTTCGTTGGTTTTTGTAATGCGTAACATGGTTTCAGGTTGAGTAGGAAAAACTAAAAGTATCGAAAACATTAATAATAAGTGGGGCATTCCGAGAATTGAACTCGGGACCTCTCGCACCCTAAGCGAGAATCATACCACTAGACCAAATGCCCAATTGATACTTACAAATTACATGTTCTTATTTATTCTATTTTATTTTGCAGCTATTTTCACTTTAATTTCTCACCCATTCAGTTTAAACTGAAACAAATTAAATTAACCTCTAGTAACTAGTACTAACTGTTAAAATGTGTTTCTATTTTTAGTGACATGAAAGCTGGATCCATCTCTAAGAGGGGTATAAGTGCACATTTAAAATTAAATGTAGATTTAAAAACTATTTTTACTTGTATTGAAACAGTTTCACATTTTTAGTTAACATGTGAAATTATACTTAAAATAGCTTGTTGGATTATTGATGTAATTAGGGACAAAGTGAACCTGCTTACTTGACGTGTGCACTTTTAATTTAAATTATTTTTACTTTAATTTAATGACAAACATAAAATTCTCTTAACTAATATTTCTTAATTTTTAGCCATATTATTCTTGAGACTGTGTTTGGATATAGAGAAGGAAAATTATGGATAAAGATGTAATTTTTTATATTAAGAAGGCAAGTTCTATAATATTTATCATCCCATTTTCCTCTTTAATTCAAACTTTACCTGATTTCATATTATATCCAAAATTATATTTTCTCGCATCCCAGAGAAAGGGTAAAATTTAGATAAATATCACGTGTAATTAGGTTTGTTAAATTTATATTTTATAGAATAAATAAATTATTATTAGGTCAATTGATTACATAGGTGAAGCTTGAATAAATATTTCATTTAAATTATTAACCCAACTATGGCATTATGTAATATTATCTTTGATTATGTATATCAAATTTTTAAATAATTTTCAAATATTTCTAATGTAATTATAAGTATACATATCTGTAATTCTCTTAGAGGTAGAAAGATTGATTAAGTAGACATAAACTTTTTTAACAAATATATAAGATAAAAACGCCAATCATAGTCAACACTTCTATCCATTCCCTTATACTTGTATCACCTTGAATGGGAAATTTTTTAAAGAGGTTATAAAGAGAAAATTTCATATCTTGAGAGGTCTTATTAAACAAAACAAGTATAAAATGAATGAATCAGTGTAATCCAAATGAAGTAAATGAAATTAATAGTGGTTTAAGGGGAGAAAGTAGAAATTTCAAATATCATAGTTACCCATAGTTTTCATGGTTCAAATCAGTTCTTAGAAATGAAAAGTGATTAGGAACATTATGTAGATGTTGCTGTCGAAGTTTTGCTTCCCATTTTGATAAGTATTTCCGACACACTCGACCCATCATTACGATGCAACTCACTGCATTCACATTCAATTCATTATAGGATTTGACAAAAGAAAGCCAGAGATTACTTAATTTTAATGTTAATTAATCCAAATAATTAGTAAATGGTCTCTCATTATTCATTTTACCCATTTTTATTTTCTAGGCTTAAATATGTTTTTAATCTTTATAAAATATTTTTTTTACATCCAATTTATATTTAATATTTTGTTTTGAGTCCATACTATAAACTTAAATCCGTTTTATCTTGACACAACTAATTAAATTACTCATTTGTTCATATGACTTTGACATGTCCAACTTATTATCAATATATGACTTTAACGACTAAAATACAATTCTTAATAATTAAAAATCTTAACAATTTTATATTTTATAGTAATTAAAAAAATTAGCTACTAGAAATTGTATTTTAACCCTCAAAACTTCATGTCAATAGCGAGTTGAACATACCAAAGTCATATGAAGATTCTTAACAAACTAATGTGTAATTTAGTTAGTTATATAATACTTAACATATTCAAGTTCATCGTAGGGACTAGAAACAAAATATTTAACATAAGTTGGATAAAAAAATATTTCATAGAAACTAAAATAAAAAAATATTATTTTACAAGGACTGAAAATATATTAGTTTTTAGAAAAATTTTGTCCTGCTAATTAACGTTGGTGCTTTAAGCCAAAAGATGAAAAAGAATGGACATAGTACTAACTCTTGTTTGTCCATTAGATTCCATGAAAGCAAAAAAATTACTTTATTTGATTAGGTTTATCTTACTGGGAATTCCTGAAGTAATTGACAATTTGGTGAACAAATACAAACAATCCATTCAAGGTGTTGTGCAAATTTGATGGTTGAAGAGGACTATGACCCAATAACAAACAATGATGAATATTTGAATTTGGACACATTTGTGCCGACTAGATTGAGATGTGTCTAAAACTATAACACTTGGAAATTGATTTTCTAACAACCACCTCACAATTGCAAAAAAATATAAATAAAAAAATCTTTTTCAATTTTTTTTAAATTCCTTCCTTTCATTATCTCTCACAGAAAAAGGGCCACCTTTGCTTTTTATGTCTGGAATTAAGGGAATTCACTATTGAAGCTTGTTTAGCAGGAGGGTGGCAGAAATACATTAAAAGGAACCCATATCTCATTGCTTTGGGGTTCGCCTTGTGCTGAAAATTAATTGACATTGCTCCACCACTGTCGGAACCGGGTTGGTCAAATCTCGGTTTGACCAACTCAAAAATAGATCTTATGGTTAAATAAAGTTTTGAACAACGTGAAGGATAAATATAACTTTTAGATTTTTCCATTTTCATATATGGAAACTAAACCATTGTTGGTACTTCTAAGTAATTATGATCTTGTATTCACATTTTATTTCTTGCCTTTAATAAATTTTAACTAGATCTATCAGTAGGCTTGCATGTGTCATATAAGATCAACATAATTAAACATTGTTAAAAACATAGTTTAAACTCTATTTCTCCTTAAAAGATAAAAAAACATGGACCTAAACGGGCCTCAATTTTGCATGTTAATAGTGGGCTCTAACCGAAAGCACCTGCACATATAGATAGTACTCTGAAATTTTGCAGGAGCATCCACATGGTTGACAGTGGCTTCAGTGTGAGAACATAATGGTACTGATCCAAAATGGATCAAGATTTCGTGTCCGTTTTGGTTAAAATTTTGGACAAATTTGGTTCAACAATAGGGTTTTAAAACTTACTTCTATGATTTTATTTGAATATATTATTATAGAAGTTGGTTGAGAAACAATTATTTATGTTTAGTTAACAGAAGATTTGATAAACTTGATTAGAAAGATGTAATTTAGTTTATATTTTGATATTTTAAAAAGGTACCTCTACTTAAAAAATATTTAATATTTTAAAATTTGTTATTTAATAATTAATATAAAATATTTACTTTTTGGTAATTAAAAAAGACATGTTACAATTACCATTGTTGGAGGGGTATATGTTGGTTGTTGGTAGCCCAATTGCATTAATGGAAAGTAAGTATTTAGGAATATCTCATCTTCGTATAAAGCTAAAGTCACTGAAACAAGAAATATTGTTTCATTATAGGAATCATTAGCTAAACGAAAGTTAGAGTCTCATAATAACAATTAATTAAAGAGGTATCTTAAAATGGAGGGGAAATGAAAGAAGTATAATTAAGAAGAAATTTTCAATATTTTATTTTACAAGTTCTCTAATAACTAATTTACTGTAGTCAGAGACAAGATATATAGTGAAATTGTAGGTATCATTATTATTTCTCAAACTTTTGAGAATTAACATGACCGTCTATTGGAAAAATAAATTATATTTGGCGAGGGATCAACCTAGAATAATACTTATATAAATGATCACTAGATGGTTGTTTTATTCTTATTTCCAAATATCATTACACTTTAGTCCTAATTTTATTTAATCTCATATCTCTAAGTTCGTGATTAGTTTTTAAGTTTTTAAAGAAGAACGGAAAATTATTCTTAAAAATTTTAGAAAAATAGAAAATGTGTTTGTCTACAAAATATTTTAAAAAGCTTATAGAAAACTGATAACTGATTTTTCTAATTTTGTTAAGAAAAACAAAAAAAAGTCTTTAAAAAAGTTTTCTAAAAAAGCTAAAAAGTAGAAAATTTTACAAAATTTTAAAAAATAAAATTTTTGAAAAATAATCAAATTTTTTTAAAAAAATTAGAATAATTTTTTGTAACTAATGCGGCCTAAAATATTCTCTTAATTTGTTTTTGGTTCTTGTCAAAATGCAAGTGTTTGTACGTCTTCAATCATCATTCACTAGAGCCAAAAACACTTTTCTAAGTCGCAAAAATATTGTGATATTTGCATTTGAATTTTTAAAAATCAGTTTAATTAACTAATATTTATTGTATATAGCTAAAATTAATAAAATTAGTATTTATTACCATCCTCTTGTATAAAGATTAAGGACATAGGAGTCTTTATAAATTTTTAAAATCAAATTAATTGGATTAGGATGCACTCTTGTGATTCTACCCCTTCAACATGCCGGTTTTAAAAATAATTAGTGTAAAAAACTTTAATCATCTTTATAATCAATATAAAAAAATAATTGATTTAAAAAATATTTCTTATATAAATTATAAAGATAACTGGTATAATAAATTAGTAGAAATAATTTTTTATGTTTTCTCCTATTTATCTAACGATTAAGATTTGACTAAAGAGATTAAGAAGAGTGTACCTATAAAAATCCACGTTGAAATCAATTAATAAAATTATGGAATGAGTAGGGTCAGCAAGTTGATTAAGGTAACCTTATATCAATTCAATGATAATGAAAGATCTTGAAATAAATCTAAGTCTGAATTAAACTAAAATGTTTGATCTATAATTATTACGGTTGCTTCCTCAAATTAGGGACACCAAGCTCAACCCGGGGAAGTAGGATTATAAAGAACAATCTAAAAGTTAATATTAATTTTTTATATCATTTAAAACAATCAAAATTTTATTTAACCTGTAAAATTTTTTTAAAACTTAGTTAAACCGAAATTTCACCGATCTCAATTTTTAATCAAAGAAGAGTTTAGTTGAAGGTGTAGATGATACCCCAATGGCAGGTCAGTGATCATGGGATACCCTTTGTCTCCTGCCATGGACCCCACCAGCTCTTTTGCTTTTTGGAACTAAGCAAGCCATACATTCACTTTTCATTGCACACAATTCCTTATTAGACACCCACTAATGCACCATCCTTGCCTACGCTGTTACTTTTTTTATTTTTTTGCAAAAATATATTTAATTGGAGCTATATACATTATTTATTATATATCTCCTACACAAGAACTTTATTATTGAATAATTTATAAGTATTTTTATAAACATTTATCTAACTTTTAGACATGTCACCATATAACTTAACTAAATTTCTATTCTCCAAAAATTAAAAAATAAAAAGTAAAATACTACTAGTACGCATGACTTTAGCCAACTATCACAAATTCTTCCGATTTTTTGCTTATGAACACTGAAATCTGAGACATGGTTCTCAATTGTGTTAATTGTAACGGAAAAAGGGGTCAAGAAAACGGGTCAAAGCAACACACAAATAATTGACATCGTATAAACCTAACATACAATTTCGAATGGTATGAAACATCAATATTAACCTTTAAATTTTTTATTTTTATAATTTTATTTCTTCAATTGTATACTAAACGGACACTAGAATATATTTGGTTTACAATTAGGAAACGGAGTTGAAGAAATAAAAAAATCTAAAAGTTGATAGTGATCATTCACACCGTTCGAGACAATAAAACTCTATTTGACCATAAGATCTATTTTTAAATTGATTTAACTAACCGAGTTGGAAACTAAATAAAATTGAATGAATGGCAATCGAGTTCGAAAATGTGAAGGGAGACATGGACATATGAACGGGGGTACGATGAATGCGGGCGATTAATAAGACTAAAAAAGAAACAGGGGAAAAGCTGCACATGAGGAAGCAAAAGACAAAATCAATCCAACAGACAAAGTCCCATTGATTAGAGAGAAAGGGAAAGAGAAAGATGAAGGATTATTATTGTGTCGAGCATTGAGTGGAAGGTTAAGGAAAGTGATCTTCATCACTCTATAATCCTTCCTTTACACTCATCTAATATATAATTATATACCACCCCACCAAATTATTTTATGTTATTAAGATATTCAATTAATATGATAAGTATATAGTCAATCAAATTTAATGTAATTTTTAATTTTTTAATTAATTTTTTATTGTCTATTTTCTATTCATATATATAGTAATATACACATTAAAGTTTTTATTTTCTTAAAAAAAATATAATATAATTTTACCGAAGACTTAAAGCTTGTGTCTTTAATTGTATTTTACTATTATTTGATTGAATTGTAATTGTTTCATATTCACGAGTGTTACGTGCTATGGAAGTTGATTTCAACAATAGTTTATAAATACCCTTTCTTAAACCATTGGGGTCTCTTTTACTAAGACATGTGGAGTTTATCAGTGCAAAGTGGATAATAAGTTGTATTAAAACTCACACTCACCACTAACTCGATTATAACATTTTTCCTGTAGTTTACACTTGATTATAATTATATAATGTCGTGTTTATTTTGAAGATTCTAAGTGTATGTTTGGTATAGATTATGAGTGTAGATGTGTTTGTTTAGTTAAAAGAAAAGTAATTTGATTGAAAAAAATAAGAGTTTTTGAAAACTTAGTTGAGTAAATTTAGTTTTGGAAAATGTGATTTGTGTTTGGAAAAACTTAGTTTTGACACGATTTTGGCGGCAAAATGACCGCGACGAAATTATCTACAACTTTTGTGAAGGAAGTAAAAACTAAATCAGCTCTCGCTTAAGCGAAAATTTGACAAAAACAACACTTGTGAGGCTCGCTCAAGCGAGAATACTTTCACTTGAACGAAAATTCGACAGAAACCAACCATTTGACTCTTGCTTAAGCGAGATTATCCTCGCTTGAGCGAGATTTGCCCAAAAAACATCCCCAAATCATTCACATGCTCACTCAAGCGAGTCAATTCTCGCTTGAGTGAAAATATCAACATTTTAATCTCCAAACCAACTTATTCGACCCTATCTTGCGCGTTTTAACTTTGCTTGCCACCAAATTTCATGGGCACTATGTTTTCCTCATTTCAGACTTGTTGGCGCAGTACGTTTGGTAAGATTCCACTGTATGACTAAATTATGTGTAACATTGCATTTTACACATTTTTAAACAACTTAAGGTCGTAAAACTCAACCAAAGCCCTTTTAACCTCAAACAAAGGCACACACAAGTCATAATTTACCTAAGGAACCTATAGACATTATCTGGGATCCTTAATCCTGTCAGATCTCCATTTCATCTATTTAGTTCCTCCAATTGCATAATTAACATAGGGAACTTCATTTAATTATCAACTACTTATTAACACACATACTTTTACCTAACCATTCCTTAAATCCAATCACAACATTACAGAACAAACGTCAATTTTTATACATTCAGTAGATAATTCCTCTGTTTCAACCAATTTCTCACTAAACCTTGCTCAAATTAGTCCATCACTAAATGTTAATTTCATCATTCATTATTCATCAAAACTACCACACACATCCAACAATTTCCACAATACCTACCTATCAAACATATATACAGATTACATACAATGGCTCAATGCCATATTCCACACACAACATCAGAATGTGGGCATAATTTCAATATCAACCACTAATGGCTCAGTGCCATCAGTACACACAATATACATAAATCTATGGCAACACTAACACACAGGATCTACATATATGCATATATAATCATCATCAGATCACCAACCTTCATCCCACAACTATACAAACACATATAACATAAATTCCAGCTTCATTTAGCATTAAATTCCTTCTTGGCCTCATTTAGTGCTTGCCTCCACGATGTGCATCATTTACTTGCCATCAATCACTAAAAACCATAACAAGGGGTAAGTGACTGGAATTGAGAATTAATATAGAATACACAATAGGAAAAACATAATTTAGCTACCCTTCAAACATAATCATTTTTTAGTAGTTATATTTATCATTCACGATCACATATACTTCTTTTTAAAATTTTCCATCACATATTTACCATATTTTGCCTCCACTTTATCATCAAACCTCTCATACCAGCTATACTGTAATTTATTACCCACAGAACCATAATTAATAATAATTCAATCTCTTTTATTTTTTTAAAACCTTTCTGACACACATGAAATATCACAAATTATTATTATATCACTCATATCACAATCATCATCATATCAACCACATAAGTCACAACTAACTCTTAAACAACATAATATAAGACGCTGATCTGGCCGGGGTACAAAAGGTAAAGTACTCCATGCACAACCAGTGTCCAGACTCTTTAACTAATGTATAAGTGAACCTTGGGAGTCCGGTTATCTCGATCCGATCTCGTGGTCTGAGTCAGTCTCGCAGACAAGACCAGTATTGGTAGACTTTGATGAGCTCTGAACTTGTCCCAACGCGTTCATGAGAGAATGTGGGTGGTACCTGCAAAGACACTCTAACGCTCAAGTTAGTTTAGATTCTAACATCAGAGCTATATCGGATTAATAAGATGGGTACCAACGCTTACCAATTATGACGGTGTTTGTTGTATTTATAGCGAAAAAGTGTCATGTCGTGCCTCGTTTTATATGCCAGAGCAGGTCTGTACATCATGTGGGACTGACATCTCTGCAGGTTTGTCCGGTGTCTCTAACTTATTGTCTTTTCTTGACTCCGATTATTAAGTCACTCAAGAGGCTATGACTCCGACCATTGAAAAAAAGTGATAGTTATTCGAGGTTGATGTGTTGAGTGAAATCATATGTTGACACTCTAAGGAAAAAATGGATTAAGGGCCGATGTCCAATCCGGAACAAACGCCTAGTATCCGAATACTAAAAGGATCAGCCATCAGTTGAGAGTCCACCTAACATCTCGTGAACCCACCAGGTCCACCGAGCCCACCTGGCTCCCCACCTCAACTACTGAGTCCTACTTGACCACTGGGTAGCTCAATTGGGCCACTAACAACCACGAGAGCCAAAAACGAGGGGTAAAATATACTAAATAGCTATCTACCACACAACATGCATATATAAAATAATAAAATATCAACAATCATCCTTAGTTCCCTAGCATAAAAGCCATCACCTTGGGATATCAATAAGTAGAGATGGAAATGGGCTAGGTCGTCCGTTGAGGGCCTATGGCCCAGCTCGTTTAAAGCCTACATAGGCCAGGCTTGTCGGGCTAGAAGGCTAGAGTTAGGCTTTTAAAAAAGTCTTTTTAACTAAACAGGTCAGGCCACAGGCTTTCTAAAAAGCCTTTGAAGCCCAACAGGCTGGCCTATTTAATTAGATTAATTGTTAATTATTATATATAATATATTTATAACATAAAATAATATATATATATATATATATATTACATATTTATATTTATATAATATAAATTAATATTACAAGTTTATAATTAAAAAAATTAAGAGGGAATGGAACACAAATATTTTTAGGTTGGTTTTGACCTTTTAAAAGTCTTACTATAAACATGCCTTTTAAACAAACTTTTAAACGGGCCAGTCCTTCAAATAGGCCAGACCAGGCCTTAAAAAAATCCCATGACGGGCTAATAGGCCAGCTCAAGCCTTGAAAATTTGATGTAGGTCAGGCTCAGGCCTTTCAAAGCCCGACCTGACCCGGCCCATTTTCATCCCCATCAATAAGCTACACCTGACATAATTCATCAACATTTTACATAAGCCACAACTTGGCATAATTCATCAATTCATCAATTTCTCATAATTCAATAATTTTCACCACATTATCTCAACTCATCATTGTTCATTAATATCATCATCATTCACACTAAATCATTACAATTCACCATATTTATACAAAAATATAATCAATTATGTGTTCAACTCAATTATATTTCATCTGCATCTTAATGAATTTATAATAACTCAACTCAGTATTACAACCATCACTTTGGGACCAACATCAAACCATTCAAGCATATTTTTATATTTTACTGTCAAGCCACTCAGACATACTTTTTGTCAATTATCCCATTTCAATTCATTTAAAACTTCTTATATTGTTATCATTACATCTTTCATATCATCACATCTCGTCAACTTATATCAGATTCATTCACAAACTTAGAACTCTCCAATTTCCTTCCTATATAAAATTATAGTTCATTATTTCTATATTTGAATATGCATAATTCCTATAGTTCATATTATAATTCATCCTTGAAACATTTCCAGATTTACAATTTCGTAACCTATATCTTCCAAATCAATTCACACCCCACATAATTGACATTTTAACTTCTAAGTTTACTAACAAATCATCACTTCATCATATCATATCATCCGTGCATATAATTAATTTCATATAAATTCATACTTCAATAAAGTTATATTTATAATTAAATTCTTCCATTATTCTGCAACATTCACTTTATCATCATTTATATTCAGTAACCGTCATTTCACAATTAATTTAATTTATCGCCAATCTCTTATCTCTCATCACATAATTATTAACATTAATCAATCAACCAATAGCGGCTACAGTTTTTTCTTTTTCTATACGCCAAATAGCGTAAACAAGTTTCTATTCTAACCTTAACCCAACACACCCCCTTACCTTGATTCTGAGCTTTCAAACTCTTCCCGCAACTGTCAACACCTCAAATATCTAAAATTGAATCAATTACAAATTGGGTTAAGCTTTTCAACTTCCCAAACCACAATTTAATTCATCGAAACTCTTCAAAATTAACCTTGAATACTTTAATAATTTACCTTAACTAACTTTGACTTCTGATTCAAGAACCCCCTTTACTTAATAATTTTCCAATGCTTGGTTCGAAACCTACGCACGTCGAAATAACGACCGTCAGTACCATTGCTATCTGGAGGTTACAAGGAACCTTTTAAGCGGTTTAGAATCTAAAAACTTGATCGAATTACCAAAGGTCCAAGAAATTGAGAAGAAGAAGAATTTGACCGAATCAAGAAATTGAAGGTACCTTAAGGATCACGTCGCTTCCAGGGTTTCAGAAATGTGTTTAATTTCATAATTCGATGTAAATTTAAGCTCCCCCTTGAAGCTTATGGCACACGGCTATGGATGGAGAAGAGAGAAAAAAAGGCACGCTTGCTTGAAGAAGAAAAGGAAAAGGAATTATAATTTTATGCACACAGACATTTTCGTCATTTTACTATCTTTATTTTCTTTTATCTTTTCTTTTATTTCTTTTAATTTCTATTTCCTTTTTCATTTAACTTTTAAACTTAATTCCTTTCCTCTTAACCATCATAATTTACAATTACCATTTACATCAATTAACTCCTTAACTTCTTAATTTAAAATACCAAAACTAATTAATTTGATTTTATAAAATTAATAATCAAATCAAATAGTTTAGTTTAACTCTCCCAAAAATCTTTAATTAATTTTTATATATCCCAATTAATTAAATTTAGTAATAGGATGTTACATAATTGATCACTCAATTGTAGTTGGTTGGTGAACGACGTTAAATGTGAGGAGCTTCACATATATGTCAACCTAACGACATTGGTTGAACGAAGCAATATTTTCCATACAAGGCGTTGGGTGTCCAAATTAAAAAAGGTTGGTGGAACATCGTATAGGGATTGAAAATAAAAGTCAGGGATTGTAAACAATTAACCAAATTGATTATATATTCTGATTTTTAATAATCCAATTTAAACATGTTTGGTAACTTTTATGAAAATTAAATTATAATCTGATTTTCAAATTATAATGTATAACCTGATTTTTTAGCATTATAATTATAATTTAATAAATTATTTTTAACTCAAATTCATTTTCCTATTCAATCTTGATCAATTAATTAATTTAAATATATATCCAACCATTCCAAATAGTTTATATTTTGTTGTGTAATTTTAACACAAATTAAAATTATGTTTTACTTAATATATATATATATATATATATATATATATATATAATGAATTATTGAAATAATTTATATAAGAGTGAGTGAATATGTTGCTTGGTGGAGGATTTGGTGATTATAAGAAAAAGGGACAGAGAGACAAAAGGGTTTGTGTGATGGTGCAATGACTTTAATAAAGTCATTGTCTTTGGCACAATCTTAGCAGCTTTTTTTCTTTCTAGTTAGAGTTTCTACCCCCGAAACATGGGCTGAGGAAACAAGGGAATTTTACTGCCCCCACGTGCAATCACAAGACCAGTAGAAGAAGAAACATCCTTAATTTTCGTGAAAAAAAGAAAAGCTCACCAAATCATTAATCATACATATGTTTGTGGAATGTGCCTCTTCATTTATTCTATTCTATGCTTAATCTTTTCGGCCGATCACTCTTTAATAATGATCTAGACTAATCATAATTAGTAGGGGCTGTTGCTTGCATTGCTATTCATTTTAAAGAAATATTAAATGCTTTTAAATTGGTACACATCTTACTTTATAAATTAGACCATTAAAATATTTTTCACATTGTCTCATAAATAAGGTCAGTTTTTTAGCACTTTTCTAAGTCATATTACTCTTTAATTTTGGCACCCTTGTAACTAATATCATGGTCATGTCTCTACACAATAGGCCAAGAAACTTCAAGGTCTCTTATCTTAAATGCGTCATGTGGACTAAGTATGTTTGTCCATATCATTTTAAATTAAAATCAATTAATAAATAAGAGAATAATTTATTTTTTTTAAAAAAAGAAGAGCTATTATTGTATGTTGAAAGAACAATTTGACAATAATAGAGTGGAAGAGGACTTGGGTTTGGTGTACTCAATAATTGGTACATTTAGTATGTTCATACTTATTAAATTGGTATTTGGTGTTAAAAGTATTTTAACATTATGAATGTATGAAATTCATGTGATATTATTGAATGTACCAATCTAAACTCGTAATGGAAATGTGTGTGTGAGTATTATTAAACAATTAATTGATAAAATAATGTTTTAGGTTTGTCAACAATGAGTGCTTTATGTTTGTACTTATATGATTGATGATTCATTTTGCATGCTCAAAAGAAATGAGAAGGAAAGAAACATAAAGGAAATATGAAGAAAATATGTTGTTTGGATAAAGAGAAATAGAAAAGAAAGTCATAGAAAAAATAATTTTTTTATTTAAATAAATAAAAAGAAAGTAAATAAAAATAAAATAATTTGATAAATAAATTAAATTTTATGTATAAAAATTTAATTTTTTATTATAACATATTTTAATATATAAAAAATATTTTAATTTATTTTATTTTATTTTTTCATTTTTAATAGCATTTATTTATTAAACAAAAATCTCACTTGCTTTTCTTCCCCCACCCTCCTTTTCAAAACAAAAACTTTCTCTTGCCTCCATTTTCCCTCCCTCCCTTTTCCTCAATGCAAACAAACCATGAGAATTAAACATCAACTACCTACAGTGTTTGGGCAATAATCTAAGTCACCACCTTCAATTTTAAACATAAATAAAAGTAATTGTTTTTACACATATTAAAAAATAATGATTAAAAATAGTTATTTATACTAATATTATCAAATATTTGATATAATATCTTAAAATACCTATAATATCACTTATTACATAAAGTCTTGAAAATACATATAAAGATAATATATTCACTATATATATATATATATTTAATGACATTACAAAGCTATAATTTTAGTTATATTATAAGATAAAAAAAATTCACTAAATTTTAGTCATATTTGGAATCAAAGTTGTATATAATATTTAGGTTGGGGTGAACACATCATAATTAATGGAAATGCTTATGTGTATGCTTAATACCATTTACATAGAAAGAATTTTAGGGTGAAGACGACATACATGGGTCACCCTTTCACGTGTCTCTTCAATTTATCGATTTGTTCTTGTGTAGTTAAATTTATTTGTAATAAAACAACAGAATTGGTATGATCTAATTTTAAAAAATGAAGTGACAGTAAAAAGGTTTAATCAAATCTTTGCTTCATACGAACGATAATGAGGTTGTTTTGTAGATTTAGTTTTTTGTTAATATTGTTTTGTGTGTGTATGTAATATTAGGATCCTATTTAATCTATTAAAAATTACACAATATCTTGTTTAGTGGTTTTCATTTTCTTTTAAAAAGGAAGAATTAAGAACATGATTGATAATTAAATAATCTTTTATTTTGCATGGATAGTTAAATAATCTTAACGCCACAGTTGATAAGAAATCATATGAAAAAAAAACACATCAACATTTTACATAAATCAGGAATAAAAATTGCAAGTTGAAATATGAGGTAGAAATGCACATTAAAAAAATTAAGTGATGGTTCATAAAACACAAATTTCAGAATTCTTTTCAAAAGTAAAAGAATGTCACTTAAGTACTTAACACAATCACATGCAAAAGATTCCTTAATTTGTTGTACTATTCACATCACTTTTAATAATTAAAGATTAGAGTTGGACTTGTAACTTATTCATGTTATCTTGCATTGATTCAATTTTCATGTCTATTTTGTAAAAAAAAAAAGAGTAAATATTATATTGTTTCGGTTTAAAAGTTTTACGTATATATGTTAAAAAAGTGTCATAACTTCGCATACTTAAAAAAAAAAACTAAATATATAATAATCTAGAAACAGAAGTGTAATTTTTATAAAACAAAAAGGAAAAATCGCATGTGTTAAAATTCAGTAACTCCACCAGGGTGAAAGTTACTTCTACTGTATGAAGGGAAGGACAAAGGGCTTCAGTGTTTTCACAATGAATAAAGGTTGCCATGGAATAATTGCAAGCTTTTAGTTTTTAACTTTAAAATGGAACCGGAAATAAACAAAATTAATATTTTTAAAATTGAATCAATTAATATATATTTATAATATTACATGATGTATTAAATAATACATTAAATATACATTTATAATATTATGTGATGTATTAAATAATAAATATATTATTATAATATTATATGTTTTGATCACACGCTGCTGATATACAAAAGTGAGACTCTTTCCTTGATTTAATTTTTAAAAATTTAAATTTGTAATCAAAATAAACCATCATGAAATAATAGCTAAATTTTCAACATCAACATGACGACAGTTTAAATCTCTAACAAAATATTATATTTTCAAAGACTAATATAATTAAGATCGAAGGTGTTTTAGAGGTGAAATCGACTGAGTTGATCATATGATTACCATATTAGTTTAGAGTTAAGAATTTTAATATTATTTATTGTTGGAATGATTAATTGAACCTTGTATATAATTATATTATAGGTTTGGATACCCTTGTATCCTTAATAAATTTTCTTTGTTATTAGTTAAATCAGTTTCATTTTGTTATGGAATTTCCTTACGTATTTCATAACAAATATATATTTTTAACGACGGATTATTTTAGCCGCTAAACTTATTTATTGTTTCTTGTAGTAAAATTATTCTTTTGATCATGTCTTAAGATGATATTTAAGGATCAATACTTTAAAAATATATATTATTCTTTGAAATAGCTAGGGATAAAAGGGATAGATAAAAGGTTGGAAAATGAGAATTCAAAGTTCAAATCCTATTTTCATTACTAAAGATTATGTTAAATATCAACCATGTTAACCTTATAAGAGAGGACACCTCAAAATATTAAAAGGATTAAATGAACCCTAAATATCTAACTTTAATGACAATTAATTTAAAGTTAGTGTGTGCTAAATTGATTTACTTTAAGCAAAGAGCTTAATACTGCTGTTATTTCTTTTTAAGTCAAATACTCCTTGTCGGCTACAGATTATAGATAAAGATCCATCTTTTGTTTTACCTTTCATATTTGCATACCAAAAGAGAGAGAGAAATAATGCTACCCTGAGTTTTTGCTTTCAATCTATATACACTCCCCACTTTTGATGTGGACTGCACCAACTTTTCATGAAATTTAGACTCTTTTTTTTTATGATTTTAATTAGTTCGAAGAGGGACAAACCTTAAGGTGATGTCCATGTCGATTTGTTTTCTATCCATTTGTACATATATATTAGGATGTATACGCATGCATGTTCAGTCTTCAGGACAAATCATACGTTTATGTGTTAGAAGAGACAGTTTCACGCATACAAAGAGCTAGTACTATACATTATGGTTCCAAAATCTTCTAGAAGTTGGGTTGGGATTAATTTGTTGTGCTTGCCACATACATTGCAATTTAGATATTGGATCAGCTTACTACAATTAAAATGTCTTTTACAGTCAAAGGCTTATCATTAGTTTCATGATGTAAATTGCGTCAGTTTTTTTTTTTTAAATAGCATTTATTATGTGACAAACACTAATTTTTAAATATTAAAGTCGACTATGACAAAAGAAGTTTTGTGATAGGCACAAATTAATTTGTTAATGTAATATGTTTCGTTTTTTTAAATAGTGTGTATTTTGTGATAGACACTGATCCGATATTAATACTGGTCTCAAGACAACAACAACATAGGTAGAGGCTGGATTGGTTTTAAAACGTAAGCAAGGCCTAAAACTGTAAAGTAGCTGGTATGTTTATGGAGAAGACCCCGATCAATAAAGTCTTGTTATAAGTCAGAACTTCAAAGGCAAGTGAGCAACTTACCTAAAAAAGATGACCCGAGTCCTATCAGCTGTCAAATCATAAGTTGAACCTCAATGAGGCTATAAATATAACCCATCATAAACAAGATAGGCTAAGAGCATGTTTGGTTCCCTTTTGACTAACCAAAAAAAAGATCTTACGGTCAAACGGAGTTTTGATTGCCTTAAACGACGTGAAGAATCAATATTAACCTTTAGATTTTTCCATTTTCATAACTCTTTTCCTAACTACAAACCAAACGAACACTAAATCATTCTATCACTTTTAAAACTCTGTTGTCCTGTTATTCCATTACACTGTCACTGACTTAAGCATCATAGTTTCTTTGCAGGTACAACCACTATCTATTCCAGGACCTCAGGGACTGTAATTCAAATGCACATAGACTAAAGGGCACAAAGCTCCCATTGAGTTTGTGTTTGATAATACCAAACTTCTACCAAGCTGATGTAAAATTTGAGTGATTAACAGAGATTGAATACCAGTTATGCGAGGAGTACTTTGGCCCTTGTATAACGGACACTTCATACACTAATCAGTGTATGTTCTTTAAACACTAGAGTCAATCATGATGGACACTAGACACTATTTAACATATGTTTTTTTGAATATTACAATCAATCATGACAAATGAAGAAGTTGGTGATAAACCCTAATTGGTGTTCACTTTTAAAACACTAGAGTCAACAAATGTTTGCTATTTAGATGCAAGTTGCATCAACTTTTCTTTAAAAAATAATGTCTGCTTTGTGACAAACATTAATTCATGTATGTTTACTAGAGTTGGTCATGACCGATGTTAGTTTGAATTTTAAAAATTATTTTTAACATCATTCGTTAGTAGGCTTAAGGAGGAGTAAGGAGTCACTAAAGGGTAGCATCAACCAAACTACAAAGCGGATATCGTTGCATCAAGCATTTTAGTGCTTGCCTTGACGTTGACACAAATACAACATCTATGTCTATTTTTTGGGTTTAGGGTCGACTTATGACAGTCAATGTTACCCCCACCCCTTTTTGCAATGGTTAAAAAATGCCTTTTAAATTCAATTTAATTTAACCAAATTAAAAATAGTTTGAATTAGATTAGATCATTTAGTTTTTATATTTTTATTTGTTATTTAATAAGAAAATAATGAATAAATTTATTTTCATTAATAAACTTTAGTTTTTATACATATGTGAAATTTAAATAGGAATCAAACAAAAAATTAAGTTTAAGTTGATGTAAAAACTAATAAATTTATAAATACATTAGGATATTAATACATGTATCTCATGGAAAATAATAATAATAAGATATAACTTTAAAACCGAATTTGAAAAATAATTCAGTAAAACAATTTCATGAATATATATTTTATAAATAAGATTATATTGAATTGGATTATTTTTAAATATAATTCAAAAATCTGATCGAATCAAATAAAAAGTTAAGTTTGTGATTTTTAGGTGATTCAATTCTCAATTTTAGATTTAATTAGTTTGAATTTTTCACGCCCCTACATGTGGATAATTACGACTAATGTCATTTCTTTATATGAAATTCAACCAAGGGCCTTCATCCAAACTAAGGTAAACAATATTTGGGTTGCTTTACATCTTACTTTATTAGCGAGTTTCTAATATTCTACATTTTATGGTTGTTATACATGCAATATAAGATAGTGTATATCATGGGTTTTTTTATATAAAAATTTTTCATTTAAAATCAATAAAATATCCAATGCTAATATAATTTTCAACCAAAAATAAAATAAAATTTCTATTAATTTCTTATCATGCTAAAAATTTGTATAAATTTAAAAAACCTTATATACCAAAAATATAGGCATGTGGCACATGTGACTAAGTTGGTTACTTGCTGTGAGTTTTCTTAGTATGCTATCAAGACCATAAGAAGTAATCATGTGCTATTTTTCTTGCTTTATAAACGTTGTAATTGCAATCATTATTCAGTAAATGAGAATCAGGAATTCATTGTTGCCTTCTTCCTTCTTCATGTTTTCTTCAAGTTTCAATATGGTATCAAAGCTTTGAGAGCATAGAGCTTCAGCCCTTTCTTCAATGGTGCATTGTGGTGGTTCAGGAGTCGGAGCTGGAGCTGGAGCTCCGACCAACAATGATCCATCTTAGAATCCAACTTCTCCCTTTTATATTCACCCTGGCGAGAACCTATCGAACGCCCTTGTTACTCCCTTTCTCACGGGAAACAACTATCATTCATGGTCCCGATTGATATGCAAGATGTTGATTTCGAAGAACAAATTCAACTTCATCGATGGATCAATTGGTATGCCTGGAAGGTTCGATCCGATGTTCGACCTCTGGGAAAGATGCAACAACTTAGTTTATTCTTGGATCATTCACTCAGTTCCAGATTCCATTGCTCAAAGTGATGTTTACATATATCTTGCGTATAGGGGGTGGAATGATTTTCTCGAAAGATTTTCATAAGGAGATCTTATTCGAGTCTCAAAGTTGCAACTGGAAATTTGTAATTTGAGGCAAGGTACTTCATTTGTCACTAAATTCTTCACTGAGATCAAATCGCTTTGGGAAGAGTTAGACAATTATAAACCTACTCCATATTGTAATTATCATGCTTCCTACTCATGCGTGACTATAATGAACATGAAGTTGTACAAGGAGCAAGACAAAGTTATAAGGTTCCTGATCGGACTGAATATGGAATACTCTTCACTTAAATCTTATTTTCTGATTATGGATCCTCTACCAGCTTTGAACAAAGTGTTTTCAATGGTGCTCCAATATGAATGACTAAATTGCCTTAGTCCTGGTCCTCTTGATGAAGCAAGAATCAATGCTAACTCAACTGATTTAAGGAAGAATTATGGAAGAAACTATGGCAAAGAAAGGTTGAAAGTATGTCATATTATGGGAGAGAGGGACATATTGTAGAAGTATGCTACACGAAACATGGTTACCCATCAAATCTAAAGAAAAAGGGAAATAACTGTCAATTATGCCAATATATATGATGAATATGTTGACTATGAAAAGAATACAAAAGAGAGTAATCCTGATGGAAGTGCAGGAAATGTACTTACTGATGATCAGTATAAAAGCTTAATAAGCCTGCTCAAATAAACTAAGATTGTAGAGAGAAATGATGCAGGAAATGCTGGAAGTATTGGAGATAATAGACATGTTTCCAATCAACTTTCTGTTGTGAAGCACAAGCTGAGCAATGGATATGGTAATACTGACTGGATCCTAGACTCAGGAGCTTCAGACTACATTTGTAGCTCCTTATCCTTATTCCAGTGCTATGATGAGATAAATGATTTAATTCTTCACCTGCCAGATAGAATCACCTTAATTGCTAATATTATTGGCACAGTGATGTTATCACCCAAATTAACACTGCACAATGTTTTATATCTGCCTTAATTTTCTCTCAACCTTATATCTGTCTCCAAATTATGCATGAATATAGATTGTCAGCTGATTTTCAGTAGCAATTCATGCATGATACAAAAAAGGAAGAAGAGCTTGATGATTAGTTCAGTTAAGATACATGGAGGTCTGTATTATGTTATAGGTACTAAAGGTAGTGATTTTTTTCCCAATAAAATCTTGTAATGTAGTAGATTATAGCCTTGAACTTACTATTCCATTGAGTAGTTTTTGGCATTTTAGACTAGGACATTGCTTAAACATAAGATTAGAACTCATCAAGGGTCAATATGATTATATATCAAGGCCAGATTATAGTTTGTGTGATGTTTGCCAAATAGCCAAGTAAAGAAAATATGCTTTTACTCCTAGTACTTCAATAGCTAGTAGTAATTTTGCCAAATAGCTAGTATTAATCTTGAACCTTTCTCCATTGTTTTTGTTGATGGACATAAGTATTTTCTCACCATTGTGGATGATAGATCTAGATTTATTTGGATTGTCTTGATGCATAACAAATTAGAAACAAGGACGCACATCTAGGATTTTGTTAAAATAGTTAAAGTACAACATAGTGGCAGAATTAAAACCATGAGGAGTGACAATGGTCTTGAATTTGCAATACCTATTTTCTATTAAGAGAAGGGAGTAGTTCATGAGACGACCTTCCCTGAAACTCGTCAACAAAATGCAAGAGTTGAGAGGAAACATAAGAACATCCTTAATGTAGCAAGAACTTTGTTGATTCAAGCAAGATTGCTTAAGAAGTATAGGACATATGCATTTTTACATGTTGTGTATCTTATAGATCGGGTTCCTACTCCTATTTTACATAAAAAATGTCTATTTAAGATTCTATTTAACTCACAGTCAAACTACATAATCTGAAAGTTTTTGGATCACCGTGCTATATTTCAACATTGGTGGTTGGCAAGAAAAAGTTTGATCCAAGAGCAGAACCTTCAGTGTTTCTTGGATTCTAATCTACCACTAAAGGTTTCATCACTCTTAGTCTGAAATCTCATGCAGTAAGTGTCTCAAGAAATATAAGATTTTATGAACAAGTACTGTAACATCTTGGATGTTTGATAAATTGAAAATAAGATAAAATATGTTTAGGGTGTAAAATAATAATAAATAAAGGAAGAAAGTGGAAAATAGAATTTTAAATGGAATTTCAAGGAAAATAGAATCAGGGGCCTGACGCGTAGCGTCAGGTGCACATTAGTGACCTGACGCGTAGCGCCCTGCTGACGTATAACATCAGATTCGCGATCAGCTTTTAATAGAGGATCAGAAACATAACGCGTGACATGCAAACAGTTTTTTCTTCCTCTTCCTCTTTCATTCTAAACCCTAGAAGCTCAATCCATGAGGGATTGTTGGTGGAGCTTCACATTTATCATGGCTATGGTGTTGAGGAATTGAGGTAAGGCTCATGGAACTTCTAATTTCAAGCTTCTCCTCTTCCTTCTCGTTTCTTTCTTTGAAACTGAACCATATATGTTAATGGGAAGCCATGATTTCGTGTTCTGCAATGTTAGAGAGTTAAATTATTGTTCCTACATTGATGGGTATAATGAAAAGCTAAGGGGTTTTGTATTCTGACGCTTGTAGGTTTGGATTTAAGGATTGGAAAGTCGTTTGATACGGAGGAACTTGGAAACAAAGGTCGGAAATAGAAATGGTAAGCTTCGGTAACTTAAAGTTGGAATTCGGGATCACTATAAGGTTATGGATTACGGTTTAGTAATTATGATAATTTATTGAAGCTTCGTTAAATTTGTTTTAGAGTTTTAAGGATTCAGGAAAGGACCCAGCAAGTGATTAGAAGCCTTGGAAAGCTCAGAATTGAGGTAAGGGGGGTGTGTTGGGTTAAAGTTAGTATAGAGACTTACTTGGGCTGTTAGCGGCTAGGGAAAATATATGTTATAGCCATTATTAGATGTTTTAATTGAATTTAGGAATTTAATTACATGAAAGGGTAGAGAATTAGAAAGTAAGAATGCATCCCTGGAAATGAGAAATAAATAAATGGGTAAGCGTATAGTAGAATATGTTCATATGTGATGATTAGAGGAGTATAAAATATGAATAGCCTATATGCGGTAAGAAAATGTGTGAAATAAAGTAGTGTGATGTAAAATAGGTATACTATAATTTATGAAAATAAAAGTGAATTAAGTGGATGGTACATGATATACATGAATATATATATATATATATATATATATGTGTGTGTGTGTGTGTGTGAGAGAGAGAGAGAGAGAGAGAGAGAGAGACGAGTAAGTGGGGATTCAATAATGTGAAACACGATAATTAGTGACTGATAATGCATGGAAGATACCACTGAGATAATAAGACTATGTAATCGGAAGAGAGATTTCAGATAATAATGAATAATCATGATAGGAAAATAATATGGATAAATTTAGAATGGATTGATGATGAATTTTAAGTTAATAGGCAAAGTTGAGGTAAAAAAGGATGTGTTGATAATGATAGAATAGCGTATATATGGATATTATGCGTATGTGTTATTTGATATTAATCCTTGTTAGGATGCGAAGACAAGTTAAAGATAATAGTGATTCGTGTTCATGATCAGCGGTGCATTGGTGATATATGTCAATATATGTATATGCTGATTTGGTATGATTAGAACTGTGTAAATGTTGATGGAAATGAATAATGTGAGTACCTATGTTGAAAGGATGGTTACAATGACATGACATGATTTTGATTTCACAAATAAAATTAATACTTGTTGTAAATGAATATGAATAAGGATTTGTGATATCATATGCGATATGTTGATGGGTTTGGCAAGCCGGCCACCATGCGTTATGAACACATGTTAGTTTCTGACATTTGTGTATGTGATTGATGATGTTTTAATTATATTGAGTAACATATTATAGATGAAATACCTTGGATACTGTTGAGGGCGGGGAGTGATCGCCGGTGTGATACACGGTAAAGGAGCGGCTCCTGGCAGGCTTCCAGTAGAGGGATTATATGACTATGTTATGATGATTATGTGATTATATGGTGGAGGACAACTGATGATATGTGATACCCGCGTTTTGGCTTCCGTGGTCAAGTCGGACCCAGTTGAGCTACCCAGAGGTCTATGACCCAGTGGTTGAGGGGGAGCCAAGTCGAGCTCGGTGAACCAAGTCGGGTTCACGGAGTGTCAAGTTAGACTCTCAGCTGAAGGTTGATCCTTTTAGTATCCGGATACTAGGAGTCTGCTATGTATATATGAGAGTCGGTTGTGTTTTACACCCGTTGACTGATGCGCATGTTGTTGATGATGTTTATGGTATGTGATGTATATTATTGAGTTGATATAATATCGATAGAAATGGAATAACAAATTAGAGGATAAGTGGCTATGTACGTATGTATGGATGTGATGGATCATGATATGATGAAGATGGTATTAGGTTATGGTAACCAACATAATTATGCAGGTATATCAATGAGAATGACAAAATACAAAAGGATGTGAAAAGTAATTGCTATCATTGGATAATTATGCCTAGGATCGTAGCTATGCCATGCACTTTCCTAATTTTGATATTTATTTCTATATTAATTCTTAATTCCAATCACTCACCCCCTGTATTGTGGTTTTAGTGACTGTTGGCAGGTATGGATGCACACCATGGAGGCAAAAGCTAAATGAGGCTAGGACGATATGGAAACGAGGAAAAGATATATACATAATTATGCAATTGTTTATTGATTTATAAAGATGTTGAATTTTGTTACCCTGTTGGCGTGAATATGTATTGACGTAATATGGTAGCATTTCGTTATGTTTGTGTGTTATATGGCATGGAGCCACTACATGATTGCATGATATGGGTAGGTCTTGAGATATATGCATGCTTAAATGATATGTGAAGTGTGATTGCATATTGAATTGTTGATGTATGTAATGACTTATAGATTATATTTAATGAATTAGCTATGTTATAATTATTAGGATAGCCGGATGGTCTCAGTGTGTGATGATGTATGATAATAGTTGATGATGTTGATGAGAAATTGCATGATGATGAATTTAGAATTGGAATATGGTGTGATGATGACATGGATGAAATTAGGCTTAGGCTGGATGAGATGATTAGCTATATAATGTGTGAATCGAATGTATGTTGGCATAGAGCCATTGCGTGAATGATTGTTATGGGCAGGTATTGATTATGTGTATGATTGATGGGCGGTGTGATCGTGCAACTGATTGATGATTTAACTTATTTTAGGAATTATGCATATAGTGGGTTTTGTAAGTGAACTGTTCTTTACAGGGGGTGTAGAAGTATGCTTGTAGAACAACTCAAAATATACATATAAATGTGTTTTTGATACAAAGCAATGTGTGTATAAATATAAATACGGAGAGTCTTTGTATATTGAGGCGGAATGCAATGTACTCTGGGGCGGTGTCACAGTCCGCCTGACGGGATCTACGTTGCCTTGACCCGATTGGGGGTGGTACCTGCAATCGTTCTCCGACGCTCAAGTCAGTATTTCAAAATACTTAGAGACTTAGAAAGACAGTCAGAGAGAATTATGCAAGTAAGAGAGTGTAAGGTTCAGAGAATGGGGAAAAAGATCCCTTATACCTTTTCGAGAGAGGTTTATATACCTGTTACTGGTGCTCCATTATTGGTAGGACCCGCTACTTGTCTTCAGGCATAATGCTGAAAAGGTAGTGGGTCCCTGCGCCGTTTACATGCACAATTATTGTAGTAGGTATCACAACTTGTCTGGAAAGCGTTAGTGCTTTAATATTTTATTGTTATTTCCCTTTATGCGTGACAGCGTGATTCCCATTATTAACCTCTCAAGACAGAGTCAATCTCGTGCCGGGGTTGTGAGTATGGGCTCGCTACGCAGTAGGGGAAATTCGGTATTCCGCCAATATTGAGCCTATGGCTTGGCGGGGTAACAACTTTGGCGAGGTTACATTCCTTGGCGGAGTAACATGCCTGGACGGAGTTACATTCCTTGGCGGGGTAACGTGCCTGGGCGGAGTTATGAGCCTTGGCGGCGTTACTTGCCCTGGCGGTATGCACTCCGTATAGTATTTGTAGTGTATTTGCAGAGTACTTCTCTTTATTCAAAATGCTGATCTGGCAAGGCATTAAAGCCATGCTCTTGGGGGCCGGTGTTAGGACCGGATCATATGCCCCCTAGCTTGTTATAGTGACTGGCGGAGTCACTTTAATAAGCTATAACACTTAAGTTTAGCTTTTGTAGGCATGGGTTTAGGCGGTATTTGCTAGTTCAAGATTTGTGGACAAGTGCTTTCATGCATTTATTGGTTTGTCATTACTTGTCACGCCTGTCATTAATGCGCCTCGAAACCACGTTTTTTGTTCTTCAGTCTCCTATTGCCACGTATGCCCTCGTAACGGTTGCCATTCCAATGATGGGACATAAATACGTGTGATGGCATTTGAGAACCGTTTTCGAGGTTATTACCGTGGGCCTTGGATTTTGAAAACGTGGCCCATGAAATATCTTCCCTTAGATATATCTATTGGTTTCAGCAAAAAAGGAACCGTCAGTGGGACAAATCCAACGGTTGTAAATGCATATTTTAATTTTAGAACCGTTGATGAGATTTATCTAACGGCTGCAAACACATCTTCGAGATTTCTGATGATTCGCTTATTTCCCCCCAAGCCATGCCTATAAATAGGTAAACTTTCAGAAGGGAAATGTTTTGCTTCATCTCTCACTTCGCATTTGTTTGCTGAAAGAGTTTTTGCTACTCTCTTGCGAGTTTATTGGTGTTTGGAGTTCTTCTATCTTTTCAGAAGCTTAAGGTACTTGCTTCTTCCTCTTCTTTGCTTCTTCATTTCCATTGGGTTAGCTTTGTTTTCCCTTATTGTGTGTTCGTAAAAAGGAAGATGAGAGGAAAGAGGTCAGAGTCACGTTCTAGGGTTTCTGTTCGTCCCATGTTTTCTGACATTGAGAGTGGAGATGAGGCTTTTTATACTAGGAGGGACTCGACGTTTTATAGCAGCGTGGAGTACTTTAGTAATGCTGTACATTCATTTGTGTCAGGAGGTGTTTCCCATACACAAGTGCTGACTATGGCAGAGTGTCGAAATGTTGTGTTGCATGGACTGGATTGGGAGAAGACACTCGAGAGTGACCCCTACTGTTGGGTTGAGGAAGATGTCAAGGATGCTTCCTCTCGACATGCGACAACAAGCGGAGGGGTAGTAGAGTTGCCTGTTCCGGTTTGGAAGGATGAGAGGTATGAGGATAGGTTCATCGTCCGTTCACCCAAGACGTATGAACGGGTTTGCCATCGTCCTCAGAATGATCGTACCATATATATGTACGATATTCTATTTACCCAGTTAGGGGTGCGCTTCCCATTGAATAAATTCCAGATGGGTGTGCTTAGGTTCTTGGACTGTGCCCCTTCTCAGCTGCATCCTAATGGTTGGGGAATAGTTTGCAGCTTTGAGGTGATGGCTAAACATTTGGGGTTTACGCCTACAGTGGCGTTGTTTTTCGCTTTCTGCCGCATTATGAGGAGAGTAAATATGAAAACCGGCGGCATGGGTTTTGTGACTCTCCGGGCGGAGCCAAAGATTTTGAACTTTAAGGCGTTTGCTGACTCCGCCAAGGAAGGCGGACTTCACTTCAGGATGAGTTTTGTGAAGGTATCCGTCAGGAAGGACAAACCTGTTTTTTGGCGGAATAAAGAGGGTGTTGATAGATTTCCAGTGGCATGGACGCATGAGCACTTTCTCTTAACCAAACGAGCGTATGAAGTTGAAGAGGGTGCTCTATCGGCGGCGTCTGTGGAAGTACTCCGAATGTTGAAGGAGTACAACTCCGTCCACAAGCTGATTCTTTGTCGAAGGCTGCTTGGGCGGGATGCTCAAGGATACTTGAGTAATATTACGAACAATTGCAATGTGATTGAGTATTACCTCTATCTTGCATTTTCTAATCGTATCCTCATATTGTTATTTCGCAGGAGAAATCGCTGAGTTCCCTGGGATGGAGCGTATCAAGCAGATGCAAATGAGCCGCAGGGAAATGAACACGGAGAATAATGTGCAGCCCAGGAGGAGTCTGACTGCTGCCCTCACAAAGACCCTTCCTTTCCCTGCCTCCACCAACATAGTAACTTTTGAAGGTGGTGCAGGATCTTCAGCAGCTACTGTTGAAAGGCGTTCTAAAAAACGCCAAGAACCAGAAGCTGCTGAAGAAGAAGAAGAGGAAATAGACCTCCAGCCCTTGCAAAGAAGGAGGACCAAAAGCAAGAAGAGGGTTGAGGAAGGAGCATCAATTGATGCTGCTATTAATTTGGAGGAGACTCCGGAAGTACCTGTTGCGGGTACTTCTGCCGCTATGGGCGGAGTTGAAGGCATCCCCGAAGAAGATGTCGAGGGGGAGCAAGCGGAGGGATTCCAAGCCTCTTCTGACCAGGATACGGGGGACGAGGCAGGGAGAGTTCAAGTTTCCCCAGTCCGCCCGTCTGAGGATCCCGCCCTGAGCTTGACCACTCGAGGGACAGCCGTTTTTCCCATTGATGTGCCAGGGGAATCATCCAGGCGGTTTGTCTCTTTGCCTGAGGCGGGGTCTCGCTTGAATCCCTTTCTGTACTTTACAAATACGGGATCCCGCCAGTCAGAGAGGCGTGATCCAGAATTCATCCTCCGCCCCGACATCGACTTTGATGAGATTCCGGAGGCTGCTGCAGCTGCGAGGTGGCACCTTGCAGAGATAGATGGTTTCTTGGCCTCTGTCCCCCGGATCGCTGACGTTGCTGCCGAGGCCAACATGTTTCAGGCGTCTTACCACGAGTCTGTGGAAAAGATTCGTAGCTTGGAACATGACAATGAGCAGCTGTCCGAGGTGATCAAGGCCAAGGACAAACACCTTGACACCGCCGATGCCAACACCAAGAAGCTGGAGGAGGAGCTGGCTCGGGTGAGAGCTGACAAAGCTTTGCTGGAGAAGCAAGTCTCCGGCTTAAAAGAGCAAAACACAAAACTGGGCGAGGAGGTGAGTGGCCTGACCCAGGTGAGGGCTGTCAATAATCTGCTGAAACAACAGATTTCAGACTTAATTCAGCAGAAACAAAAATTGGGCGAGGATGCAAGTGAGCTCCAGCAGAGGTTGATTTTCCTTGAACTTGATAAAGCCACTGCTGAAGATGCCTGGGTGGCGGAGTTAGACCAAGCAGCTACTGCGTATACTAACCTTGAAAAACAGGTTGAAGTGTTACAAGCTGAAAAAGCTACCTCTGATGCCGCCAATGAAAAGCTTGACAAGGAGTTACAATCCACGCTGGATGCGGCTGAGGCAGCGATTGATGATGCTTTCAGCATGGCTGTTCGTCAACTCCGTTATCGCAATCCAGGCGTTGCTCTGTCCACCACAGGCATTCATCCTTACTATGAATTTATCAATGGAGAATTGATGGTGCCTGTTCAAGGGGGTCATGCTCCTGCGCCCAGTGTTGAATATATCTTGGCTGACTTGCCTCCCTCTCAAAGTTTAAGCAAACCTGGTGAAGGTTAGGCCACCTCTGCCCAACAAGAAGGGATGTCGTCCGACCCTTAAAGACCAGCTCCTGAAACCCTTCACCAGCTTTTATTTTTTTTTTGAATTTTGTTAATATTGCCTTGTTCCAGGATAGGCTCTGGACTTTTATCAATCCTTGACAATATTAATGAAGCATATTTTCTGCAAATGTATACTTGTTCATAGAAGTAGTGTTTAAGTCCGTTGTATTTATGCCTTGTAAAATGATATTGAGAAGGCGGAATATTACTCCGTCAAGCCATAGGCTCAACACAGGTGGAATATTCATTTGAGGACTTAATGAAATATGACTAAGTACAACGAGGCGGAATAGCCTGTTTGTAATTCTGGTGAAGTAAAATTCAGTAAGGAGGCGAAGTAGCCTCTTAGGAATTTTAATGAAACAAATTCAGTAATGGGGCGGAGTAGCCTTTTTAAGAATTTAACTGAAGTAATTTCAATAATGAGGCGTAGTAACCTCGTGGGAATTTCATTGAAATGATTTTAATAGTGAGGCGTAGTAGCCTCTTAGGAATTTAAAAGGAATTGGATTCCGTAAGAAGGCGGAGTAGCCTCTTAGGAATTTCCAAGGAATTGGATTCCGTAAGAAGGTGGAGTAGCCTCTTAGGAATTTTAATGAAGCTGGATTCCGTAAGAAGGCGGAGTGGCCTCTTAGGAATTTAAAAGGAATTGGATTCCGTAAGGAGGCGGAGTAGCCTCTTAGGAATTTCCAAGGAATTGGATTCCGTAAGAAGGCGGAGTGGCCTCTTAGGAATTTCCAAGGAATTGGATTCCGTAAGAAGGCGGAGTAGCCTCTTAGGAATTTCCAAGGAATTGGATTCCGTAAGAAGGCGGAGTAGCCTCTTAGGAATTTTAATGAAGCTGGATTCCGTAAGAAGGCGGAGTGGCCTCTTAGGAATTTAAAAGGAATTGGATTCCGTAAGGAAGCGGAGTAGCCTCTTAGGAATTTCCAAGGAATTGGATTCCGTAAGAAGGCGGAGTGGCCTCTTAGGAATTTCCAAGGAATTGGATTCCGTAAGAAGGCGGGGTAGCCTCTTAGGAATTTCAATGAGATTGGATTCCGTAAGAAGGCGGTGTGGCCTCTTAGAATTTCAATGAGATTGGATTCCGTAAGAAGGCGGTGTGGCCTCTTAGGAATTTCAATGAGAATAGATTCCGTAAGAAGGCGGAGTAGCCTCTTAGGAATTTTAATGAAGCACAATTTTACAAGTGTTGAACTTACTTGAACTTGTTGGGTAGTGCTTGAGTTTGTTGCTCATGTACTCCGTAAAACATTGGGAGTTAGGCAGAGTCAACTTTTGGATGGAATGTTCATCCTTTTGCATTTTGATTGGAGTGCGACTCCTGATTGAATGAAAATCATCGAAGTGGGGATTGCTATGGTGCAGCATATAGCTGCGACACCAATTTATCCTGCAAGAAATTGGTTAAACCTTCGAGGTGGTATGGTGCAGCATATAGCTGTGACACCAATTCATCCTACAAGAATTTGGTTAAACCTTCGAGGCGGTATGGTGCAGCATATAGCTGTGACACCAATTCATCCTGCAAGAAATTGGTTGGATTTTGGGGTTAGCGTGGTGCAGCATATAGCTGTGACACCAGCTCTTCCCACAAGAAGCCTGCAGGACCTTGGGGGCGAATTAGTGCAGCATATAGCTGTGACACTAGTTCTTTCCATAGGCGGCCTGTAGGACCTTAGGGTCGGTATGGTGCAGCATATAGCTGAGACACCAATCCTTTCCCCCCAAGCAGTTTTTTGTACCTTAGGGTCGGTATGGTGCAGCATATAGCTGAGACACCAATCCTTTTCCCCCAAGGAGTTTTCTGTACCTTAGGGTCGGTATGGTGCAGCATATAGCTGAGACACCAATTGTTTCCCCCCAAGGAGTTTTCTGTACCTTAGGGTCAGTATGGTGCAGCATATAGCTGAGACACCAATTCCCCAAGGAGTTTTTGTTGACTCCGTTTGTGAAGCGGCGTTGCAAGTTGGTTGATCTTTATGGAATAAAGAGTTATGCATTTGTGCTTCAGTTTTAGAGTCATTGTTTTATCTGCATGGGAACAAATTCTGCCATGGATAATCAATTCAAAGTTAGAGTGAAGATTAAATACAGGTAGGCATTTCATTGAGAATGGAACTACATAAAGGATTGAGTTGGGATATATCTTTTCGAAACCTTTTCAAGGAAGCATACAGAGGAAGATCCTTGAGTTAGGAAGAAAAGATCATACCGTATTACCCAACTAACTGTAATATATGCGTAAATTTAAAATGTTCCATTTATTTCTGACCGGAGTGCCATCCAAGTTTTCTAGGCGGTATGTACCCTTGCCCAAGACCTCGATGACTCGGTATGGACCTTCCCAATTTAGTGCCAATTTGCCTTGGTGTGCAAATTTGTTGCCAATGTTGGCCCTTCTCAGGACCAAATCTCCTTCTTTGAAACGGCGTTCGCACATGCGTGTATTATACCGTTTGGCGGCCTTTGCTTTGACAGCATGATCTCTCACAAAGGCTTCCTCTCTCAACTCCGCCAAAACCTCCAATTCGTGTGCGAGGTTCTGTTGATTGGCTTCCTCATTGAAATGGAGGACTCGAGCTGAAGGGGCCGTTAATTCAATGGGAATGACAGCCTCGACTCCATATGTCAGCCGATACGGAGATTCATTCGTGGTGGAATGTGGGGTGGTTCTATATGCCCATAAAACATGGCATAACTGATTTGCCCAGTCTCCCTTTGCCTCACCAAGGCGTTTTTTGAGGCCCTTCAAGATTTCTCTGTTGGCGACCTCTGCTTGTCCATTGGTTTGAGGGTGTTCCACAGAAGAGAAAATCTGCGTGATGCTGAGATTTTCTAAGAGTTCAGTGAACTTGCGATCTGTGAACTGGGTGCCATTATCAGTGACTATGCGTTCAGGGACTCCGAAACGTGCAATGATGTTCTCATAAACGAATCTTCGAGTCCTGGCTGACGTTATGTGCACCACTGCCTCTGCCTCAATCCATTTGGTGAAATAATCGACACCAACTATCAAGTATTTGATACCGCCGGGCGCAGTTGGGAATGGACCTAGAATATCCATACCCCATTGATAGAAAGGCCAGGGCGTTATTGATGATGACATTTCCTCAGCTGGAGTATGGTGAAAATTCGCGAATCGTTGACATTGATCGCATTTTTGAACATATGAGGCAGCGTCTTGCTTCATAGTGGGCCACCAATACCCCGCCCTGAGGATTTTTCTCACTAGACTCCGTGCCCCTGGATGATGTCCACACTGCCCTTCATGGACTTCTTCCAAAACAGCTGGCACCTCGTTTTCATTTATGCAAATTAAGTACGGGACAGAAATTCCTCGGCGGTATAGCTGCCCATCCAGGAGTGTATAATAGGGTGCCTCCCTCCTTAGCTTCTTTCGCTCAAGATCATCCGTGGGTAATTGTCCATTAACAAGATAACGAACTATTGGTGTTACCCAGGAGTTGTCATCAACGGGGCGGCTTTTAATCATATGAATTGAAGAGGGTAGGGATATACTTGGCTCCGCCAGAGTACTCTGTACAACCGTGGTTGTACATCCCGCCTTCTTTGTGCTGGCTAACCTGGACAGGATATCAGCACGTGTATTTTCTTCGCGAGGTACATGCTTGAAAGTCACTTCATCGAAGCGCTGTTTCAACTCATTGACGCAGTCCAGATATTGTTGCAGTAGAGGTTCTTTAGCCTGATACTCACCAAGAATTTGTGAGATGACTAGTTAAGAATCACTACATAGGGTGACAGTTTTGGCCCCAATATCTTGTGCTGCTCTGAGTCCGACTAAGCAGGCTTCATACTCCGTCTGATTGTTAGACGTAGTGAAGGTAAAGTGTAACGAAATTTCAAGATGTACCCCGTCATCACTTTCTATGACGATTCCTGCTCCGCATCCTTTGCTGTTTGAAGACCCATCGACATATATTGTCCAGTGTGAATGATCTGCGTCTGGGCTAGAGCCTGTTAATTCAACTACGAAATCTGCTAGGACTTGCGCCTTGATAGCAGTTCTTGGTTCGTAGGATATGTCGAATTCAGAGAGTTCTATAGCCCATTTGATCATTCTTCCTGCCAAATCTGGTTTGAATAATATGGTACGGAGTGGCAAATCTATGCGAATCAGGATGGGATGTGCATGGAAATATGGTCTTAGGCGTCGTGAGGCCCAAACAACTGCAAGTGCTGCCTTTTCAATCTTCTGATAACGGCACTCCGCACCATGCAATGTTTTACCAGTGAAGTACACCGGTCGTTGGCCTTCAACTGTTTCCTTGACCAGGGCCACTGCCAGCGCTTCATCTGAAACAGATAAATAAACAATGAGTTGCTCACCTGGGCTTGGTTTTACCAGGATTGGAGGGCTGGCTAAGACATTTTTCAGGCTCTGGAAGGCTGCCTCTTGCTCTGGGCCCCAATTGAATTTCTTATCCTTCTTCAGCATCTTGTATAAGGGAAGAGAACGATGAGCCATTTTTGGCATGAATCGTGCTAGAGCAGCGATTTTTCCATTGAGGGATTGTACCTCTTTCAGTGTTTTGGGGCTCTGCAACTCTTGTATCACACGACACTTGTCAGGATTAGCTTCTATGCCTCTTTGTGTTAACATGAAACCCAGAAATCTCCCCCCGGGCACAGCAAATGTACATTTTAGTGGGTTGAGTCTCATGTTGTACTGCCGCAGGCGTTGGAAAATGAGGCGTAGGTCTTCAACATGGTCTCCTCCTTCTGGGGTTTTGGCAATGATATCATCAATATAAACCTCCACCAGCTTTGTGTGCATGCCCTCAAAGACTTTGTTGATCATGCGCTGGTAGGTGGCCCCAGCGTTCTTCAGCCCAAATGGCATGACATTGTAGCAAAAGACTCCTCTGTCATTGATAAATGCTGTTTTCTCCTGATCATCCTCACACATTGGAATTTGGTTGTATCCGGAGTAAGCATCCATGAAGGATAGATACTTGTATCCTGATGAGTCATCAACCAGTCTGTCAATGTTGGGGAGAGGATAAGGATCTTTGGGACAACATTTATTCGAATCAACGTAGTCTATGCACATGCGCCATTTGCCATTGGCTTTCTGCACCATAACCACGTTGGACAGCCATGAAAAGTAACGGAGTTCCCTGATGAACCCCGCCTTAAGGAGTTCTTCAGTTTGTTCGCAAGCAGCATTTTGCTTAGCAGGACCCATACGCCGTTTCTTTTGTGCCACTGGCTTAGTTTCAGGATACACCGCCAGGCGGTGGCAACAGAAGTTAGGATCCATACCAGGCATGTCTGCGGCTGTCCAGGCAAAAATTTCCTTGTACTCATGGAGGAGTGCAATCAGTCTTGCCTCCACGTTAGGCTCCAGTTTGTCATTGATGTTAGTGATTTGCTCCGGGGTGCTGCCCAGAACAATAGGCTTGGAACCACCATCAGGAGTTGGTTTCAAAGGGTTCAGTGGGTCTATAGAAGACTCCGCCCTGGGATCAAGATCCACCAAGTTGACGGATGCCGCCGTACTATTTCCTTCGTTCAATTTTCTTTTCTTAGACATGGTTTCAAGCTTCACCATGTTAAGACTTAAATTGTAACAATAACGAGCCATCTCCTGGTCACCCCTGACAGATGAGACTTGATTATCTTTATCGATGAACTTGATTAACAAGTGGGGGGTTGAAACAATGACTTCCATGGCATTCAGAGTAGGCCGCCCAATGATGCCATTGTATGGGGATTTAACATCAATGACAAGAACCCTGGATTTCACAGTCCTTGCTCCAAGTTCACCATCGAAGGTAATCCTTGTGTCCAAGTAGCCTTTAGTAGGCTGTTTGGCGCCATTAAAAGCTGTAAGGTCCTGTGTGTAAGGCTGCAAATCAGCGTCAGTCAGTCCCATGCGTTTAAAACAGTCATAAAAAATAACGTCGCAGGAACTTCCCTGATCAACTAGGATGCGTTTTACATCCATATTAGCGATCACCGCAATGATCACTACCGCATCATCTCCCTCAGGAATGGTTGGGCCAAAATCATCATCTGTGAAAGTTATAGGCGGAGTCTTAACTCCGTCCCTGAATGGGCGATATTCTTTGTTCTTGCCCTGCACAGATAAGATCATACGATGATGATTTTTCCGGGCGGTGTTTGAGGGTCCGCCTCCTGCGAGGCCTCCAGCAATCATGTCCACCACCTGCCTTTTACCTCGTGATCTAGGTTCGGGGCTCGGTTCTCGTTGGGCGGACTCCAGAACAATGCCTTTTTGTTTCTCAGACACCGCCGCACGTTTTGGTTCCCGAGTACTATCAGGATCCGGAGAACGATCACGATGTCGCTTTTCAAACTTCTCAGGCTCATCATGAGATTTGCCTTTGAACAGGTAATGTTTCAGTTTACCTTCACGAATGAGCACCTCAATGGTATTTTTGAGTTGCTTACATTCTTCTGTGGTGTGGCCAACTGACTCATGGAATTCACAATATTTTCTTGGGTTTCCACCGCGCCTGATTAGGGGTGGACGTTGAATTCCATAAACATTGAGGGTGGTCCATCATATTTCACGCAAGATTTGCTCGCAAGTCGTGTTCAGTGGTGCATAGTGAGCAAAATTGAACACGCGTCTGTCTTGCTGTTTGAAAGGTTGGTTCCCTACTTTGTCCCTTTGGTGGGACTTGTCATTCTTCAACGGCTTCTCTTTCCCCTTGTCGTGAGGTGAAGTTGCAGGGGGTGGTTTACTGCGAGATGCAGTGGCTTCCAAATGCATCTCGATACCCACGTACTTGGACGCCTTCCTGCGAAATTCCTCCATCGTGGTTGGAGGTCCCTTTGCCAAAGACAAAGCGAAAGGTGACTTTGGTTGCATAGCTTCTATGAGAATATGCAACTGGATTGCCTCTGTCAGATCAGGGACCATGGCTGCCTCCTTGTAAAATCTCTTAAGGAAATCCTTCAGAGATTCTTTGTCGCCTTGTTTGATCTGAGCCAAGGTATGAGAGGTTCTGGGTGCATCCCTGGAGATCACGAAGTGGCTTCCAAAAGCTGAGGCCAGCTCCTCCCACGAATCAATGGAACCTGAAGGTAAGCTCTTGAACCAACTAAGAGCTTCGCCTGTAAGGGTTCTAGGGAACATTCTGCACATGACATCCTCCTCAGCTCCTAGAAACATAGCCTCGTAGATATAAGCATCTAAATGCTTAGAGGGATCTGTTTCCCCAGTATATTTCCCTATAGAAATGGGCTGCATAGTTTGCAAATGTTTGGGTACATGTGCATTCATAAGCCTTTTGGAAAATGGGATGCTCATCTTATACCCTGAGGGGGATGCGTTTGAGCCTGCTCTCCTTCCTTCTTGATGCTGAGCATTCACCAGTGGGAGGCTTCGTTGCTCCTCCATGTATGTAGGAATACGAGAGTAGTGAGGAGTACTTGATTCCTCCTGCATATGTGGTTCATGATATGGCTGTCTTGCGGGACCAGCTTTCTCATGCACTAGGTTTGCTTTTTCACGACGAAGTTCCGCAAGTTCTTCTCTCAACATTCGAATCATGTCATCTCTTGGATCTAGAGAATCAGCTTGCGTTGCTTTTTTCTGAGCATCATCATCGAAGTTAAGACGTCTGGGATTGAGTGGAGGAGAATCCTCGTTCTGCATCTCTAGTCCTTGTCTCTCCATTGATGATGAAGATTGATCAAAGATTGTGGGATTACCAAGTTTACAGGTCCCACTGGGCGTGCCAATGAACTGTTCTTTACAGGGGGTGTAGAAGTATGCTTGTAGAACAACTCAAAATATACATATAAATGTGTTTTTGATACAAAGCAATGTGTGTATAAATATAAATACGGAGAGTCTTTGTATATTGAGGCGGAATGCAATGTACTCTGGGGCGGTGTCACAGTCCGCCTGACGGGATCTACGTTGCCTTGACCCGATTGGGGGTGGTACCTGCAATCGTTCTCTGACGCTCAAGTCAGTATTTCAGAATACTTAGAGACTTAGAAAGACAGTCAGAGAGAATTATGCAAGTAAGAGAGTGTAAGGTTCAGAGAATGGGGAAAAAGATCCCTTATACCTTTTCGAGAGAGGTTTATATACCTGTTACTGGTGCTCCATTATTGGTAGGACCCGCTACTTGTCTTCAGGCATAATGCTGAAAAGGTAGTGGGTCCCTGCGCCGTTTACATGCACCATTATTGTAGTAGGTATCACAACTTGTCTGGAAAGCGTTAGTGCTTTAATATTTTATTGTTATTTCCCTTTATGCGTGACAGCGTGATTCCCATTATTAACCTCTCAAGACAGAGTCAATCTCGTGCCTGGGTTGTGAGTATGGGCTCGCTACGTAGTAGGGGAAATTCGGTATTCCGCCAATATTAAGCCTATGGCTTGGCGGGGTAACAACTTTGGCGAGGTTACATTCCTTGGCGGAGTAACATGCCTGGACGGAGTTACATTCCTTGGCGGGGTAACGTGCCTGGGCGGAGTTATGAGCCTTGGCGGCGTTACTTGCCCTGGCGGTATGCACTCCGTATAGTATTTGTAGTGTATTTGAAGAGTACTTCTCTTTATTCAAAATGCTGATCTGGCAAGGCATTAAAGCCATGCTCTTGGGGGCCGGTGTTAGGACCGGATCAGTAAGTTTAAGGAACTGATTAGGTGAATTCGAGATCCGGTAGGTTTCGGGACCCTGGTATCAATAGATCCTCTAGGATATTTAGGAACTGTGTGTATTGGCCTTGGGCCAGTTGAAACCCATTTAGGGTGTTTGGTGCAAGGGTTTTGCACAAAAGGCGTTTAAATTGCGTTTTACGCATAACTTACGCATATGTTGGAATTTTGGTGAACGGGCGACGTCAACAGTTTCTGAATGGGGAAAACATGTGGCCCGCGAAGTTTCGTGGTAATCGAACTTGAAACGGGCCAATAGGGCAGGTTAGAAGTTGGCCGATTGGCCTATGCAGCAGCAGGTGTTGCTACTGGTGTTCTGACGTGTAGTGCCAAGGTTGCGATTGGGAGCTCACTCATAGCGTGGGGCTGATGCTTCAGATTTTGGTTTCTTTTGAAACTAAATAGCTTTGGGGGAACTTAAAGAGTTATATAATTGACATTTTGGGACTTTTTAATGAAAACGTATATTTTCCTAATTATGATGTAATTTAATCATTTAAATGCGAAAAATTTATTGTGAAAATTATTAAAACGGATAGAAAAATAATTATAAAATGACGAAGGATGTCACAAGTACTACCTTATAAAACTCAGCTTCCTTGCCAAACTTGGAGGTATATGCCACAAGCACCTGCAGAATATGTGACTCAATCACTCAGCCTACAACTACAAGTTCTTAAACTTTCTGATTCTCCTTTACCAATTACACCTGCCAAGTCATCCTCACTAGGCCTTCCTACTACTCTATCCTCTATATCACCTGAAATTGTACCAGACCTCCAAACACATAGCCATGTTGCTCCTGGACCTGTTAGAAATAAAAAAAACTACCAATTTTGATTTCCTCATCCAAATACAACTATCCCATTTCCACCTTTATTAATTATACCCAACTTCCACCTACCCATCAAGCATTTACTTTTTCTTTAAACATGGGAAAAGAACCTATCTCTTATGCGGAGGCATCTCAGATAAAAGAATGGAAAGAATCATTGAGTAAAGAGTTTTCTACCTTAGACAGAAATTACACCTGGGAAGTTATGACATGTCCACCTCATGTAGTTCCCATTGGTAGTAAATAAGTGTATAAAATAAAGAGGAAGTCAGATGACACTATTGAGAGGTATAAGGCACGACTTGTTGTAAAGGGTTACACACAAGTTGAAGGTCTAGATTACTTGGAAACCTTCTCCCCAGTTGTCAAGCTTACTACCATTCGAATGCTTTTGGCCTTGGCTTCTATAAAAAGGTGGCATACTTATCAACTTGATGTTGATAATGCCTTCCTTCATGGAGACCTCAAGAAAGATGTGTACATGGAACTACCTCAAGGACTCTCAGTTAACAAACCCAATCAAGTGTATAAGCTGCTCAAGTCTCTCTATAGGTTGAAACAGGAAAGCAAAAGTTGGCATGAGAAGTTCTTCGATTTCCTTTTGTAGCTTGGGTTTGTACAGACTCAATGTGACCACTCACTCTTCATTAAAAAGGATTCTCACTTATTTGTAGCTTTCTTAATATATGTTGATGAAATTATTCTTGTTGGAGACAGTTTACCATCCTTTTCTTTTATTAAGTCACAACTTCATGACTCATTTGGCATCAAGGATTTAGGTACTTTAAGGTATTTCCTTGGGCTAGAAGTCTCTCATATAGAGGATGGTATTGTTGTCACTTAACGCAAATATTGTTTGGATCTCCTCAATGATGCAGGTTTACTAGCTTGTAAACCTACTCGGGTGCCAATGGACTATCATAAGCCTTCCAATGATTCTTTTCCCAGTTGTGCAGAAGCTTTTCCTGATCCATTAACATATCGAAGGCTTGTAGGAAAGTTATTGTACTTTACTCACACTAGACCTGACATCATGTATGTTGTCCAACAACTTAGTCAGCACATGCATTCACTTACCATTGCTCATTTTCAAGCTGTAACAAGAGTGATAAGATATCTTAAAGGAGCACCAGGGCTGGGAATCCTGTTAAGCAAAAATTCAACACTTCAAATCATTGGTTTTAGTGATTCTAATTAGGCTAGATGTCCAACAACCAGAAAATATGTAACTGAGTATTACTTTTAGCTTGGCCAATCTTTGATTTGCTAAAAATCAAAGAAACAATCCACCGTGGCTAAGTCATCAACTGAGGCAGAGTACAAGGCTATAGGAGAAGGTGTTTCTAAGCTAACTTGGTTGAAATATATGCTACACGATTTAAGAGTCGAATGTGAAAATTTTTTTACTCTATTTTGTGACAATGAAAATACTAGACACCTTGCTTTGAATCCCATCTTTCATGGGAGGACCAAACACTTGGAGATTGATTGCCACTTTATTCAGTAGAAGATTACAAATGGAACCTTCAAGTTGTTACCTATAACTTCCAAGAATCAACTTGTAGATGTTCTAACCAAACCTTTGCCACCTAATTTGTTTTCAGTAGCACTTAGCAAACTGAATCTGGTAAAATTATACCAGACTTCAGTTTGAAGGAGCCTAACATAAATATAGGCATGTGTCACATATGACTAAGTTGGTTACTTGTTGTAAGTTTTGTTAGTATGTTTCTCAAGACCATAGGAAGTAATCATGTGCCATTTTTCTTGCTTTATAAACGTGGTAATTGCAATCATTATTCAATAAATGAGAATCAAGAATTCATTGCATTCTTTTTCCTTCTTCATGTTGTCTTCAAGTTTCAATATTGTATGTTATATTTGTTATGGATTCTGAGATTGCTCCAATACAGTGAATTAATTAACAAGGAGCATTTAAGTTTAATGGGAAAAATTATTGGAGAGATACAATTAACTTCTATTAATAATTTTTAGAAAGGGGTTAGCTTATGACTATGTTAGAAATATACCATTAATGTTGATAAAGAGAAATTACAGTAGAACAAATAATATTTGGGAGCTTCTAATTTCCTGGTAACTCGAGTATTCTTGCTTCTTTCTTTTTCTTTTTGGTCAGATTCTTGCTTCTCTCTGAAACCTGAGATTTTAGTTTAATAACCTTAAAGTGGTTACCTAAACCCACGACACCATTAGGTTGATCCCAATGGTTACTACTACTAAATTTTAGAAAGGGATTTTAGTTTAATTCATACATTCATTTGATATATAAAATATAAAATGTATAAACTAAATAAGAGATGCATGACGAATTGAATTATTTATCTAAATTCTTACCCTTAAATGAGCATGTTTTTAAGAAAACTATTCTATATATTTCATGTAGTTACATGACTTTTTATGTATTCATTAACAAGTTTTATTTTTTAAAATTATAGCATATAATTTTATTTATTTATAATATCAATATTTGAATTTAGTTTCAATTTAATTTTGATTTGAAGTTTAAAATTTTAAGCCTGATACCCTATATCAAATTGATGTACCATATTATATTTTTAGTGCTAACATAATTCTGCTGTGTAGAAATTAAAACAACCTGACATGAATTAAAAATAAAAAGTGAAAATATGTGAGTAGAAAAATTTATTTAAGCCTTAAATGTTGTTATAATTTATATGAATTTTTAAATTAATCTCACAATAAGAAAAGGTTGACAAATTTAGTCCGTAGCTTTCGGTCTGGAGATCCTTAAATTCACCAAAAATAAATTAATAATAAAAGGTTAACAAGATTTTTAAAGGTAAACAAGAATAATAGAATTTACTCACTATTAAGATAGAGGATAAAAATAACCTCTTAAAATTGAATTTATAAATATAAGTACCCTAACTAACCCAATATATATATATATATATATATATATATATATATATATATATATATATATATATATATATATATATATATATATATATATATATATAAATAGCAATTCCTCTGTGACGGTGCAAACTCTAGATATAGTGTATGTACCATGCTAAAAGAAGGCAACTTGCAAACTGAGTGTGACGGAGAGCACTTTCATTTCATTCAATATTTTTAAAGTTAGATATATTACTGAGCTGGTGTAATTATCTGTTTAAATTTCACTAAATGCTTTTAGAGTCAGATTTATTTAAACTATAATTTACTTAGAATTTAATCATAATTAAATTGATAATAATAAAAAATTAATATATATTAATTATTTAATCAATTTATAATTAATCAGTGGGACTAATGGAATATAATGATGGTGCTTTGAGCAGCAAGGTGCAAAGAAGAGAAGAGTGATAAGACTTGAGAATTGAGATGTGCTTGTTGTAAAGGAGTGTCCAGTGTGCTGAGTGGGAAAGGGGCGTTCTGAATGAATCCTTGAACTACCAAACTATGTCCACGACATTTGCTGCCAAAATTCACTCTACACTGCATTTTCACAGACCCAAAACCCCTCTCACTTTCTTCTTATTAAATGAGTCCCTGTAGCTATACCTCTATCTGTCGGATATTCATGTTACACGCCTCCAAATCATATCAAATCAACTGAAAACCATCACTATACTTACTATTATTGCACATTTCATGTAGTAGTATAGTATAACAATAGTATTAATTAATTTGATGTAAAACATACACAGACACCTAAGTATTTTATTTTATTTTACCCTTTAACATTTATGTTATGATCATGCCTTGAAGTTCACCAGCCTATATTGTTTAGGCCGAATTGTCAGATTGTGTTTTCTTTGGAATTGTCTCTTGTGTTATGCAAATTCACAGGAGGAGAAAAAAAAAACAACCTTGTTAATGATTGCTTGTTTATTTGTTTATTTATCTTACCCATTAACTTATGTTGTCTACTAGGGGGAGGGCCTCAATCTCAATCAATCATCCCCCACAACCACAGTGAAACAAAAAATACTAATAATTAAATAAATAAAAGTTAAGGCAAAGCAAAGGAGAGTGAGGGTGGGTTCTGTACTGTCCTAGCCTGTCCCCCCCACCCAACACACTCACACACACAAAAACACACTCTCTTTCTTCCTTTCTCACTCTATCTATGACTCTTAACAGTCTAAATCCAAAAGGCACTACCACATTGGCTTTTCTTGCCTTTTGTTTATGTGCTTCCTATGCAATTGTCTATGTCTGCTCCCTCTTCTCAGTACCTTCAAATTGGGAGTGGAAATGGAAATGGAATCACACGTTGAGTTTTTTTTTATGTAACTTATAGAAGTTAGTAATTAGTTTGTTAGGTATGATAAAGTTGAATTGAACTCATAATTTTTTTTTATAATTCTTTATTATTAGACTATTTTATCAGTTCGACTTATTATTATTGTTATTATAATAGTATTCTATTTAATTTAATACTATTCTCTTTTCTTTCCTTATCTTTAAATCCTTCAACTACATGACTTTGTTGTTTTCTGTTCATCATCCAGTTCCACTCTAGCCCTGTTCCAACACTGTGATGCCCCCTTCCAAATATGTTATCTTTTTCATAATTTGACCTCTTTTTCCATGTTATTAATACTCTCCACTTTCTGGGGTTTCCTTTTTCTAAGCCCACTTGGTGACACACTCTTAAAAGTTGTGAATTTTCATTTGGGGCGTTGTTGTTGTTGCTTCTTCTTCTTCTTCTTCTTCTACTTGCATTAGGTGTTCATGGAAATTGATCTGAACAATGAAGTGCTGAGTGAGGTTGAGAAGAATGCAGTCTCTGATAGGGAATGTGAGAGAGTAGTAGTTGCTAGTGTTGGTTGTTGGTCATCTTCAACTTGTTCATCTTCTAGTTGTTCCTCTTCACCTCATGTTTCTTCTTCTTACCTTGAATTGTGGCATGCTTGTGCTGGCCCTCTCACTTCCCTTCCCAAGAAGGGAAATGTGGTGGTCTATTTTCCACAAGGGCACTTGGAGCAGGTTGCCTCTTTCTCTCCTTTCACACCAATGGAGATTCCAACCTATGATCTTCAGCCACAGATCTTTTGCAGGGTTGTCAATGTTCAGCTACTTGTGAGTACCCTTAGATAACTTATTCTTCTTTGCTGAATTTAATGTAAGATGATGTCACCGTTTCCTTGGCCTTCTTGTTGGCTCATTTGTGATTTGCTAAATTGTCACACTTCATTTAACAGGCCAATAAGGAGAATGATGAGGTTTACACACAGGTTACTTTGCTTCCTCAGGCAGAGGTTGGTTTTCATTTGAAGTTGTTTGTGTTTTGGTGTGTGACGGTTTTCAAGTTTTCAAGTTTTCAAAATAGGTAGTTAAGTCCTTGTTTGAAGTCTTCATCCTACACTTAAGTCCTCCTAAGTGAATGATGGAGGCTTTAAACCGAGACTTACGCATCTGTTTTTAGTGTCAGTTTACTTTTCAATTTAGTAGGAAACTAGCCAATTCTGTATAAATAGTTAGATTCTTGTGACATTGAGTTTCTTTCATTGGTTAATTAGAACAAAGAATATTTGTGACTATGTTGAAATGATGCAGCAATTATGTAACTCTTTGAGTACATTGGATTGTTTTCAGTTGGAAATGATGCATTCAGAGGGGAAAGAACTTGAGGAATTTGGAGGAGCAGAGGAGGAGGGAAATGAAAGATCACCAACAAAATCAACCCCTCACATGTTCTGCAAAACACTAACTGCCTCTGATACTAGCACACATGGTGGCTTTTCTGTGCCTCGTAGAGCTGCTGAGGACTGTTTTCCTCCTTTGGTGTGACATCTTTCACAACATAATATCAATGAGTATTGTATGAGTTGAACATTTTAATATGGGATTTTGAAAACTTCAATTTACTCAATTTTTATTCTATTTTTACCTATCATTTGACATGGAAAACAATGACTTAATGGAGACTCGTTTTCTAAATTTAATGACTAAACTAAGGTCTTTACAATCTCAATGAATAAAATATTCAATTCATACAATTTCAAGAACTAATAATTGAGTCTTTGAGACAATTGTTACTGCAGGATTATAAGCAGCAGAGACCCTCACAAGAGCTGGTTGCCAAAGACCTTCATGGGGTGGAGTGGAAATTTCGTCACATATATAGAGGTAGTTTAATTAATTAGAAAAATAAGGTAAGACTTAATAATTTATTAATTTATGTATAGACTAATAATTGGTACACAAAATGGATGTGGTAATTTATTAGGTCAGCCAAGGCGACATCTACTCACCACTGGCTGGAGTATTTTTGTAAGCCAGAAGAATCTTGTTTCTGGTGATGCTGTGCTCTTTCTAAGGTATACATATCTTTAATGTATATATTATATGGAAACACAACTTCCAATCTTCATTTATACACTTCTCTTATTCTATTTATCTTTATTTTAAAGGATAGTTTTTTTTTTCATTGTCACCAATTTTCTACAACAAAAAGGTTCTCTTTCATTTTGGGGGAATATCATTATTTCTCCTTTTTCTATTTTTCCTATTTGGGACAACAAAAAGGTTGTTTCTTTGATTTCGGGGTATAACTGTCAAACCAGAAAACTTCCTATTTAATTTCCTACTTAAATATTAAAACATTAATATTTTTCTCCAATAATATTCAGAAGAGAGAGAAAATATGTTAAATAAAAAGAGTTAATATAATGTAACAAGTGAAGGGTACATAAGGAATTTTCATGCATAACTAAATGTAACTACATTTATTGGTTTGTGTATTTGTTTTTTTAGACAGTTAGGTAGAAATTGAGGGAGCATTAATGAAAAATTAAAAATGTCACCACAGATAAAAAAATAATTAAAATTTCTTCCTACCAAAAATTATATATATTATCACATATGATGCCAACTTTTTTGTATATAAATAGTGAAACATTTTTAAAAAGAATTGTTAAAAAAATGTCATGAAACTGATTTTATGTATAGAAAGGGTTTAGCTACTTCTGAAGTTTTTCTTTTTGATTTTTTGTACATCTCTCTCAGCTCAGCTACGTTAGTCATAATTGTCACCTATTTTAATCACGTTTTCTATATATATTGTAGTTTAAACTAACCTAAGAATCCTGTGTGTGTGTGAGAGTGTGGCACTGGACATTTTATCTGACATTCATAACTCCTATTCCTAAACGTGAATTAATCTCACTTACAACTATTAATTAATTATTAATAATGGTATTCCAATTATTTAGCAGAAACCAATTATCAAATGCAAAAGGATGTATAAAAATAAAGTGTTTTAATGGTCCACAAAACTCGCATGCCTAAAAATATTTAATGTCATTTTTCATATTTATCTAATAAAATCTTACTATTAACATTAAAATAAAATTTAAATTTAAATAGGTATCAGATTAAAATGTTATAATGTCTTTTTATCAAAATTAATGAATTAATATATTTTTTAATATGTATGTTTTGGTATGAATTTCATGTGAAAAAAAAGAATGTAATTAAAGTTAAAGCCATTTTTTGTCCGTGAAAATCTAAGAGTTTTTTTTTTGTTTGAGATACTATATTTGAATTCGAAATGCACCATTATGAAATGGAAAAGTTTTTTTATACAAATTTAATAATGTAAGTCTTGCCAAACTTTGAAAGCAAGAAAAAAAGAGTAGTTATAATACATTTGAAAGGCAATTGAGTCAAACTTGATATTCCAACAATCCAATCACAAAGAAGAGCCTAATTTTCATCATAGAACCTTTAAAGATACTTACTGCTTATTAATGCCTTTGTAGGGGTGAAAATGGTGAATTGAGATTGGGAATCAGAAGAGCTGTTAGACCTAGAAATGGTCTTCCTGAATCAATTTTATGTAGCCAGAACTGCTATCCCAATTTCCTTTCTTCTGTGGCAAATGCAATATCCACCAAAAGCATGTTTCATGTTTTCTACAGTCCAAGGTACTACTGATACTAACAAGCCATGTCTTTTCCTTTGCAACATGAATGAAGTTGTTTACACTACAAATATTTATCTTTAGATTTTGATTTTGTTATGCCAATGCAATTGCCTCTTTATTTTGAGAAAATAATTTTCTTCCCTGTTTTTACTTTTAGATCTGCTTTATTTGTATTGTTCTTTTCTTACAAATCTTTGAAAATAAAACAAAGTCAAAGTAAATAATGCTTTTATAATTAAAAATAAAAAAATAAAATATTCTATCAAATCAAACCACTTCTAAATATGTAATATCAATATTAAAAATGAGTTAATCTAATCAACATGAGACATTTCAAAATTTTCAGCAATATCCATATGAGAGTTATGGATCCTAAGATGAAGTTGAGTGAAATAGCAACAGTTGAGTTCATGTATCCAAATATGTTGTTAGGAGTCAGAGGATTCCTCCCTTAGATATGATGTAGGAATAATCAGCAAATCACTTTCACATGTGCTGGAGGTGGACCAATCAAAGTGTGAGTGTGCAAAATAAAATATGTGGGACCTGCTGTAATCACATGATAAATACTATAGAGATGTGAGGTGATATGTCTATGTGTAATGTGAGTGGGTACTAGCACTATTTCTATGACATTATATGGGGAAAATGGACTTATGAAACCCTCCAATGATGTGAATGGAAAAATAGGGAGCACTATGATTTGGACAGAAATGGTCCATGTCCTTCCTAGAAACTCAAAAGTATGATATCTTTACAGCATGCTTACTAGCTTTGAGTCTTTGACCCTATCATATGGATGGATTTCAATGTTCATGTTCTACTTAGAACCTACTAAAATAATACACACACAATATATAATTTCTCCTCTGCTGGACTTAGCAAAAGAAAAACTTTTGACATAATTTCTAATTTCCTATGGATGAAATTTCTTCCTTCTTTGCCTGCTAACTCTAGTAATAAAATTCTGATGTGTTTCAATTTACTGTTATACAGAGCAAGTCATGCAGATTTTGTTGTTCCGTACCAAAAATATATTAAGAGCATCAAGAATCCAGTGACCATTGGGACAAGATTCAAAATGAGATTTGAAATGGACGACTCTCAAGAAAGAAGGTACTGAACTACAACAAGATCATAAGTTTCTACCCCTATGCCTTCCTTCGAAAAGGATTTTGCAAGTGACATAATACAAGCTTCCTACCTTGCAGGTGTAGTGGTGGCACATTGATTGGAACGAATGATTTGGATCCTTATAGATGGCCTAAATCAAAATGGAGGTGCATGATGGTACATTCTCAATCTTGCTTCATCACTATGCAGTTAGGAGTATTTTCTGAACCATTTTTGTTTGTTGAATCTCACATATCTCTAACTTTTCAAGGAGATATAAGGTTGGCTTGACGGTGAAGGGATAAGGGGAGGAGAGAGTTCATGGATTCAATTCCTTCTGCTAACAAAAATTCGCAAACTAACTACTAACATTTACCTATTCAAAGAAACAAACGTTTGCTTGCACATTCTTTATGTCTCCAACTAGATTGTTTTACATAACATTATATGGAGAATATCTTTGACTTTGAAGGTTGCATCAGCAATCCATCTACAAAGCTAACATTTATGAACTGAGTTGACAAACCACATTGTGATCTCTTCATTGATGTAAGCATGGTGTGTGTGACGTCCAACAGGTCAAATGGGATGAGGATATCGAGACTAACCATCAAGACAGAGTATCTCCATGGGAGATTGATCCTTCTGCTCCCCTGCCTCCCTTGAGCATTCAGTCTTCCCCGAGACTCAAGAAACTGCGGACAAGTCTACAGGTTTCCTCACCTAGTCACCTCATCACTGGTATAAATCCTAAACCTTAAGTAACATAAAATCGTTAGTGCTTGTTAAATTAATGTTGCCTCCGCTCGACAACTACAGTCTTTTAAGGTTGTTGTACACAGATTAAAAAATCATCAATTGAAATAAACTTCCGTTGAATTTCAACAAAAATACCCTTATTTAATTATTTGGTGTTTCATTTATTTTTTCCAACTTCCTACATAGATAAAAGAGAGATTTCTAAAAATGACAATGGTTTTGAAACAAAAATAAATGTCTAAAGGACTACAGTTTTGGAACACAGCTAATATATTATGGACTAATCATCTTCTTATATGCTTCATGTTTTGCTTTGGATGGATGTGGTAAGCAGCGGGAGGCAGTGGATTGCTGGGGTTTGAGGAGTCTGTAAGATCACCAAAGGTCTTGCAAGGTCAAGAAAATGCAGGTTTTGTGTCACTCTACTATGGATGTGACACAGTGACCAACCGGCCAGGTTTTGAGATGAGCTCACCAAGTCATCCAAATCTTGCATCAGCTGGAGTAAGAAAAGTTACCTCTCCTGAACTTGGCAATGTTCACCCTTTCAGTTATGCAGCCTTCATGGAAACAAGCAGGTTTCCAAGGGTCTTGCAAGGTCAAGAAATATGTCCCTTGAAATCCCTTACAGGAAATAAGGTTGATTTGAACATTGGTGGTTGGGGAAAACACAACCTAAGTTGCACAACTTTCAACCTCCATCAAGCAACCAAACCAAACTTTCAATCAGCATATTTTCCTTATGGGGATGTTCACCAAGCTAGTCAAGCTAACATGTTTTGCTCAAAATCAACCAGCTTCCAAAGAGAGAATGTCCCGTTTAACACGCCATCATCTCAGCCAGGGATCATTGTGAATGAAGTTGGACCAAATGAGCATAAGCTGCAGGACAAAATTTCTGCTGCTGCTGCTGCTGCTTCATTAGGCGCTGCAAATATGGTGATTCCAAGTGACAACAATGTTCAAGGAAAGGTAAATGGCTGCAAACTATTCGGGTTTCCTTTGTTTGGGGAAACTACTAACCAAAATTTGCAGAACAGTGCTAAAAGGAGTTGCACAAAGGTGAGGGATGATGATGATGATAACAAAATTATGTTATGATATGCCTTTTTCTCTTTGATGTTTTACCAACCCATATCACAATGAAGGTTCACAAGCAAGGAAGCTTAGTTGGAAGAGCCATTGATCTCTCAAGATTGAAAGGATACAATGATCTGCTGGGTGAACTAGAGAGACTATTTGGCATGGAAGGCCTTCTAAAAGATCCTGATAAGGGATGGAGGATCCTGTACACCGACAGTGAGAATGACATAATGGTGGTGGGGGATGATCCATGGCAGTAAGTACTCAAATTAACACTTTGTTAAAATGCTGAAATAAACTGCCAATTAGCCCTCGAGATTGAATAGGTAGGACATTTTAGTATTTGAGATTTCAAAAATCTTTTACAGTTCATGACTTTAGAAAACGATATTCAATTTAGTTCTGTTAACTTAAGATATCGGTGAAAAATGAAGTAAAAAGGATTTAAATGAATGAATTCTTGCAAAGACAGGAATCATTAGAGAATTTTTGTAGATAACCTCATCATCTCGAGGACAAAAGTGCTGCTTTTCTAGCTTTTATTCAGTTATCAATGATCATCACTTGTCTCGGCTTTAAATGATAGGATAGAACCTGATATCTCTTTTAATCTGTTCTATCTAAGCTATCTAGTGTCGAATTAATGTGCTGTCTTTTCTAGGTGACACTCAAATGAATTTCATGTTTGTTATGGTTACAGTGAGTTTTGTGATGTGGTGTCCAAGATCCATATATATACCCAAGAAGAAGTGGAAAAAATGACAATTGGGATGATCAGTGATGATACTAACAGCTGTTTGGAACAAGCACCAGGGGTTATGGAGGCTTCAAAGTCTTCCTCAGTGGGTCAGCCAGATTATTCCCCAACAGCAGTTAGAGTCTAAGTTTCAGGGTTAACTTTGAGTATTTATTCTGTTAGTCTTGTCTTCTGTACAAAACCAAGTATATCTACATGTGTTTCAATGCTGTGTTTGGTTACCACCCTTTGACCTTGTATGCCCAGCAAAAGTCAGCGCTAGAAAGACTAAGTGCACTAAACTAGCTAAATAAGGGCTAGCCTTGGTGTTATGTAATATAAGCCATTACCAAATAAGAGTTGTGTACTCTTGAATAATTGAGATGGCGATGGTTTCCGAATTCTCTGCTATGGTTGTGCAATATTTTTGTTTTTAACTTTCATATTGAAAGTGAATAAAGAATGCACATAATATCGTTGAGATATTAAAAACAGCATACCCATAAGTTTTAGACATCACAATGTAACCCAAAGCGTTATGAAATTATGTGTATAAGTTTTTATACTTATAAATCACTCAACTTAAAGATATTAGATTCTTAAATTTATTCTTTCAACCCATCTCAAAATACCCTTTTAAATGATACGGTATTATAAGAAGTAACATAATAAATACTCCATTTGTTTCATATTATAAACCTGGACATACAGTTTTAAGAAAATAATTATTGTTTTGATATTATAAAAGATAATTTTGTCTTTTTAAATTTCTCTTAACTTCATTTATTAATTTTACATATGTAAAAACATTGAATACTTATGGGTAAAACAAGAAAAAAATTGTAATGAATGTAATTTTTAATTTTTTTGTAGGGATATAAAATAAAGCATCATTTTTTTTGTTTTAGGAGATTAGAATCAAGATTCTACCTAGAATCATGTAGTCTTCTGCAACTCGTAAAATCGCAACTTTAGGTAGAATCGGTTCTACCAATTATTAAAAAATTAAAAAGTAAAAAATAAAAAAATACTATTGTACATAAACAATATACAAAACACTAATAATAATACATATAAAGATAACATAAGTCACACAATAACACTCCAAAAATTTAGTTCAGTGTCTAATTTGTGTAACTATTTTAAGATATAACAGTATGTAACATAGTGTGAAAACTGAAATTAAAATGTTAAATTTACGTTTAGTTATAGAAAATTATTTTATTTTTCTGGGAAAAGTTTTCCGCTTGTTTTCCAAAATTTTTATTTCCTAGAATAGCTAGAAAAATTTTGAAAACTCATTTAGATAATGTGACAGTTTTTTCAATTTGGAAAACTAGAAAACTAAAAAAGTTGTTCAAGTTAGTTTTCCAAAATTTTTTTAAACATTCTTTAATTGTGACAAATATTGTATATACTATTTATGACAATATTGTATAGTATATGCATCAGATAAAAATTGTGATAAAAATTTAAAGTAATATTAAAATAAGAGTAAATAAGTTTATGTTTAAATATATTTTAAAATAGTTGCAAAGAATAATAAAATTATTATCATGATACATCATAAAAATCATACGAAATATTAAATCTTAAATTTAACAAAAAATAAAAATGTAAATTGATAGATATGGTGGGATTGGTCTTTCCGCTAATAACGGTCTCTACAACCCTTTACCATTTCTTTTGTTAAGCATGATTGTAGAAAAGTCAGGATGGTAATACTAATTTAAATGAATAGTGTAATTTTCAAAAACTTATAATTCAGTTACTTTTTCTTGTAATTCAGTTACCGCCTTTTCTATTTTTTACTTTTCTTAGAAAACCTTTTAAAAGAGTTTTCTAATTTTTTTAAAAAAATAGAAAATCAGTTTTCTATTTTTCTATAAAAAAATTTAAATAATTTATAGATAAACAGTTTTTTAATTTTTTTAATTTTTCTAAAAATAATTTTCTATTTTTTTAAGAAAATATCAGAGTTAAAATGATTTTCTAATTCTGAAGATACTCACTCTCTCTTATTAAAGAAGAAGAGGAACAAAACACCATATGAATATTCTTTATTTTCTGCTTAAGATGTTTACAAAAATGTTTATTTATAGCCTTAGTTTCTAACAGTTATCAACAACTAACTAACTAATTCCTAAAATTCTTATTACCTTTTTACTAAACGCAGCATAACTAACTTAAGATTCTTAAGAGCATGTAATGTGTAATGTGAAAACTAAAAACAAAATGCTAAATTAATAACTATCTCAAGAAAGTAAAAAGAGTATAGTACTCTATCGCAAAGGAGAACTCGCAGGAAGAAGTAGGAGAACACATAAAGGTCAAGAGCAAGAAAGAAAACGTCTGCAAAAATTAGGGATTAGGGTTCAATATTTTATTTTTTAAAATTTTCTTTTCAAAAACCGTGCACTCTTGATGTTTTCAAGAAGAAAAAACAAGAAACAAACTCGATAAATTCTACCAATTTTCCCTACAATTATACTTTCATTACAACTCTACTAGCGATTTAACTCAAATTTGCAGATAGAATCATATATTCCACAAGTAGAATCTTAATTTTAAAAGTACTGTTTTAGTATCTAGTTAATTAATCAGCTAGAATGTAGAAGGTAGCATATCTATTTGGAGCCTTATTATGAAATTCACCCAAAGAAGATTTACAATGAAATAACTTCCAGAAAATGACTTTTCTCAATTGTAGTTTTTAAACAGATTTTTTATAAAAAAAAAATTCAACAAATAAGAAATTTTTGTCAAAACTATTATAAATGCATTACTCCAAGTGATTACTAATACATCTCAACATCATTTTCAAATGAAAAAAAAAAAAGAATTGCTTTTACTTATTGGCCTTTTAAGACAATGGTTTAGAGAATCCAAAAAGTAAATTTGCACAAACCACATACAAGTTTAGAATCTCTCTAGATACCCTTTGTCTTCCTCTCTTCCTTTAGACCTCACCAGTTATTCAAGAGGTTCCATTCTCCCCTTATACCTCTATTCACAAAGTACTTCAGGCAGTAAGGTACTCAATCAAAAGTATCAATTTTTTATGAAAACAGATCATTGATGCACTCTCACCAGAATCTCTAATCTAATGTATCCCTATCAATTAAAAAAATTCTATTTATTGATTCTTTAATTAATTCCCCTTCAGCACTAGTTAGAAAAATATAAGGTGGAGACTTTTATTCCTTGCATTAATGATCTCAGTTCTCGTTTGATGAATGAAACATTAGTCTCACAACAATCTGCAAAGGAATCTCCCAGGGGCAGCCGAAATCAGAAGGCCCAGAATGTTAAGGAATGTTGGCATGTCACTGCTCCTTGAAGAGCTCACGCCCAATAATCATTCTTCTGATCTCACTAGTTCCTGCTCCAATCTCATAGAGTTTGGCATCTCTCAGGAAACGACCAGTAGGATACTCATTCACATAGCCGTTCCCACCTAAACATTGTATAGCCTGCAATGGTTGATGGAGATAGCACTGTAAAACATGAATAGAGGAACAACAACAGCAACTATAACCAATGGAAGCAACTTTTAATTTAATTACCTGCAAAGCAACCTGGGTTGCTCTTTCAGCGGCACAAAGTATCGCTCCGGCACAATCCTGAAATCAGTGGTCAAGACAGCATGTTTTACAACCACACAATGGGTAGGCAAGGCAAACACATTGACGCGAACTAACATTCCTAGTTTATGCTTTGTTTTTTAGAACATTTCAAGAATGATAATTTAATACTTTTAATAGTGTATACATTAGAAAATGATGATTTAATACTTTCAACAGAAGAAGATTATCACAAAGTTTTACAAGAAATATTCTAGTCATATTCCTAACTGATTGTGAGAAAATCTCAACACACACCTCCTACACCCAAGACTAGACATTTGCAGGTGGCATTTAAGATCGGTTGATACCATATTAGAAAATGAACTAAGATGATTTCCTCCTAAAAACAAACTCAAAAGGTAAGGATTACCACAAGTCTTATAAGAAGTATTCTAATCACATTTCTAGTTGATGTGGGATAGTCTTAACAGTATATATCATGACAGCATCAAAATATTTATTACTCACGGTCAGAGAGATGCCACTGCACACAGCACTCATGTTATACCACGCAAAAATGGACCCAAAACAAAACAAACTGTGTAAAAAAAGAAAAGAAAAACCATGGAACCAAGGTTAATTCTTCATGCAATACACGTAATACATGAAAAAAAATATGGAAGTAGTTTCATAAATAGAAAAAATCCAATTAAAAAAACCAAAGATGAATAATAGTACTATGTTAACCACGAGATAAAGATGATGCACCTTAGGGTCAATTTTTCCATTGTCACACTCCCGGGCTACAGAATACACATAAGACCTGTAATGAAGAATGTCATATACTGCCATGCAAACTTATTTGGAAAGAGAAAAGAGCACCATGACATTAGAACCTTCTACCTTGAGGACTGTAAAGAAGTATACATGTCAGCAATTTTCCCCTGTGACAAAAGATCAATTGACAATTTGACGGCTAAGATTTGCGTTCACATTAAAATACATAAGCAGGGTAGTTGCAGAAAATATGAACCTGCATGAACTGAAACTCCCCAATAGGACGACCAAACTGCTCTCTTTGTCGAACATAAGGAAGAGCAACATCAAGACATGCCTGCATAATACCTAGAGGACCAGCTGCCAAAACAAGTCTCTCCAGATCCAGACCAGACATCATGACATAGACTCCTGAATCAGAAACATAAGTGGTATTACCAAAGTATAGCTGACACGTTACGTGAAACAAATGACAAAGTGATTTTTTTCTTCTTTTTTTATCAGTGTTTACATTGTAAAAAGACTAAAAGAGAAAGGAAAACTACTGGCCCTACTAAAATAGAGAGCTTGTTTTAATTTACACAAATTTATGTGTTGTGCTTGGAAAACAATGCCACTAAAAACATTCTAGCTTCAGAAATAAAAAAGATAAGAACATAAGGGATATGCTATTTTCTTGGTTTCTTTAAATGTATACATACTAGTAAAGAAAAGAAAGAGGCTGGAATGATAGATCAGCCTGGGTCGTGGACTCATGGGCATATTATGTAAGAATAATCAGTCTTGCAACAACTTGTAGCAGGCTGGAATACAAGCCTGTTCAGGTTCACTTAAAAAAAAATGCTTAACTTTGTGGGAAAAAAAAGTGGAGTTACCACTTATTTTAAAGCCAATGATCCTTAGCTTATCATCTGAAATAAGTGGAAGCACAAGTGTTTTCCAATACTATTTTACTAGTGATTTTTAATACAAGTACTTTTAGAGATTGTATCCAAACTCCAAAGCCAAATACTTTTTTCTAAAACAGAAGACCTTATACAAATAACTTAAAAATAAACTATTTTTATTAAGTGTATCCAAACGAGCCTGTTTTACCCAATAACATAAACATGATCTCATTTAAAAAGAAAAAAGCAGTTGCAAGACCTTTCCCTTCTTTCCCAAGAAGATTTTCTTCTGGAACAAAGCAATTCTCAAAGACAAGCTCACATCTGCCCACAGAATTCCATTTTATCAGTAAAAATAAGGGTAAGTGGTTGGAAATGGATTATATATATATATATATTTAATCACAGAACATGCATACGTACGTATCACTTCCTCGCATCCCAAGTTTATCCAATTTTTGTGCAGTACTGAATCTGTAGTCAAACAGAAATGAATGTCATATTTTCATCTTTCACTTCTAATTTTCTCATTGTAATCAAATGGCATATCATTTGAGCCAGGCGTCGTCATTTCCACCATGCAAGAATTGATTTATCTTCTCTTGTAAAGCATCCATTTATGAGTGATCATGACTCAGGAATCAAATTGAACTGTTTAATGCTTAATACATTTCAGTAATTTTAGTTTTTTACAAAGATTATTTTGTATTCTGCTACAGTACATGGTAAGTCCCAACACGAGTCTAGCATTGAGTGACACATCAGAGAAATTTGTGAAAGTCAAAGCACAGCTTAAAATCATGTGATGTTAGTAAAGATTAACAACCTATGGCAGGATTGGCCATAGCAATTGATCACATTATTGCCCAGGAATTAAGTTTAAAAATTTGTCAACTCAATATCATATAACCTGTTGTCAAGATTCAGAGCAATTACCCAGGCATTCCCTTCTCAATGATGAATGCAGTAATTCCTTTTGACCCAGCAGTTATGTCTGTTTTTGCATAGACAACCTGATCAATTCAACACAGTCAAATGTGTTATATGCATTCTCAGCACATGTTTAAAGTCTAAACTATAAAATCAAGCTTTATATTGAATAAGCATCTAGTTTTCCCATACAAGCCAAAGGTAAAGAAATTAGTGAAGAACACGAAGATATCCCCGTAGCTATCTAGGATATTAAATATCTATTCGGGTTTACTTGGAAACCAGGCAGTATGATAAAAATGCTTAGCATTTTTCCCTACATTTTTTCCTCATACATGGTGTAACAAATATTGACAAATTAACCATCTTTTTCATTATTTTGCAATCAGGTCCTCAGATTATGATAATGATATATTGTTACATGGAAAGAAAGTGCATTGAAATTACCAATTGAGGAAAAATTGCCCTGTTAAATTTCTGAACAGAAATCAAGCAAGAAAAAGGTCAATGCAAAGAGCATGAGAAAATGGAATGAAATTTTACGAATGTTTGAGCAACTGGCCCATTAGTACACCACATCTTGTTCCCATTAAGTACATAGCCCCCATCTACACGATCAGCCTTGCATTTCATGCTGACAACATCAGAACCAGCTGCAGAAAAGTTCAATTCACTTTTCAAAATCCTTGGAATATCAGAATGTGTAAGATACTACTGTTTAATTCCACATATCTTACAATTGGGCTCACTCATTGCCAAAGCTCCCACGTGATCCCCGGATATTAGCTTCACAATTGAAGAGGAAAAAACAACTTAGCCTATAAATAGTTGGAAGAATAGACAAAGGAAAGTTGAGAAAGACTACTAATGAGAGGAAGAAATGGATGGAAATCTGACTATGAGCAGTTTTGGTTGATAAAGTTAATCCTTTCCTTATAAATTACAGGCAAGAGGGCAAGGCAGCAAATATTTCACTGAAAATAAATACGATTAAGCAAGGAAAAACTAGAACCTTTGGTAAGTATTTTTGTTTCTGAGAAGGGCTTCCATTCCTCACCTAAACAAAACAGGTACCAATCAAGATCCAAAAGACTCATCAGAAGATCATAAAGTATACAATGAAAGAGACTAAAGTTCTCTCTAATTACCAGCTGATTGAGACAGAGGTTAGAATGAGCACCATAAGAAAGACCAACAGATGCTGAAGCACGGCTAATCTCTTCCATTGCTATACAATGATACAAGTAACCTAAGCCAAGCCCTCCATATTCCTCTGAAAGTGAGCAGAAATAGAATGAAAAAGTTTGTTGGTATAGCCATGTTGTAAAGATTCCAAGAATACTAATACAAAGTTAAGAACACCCAAAGAATAACATTTTCATAAAAAAATGTGTCTCTAATCCATACAATTTCATTTATAGAATAAAACAGGAGGATGATGATTTGTGAATAAATGAAAATTTCTATTCTCATTCTGCAAAATGAAATAGTATCCAGTATCTACCCTTCTTTGGAGAGAGGGAATATTAGACACCTTTTTACAGTGACTGAAAGTCATGTGAATCAGAATGAACTGTACTATATTAGCAATCATTATCTTCACAATCACATAACACGGTATACATGGGAGAACAAAAACAGTTCAATGGAAATCAAAACAGCAATAGCACCAACAGCTTACGAATCTAAAATGAAAATTTTTCAATATATATAAAAAAATGGAAGCAGAAAAGCAAGAAAAATAGACTACCTGGTGCAGTAATCCCAAGAAGATTAAAGTCTCCCATGCTTTTCCACAAGTTAACCTCCTAAAATTAGATAAAAATGTGATCAGAAAGTCCAATAATATACCATGAGTTATGCTCATTGACATAAAATAAATAAATCCTCATACAAACCTGTGGGAAATAATTTGTGTGGTCAATTTTTGAAGCATGAGGGGCAATATTTTCAGTTGCAAACTGAGCAACACTTTCTTTAAACTGCATCATGCAATAAAACCTTTAAATCGGTAAAACCATGACATAGCTCACCATTTAACAACCCAATACACAAAATCATCTTAAGAAAAAAACAAACAAACAAACAAACAAAATAAAATCTTCATATCAATTTGATTCAGATAACATTTTAAAAAATAACCCAGATGGGTAGAAGTTCATTTTTATCTTAGGAAAAATGAAAAAAGTCAATCTTTTTGACTAAATTCTCATTAAAAGGTTTGAGGGTACAAACAATGAACATCAACAAGGGTTAAACTTAGACCCATGAAGGAAAAATCACAAGGGTGAACCTGTATCTGGGTTTGGTCGAAGAGGAAGGAGGTGGAATAAGCAGCAGAAGAGTGAGAGTGAGACTTGCTTCTGAAAACAGCGGAAAAAATAGACCTTGCTGTGTTGATCCTATGCATTCTGTTGTGTTTTCTCAGCAATATCAGAAGATGATGATCGATTATTTTTGTTGCTTGTTTTCTCACTCAACTTAGCTGTTTTTGCCACTTTTTTCATTGCTGTGTCTTATATGTGTGTATTCGTTATGGGTGCAATGGCCTACCCAAATTATAAAAAAAAAAAAAAAAACACAAGATAACTGATTGAAATGTAATAAAAAAAATTATGAAGAAATTAATAAATATATTGATAATTGATGGAAGTTTGAGATAAGGATGGAGGTGGTGGCCACCGTGGATCTGATCATCCTCATTCAAAGAGTGAGGGAGTGAGGTAGATGGTTATCTTGTTAATAAGAAACGTTTCCCATAAGAATTTTCTACCTTTGTTGCCATTTGCCAACCCAGGTGGGATTTCATTTCAGAAGAAAATGAAATTAACTCATTTTCAAAAATCAACTTACTTTTGGGTTTTCAAATTTCTATTCTTATATCTTCAACTCTTATTTATAATTCTACGTGTGTTAAAATTAATTTTTGTATTCAATTTGAAATTGTTATGATTATCATTTTGTCTGCATACTACATCTCCACTAAAATAATTTACCTATAATATAATATAGTTATTTTTTGTTATAATATATTGTAAAGCCTATATTTGAATTTATTTATTTTTTTTGTCTAATCCACTCAAGCAATCCAATAAGGTTTGAGTCAAAATTGTGCTCATAACCAAAATCTAAGCAACCACAACACATCTAGTCCTCTAATATAATCATTAAAAAATCCCCAAGTAACTTAGCACATTTCTGGAGCTTTATATTCCTTCCGTTTCTTTTAAATTATCCAACAGGGAAAAAGTTTGTTTTATGTATTTATTCATTTAGAATTGTAATAGAGGATTAATTATTTTTCTTTTGATAATACTCTTAGAAGTGAAGAGAATGTTATAAATAGTAAGTAAGAGAAAAAATAAGATAGGAAGATTACTAATTGTTTTATAAAACTTAACTACTTTAATATAATTATGAATATGTTAAATGTTGGTCTAAAATCTTTCCTTATTATATCAATTCAGTCTCATTTTTTATAGGTAGGAGTGTAAATGGATATTCATTAATGTAGATAGTAATTATTCATCATTCATATCCATCAACGAAATAATATTTATGTTTTATCCATACAAATACGAATTATGATGATATTTATTGAAGTTGTGGAACTGCATGGATGATAGCTAATAGCCATTGCTATCTAGAGGCAAACAAAAAAAAGCTACATGAAAATAATACAAAAAATACAATAATAAAGTATTCAAAGTTTCCTAACAGGTAATAGTGAAGTAGAGATATAATGCTAAGTCAAGGTCTTAAACCATTAGGGGATACACAAGGAGTAGCACACTTTTTTTCCAGTGATAGAGGAGGAAAAAGAATAACAAGGTTTGAGTTAGGATAAACTTTATACAAAAATGAAAAATAAGAGAAAATTTTAATAAAGTTAACTTAATAAATATCTATGGACATGAATATCACAATACTCACATCCACTCTATTTATTTAATGGACAGTAAAAATATCAATTTATCTTATTAATGGTAGACTTTATCTACGTATATTCATGAATTTAGATTTTTTTTATCCTTATGTGTGGGTTGAATTGGTCTCTTAATTATGTTAATAGTTTCATATTGATCCATCCCGTCAACTTCAACTAACGCCCTTATCAAATGTTTGGATGATGTTTCAAATTATACCATTATGATTTTATTGTATTTCAAATTTATCCCTTGTGTTTCTTGGTATGATATTTCAAATTGGTTATTATGTTAAAAAATTATTCCTAAGTTAATTGATGCATATCTTAAATACTAAACTGTCACAAACTCTTTCTTTCTTAACTTTACAATTTCCTCACGACTATGTCGCTTACTCATTTTCCTTCACCTCTTATCCTTTCACCACTATGTTCAACTTGCCTCATTCACCACTTTCTGCTAGTCACTTACACATTCTTCTTGTTAATAAAGAATTTTTTTTCCATATGAATTACTTTCTACCTTCTTCTTTTGTATTTTTTGTTGTCATTTGCCAACCTAGGGGGTTATTTTCGATAAAAATAAAATCAACTTATTTTGGGTTTTCAAAATTCTATTTTTATTCTTCAACTCTTATCTATAATTCTATGTATGAAATTGTTCTAGTCATAATTTCTTGTGTATACTACATCTCCACTAAAATAATTGTTTTGGTCTACTAAAATAATTTTGTCTGATTCATTTAATCGGGGTTTGCTTTTATATGTTTGTCCACTTGAAATTTCAATGAAACATTAATTGTTCTTTTTTTAATAATATTCTTAAAAATAGATAACATTAAGATTAATATATAAAAGAGAGATAAGATCGAAAAATAAAGAATTATTTTATGAAATTTAATAACACTAATGCATCTATGAAAATGTTAAATCACTATGTTGGTCTTTTGTCTTTCATTATTATGCCGATTCAGTCTCACATTATGTGTCATATTGGTCCTTTCTATTAGCTTTAACTAATGACACTAACAAATGTTTGTATGATGTTTCAAATTATTCTATTATGTTTTTATTATATTTTAAATTTGTCATTTTTGAATGATATTTCAAATTGGTTATTATGTTAAAAAATTGTTCATTAGCTAATTGACGCATATCTTAAACACTATATTGTCACAAACTCTTTCTCTCTCAATTTCACATTTACTCCATGACTTCATTTCTCCACCATTTTTTCCTCACTACCCTATTTTCTCATAACTATGTTTAACTTCTCTATTTCATCATTCATTTTCTCCCCATCATTATTCTTCCCACCCCCTCTTACCTTCCATTCATTAAACATATTATCTTTCATCTTCTGCCTTCAACTTCATTCATCTTCTTCACCTTTAATCTCCCTTAATCTTTCATCCTTTCTTCACCATTGTTACTTTCCCTTCATCTCTCATTTTTTCCACCATATTTATCATATCATTACCACTTTTTCACCTTATTTCAATTACACCCATAAACATTTATAATGATAGTTTTAAATATAACTTTATTTTAGTGTAAAAAGATTGAGTAAGGTGCATGAAGAATGTGAAAATGGGAAAAGAAGATGGTAGGGATGATGGAGGAAGAATGTTAGGTGAGAGAGAAAAATATAGTGGTGGGAGTGATGAAAGGAGAAGGAGAGACGAAAATGAGATAATATAGTTGTTGAAAAGAATATGAAGGGGGAAATGTTGGACACATCAATATTAAACGTCCATCCAAGTAATTTTTTTAATTTTTTAAAACATAAGGACCAATTTAAAACATCTTAAAAATATTTACTAACATTGTTAGTGATGGTTCACTTAGATGAAGGTTGAATAAGTTTTAGACTCTTATCACATGGAACTTATAAACTTTTTGAGTGTAAAGCTATCACATTTTTGAACCAGACTTTTATAGGATTAGGATAGAGAAATTGATCCCATAGAATTTATATTGGTTCACTTCCAACTCATAAGCTACGTCCAGTCCCTTCAAACTTGGAGGATTTCCATTATGTAGAAACACCTTTTACACAAAAACACGGATTGTGCTACAAGTATTATTGAATATAGCTACTTCTAACTTAAACCCAAGTAATGTTTCAATAAGTCACTCCTGACTCAAACCTAAGTATTCTTTCAAAAGCTTCTTTAGGCCAATAATTGTTTCCCAACAAAAACTAAGGCTAGTAACACACCATACTTTTACACAAATAAGGATTTGAAAGATGGTTTGTGTTTATGTTTCTAATGACTTAGTGTATACAAAAGATACAATATAATAACATATACATTAAGTATGAAAGACAAAGACTAAGGTTTATTAGGAGTAGAACAACAAAGAAAGTCTTTGCTTTAGAGAAGAAAACTAAGGCTGAGAATTTTGAAAAAGCAGCTTTCGTGAATTTGATACTCAGTTGTTACGGTTGTTGACTTCTTCAAGATTTGAAATCCCTTCATATATATAAACCTTTGTGATAGTCTTTGTGAAACCGTTGGAGGGATTTAGCCATTGTGAGCATCAACCCTTGAAGATGAGGAGAGGACAAAATGTCTGGTATAAAGGAACATCAGAGCTTGCACAAAAATAGTGTTCCTTGTGAGTTTCAAAGCAAAAGACCTTCTGTTGGTTTTCCTCTTTTAATTAAGACGTGCAGAGCATATAGGGTTGACCTTCTGAAAGTTTTGACATAAGAGTTGATCTTCATCAACTTTTTTAAAGTATGCAAAACAGTTACTATAGGGGGTATGTGATGCTAGCCCAGATGAGAAAGCGGTCTTTGGATAGGCACAAACCCTACGATGGTTTCTTTAGATTCCATGGATGCTATTGAGTAGGACTCAAGGTCGGTCCGCAACACCGTTGTTGAATTACTGTTGTCATTGAGAGTGACTGGTGTTATAATATAGGTGAGCGATTGGATACCTGTAAAACAATCTCTGAGAAAATTTTTATGTACTGCAGTATCAATTTCATTATTGAAGTCGGATCCGCATGTATGTGCATTAGTGTTGAGATAACCATTATTGAGATTAAAAGTTGTGGGACTACTATTGATGATGAATTGAGTGGTGCGAGGCCGCCATGAATGTTTGACATTGTGTGATATATATTTAGATTATTGTATATGTATAAATATATGTTAAATGTCAATGTTTATGATGATGACTTGATAAATGAATGAAATGTGATGATTATGATGATGATGGATTTAATTATACTTGAACTATATAGATATTTGTATAGTATGACAAATTTGGTTTTGTATTTATCATTTAATATATATATGCTTACCCCTGTACCAATTTTTAATATTGCAGTGAACCTAGATCGAGAAGAAGATTGGTGAACAACTTATGAAGTTAGGTTGAAAATCCTTTAGAAGGATTGTACATATAATTGTATATGTCTGTATAGCTTTTGTGTTATGCATAGCCTTGACCGGCTCTTTTGGTACTGATCCGGTCTCAATACCGGTATCCGATCTGCTATACATATTTCAACGTCTTTGATAAGACATCTACGTGTAGCCGGTGTCATCGGTATACATCCAGACTGTAATTCCGTATCAGGCGTTCTCCCTATACCGGTTGTTCAGGATAACACCATGACACCGAACAACACACACGACACTGTGCAAAAGACAAGGATTGTTGCTACAGGGATCGATTAATAATTCCCTGCACTACGAGCCAAATTCTGCTCACGGGAATGGTCAACTTGTTCCCTAATCCTAGTCTACATTCTCTATGCTCAATATAAAATAGCCACTTGACCCAATCATGCAGGTAAGTGCGCAATATAATAATGCTAATGGGAGTTGGTGGTTCCCCACCAACGAGTCCTCGTTAATCGAGCCAATCAGGTATATGAACTAACTTCATGATTGAAGTTAGGGATCTTCTTCTTCAGCACTTTTACGACTGATTCCTCTCTGAATACATTCCTTACTTGGAATATAATCACTGACTTGAGCGTCGGAGAATCTTTACAGGTGACACCACCATTCGCCCACTTCAACGCGTTAGGTCGGTGTGAAGGATCTCCAGAACGCCCAATCCGCTCTCCTCATTCAAGGACAACGGATACCTACATCGGATACACATACATCCGGTCTACTAGACGGTATTGACACACTATTCGTGACTGGCTTGAGATCGGATCTCTTGACCCCGGTCCAGGACAGATCATTGGCACGCCCAGTGGGGCCCGATAAAGTTATTCCCATATCCTTTGACAGAGCAGGTAATCCACAATGGAAGGCGAAGCACAAGACTTCATGGAAAATCAGGCTGAAGGCAGGACCAATCCTAACGCCTTCAGAAAACTCAACTTTGATTCTCATGGGGGCAGCTCAAAGAAGATAGTAACAGTGTCTGATCCTGATCCTCGTGATGAGTTAATCAAACAACTTCAGAGGGAACTCGCTGAATTGCGAAGAGAAAAAAGGCAAAGCGAGGATAAAGAGTTATCTCGCACGCGAAACACTCCCCACACAACTGATGGTGAAAAGTCCACCACTCTTCAGTACTCAAAGATCCCAACGTTTGAGGAGGGAGAACAAACTCGCGATTCTGAGGATGCAGCTTCCCGAAGGAAGAGAGATTCAACAACAGCACCCCCATTGTCTTACAATCTGAAGGTTCCTTTTTCAAGGAGACTTATGGGCATCAGCATCCCCAAGCACCTTCAAACCACTCAACCACTTTCCATCGGAAAGTATAATGGTGAAACTGATCCAACTAAGCACCTTGATGCTTATGTGTTTGAAGCCATGTACTTGGGGGCTGATGAAGATGTGATGTGCCGAATGTTCCCTCGAACATTGTCTGAGGAAGCCCTCGGGTGGTTTAAAGGCCTGCCTTCTGGATCCATAGATTCTTGGACGGAAATGGCAGCTGCCTTTGAAACCCACTTTGTCATCTCCAGAGACGTACCCGAGACGTCTCATACCTTGGCTCAGATTAAGCAAAGTGAAACTGAGGGCTTAAAAGATTTTTTGAAGAGGTTTTATAAGGAAGCAGCCCTGGTTCCTAACCTCACAGAATCTATCAAGCTGCATATCGTAATTGAGGCATTGCAGCCAGGATCAGCTTTCGCTCTTTCATTAGCAAAGAGCCCCCCAGCAACTTTTGAGGAGTTCAGGAAAAAAGCCTCAAAGTATGTGAGCATAGAGATGCACTTGGAGGCAATGGCTGCAAAGAAAAAGCCACCAACACCATCTCCCCAAACCCAGAAGGGTAAGGAAAAGACGAGGTCAGAACGCATGGAGAGGCCATTCACCAATCCTAAGGTGGATAACCACCCTCCTCGACCTCGAGAAAGGCATGTCAATTCCTTCAGCCATTATGCACAGTTATCTGCCAGACCATCTCAGATTTTGAGAGAGGTCGGATGGCCAGTTTTCAGCACATATGGCATCAGGAGACCAGCCCCTATGAAAAGACCAGGAAATTCATGAAAATACTGTGATTTTCATGAACAAAATGGTCATTCCACTGATGAATGCCAAGCTCTAAAGAACGCGGTTGAAACGCTAATTAGAGAAGGCAAATTGAAGCAATACCTGTTCAAAGAAAAATCCTTTGACAGGGCAGAACGGAATAAGAAAAGAGAAAGAGATCCCGACGATGGGGATGACAACAACCCCAGTCCGGTTCGAAAGTTCTCTGCTGCAGAGAAGCAAAAAGGTGTAATGACCGATAATGCAGCACAGAAAGACAGCATGCCCCAGCAACAACGTCAGGGCCGACGTGAAGTCATTGACATGATTGCTGGAGGGTTCGCTGGAGGAGGAGCTTCAATTACAGCCCGTAAGAATCATCACAGAATGATTCTATCTGTGCAAGGGAAAGTCAAAGACAATCGCCCTTACAGAGGAGGAATTGAGGCTCCCATAATCTCTTTCTCTGACGAGGATTTTGGCCCAACCGTTCCTGGTGGTGACGATGCTGTAGTCATCACTGCTGTGATCGCCAACAAGGACGTCCGAAGAATCCTTGTTGACCAGGGAAGTTCCTGCGATGTTATTTTCTATAATTGCTTTGAAAGAATGGGTTTTAAAGACTCAGATTTACAGCCTTACACGCAGGAACTAACAGCTTTCAATGGCGCAAAGCAACTAACTAAAGGGTATCTTGACACCCTTATCTCGTTTGAAGGCGAACCAGGAGCCAGGACGGTTAGGTCTCGGGTGCTAGTGATTGATGTCAAATCACCATTTAATGGCATCATAGGCCGTCCTACTCTGAATGCAATGGAGGCAGTTGTATCAACCCCACATCTCCTTATCAAGTTCATTGACAAGGATAATGTTGTGTCATCTATCCGTGGTGATCAAGAGATGGCTAGGTACTGCTACAACCTTAGTCTCAACATGACAAAGCTGGACGCCTCCAATAAAAAGAGGAAACTTAATGATGCTGGAACATCGGCTGAATCCGTAAGTCTTGTCGACCTGGACCCTAGAGCGGATTTGAACATTGATCCGTTCAACCCATCAAAGCCCACACCGGATGGAAATTCCAGGGACATTGTCTTGGGAGATTCTCCAGAAAAGATCACCCATATCAATGACAAGCTAGATACTGAAATAGAGCAGCGACTGCTGGCTCTCTTACAAGAGTTTAAAGACCTCTTTGCATGGACTGCGGCCGATATGCCAGGCATAGACCCTGAATTCTGCTGCCATAAACTTTCCGTCTATCCAGAGACGAAACCTGTGACCCAAAAGAAAAGACGATTGGGCCCAGAGAAACAGAAAGCAGCTTGTCAGCAAACTGAGGAATTGCTGAAGGCCGGATTTATCAAGGAAATCCGATATTCCTCTTGGCTTTCGAATGTGGTGATGGTCCCTAAATCCAATGGTAAATGGAGAATGTGCATTGACTACGTGGACCTCAACCGCTGCTGTCCAAAAGATCCTTATCCTCTTCCTAATATAGATCGGATGGTAGATGATTCCTCTGGTTACCAATACCTGAGCTTCATGGACGCTTATTCTGGTTACAACCAAATTCCGATGTGCGAAGAGGATCAAGAGAAGACAGCTTTCATAAATGATCGTGGTGTCTTTTGCTATACAGTCATGCCCTTTGGACTGAAAAACGCTGGGGCGACATATCAGCGCATGATCAACAAGGTTTTCGAAGGTATGCACACCAAACTTGTTGAAGTATACATTGACGACATAATAGCAAAGACACCGGTTGGTGGCGATCATATTGAAGACCTGCGCCAAGTATTCACCCGTTTGAGACAATTTAACATGAGGCTGAACCCAATGAAGTGCACATTTGCTGTCCCTGCTGGGAAATTTTTGGGTTTCATGTTAACTCAACGTGGTATAGAAGCCAATCCAGGGAAGTGCCAAACGATTCTAGACATGCAAAGTCCTAAGAATATCAAAGAAGTCCAATCCCTGAATGGCAAGGTAGCAGCTTTGGCACGATTCATGCCGAAGATGGCTCACAGGTCGCTCCCCCTGTACAAAATACTGAAAAAGTCCAAGAAATTCGAGTGGGGACAGGAACAAGAAAAAGCTTTCCAAGAGCTTAAGGAGGTGTTGTCCAAACCTCCCATTCTCACAAAGCCTGACCCCGAAGACACACTCATTCTGTACTTGGCTATTTCAGATGAAGCTTTGGGCGTTGCCTTGATAAAAGAAACTCCTGATGGACAAAGACCGGTCTATTTCACTAGCAAGACCTTGCAAGGTGCTGAGATCCGGTATCAAAAAATTGAAAAGGCCGCCCTCGCTGTTGTTTGGGCCTCACGACGGTTGCGTCCGTACTTTCACGCCCATCCAATCATAGTGAGAACGGATTTGCCACTCCGTTCTGTCTTAATCAAGCCCGATCTTGCTGGGAGGATGATCAAATGGTCTATTGAACTCTCTGAGTTTGATATATCCTACGAACCCCGCAGCGCTATTAAAGCTCAAGTCCTGGCTGACTTTATTGTGGAAATGACAGGGACTGATCCGGATTACCCTCGAGTCCATTGGACCATTTACGTTGATGGTTCATCAAACCAAAGAGGCTCTGGAGCAGGTGTAGTTCTCGAAAGTGATGACGGAGTACACCTGGAGATCTCCCTTCGTTTCAATTTCAAAACATCCAACAACCAGGCTGAGTACGAAGCTTGCTTGGCCGGGCTAAGAGCTGCAATTGACATTGGAGCTTCTGAGGCGACACTGTGTAGCGATTCACAGCTGGTGATTTCGCAGATCTTAAGAGAATATCAAGCTCGCGAACCTCAACTCCAATTATACTTGAACTGTGTCAAGGAGTTGACTGAGAAATTCTCAAAGGTGGAGTTCAAGCATGTTCCACGTGAAGAGAATACGAGAGCAGATATACTCTCCAGGTTAGCAAGCACTAAACGACCGGGTAGCACCACTTCTCTGGTTCAAAGCACGCTAACATCGCCCAGCATCCCTCTTTTCCCTTCTCTAAACGCCATAATGACTGACTCCCTTTACGGAGATACATGGATGGCTCCTTACATCCGTTATTTGGCTGATGGACAGCTACCCACAGATGAGAAGGAAAAGACGAGGTTAAGGAGAGAATTACCGTATTTCACTATGATTGATGGTAATCTCTACAGAAGGGCACTCTCTGTGCCCTATTTAATTTGTCTCAAAGAGGATGAGGTGTAAGGTGTAATGGAGGAAGTGCATGGAGGACAAAGTGGACACCACGCCGGAGGAAGAAGCTTAATGCGAAAAATCCTCAGAGCTGGATACTGGTGGCCCACAATGAAGCAAGACTCCATTGACTTCGTCAAAAAATGCGACGCTTGCCAAAAATTCTCTAACCTACACCACACACCGGCGGAAGAACTCTTCACATCCGCTGTTCCATGGCCTTTCTACCAATGGGGATTGGATATTTTGGGCCCCTTTCCAACTGCTCCTGGGGGCATCAAATATCTCATTGTAGGGGTCGATTATTTCACTAAGTGGATAGAAGCAGAGCCGGTGGTGCATATTACTTCAGCCCGAACTCGCCGTTTCATGTATGAAAACATCATAACACGGTTCGGGGTCCCAGCACGGATTGTCACAGACAATGGCACCCAGTTCACGGATAGAAAATTCACAGATTTGCTTGAAGGGTTAGGAATAACCCAAATATTCTCATCCGTCGAACATCCCCAAACTAATGGTCAAGCTGAAGTGGCCAACAGGGAGGTGCTTAAGGGACTAAAGAAGCGCCTTGGTGAAGCCAAGGGCGGATGGACAGACCAGCTGTGTCATGTCCTATGGGCATATCGGACAACGCCTCATTCATCCACCAATGAATCCCCATATCGCCTAACATACGGGGTCGAGGCAATGATACCTGTGGAACTGCAAATTGCTTCCACAAGAGTTAAGTACTTCTCTGAAGAAACCAACAATGCTAACTTGGCATCTGAAATGGATGTCATACAAGAACTCAGAGAAGACGCTTTCATCAGAGATCAAGCCATCAAAGCCAAAGTTGCTCTCCGGTATAACAAACGAGTCCAATCAAGGACTTTCAACGTTGGAGATTTGGTTTTGAGGAAAGCAAGTATAGGGAACAAATTCGCCCATCAAGGCAAATTAGCCCCAAACTGGGAAGGCCCATACAGGGTATCCGAGGTCACTGGCAAAGGCTCTTATCGCCTTGAAAACCTTGATGGCACTCCAATCCGAAACAAATGGAACACCCAAAACTTGCGCATCTACTATAGCTAGTTGTTTCTACACTCTCCTATCCTTATCTTGGATTGAATACTGGAGAATTTATTTTCACAGCTACGCTCTCCTTGTAATTCTTATTTTTGATTTAATAAGAATCTCTCATAACAATTTAACTCTTTCGAGTCTTTCTTATGCTGTGATTTTCAGTTTATCCGGTGTACAAAAGCATATTCAGGACGGATGATCTCAGCTACTTATTCTGTAGTTGACGATGTAACTCTTCGAATATGCGCAACGCACAAGGACATACTCAGGACGGATGATCTCAATTACCCATTCTGTAATTGACGATGTAACTCCTTGAGTGTGTAAATATTGAAGGCCCAGATTGTAGGATTAAACCGAACTCTGGGTACGGTTAGTAAGTTTGGCTGAACACCGGTGAAGGCTCAGATTGTAGGATTAAACCGAACTCTGAGTACGACTAGTAGGATAAACCGAACGTCGGTGAAGACCTGAGTTGTAGGATTAAACCGAACCTCAGGGCATGGGTTGTAGGGCTGGTCCTTCTTCAAGGCCACAAACCGAACCCCATTCGAGGACTACATGGGTTGTAGGGCTGGTCCTTATTCAAGGCCACAAACCGAACCCCATGCGAAGGCTTGGGCGCAGTAAGCTGGTTTTTCTTCAAGACCACGCTGAACCCCAAGTGACGGGCGCAGTAGGTTCAGGATTAGCCCTGATCTGAACCCCGTATTGAAGGCTCGGATTGTAGGATTAAACCGAACTCTGAGTACGACTAGTAGGATTAACCGAACGTCGGTGAAGAATCGTCATTGGGTAAAACCAAAGACCAATTGAAGAACGGCTAGTAGGATTCAACCGAACACCAAATATGACATGGACAGTAGGATCAAACCGAACTCCAAACACAACAAGTAAGTTATACTGAACTCCAGATTAATACTTTCTTATGAAGTTCTTTATTTGGAAGTTTTATAACTGACTCATGAACTCCGACACAAACAATTCACTCGGGTACGCCACAATCTAAGGCATATTCACCTGAAATTTCTCAGTCGGAAATATTTGAGGAGGAATGTCTATTTTAAATCCTCACTCTTAAAAACTCTCACGAGAAAATTTTACTCAGAGTTTATTCAAAGTGATAATCACCCAATGATACTGGGGGACAACATCAACGGTTTAACGAATATCTTGAGGAATGAACTCTCGTCTAAACGATCTCACAATCATTCCCCTTAAGCCGTTCTTGTAACAATGATGTGTTCCCTGACAAGCGGTGATCCTATTGAGAAATCCATCTCGCATGTATAAGTCCGGTATGGAGATTTTGTTTTACAAACCGATCTTCATTACTTAAATTCGGAATGATTCAATACACATGCGATCCCTCTATTAAAGTTGTTTTTCACTAAACAAAAATGGAGGTAAAAAACCCTTTTATTGATTAAATGAGAATTACAATTCGTATAATAATCTGGAGCTGATCCCGGAACACAGCGAATTTGAATCAATAAAATGAAAAAGGAAACAGGGAAGGGCGCTACTTTCTCTGGCTTGAATATCCTTCTTTCCCTTTGCCTTTGCCTCCGGCCTTGCCTTCTTCAGCGCGAGAGCTCGTTCCTGTGCTTATGGGCTTTAGGAATGAAGGTCCCATCGATTGGCCTGCAGGTAAAGGAGCGAACTTATAAGGAGTGCTAGGCGGACTTTCATGACGCTTATCAACTATGGCCACCAGTTTCCCTTGATGAAACTCATAGAACGGGTCAATACCATTCAGATTAAGTTTCACCTTGGGATTCCGGTATTGAATTTGACGAACAGCCAACCCAAAGGATTCCTTGACTGCCTGATCGCACATATCCACAGCCTCGTCAAATTCCGCTTTTGTGTCCGCCAACTTTGAGAGCAGCTCCTTCTCCTTACGCGACCAATCTTCGGTTCCTCGAGCATAAACAACTTTGACTTCCTTAAGCTCCTCTTCCAGCTTTGAAGAGCGTTCCTTCTCCGCACAAAAACCGGAGTGGAGGTCGGAATTGATTTTCTTTTGATCAGCTACTTGGGCCTCCAACTCCTTGGCAAGATGTTTTAGCCTGACAATTTCTTCATCCTTCTTATATCCTTCCTCTTTGGAAGCTTCTAATTTACTTTCTAAACGAAGGATGGTTGCCTTGTCCTTAGCAGCAGCAACGCTAAGGTCATTAACCTTGCCAACCAACGAGCTCAGCCTCTCATTCTCTTCTGGAAGCTTGCGAACCGATCTTAGGAGCCCGGATAATTCTGCCAGGTGCTTCTGTCCGGCATCGCAAGCTTTGGCTACTTCATCGCTCATCAATGAGGGCTTCAGTTTGTACGGAGTCTCAGGAACGGCCTCAGGAACAGAACCCTCGTATACCAGATATTGTGCAAGACCGGAGCTACTTTGAAGGGGGCGAGTAACTTTTGGTGCAAAGTAAGTCGTTATTGGCTTTGCACCATAGGTGATCCCGTCGCCAGGAGCATCCGGAGTGGACCCTACATCCAGAGCGGATCTTTCCACTTTCTTTCCCTTTGAAGGCTCCGGATCAGCACTCTCACTTGAAATTTTTTGTTTTTTCGGAGAGGGTTGACGATCCGAGGTCCTTGAGGAACCGCGTTTTATAGTTTTCTTCTTTTCTCCGACCTTCTCAGCCGCAACCTTCTCAGATCCGCCCTCCAGTAAGGGAATATCGTCACCTGCAGATGAGGTTAAAATGATGGTCTCCGCTGTGGCTTTCTTCGAATTCCGTTTCGCCTGAATGTCATTTTCAGCTGCCACGGAATTCGCTCCAGCTTTGAGCCCTTTCAGTTTTTCCATCTCTGGAGACGCAGCTTCAATTTCAACTGCAAAACCAAGCAACACGGTTAGAAATCAACTACTTCAAGGCATGATGCGATAAAATATGAATATTAGCAGGAAAATTACGCAGATATTCCTCGCGGGTAGACCACGATCCTAACAAACGCCTGCAAGAGAAAAATTTATGCGAGGCGGTGTAAGATTGAAGGGCGGAAAGAACGGAAACTGAAGACGGGCTTAGTTCATCCTCCTCAGTATAGTACGCCTGGGAGGTCAGCAAAAAGTGTTCATGCGTCCAAGCCACTGGGAACTTCAGAAGCCCATCTTCAGTTAACCAAAAAACTGACTCGTCAGGGTGAACGCTAATCCTCGTGAAATAGGACTTGAATGAATGTCCATCAACTTTGGCGGAGTCAGTGTACGCCTCAAAGTTGATAACCTTTGAAAGAGTCCGGAGGGATATCAAACTCACTCCCCCTTTCTCTTTATTTGCACGACGGACCACTTGGGCAAAATAAAAGAGCATGGCCACCGTCGGCTTGAAGTTGAAGTGCTCCCCAAGCACTTCAAGAGAGCGGACTAATCCCCATCCGTTGGGATGAAGCTGTGAAGGAGCGCAGTCCAGGAATCTCAGAACCCCCATCTGAAACTTCGAAAGGGGAAACCGCACACCAAGGTTCAAAAATAAAAAGTCATACATATACAAGGACCTTTCGTCCGGGATATGACAAATTCGATCGGATGGCAACGGGGCTATCACCACGAAGCAATTCTTGTATTTGTCCTTCTTGAAGACCGTGAAACGCGTCTCCAGCTCCGCTCCTCCCTCTCGAGCATGAACTGATGCTATTTCACGAAACTCCTCAGCCACCCAGCTGAATGGGCGTTTCTGTTGGAATTTCACCCAGTCTATCCGGTGTGCAACCACATTGCATAGGCCGGATTGGGTCTTCAAGATATACTTCTCAGAAGGAGATTCCCCTTCAGACGATTTCCTCCCAGTAGCTTTCTTTGTCACCATTGTGAAAGCTTTGATGCTGCGATAAAATTTCACATCATCAGAGAGATACAAATCCCCACTCTCAACACTCTCACTGGAGGAGGAAGACTCTGAAGAGGGTATAATCACCCTTCGCCTCTGATATTGCGACTCCTCCCTCTCTGTGTATTGCGGCCTCGACTGGAAGATCACTGGGATCCTCCCACCACGAACACTAGGGTTTTGAGCCAAAGCCCTCCCTCCTCTTCCTCTAAGGCCAACGCCACTGAAGCTAACACCCTTCCTAGGCATTCTCAAATATTGAAAAGAGAAACTGAGAACGAAGGGAAAGTGGTTACCTTAGATAGTGAATTGAAATTCACAGAGGTGGATACGAAGAATTTCTTGGAACTTTCGCAGAGATTCGTCAAGGAAGCAAGAAGAAATGGTAACTGAGAATTGCCAAATATGCCTATATCAGGGCACCAAAATTTTTCAAATACCCATTAAACATAACCTGTCGTTTACCCCCAAACGACTTCCCGTTTAATGGACCAAAATTGTCGTTTAGTACATCAAGGCGCGAAGATGCCATCATTTCGTCACAAAGCCATCGAAATGGGCCTATTAAAACCAAATACTAGGCCCAACAAGACTATACGTGACAGTTACTAAGGCATGCGCACTTAATGCGATAATGGCGCGCCCACGTGAATTAAGGCATTAAATGTCCAATCATTAGAAACGTGGCCACCATTACCCGAATACCAAGGGTTGCGAAATTCGATAAACTTCTTATATTTCCATTGTCGAATCCGCCCTTAAAATTTCGTCACTACGGAACATGGTTCCAAGAGCGGATATTTACACTTCGGTGCAAATCCGAAATCCAGACGTACTATGATCAATATAGCTCATATGAGCAAGTCAACTGCTTCCTCACATCAGCTAGGGGGCTAGTAGAGGTAAGACTCGGATTTCGGATGGAGCGAAAATTGCCAATTGAATCCGCACTCCCTTGATTGGAAAAATTCACCAGGACGGATGATCTCAATCACTTATTCAGTGATTCGATGATGTAACTCCTGGTACGAAGAACTCCAATAATCATCCCAAGACGGATGATCTCAATCACTTATGAAGTGATTTAATGATAAAACACTTGGCATGATCAATACTCATAATCATCTTCATGATGGAAAATTCCGAAAGTCAAGTAGAGGTAAGACTCGGATTTCGGATGGAGCGAAAATTGCCAATTGAATCCGCACTCCCTTGATTGGAAAAATTCACCAGGACGGATGATCTCAATCACTTATTCAGTGATTCGATGATGTAACTCCTGGTACGAAGAACTCCAATAATCATTCCAGGACGGATGATCTCAATCACTTATTCAGTGATTCGGTGATGTAACTCCTGGTACGAAGAACTCCAATAATCATTCCAGGACGGATGATCTCAATCACTTATTCAGTGATTCGACGATGTAACTCCTGGTATGAACAATTCTCATCATCATTCTGAAAGTATTCACTCAATCCGTATTCCTACGATTGAAAAATGTCTCCAGGATGGATTATCTAAACCACTTAATCTGTGATCTGACGATGTAACTCTTGACGATGTGTACTTTTCCAGAACGGATAACCTCAGTCACCCATTATGTGATATGATGATGTAACTCCTAACGCGGTGTACCTGTCCAGGACGGATGATCTCAATCACCCATGCTGTGATCTGACGATGTAACTCCTGGCGCCATACACACCCAAAGGACGGATGATCTCAATCACCTAATATGCGACCTGATGATGTAGTTCCTGGTATCGTACACATCCCCAAGACGGATGATCTCAATCACTTATGAAGTGATTTAATGATAAAACACCTGGCATGATCAATACTCATAATCATCTTCATGATGGAAAATTCCGAAAGTCAGTCCGCACTTTCGCTTTCTAGTGGTATTCTCCCAGGACGGATACTCTTTATCACCTATTCTGTGATACAACGACGTAACTCCTGGTGTAGAAAAAACTCCCATCATCATCCTTATGATAAAGGACTCAAACACCACTTCCTTGCAGTTCCCTAAACTTGGAACAATATTATCATCCCCTGTAAGAATATTACGGATTAGAAGCAGTCATCCGTCCTGTTACACTACTTTGCTAAACAGCGGATCGACCCATCTTTCCCCAAAAGAATTAAGGATCATGCCCTAGAGACAGGCACCTTCTTCTTAATACACACTTGGGGACATGTATATATTTATCCTTTCTAAATTTTATTTGTTGTTTAATCTTCCGAGGCTATTATTTCAATCCGGCCTTAAGATTAATTATACAGAACAGATTAGAAACGATTTAAATATACATGAAACGACGAAGACAAATTTCTTCAATCAAAACTCATTCATTGAAATGAAATTACATACAACAGTTCAAAATCCGGAGTTGATCCCGGTACACAACTATACATGTAAATGAAAACAAAACTACTGAGGAGGAATCTGTTCTTCAGTTTTTTGTGCCTCTTCAGCACTAGGCTCTTGTGCTCCTTCCTTTAGAACCTCCGCACGAGTCTCGCCTCCAGGAGCCTCAGCCCTTTCTTCAGAAGAGGGAACCTCGGGCGCAGGAAAGACGTAGTCAGGTCCCATGGATTGACCCTCAGGAAGAGGAGCCAAACCATATAAGGACGTCGGTGGATCTTCGTGACGACCATCCACCACTGCGACTAACTTTCCCTCATGGAATTCATAGTACGGATCCATCCCATAAAGGTTAAGTTTCGCAGTGGGGTTGCGGTAAAAGACTTGGCGTATGGCTAGGCCGAAGGACTCTTCAACAGCCCGGCTGCATATATCAACAGCTTCTTCTCTCTCAGCTTTCGCTGTAGCCAATTCTCCCCGCAACTTGGACAGCTCCTCACTAGATACCTCGGGCTCCACTTTCCTAGCCTTCAGTCCCTCTATCTCAAGAAGGAGCTTCTTCTCCCTTTGAGACCACTCCTCAGCATCAGCCTTATTTTTATCCTGGCTGCTGCGGAGTTCTTCCTCCTTCTCTGCCACCTTGCCTTCCAAGTTTTTAAGATCGCCTTTGAGCTTGAGATTCTCTTTAGTTACAAGATCCCCAAACTCCTTAGACTTGTTAAGACGTTCTTCCATTAACTTCATGGCGGCTTTGTCCTTGTCTGAGGAAAGGTTGAGCTCTTCTAATTTGTCACTTAGCTCCTCAACCTTGTCGACGTTCTTAGCCAACTCGCTGACGGAAGATAGCAATCCAGCAAGTTCGGCTAGCTGCCACCTTCCGGCCTCACACGCTCCTTCAATTTCTTTAACACTAAGCGTAGGCCGGAGTTTATACATCGGTGGTGGAAGAGTGGCAGGAGTAGAACCTTCGTAGGAGAGGAAGGGGGTGAGAAACGAGGTCGTTGGGAAGGAGGTCGGCCCTGATCCAGAAACCCCAGCAGCAGTGCCTTTATTGAGACCAGAGGAAGCACCAATCCCTTCCGAGGTTTCAACGGCTTTATCCTTCGAAGTCCTTTGCTTCTTGGACTGACGCTTCGAAGGATCATTCTGGATCTTTCTTCTCCTCTCAGTAACAGGAGGTTGACCCGAGGCTGTTCCAACATCGGATGAACCGCCCTCAACCAGTGGGATGTCCCCTTCAGCATCCGAGGTCAGGATGATTAACTCAGGACGATCCTTGGTTGAGGGCCTGGGCTTCACTTCATTCTCACGGGTGACGGATTTACCAGCCGCCTTGAATTTCTTTAATTTGTCCATCTCCGGAGTCTCTTGTTCTATTTCACCTACATGAACAAACACAAGATGTCAGCAACTACAAATATTCTATATATATTTAGTAAAGGAGGAAGATGAAATAAAACGAGAAGTACGCAAATATTCCTCCCGGACTCCGCTTGAGCTACTTAGCAAACGCCTACACGAGAAGACGTGACGACCTGTAGTGTGCGATTCAAGTGCGAACAACACTCTCGACGTCTCACGAGACAGATCGGATTGATCAGTGTAGTACGCGTGTGAGCTCAAAAGGAAATGTTTGTGTGTCCAGCTCAGGGGAAATTTATCAACGTCCTCTTCATCCTTCCAAAATTTTGGTTTGCCCTTCTTGATGGAGATGCGAGTGAAGTAAGTCTTGAAGGACTTCCCGTCAACCTTGGCAGAATCTGTGTAAGACTCAAAGTTCACAAAGGAACAGAGAGTCCGGAGAGTCACCAGACCAACTCCACCCTGCTTGCTTGCTCTTCGAACTACCTGAGTGTAGTAGAACAGCATCGCTACAGTTGGCGTGAAATTGAAGTGTTCCCCAAGCACTTCGAGAGCCCGGATGAGGCCCTAACCATTGGGATGAAGTTGAGAGGGTGCACAGTTCAGGAACTTCAGGACGCCCATCTGGAGTTCGGTTAGAGGAAAACGAACTCCCAGATTATGGAAAATAAAGTCATACATGTATACAGAGCGGTCATTAGGGACGACGTGGCATATCCGCTCTGTCGGAAGTGGTGCATAAACCCTATACCACTTCTTTGTCTCTTCATCCGTACTCAAAGTAAACCTCGGCTGGATCCGGGATCCCTCCTCATCCGCATGTCGGGAGGCCAATTCCTTAAACTCACTAGACACCCAGCAGAAAGGCCATTTAGCCTGAACCTCCTCCCAATTTAGCCTCGAAGCAACTACGCTGTAGAGACCTTCTGCTGTTTTCGAAATGGCGCTATCTCCAGAAGATCCTTCTCCAGTTGCCATTGGAAATATCTAGACCGAACTCCTTAATCTACGATAAGAAATAAAATGCCGTCAGAAAGTTGCAATCATTACTCACTGCATTTTGAAAGCAATTACAATCAGAGGGCGACTCTGAGAAGGGAAAGGTCACTTCCCGCAGTGAGTAAGATCCCCTTTCTGAGCGACGCGGTTCAGTCTTAGGAAGAATCACAAGGATTCTTCCCCACGACTATTAGGGTTGAGGGAAACTGACTCCCCCCCCTTTTAGATGAAGCCTACTTTCTATAACTACGAGTAGCAAGTCAAAGCGAAACTAAAGCGACAAGGAAAAGATAGTTACCTCAGATGACAGTGATGAATTTGAGGAACGAAGAAACCCTCGCAATGTAGGTGATAAACTTCCTTGCAAAATTTCTGCAGAGTTTCGTTGAGAAAGCAAAAGCAAGTGGAACCCAGAATCCACTAAGTATTCCTTTTATAGGAAACAAAGAGGACCGGTTACCTCCTCTTGAAGTTGTGTCGTTCTCGATAAAACGTACCTGTTTACAAGCGAAACGACACAACCGTTCCAAATTCTTGGGCGCCAAAACGATAGCAACTCAGCAAAGGGCTATCCACTGGGCCCAAAAGTTGTGAAAACTTCAGGCCCATTAAGCCCAAAACGACGGTTAATGAGATTTTCATCTCACACACAATAATTGTCTGCCCACGTGATTAAAAGCATTAATGTCTAATCATGCAACACAATTTACGCTTTACAGCCGTTACACGAACTTCAAGAGCTTTCAATTCCAATAAACTCTTGAAATTCTCACACAACGAATCTTTGTCTGAATCCGTTGTGACAGTACCGAAAGGTCTTTTCTATTAAAATCAGAGCGGTTTTTTACGAATGACAACAGATGCTAAGGAACTGTTACACACGTAAGCTTACCGATATTAAGACCTCTCGCAGGTTGAGTAGCTTATGTGAACAACTATTCAGTCCCTCACACAAGCTAGGGGACATATGATCCGGTCTCAATACCGGTATCCGATCTGCTATACATATTTCAACGTCTTTGATAAGACATCTACGTGTAGCCGGTGTCATCGGTATACATCCGGACTGTAATTCCGTATCAGGCGTTCTCCCTATACCGGTTGTTCAGGATAACACCATGACACCGAACAACACACACGACACTGTGCAAAAGACAAGGATTGTTGCTACAGGGATCGATTAATAATTCCCTGCACTACGAGCCAAATTCTGCTCACGGGAATGGTCAACTTGTTCCCTAATCCTAGTCTACATTCTCTATGCTCAATATAAAATAGCCACTTGACCCAATCATGCAGGTAAGTGCGCAATATAATAATGCTAATGGGAGTTGGTGGTTCCCCACCAACGAGTCCTCGTTAATCGAGCCAATCAGGTATATGAACTAACTTCATGATTGAAGTTAGGGATCTTCTTCTTCAGCACTTTTACGACTGATTCCTCTCTGAATACATTCCTTACTTGGAATATAATCACTGACTTGAGCGTCGGAGAATCTTTGCAGGTGACACCACCATTCGCCCACTTCAACGCGTTAGGTCGGTGTGAAGGATCTCCAGAACGCCCAATCCGCTCTCCTCATTCAAGGACAACGGATACCTACATCGGATACACATACATCCGGTCTACTAGACGGTATTGACACACTATTCGTGACTGGCTTGAGATCGGATCTCTTGACCCCGGTCCAGGACAGATCAGGTACTATTATACCATGTAATAGATTAGGTATCTGATAACCTCACTAGAGGTTTAGAATTTGTTTTGATCCCCATACATATATAAGCATTGATGATGAAATAATGTTAATTATGCCCAGGAAGTGTTTACATTGAATTAATATTGAATGATATGTGATGGCCAGGTTTGTGGAAAGACATTAAGCCTTGGATTTAATTATTATCAAACTAGTGATAGTAATTATGTTGTAACAATGAAATCATATAAGAATTCCATGTTGAGTTTTTATGAAAACTATGTTAAATTAGAAATTGGTATGCCAAATTGTGATTTGTGAGGTTGTGGAACCTCCGAATAGGTTGAATACGAGCTATATAGTATTTAAAATGCGTTAGGGTTGGTGGAAACCTTTTTGGATTGGAATTGAAGGGTTAAGTTAATATAAATGACCTAAAATGGCATAACTATACTTTACCACATATTTCTCTTGTTTTTGGGAATTTCTAAGTACGGTCAGACTCATTAGTTCATAATTTATAAGTTTTTATTTTCTGTAAGTTTGTTACTGTTGTTTTTGTATTAAGTCTACTGTTATTGTTTTTGTATTTAAGTCTGTTGTTACTATTTTTGTTTTGAGTTTGTTGTAGTTTTTGTATCTGAGTCAGTTGTTTCTGTTTTTGTATTAAATTTGTTGTTGTTTGTTGTATAAATATAATTGAGTCTGTTGTTGTTTATTGTATAAATACATCTGAATCTATTGTTGTTTGCTTTATAAATATGATTGTTGCTATTACTATTTTGTTGTTGCTGGTTTATGCATAGTTTTAATTATTATCATTGTTATTGTTGTATAGTTGTTAAAAAAAATTCTCTCATTTTTATTTAGTTTGTCTCAATCTTTAATGATATTAGAGCATTAGGATATAAAATGATCACCTACTCCATATCAGTTTAACTTAATTCGATAAAGAAAAAACTAATTGAAATATCTTTAAAAGAACCTAATTGATTAAAAAATTATGAGTTTAATTTAAAATTTATTAATTTTTTATTAAAAATAGGGACGAATAGTAATTTAACATAAATTTCTTAAATAAATGTTATTTTATTATTTTATGTCTTCAATAAAAATTTTAAATTATTATTATTATCAGTATCATATTTTTATTATGTTATTTTATTTTCTGAATTATATCATCATCATTATCATTTCAGAATATATAATCGCAATTCAAAATAAATCAATGGGGTGGGTTTTGAACTTCGAAGTGAAGATTACATAAACCCCAAATCAAAAACCCTAGCGAGCGGGAATGGCTTCATCATCGAAGTCGAAGTTCAGCGTTTACCAAAACCCTTCTTTCTCCGCGGTGCTGACTTCCAACAGTATCCAACCTTCGAATTTCACATTCCTATTCATCTTCTCCTTCTTCTCTGCCTCGGCATTCGCCTTTCTCACCATCATCTTCAGGGAAACCACCTTCATTCACTTCTTCACCCTCAATACCCTTTCCCCTGTCACTGCTTGTAAGCTGCTCATTCTCAACCCTCAATTTCCATTTTTAATTTTTTTTCTAAGTAACTAACTTTTAGGGTACTTTAATTTCTCATTGATTTCTTGCACTCCAGATTGGCTTGCGAAGACCCTTCAAGCTTTAGTGGGTCTCATATTCATTGGAACTGTTTCTGCACTCTTCAAAGTCGTGTTCTTGCGAAGAGCTAGGTCCATTGGAGGAGGTGGGGGAGTAGTTGCAGCTAAACCTGAGCCTAATTCTAATACTGTTAATAAAAATGAGATTTTTCTAACCAAACATCAATTAGAGCTTTTAGGAGTTAAGTCTAAGGTTGATTTGGTTAAACCTGATTCATCAAAAAAGCCCCCTAAGTCTAAACCTCAGTTGCATTCTTCAGAATTGCTTGTTCCCCTTCATCAGCCAGTTCCTAGTCCCACTCGGTCTTCGTCTCGCATCGATGCAGATGTTTCAAATTCTAACAGGAGGTCTGCTGCTCACTCTGTTGGCACCCCCTTGAGGTCCCCTGGTTCGTCCTCGTTGTATCTTTCACCCGGTTTGGTTTCATCACCGCCGAGTTCTACTGGTTTGGATTCAGTGGTGTCAAGCCCTTGGTCTAACAGGCGAGGCTCCTCCTCAAATAAGATAACGTCGGAGGAAAAGTTGGAACAGTTTTTGGCTGATGTGGATGAAAGGATCAATGAATCTGCAGGGAAGCTGTCTACCCCACCTCCTACGGTTCCTGGTTTTGGCATAGTGAGCCCCAACTCGGCGAATACCTCTGGAGCTACAAGGCATACGCCATTGAGGCCTGTGAGGATGTCTCCAGGTTCCCAAAAGTTTAACACTCCTCCAAAGAAAGGAGAGGGTGACCTTCCTCCACCCATGTCCATGGAAGAGTCTATTGAAGCTTTTGAACATCTGGGTGTCTATCCTCAAATTGAGCAGTGGCGTGACCGGCTCAGGCAATGGTTTTCTTCGGTTCTGCTCAATCCTTTGCTTAGCAAGATTGAGACAAGTCATATTCAGGTTCATTTTTTTTCTCCATTTCTTCTTTTATATTCAAAGCAAGGTTAAACAAAAAAGAAAGAGATTGACGGTGAAAGTCAATATACATGTTGGAAAAATATTTTTTCAATAATGTGAAGGTTAATTTTTGACATGAAATTTGCAGAGGGTTTGGGGATCTCTCATTTGTGTAGAATGTAGATAACTGGTTTGTTTTGGACAGAAATAATTTTAGATGTGTTTATCTAAAAGTATTATACGAAGAACAAGCCTTCTTATGTAATTAATTACCAAGAAAAAATAGTATAACCTATAACCTGTTGTGCTTAGGGTTATTCAATTAATATGGCTGGTAATGCTACCCCAAAAGGTGAAACATTCAAAAAGTTTTACTTTTGCTGAAGCTGAAAACATCAGCTCATGCATTCTGAGGAGCCCATAATAATTTTTCTAGTCTATGCAAAACCAGTCAAAAACTCATCTTTTATACTGTCCAAATAAGCTCTTACTCATAGTATTTGTTGGTGTTTTTAAGTAATTGTGAACTTCACTGAAAAAGTTTGTTAGAAGCCCAAACATGTAACAAGATTGGAGCATCAACTAATTTAATTCATTTCCCCTTGGCCCTAAGATTTTCATATTTATAGGTTATGCAATCAGCTGCTAAACTTGGTATTTCAATCACAATTAGTCAAGTGGGCAGTGATACATTATCTACTGGAAACCCCGCTACCTTGGCCACAATTGATAAGACTCAAGATTGGCAACCTGCACTGACTCTTAATGAAGATGGATTACTTCATCAGTTACATTCTACTCTTGTGCAAGCCATCGAGGCTTCCAAACGTACGTTGCTTCATGAGTCAGTTAACTGTGATTTCTTGTCCCGATTTGACTATATTTTCTGATAGCTTGAGTTCTGACAATTTCTGCTTGATATATATTTGCATACAGCCAAGTTGCTTGTATCTAACATGCAACAGTCCCCACAGCAGACTTCTTTTGTTCCTATCATGCAGGATTGTCTGGATGCTATCACTGAACACCAAAGACTTCAAGCCTTGGTTAAAGGAGAGTGGGTTAAAGGTTTGCTACCTCAAAGCAGTGTACGTGCTGATTACACTGTACAAAGGATACGAGGTAGACAGAATTATGGATATACATATATTGCTCTAATCAGGCATTAACCCTCATCAGATTTTCTGTAATAAATTTGAGCACAACTTCATTAATCCGCGATTGGTTTCATGACCAGCACACACCCACCTAATCTAACTTCAGTTATCTTGTCTTAATTTGTAGAGCTTGCAGAAGGAACCTGCTTGAAGAATTACGAGTATCTTGGAAGTGGGGAAGTTTATGATAAAAAAAATAAAAAGTGGACACTTGAGCTACCTTCAGATTCTCACTTGCTCTTGTATCTGTTCTGTGCTTTCCTAGAACATCCAAAGTGGATGTTACATGTGGATGCCATGTCTTATGCTGGAGCTCAGTCTAGCAAAAACCCCTTATTTTTGGGAGTCCTCCCACCGAAGGAAAGGTTTCCTGAGAAATACATTGCTGTAGTGTCTGCTGTTCCTTCTGTGCTGCACCCAGGAGCATGTATACTGGCAGCTGGAAAACAGGGTCCCCCAATTTTTGCCTTGTACTGGGATAAGAAGCTGCAGTTTTCTCTTCAGGTTGGTAATGCTTGTGTGGCCACATGTAATGGACATATACAATATTTGAATCATTTTTCTATTCAACCATTGTTTAACTTTCAATATTCTCCAAACATTCATGTATTCTATGGTCATTGTGAGCAAGCATACTACTTTTGCCTATGGATATCATATCAACCAGTACACTTGTTATTTAGTACATTGGTTTGCTAACAGCTTTGGATTTATGTCAGGGAAGAACAGCATTGTGGGATTCCATTTTGATTCTGTGCCATAAGATTAAAGTTGGGTATGGAGGTGTTGTTAGGGGAATGCATCTGGGTACATCAGCTTTAAGCATTCTACCGGTCATGGAAGCAGAATCTGAAGATTAAGCGGCGAAAGGTTCTGCTTCCAATCAACTTTCAGCACGCTCACTTCAATTTATATGATAAATCACATTCCTCAAAAGCAACACGTTTCAGCAAAGAAACTGGTGGACGTCAATTCTACCTGATCATAATTCTGCTGTATTGTAGAGACATGTACAATGCCAGCTCAACGATATCATCGTATGTGGGTTATAGCACTTCGTCAAAATCAAATTTGGATACTCATGTCCAAAAAGAGCATACGTTTTGTAAGTTGCGTATTTAAATGCATTAATTTACGTTTTCTGTTTATAACAGTATCATATTAAAATTAAGGGCCTAAAGAAATTGCAATTTCTTGGTGCCTTCTATTTTCTTTGATGCTTCAATTTCGCTGAACTTTTAGATAACAAATATAGTAACAATCATTACAGGTGTCTAGTCTTTTTGATAAAATTAATGGATACGTTATTTAAAAAAGTTGAAATGTTTAGTAAAACTAATATAAACCAAAAATAAACTAAAATGTTTGATATAACTAATTGAAAAATGTAAAATGACATAAAGGATTTTTAAACAGATATGAATAACTTTAAAAAGAAAATAAGCTTTTTTGTTTTGTTTTATAAATATAAAGTTTATAAACTATTTTCTAAAAGATACTATAAAATACAAACTATTAAAATAAATTCTTTTATAAAAAAAGTTATTTTATATAACAAAGTTTAAAGTTTATAAAATAAATTATAAATTAATTTATATCATTACACTCAAACAAATATAATTATACTAAAACTTTCATACAAATCCACCTCTTATCTTTCATTGCTTGTTTTTCTTAGTGATCGGAAATTCAGAGTTAAGACGGTTGGGATAATTAAAATTACAGTTCAAAGACCAAAACTTGAGACTACTCTATTTAGCCGATGTGAAAATTGATAAAAATATCTTTTATTCGGTATGAAAAATAGACACTATTAAAACCTATCATCGAGTCTGATTTTTTTTAAAGAAATATCGATTAGACTGCAACATAATAAATAATTTAGATAAGGAATGATTGATTTTTATAGTATTGATCAGAATAAGACAATGGCAGCCTTTACCAAAGTACGTTGAACTTGGGATTTGTTTGTTTAGTTTTCGGTCGATGGTTAAAATATATAGAATCAATATTAAATGACTGTTTTTACAACTTAATTTTAAAGGGCTACCAAACAAGTATTTAATAAATAATTGTCTACAATTTTGACCATATACCCTTGCATTTGGGGCCCGAGAAACACTACACAGCCAGCCAAGAAATATTGAGCCTCATGGAGACGCATCTTTCGTTAAGTTACAAATAAATATTAGCATTCAACATTGTAGTATTATGGAAAAATGACCGGTTTATTTACGAGAAACAATATCTTTGATTTCACTATTAATCTGATGGCTAAACATTTACAGGTTATTGCTCTCTGTGGAGACAAAAATGCATATATAATATTCCTATGGGGAACTCCCCACCAAATTAGAAAGTTTGAACTACCAAATTTGAATCACCAACTATACAATAAAGCAGCACTATACCCCCAAGCACACCCTCATTAATAATTGATAGGAATAATTTCTTGAGCTTGACCTGTCATCATTTGTCATAAGGAAAATCTAGATATCAAGCATAAAGAATCTCTAGTCATTATTATCCTTGCCAATAGGGGAGGTGCCAACATTTTTGGCAGGGTAATTTGTAGCTCTGTTCACCAGTGATGCGTTAGAGCAAATGAAGTATGAACTGCCATTTGACGAGGACCAAAAATGCCTCAACTTTCTTCGATTTCTAAAATATAAAATCTGGCGTTAAGAAGAGTACCTAAAGTTCGAGACACACAGTCTCACCTTTACTCCGAATCTGTATCAATAGAAAGGTACAAACGGGGCCTCACAGAACGTTTTTGGCGAGGAAAGGAGAAAGGGCTATCAGATCTTTGCCTACTTGCCTTGCCAGGTTTCACTTCATTCATACCACGGAGCAATGAAGCTGCATAAACAGGAATAACTAATCAAGAAAAATATTGTAAAAAAAAATGCCAACAGCAATAATCGTCTATGTGGACACCTTGACATTTTAGAGGTTTCTAACCACTTCAACAGAAAATGTAGAACAATGTTCCATTTACAGCAGAACGTGTCTCAGAAACCAACAAAAATTGAATAATTCATATATTCCCATAATATGTAGAAAAATGTAAATTTTGTCCACTGAAATGTTTGTGAATACCACATTTCCACCATACACCAAAGAATCTGAGCAAAAAAAAAAAACAAAATGTTGACTTGGATTGATTGAATCCAGCTTCGTAAACTCTCAAGATTATATTTTAGCCAAGAAGTCTCTCAAATATCTATAATTTGTAAGCTTGCCTCTTAGTCGAACTGAATTTTCATTTTAGGATTTTAAGTTATACAATTAACTTCACCTTTGTTATTTGAATTTGTATTTTGGTTTAACTTGAATTATTTAAAAATGTATTTGATACATTTTCACCAAAATTCAATCTTTATAATTAAAAAATTCAAACAAAATTCGGGATCAATTTATTGAACCAAACCAACCGGATGATATAAGAAAATCAATAAGATTGATTAGACTGTCTATCTTTTTTCTTCAAAAATACCCCAATCTGAGCTAATCAAATCAGAGAACGCCCCTTGAAAATAATGAGTTGGTTCATTTACACCTTTAAGAGCAAGACACTTACATTATACATAATTCTCTAACCATTCACTTGATTTATTATGGTGGTTTAAACAGAGCAATCAATAGCATGCAATTGACTGCTTTGGCAACGTTTACAGTGCGGCCCGTGCCACTTTTGTATGGCGTATAGTGGAGGTTTGGTGTTTCTGTTGCTGGAGCACGAATTGCAATCAAGTACGCATTGGAACCACAGCCATGTTAGCCACTATACTTCCCATGAATAAAAACCCCTACTCCTGAAATTTCATCAGAACACAAACCTCTTTTTTCCCAGCCCCACACCTGCAAGTCAATCACCCACAAATGTAATTGGTCTCTACCCTCTTCAACGCAAACCATTTGATCCAGAACTCTAAGCTGCATTTCTGGCCAACCCACCAATGCATGGAATGAGAGTCATCTCAGCATCTCAGCTGCTATTCTTTCCATGAATGAGAATCCCCTTTTGAGGACCTAAGTACGGCACTTGGAATTCCCCTCTCCCAAATTTCATCTGAACACAAACCCTATTTTCCCACTTCACCTCCAAGGTTAAATACTCACTAAGATAATTGGTCTCTACTCTCTTCAACCCAACCCCCATTTGACCCGGAGCTCCCAACTACATTTCTTGCCAATCACTAAGGTGTGGAATTGCAACTATCAGTGGCTATTCTTTCCGTGGATGACAACCTCTTGTGGCCCTTAGTACAGTGATTGAATCCATTTTAGGAAGGTAATCTCCAGATTCCCCTTTCCACAATTTTGTCATTACACAAACCCATTTCCTACTCTCACAACCAAGGTAATGTAATAATAGGTCTCAAATCTCTTCAACACAAACCAATTAACCAGAGCTCCAGCTGCATTTCTAGCCAACCAATGATGCGTTGAATTGTAGCCATCTTATCCACTATTCTTTGATCTTTCCATTAATGAAAACCCAATTGTTGCCCCAGGTACGGCATTTGGATCTGTTCTAAATGTATTATATCTGGATTTCCCTCCCCTTCCCCCCCAATTTCTTCGGAACACAAACCTTATTTTAACAGTCTCACCTTCATGACTAAATCACACTAATGTAATACGTTCTTTACCCTCTTCAATGCAGACCATTTGACCTAGGGCCCTCAGCTGCATTTCCGGCCAACCAATAATCCTTGAATCGCAGCCATTTCAGCAACAGTTTTTTCCCTAAACTAAAACCCCTTTTGTGGCCAGTGGTACAGTGTTCAGATCTGCTTTAGGGGGGCAATCTCTGATTCCCCTCCCCCTTCAATTTAATCAGAACACAAACCCTACTTTTCCCTTGCTCAAAATCACACACTAATGAAATTGATCTATACCCCCTCTTCAATCCAAAAACCATTTTGAGCCAAATTCTAAGCTGCATTTATGGTCAACCACTAAAGCATGGAATCAGTAATCTTAGTTGCTATTCTTTCCATGAATGAAATCCTTTGTGGCCCCAGGTACAGCTTCTGGATCAGTTTAAGGTATAACTCTGGATTCCCTTACCCCAGTTTCATTAGAACCCAAACCCTATTTTCCCACTCTTCCACCTCCAAGGTTAAATCAGACACCCATGTAATCAGTCTCTACTCTCTTGAATGCAAACCATTTGACCCAGAGTTATTAGTTTTAATTTCCAGCCAACCACCAATGTACGGAATCACGGCAATCTCAGCCACTATTCTTTCCATGAACGAAAACCACTTTTGTGGCCCCTGCCTACAGTGTATGGATCTGCTCAAGAGGGCAATCTCTGGAATCTGCTCTCCCCTTGCCCCAATTTCATTTAGAGCTATTTTCCCACTCTCACACCTCCAAGGCAAAATAACAAACTAATGTAATTGTCTCTATTCCCTTCAATGCAAACCATCTGAACCAGAGCTCAGCTGCTTTTCCGGGCCAAGCCATGAAACTCTAGCACACGGTCCTCCAGTCCCTACTCTCAGTTCACTTCCTTTGGTATCTGTTCTGTTCACATCAGGGGGAGGGGTCTATGTTCTTTTCTATACCTGTCTTCAGTGTTTATAGCTTTTGCTTTGTCTTAGTTTTATTGCTGTGTATTAGATAGGTAACCTTATGTCTGCCATTTCTTGCCATACTTCCTATCTTTTACTTATATATAATTTGGCTTGTTATTAACTTGTGTTTCTCTTAAATTTATTTTTCTAATTATTAATTATGAATGTTTACATGTGATGGTTAAGGAAGCAATATATAGAATGTTATGGAAATCAGAGTGTGTATATATGGTTTCTAAAAAGGTTTCCACTTTGGATCTTCTAACCATTGCCTTAACAAAACCGTTATTTAAACTATATAAGTTTCATAATAGTTTTGTTATCTCACTATTAACAGTTTTGGGGTCAGCTGCTTCATGCCACCTTTCAAGCTCGACTGGTTTTAAAATTACACAATTAACAGAGAATATAATAACACTTTTTAAAGGAGTGAATAATAAGATGTATTTAATGAAAAAGAGAAACTAACTTTGACTTTTTAAATCAAGATATGAATATCAGATTTGTTTACAAACTGAAAAAATGTAATTCAATAACTTACATCTCAACTCTTAAAACAATTGTTACATAAGAATATTCAGTAAAATTAGTGTTTAGGACTCAGGTTAAGTAACCAAAGTAGTAAATATTACATTAAAAGTACAGATATTTAAGCTCTTGCCTGTTGAAGAAACAAAGTTTTTTGTCTTCTTCAGTAATTAAAGTGTAATAAATACTTTACTAATAAATGTGTCCTAAAACTTTAGATTGTTAAAGTCATGATGTTTTAATTTGTAGATCATGTTATTTTGTTAAATTATTTTATAATTTTTTGTAATATATTGATGATATTAGTGTAACACCTAATGAGTACAGAAAATTGGTTAAGGTTGTTTGAACATGTACATTGGTCACTAGAGACATTGTTAAGGTTCCATCTCAAAACCAATTGGCAATGGGAGGAGTGGCTTATGAGATATTTAAACCATACCACATATTATGAGGAAGGCGATATGAGCCTTCCAACACTCTGATATCATGTTAAGGTTCCATCTTAAAACTAATTGGCAATAGGAGGAGTGACATAACAGGTAATTAAACCATACAACATATTATGAGGTAGACAATGTGGGACTTCCAACAAACACCAGGAAGGGGAGAGTTGATGCAAGGTTTTAAACCTTGTGAAAACTGAAAAGGGATATAGGGAGCCAATAAGCACATTAGAGGAAATTATTAAGAGATTTCATGGTGAATAATATCCAGGAGAAATTGGTACTTTGACCGAGCCAAATGCTATAGTGCGATGCAATTGGCCAACCTCACCTATGGCGAAAGGCTATTGTTAGCAATCTTTATATATGACTAAAAAAAACCATATTCATCAAAACCATAGTTATCAAACCCAGATAGTGACACAAGCTAGCTCCTAAACTACTACTGCAGGATACCAGAAAGCAGGATGAACACTACACTATTATGGATATTAGAGTACAAATTACATAATCTATGCCCCCCACACAAAGGCAAAAACTAAAAGAACATATAAATAGTAACTCAACGGTTTACACACACATAGCAGAGAAGCCAAGAAAAGAAAATGGTGATAAGAGTAAGGAAAAAACAGAACACATTAAATAAAAATAGATACACCTGTAAAGGGTGAAGGAATAGAGGTAACATTTTGTCCAAATGACTGAGGAAGAAAGGTTCTGAATGCTATACAGTTTCTGAGCAAATAATGATTTAGAAAATGGGCAGATAAATTAAAACTTTACACTGCAGGGAATAGAGATGGGTTTCTGAAGCCTGTCATGGTAAGGTCACTATTTTGGCTGCTGCATTTCAGGCTGCTACTGAAAACTGATAAGCTATTCAATTTTCTAGTAGCCTGGGCCACTTCTCTATATAGCATACTATTGGCTACCAGAGTAAAGATTTCTTCATTAAGGTGTATTATGTACTAAAAAGACTACCAAATTGAACATACATTTATCTATCAAGATGTTTTATATTTAAATGAAATTACATACTTCTGATTTTATATTAAAAAGGAGATTTTTATTTCTTTTGCTTTTATTAATTTAAAGAAGACAGTTAATTTCTCTTTTCAAAATTAAATTTATTATCATGTCTCCATTTAAAAAACTTCACTGCAAGCTAACACAATCAACTGCACCCTGACATGAAATAAGAGGGAAGTCCGAAGGAAGAACAGGACACATTAAAAAAAACACAAGGCAGCAAGGGGTGAAGGAATAGAGGTCAAAACAGAGGTAACTCTTATCTGGATGACTAAGGAAGGAGTTTGAACCCCATAGCTATAGTGTGAGCTAAAAATGAATAAGAAAAAGGGCCCAAAAATCATAATTTTACCCAACCTGCCTACCTAAATAACATTGTTGTAGAGGTAAAAATGGGTTTCTGACGCCCATCACAGCTACATTGCTATACTGTGTGACAAGTTCCACAATTGCATTGCGACCGCTGTTGAAAATTGCTCTACTATTTGAAATTGGTAGTGACCTGGAGCTGTTTCGCATGGCACACTATTTTGACTACTAGACTAAACATATATTTCTTCATTAAGATGTATTGTATGTAAAATAAAAATACATTTAATTTATAAAAAAACAAACTTTATTTACTTGTTTTATTTTAATTAATTTCATGTAGGAATGTTTACCGATCCATCGGAGCAAATATGCTTTGGAGAGTGAAGGTGAGTTTATTAGGTGAGAGACACTTAACCATGAAACCTTAAGGCATCATGGGTAGTGCTCGTAACGCTTATATACTCTATAATTCCTTATATTTTATTCAATGTGGAACTTCCGCAACACTCCCCCTCAAGCTCAATAAGGTTTCTTGTTGAGACTTGATTTATTTGGCTTTTTCTTTTGTCTTAGGGCTTGTAATCAACGATCCTATAGACCTTTTTTTAGCTTAGGCTCCCTTTTTTTTTTCCTGAATCTCAAAGGTCCTGTTATTTTTTATTCTTTTTAGCATCGCGGTTAAGCATTTGCGTCCCGATACCATATTAGAATGTTTAGCAATCCACAAGTCCAATACGCTTTGGAGAGTGAAGGTGAGTTTATCAGGTAAGAGACACTTGACCATAAAACCTTAAAACATTATAGGTAATGCTCACAACATTTGTATATTCTATAACACATTATATTTTATTCAATGTAGAACATCCTTAACAAAAGTCAATTTAAATATTTATTTTTTCCTTTCCATTAAAAAATGCTCCAATGTCAGCACACTTAACTGCACACTGCCATGTAGTGAAAGGTAAGTTGGAGGGAACAGGGAACTAAACACGAATGAAAATAACAAAGGCCTGGAAAGTGTGAAGGAATAGAGGTCAAATCAGAGTGTGAAAGAGGGAGGAGAATGGTCTTAAACACAAAAATGTTTCCGAAAGTTAACAGCGAATTAGAAAATAGGTGGAGAATCACAGCTTTACTCAACTCCCCCTCCCCAAATGATGATGTTGCAGGGGTTAAAAATGGGTTTTTGAGGCCCATCAGAATAAAGTCGCTATACTGTGCGACATGCCACCATCTTAGCTGAATGTGGCTGCTATTGGAAACTGCTTCACTATGAGTTTTGCAGTGGCCAAGACCCAAGGGCCACTCTGCCTCACTCTGTTAAATATATTTCTTTATTAAGATGTATTATACATAAAATAAGACATGCTTTTTACTTCACCAAATAAATTTTAATAAAATCATTTTATTATTCTGTTTAAAAGTTAAAACATGTTCACTACACACTCAACAGCACACTGCAATATCATAAAATGGGGTTTCCAACAAGAGTAACTTCCATCAAAATATAAGAAACATTTCTGACTCAGTAAGGAAAGAGAGCTACGAACCAGTATCATCCAAAGTGTTCATGTCACCTTCTCTGGTTGGGACTTGATGTCTAGAATTCAGCTCATTTTGAGTGGAAGCATCACCATTACTACCACTGGCACCACCTCCAAGACTAAGAGAAATCCAATCCTCAGTACAGACACCATTAGATAAATTTACCCGATCTCTCAATTCATTCTGCAAAGAGGAATCTGCTGGTCTTGTGGGGAGAAAAATCTGAAGTGAAGGATCATCTCCACCAAAAGCCAATGGATTGTCCACCAAACCACCATTCAGATCAGCATCTGACCGACCGGCAGAAGAATCTTGCAAGATACTTCCAGAGCCCAATGTAGTATCTGGAGCCATTGCGTAACCATTCAGGGATGAAGAGCAATTAATAGGACCATGCTGCAGATGGACCAGTGCATCTGACACATCAGCATCGGAACCAAATAATTGGAATCCTGGACCAGGCTGAGTTCCAGACGGCAATGACCACAGGGAAGACATCCCAAAAACATCATCATTAGGAAAAAGTCCCAAACATGAATTTCCACCAAGATTATTATGATCTTCAGCATACGAATCAACAATTCCAGGTGGCGGCACAGAGTAACTATCTCCAGCATCATTTTGGTTGTTCTTATATGGAATTGTAGAAGATACCAAGATATCATTGTCTTCATCAGAATCACTAAGGACAATAACTTCTGCTCCACCCACCTGAGCAGCAGTGTTGTGTGCAGTATAGCCATATGTTAAATCAACATTATTGAGACACAAAGAATCCATCTCAATCCCATTGGTGGTAGAATAATCACCACCACCCTGGGTTACGCTAGGATCATCACCATCCTGGCCACTTCCAGTGGCACTGCTGCTCATGGGAATAACAACCTGTTCAGGATTTCTAAAACCCTCTTTAAATCTATTACCAGAAGAGTTGTTTGTGTCCTCAGGTTTACTGACTTCCCAAACTCCATTGCGATTCTTCCTGATGCCAAGTTTTAAACCAGTAGGACTGTCTGAAAGTCCTTCTTGTTTGACCTGCTTCAATGTTTCAACTCTCTTGACATCTCCATCAGTAGAAACAGTGAGGGATCCATCAGGTAAGTGCCACTGTGATAGATTCCCTACTTCCAGGCGTTCACCTTCACTCTTTGCCTTAACACGCCAAGAACCATCCGGCTTCACTTCAACCTCTGTAATTTCTTCACTACAATTCATCATCTGTACCAGCAAGTCAATTTAATAAATGACTGGAGAGTTATCAGATATATGATTCATTAACATCAGATTTTATAATTAATTTTTAAAAATAACTACCATAGAAGTGATGCGATTGAAATAAGGGTCTACGATAATATTCTCTAATGCATAGTTTTTGAGACATATAGGACACTGCCACTGCAGAAACAATCAATTCTTCGTCAGGCAAATATCAAAATCGCAAGGTATGAACCAATCATGCACCATTTGTCAGAATCTTACCTTCCTTGACCGTTGATTCATTTCCACAAAAACTTCAAGATCAAAGCAACCCATGTGAATACAGGGTTTGAATCTTCCAGCTATCTTCATTCTCGAACCACTCATCTATAAATTTCACCAAAATGTAGAAAAACTGATTAGTAGGAACTTCATGAATTGCTAAAATATACCATCCATTGATGAAAGCCATACTGGACAACGAAGGTTGACACTAAAAGTATCTGAAACCACTTCCAAATCACTGTCACTATCAGCATCATCAGCTGCATTTCCACCCCCAACACAACGACAGACACGTGCAAGAGCATCTTCAAATCGCTCACCATCAGACTCCCTTGGAATTAAATTTAGGACCTAGATAACAAACATTTAACAACAATCTCAAATCAATAATGGAAGGAAAGCAGTTGTATGTGAAAATATTCACACCACAGTAGAAACAAAAGTGCAATATAAATACAAACATCTAAAACCAGACTGGAGTGGTTGGTTCAAGAGGTGACGATCGGCTGGTGGTCTGAAATAATAACCAAAAGTGGATTGAGAGTTGAACCAACACAAGCAATTAAAACCATGGTTACCAATCTCCAACTGTGGCGCATATCATCAGACCCAAAAGCACTACGGCAGTGTATAGCAAACAGCAAGATGGGCACTATTCTGAATGTTTATATACAGATTAAAAAATGCACTACACAGAATTACACATACAAATGCTCAAAAAATAAAATTTTAAAAGAAAAGACTCAATTCATAACACAAGAAAAACTCACAGGCTTTAAGCAAAACATACAAGTAAATATATAATAATAAAAATCAAGGAAACAAAAAAAATTCAAAAAACATTCATATTTCAATTACAAGACATCAAAAACTTCCAATGGAAAGTGAGGGTGGCTGTAGAAAGGAGAAGGGAACAGAGCACGTTAACCATGGTTTTCCATCTCCTAGCATATATCATCCGAACCCAAAAGCATTGAGTTTATATATGCAGATTGAATAATTTATGCTAGTGCTATACATATAAATGCTAAAAAAAGTCTCAATACATGATATGTTCATAGAGTAAACACTAAACACTCAAATTGGAATTGGTCCTCAAAAGACAGCCAATGAAAAAGGGTGGCCAGAGTGGGTCACCTTCATTACTCATGTATGGAATGTGATGCGTAAAACAGAGCATGACTTGGATAAAAAGTGTGAAAGACATATTCTGTCTGTACACCTTACGAATGTTAAAATCAATTCATATATTTGAATATGAATCAAAAGGGAAAAGAAATTGCATAAAAAATTAGATTTGATAAGTCAGCACTGATATGGACAGTAAGCCACTACTTCACCGATACGCACATATTGGCCGCTATGCATCCTATGACGGATTACGCTACGATTTGCATTGTGTATCACAGGAAGCAAAATTTCCGATACGAGATCTCGCTATAGCTCTGCTAAAGCCAATTTTTAATAATACCTACTTCGACATAAATTTGAATATTAGACTTAACTCAATCCTAAGAGCTATCTTAAAGGATGAGGATTACCCCCACCTTATATACTATTAATTGGTTATATTTCTAATCAATGTAGGACTTTCAACAGAAATCAACCAAATGGGGAGACCATTGGGAACTTTGGTATGATATAATACAGGGAGATACTTAGCATCAACCTTCATGATTCTAATACCACAATGCTGGATGAAGGAAACCAATAGTAATTCATAATAGTTTAATTATAAATTCGACAAGCTTAGAAATGCTATCTACCTGCTGCATGCTGCGTCTTTTAACAATCCGAACCCCTAAACAAAAAATGCGAGCATCACATCCAGTTAAGGAAATCTTATTAATTCCGTCTTTTGTATATGGCGTGATCTGACAAAGGAGAAAAAAATAAGAAATTGAATAAAACCAATATAAATAGAATACAAATAGTTAATGAACTTGTGCCAGACAATTTTTAAGCAGTTATACAAGGCAAGGCTATAAAAGACAACAAACTCACAACTGGACCATCATCGCGACCATTAGCCCCAAGCAATTGTGAACCAGGTCTGTTAATTGCACGAACAGGAACACCTATATAATCATAGTCAAATCAATGAGAATACAACCATGAGCCATACCGTACACAAACAAATAAGTGGAGTTTTACACTTTTACTTTGAAATGGTGTGCTTCTAATTACATAACATACCATGAGACTTAAAACTAGATTGCCAACACGAAACTTAATACCAAAATCCAAATTAGAGGTCACAACTTCATTATCATACCATTGACCTGCAGGTCTGTATACTGTGGCCAATGCATCCTGAATGGAACCTTGTCGTTCAGGAGCATACACCAAGCCTACATGTCATTTTTGAAAAAATAAGCAACCCAATGATAGAAGAATATGAATTAATCTACAACTATTGACTACAAACCAACCTCAACATCAAAATCCGGTTTTGATACCAAATCCTTGTCTGCTCTAGTAAGTTGAAATGTTCTTTCCAGACTCTGCACTGGATTGGTTCTGAACAATTCAAACACAAATATGGTTAAGCCATTGAAGCAATAAGCTGTAATGAAAAATAGGTTTTGAAGATAGATGCAGATTATTATTATTATTATCTGCATAAAGTTAATAAATTGTCCTGGGAAGAAAATGAATTTGCTACCAGGTCCACCTAACAACAATCAAGAAAATATCAAGATACAAAGAGAAGAAAGAAAAGGAGAAAATCTTCACTGCTTAATATTTTATTTTCCTGGGGAAGTTCCACCCCAGAAAAGCAAATTCAATGCCTAAGAATTTAATTAACAAAACATAAAATACAACAGCATTACAATCCCTGCATACAACATAAAATAACTCACTATAATAACATCTATAAGAACTCGAACTCATGCTCAGAAGGTATTACACAATTGCCCACAGAGAAAAAGAAAGAAAACTTGTATTCAAGCCAGAATGAAGGCCACCTTGAATACAAATCAACCAACAAACGGTAAAACCAAATTCCAACACACACATGAAACAAGACATTCATTTTGTAATGTCTGATTTCAATACACCCACACCATATACTTACCCATCAGTTGGAGTACTGGTTGTAGTCAACTTCACAGGATGCAAAGGGTGCCCCACTGACACCCAAAACCTGTAACAGAGAGCAGAAAATACAAATTTGAATGGGAAGAAAATAAAAAAATGCTAATAATAGAATGCATAGTATATCTGGCTCATTTATGATATAGTATAAATGAGGGAAGAGCCATTGGATAAATTACTGATGCAAAAGAAAATATATAACTCAAAGGCATCTTTTTTATTAAGAAACACCAGTGAGTATCTATAGACATAGTCACACACTATGATTACGTCCATGTTTGGATATTATTAATGTTAAGGAGAAAAAACATTTTAAAGAATAAAAGTTTCTTTTAAAAAAAGGATTTATTATAAAATTAACCCCTGCAAAATATCTAAATTAGGATCACCCCCCTGAAAAACAATTTGTTAGGATAAGGCCCCTGGAATTCTTTACACATTAGAAAGGAGCCCTCACCATTAACATCCATCAGTTTAATGATGAGTTGACTTGAGATTTTAGATATATTTGAATTATGTAAAATGCATATTCCATTAGGCACATCACCAAATAAATATACAGAAAAAGGAGAATCAGCACTCAGGAAACAAGGAAATTAAAAAAAGGATAAAGGAAAATAATGCATATCCTAACAAATCTGACCTAACCCAATACTAATATTTTAACACTCCCCCTCAAAGTGGAGCATACAGATCATATGCACCAAGCTTGAAACATATAGATTGAATCCTAGGTCCTCTTAAGGACTTCGTCAAAATATCAGCTGGTTGGTCATTGGAATTGATGAACTTGGTATTGATCTCCTTGGACAGTAACTTTTCCCGAATAAAATGACAATCAATTTCAATGTGTTTAGTTCTCTCATGAAACACTGGATTCGAAGCAATATGAAAGGCTGCCTGATTATCACAATATAATGTCATCTGTTTAACCTCGCAGAATTTTAGCTCTTGAAGAAATTATTTAATCCACATAAGTTCACATGTGGCCAGAGCCATAGATCTATATTCAGCCTCGGCACTGGACCAAGCAACAACGTTTTGTTTCTTGCTCTTCCAAGAGATGATATTCCCTCCAATGGAAACACAATACCCAGAGGTAGATCTCCTGTCAATGGGACAACCAGCCCAATCAGCATCACAATATCCTGTAATTTGAGTGTCCCCCTTGTCTTCATACAACAATCCTTGCCCTGGAGCCTTCTTTAGATATCTGAGAATACGTATGACAGCATTCCAATGATCAACATGGGGATTCTGCATAAATTGACTGACAACTCCAACAACAAAGGAGATATCAGGTCTTGTAATGGTGAGGTAAATGAGTTTTCCTACTAGTCTCCTATATCTCTCAGCATCGGGATAGATTTCACCTTGATCTGCCATGAGCTTCTGATTTGGGTCCATAGGACTGTCAATTGGTCTACAGTTTTCCAAACTTGTCTCTTTTAGAATATCAAGAGTATACTTCCTTTGTGAGATCACAACACCATCTGCTGATTGAGCCACTTCAATACCAAGGAAGTATTTCAAATAACCCAGATCTTTGGTTTGAAAATGACTAAATAGGTGTTGTTTCAATTGAGATATCTTGGCATCATCATTTCCTGTAATCACTATATCATCAACATAGACAATTAGGTACACACATTTTCTAGGAGATGTATAGCAATAAAAAACAGAGTGATCTGCTTCACTTCTTTTTAGTCCAAAAAGCTGTACAATATGACTGAATTTACCAAACCAAGCTCGAGGAGATTGTTTCAGCCCATAGAGAGATCGATTTAGTTTGCACACCAAGCCATACTCCCCCTGAGCAACGAACCCAGGAGGTTGCTCCATATAAATTTCTTCCTTAAGGTCACCATGAAGAAAAACATTTTTAATGTCAAGCTGGTGAAGGGGCCAATGACGTATGGCAGCCATAGCAAGAAACAAACGTACTGTGGTGATTTTAGCCACAGGAGAGAATGTATCACAATAATCAAGTCCATAGATCTGAGTGTAACCTTTAGCAAATAACCGGGCTTTAAGGCGATCAACAGTACCATTAGGTCCAACTTTAATAGCATAGACCCACCTACAACCAACAGTTTTCTTTCCAAGAGGAAGAGGAACAAGCTCCCAAGTACCATTGTGTTCAAGAGCCTGCATTTCATCAATCATGGCCTATCGCCATCCAGGATGATCAAGTGCCTCATGAATATTATTAGGAACAGCAAGAGAAGACAACGAGAAAACACGAGAGGTATGAAGGAGACAATCGATGATAACTTAAGAAATTATAAATTGGGTGAGGATTACGAGATGAACGAGTACCTTTTCTCAGAGTAATAGGCCAGGCCAAAATAGAGTCATGAGAATCAATGGAAGGAGGATCCATGGTTTGAGGATCTGCTAGAGGAGGAGGGGAATCACGAGAAGACGGCTCAGGTAAAGTAGAACCAGCTTGTTGTGTCCTGTGTTGATATGTAATGAGAGGTGGAGAAGCAACTTCAACAGAATTAGGGGAATTAGATGGAATTTCACTAACACTTTGGTGGGAACCACTTATCGGGCCAAATGATGGAACAGGAAGAACAGGTTGAAAGGAAGGAGAGGAGTCTATGGTAGGCTGGAAAAAGGGTGTGTCCTCAAAGAAGGAGACATCAGCTGACATATAATACCGTCTAGTATCTGGAGAATAACACCTGTAACCTTTTTGAAGACGAGAATATCCCAAGAAGACACATTTAATAGCTTTAGCAGACAATTTGCCAGACCTGGATTAAGATTACGAACAAAACAAGTACAACCAAATACCTTGGGAGAGACATGAAATAATGGATCATTAGGAAAAATAATGGAATGAGGAATCCGATTTTCAAGAGAGGAAGAAGGCATTCTGTTTATCAAGAAACAAGCTGTGAGAACTGCATCTCCCCAATGATGAGCAGGAACATTTGTGTTTATCATTAGAGAGCGTGCAGTTTCAAGATGACGACGATTCTTTCTCTCAGCTATGCCATTTTGTTGTGGAGTATGAGGACATGTGGACTGGTGTAAGACACCCTGTGAAGATAAAAAAGAGGACAAATCATGGGGAAAATATTCTTTGGCATTATCACTTCGAAAAATTTTAATCGTTTTCCCAAATTGGTTCTTGATCTTATTAAAGAAGGACATGAAGATAGATAAAAGTTCAGATCTGTCTTTCATTAAATAAACCCAAGTACATCAAGAAAACTCACCAATGAAAGTCACAAAGTATCTGAAACCAAATGATGTGACACGACTTGGACCCCAAATATCAGAATGAATGATAGAAAAAGGCGAGTTACATTTTCCCCTAGTTTGTTGAGGAAATGTTGACCTAACACGTTTTCCTAATTGACATGACTCACATTTTAAGACTTAAAGATGCTTAAGACTAGGAACCATTATTTTTAATTTTGTTAGACTTGGGTGACCCAGACGATCATGTAAAAGCTTTGGGTTTGACGTTGCAAAACAAGATACAGAAGGACTGGATTTTAAGTAATAAAGACCTCGTGATTCACGTCCTTCTCCAATCAGACGACCCGTGCCATGTTCCTGAATAATAAAAGAATCAGCATTAAAGGTTACAGAACAATTTAATGAGCGAGTTAACTGACTCAAGGAGATTAGGTTGTAGGGACAGTGAGGAATAAACAAAACAGAATTTAATTTTAAAGAGGAAGACAAAGGAACTTGACCAATTCCTTGAGATGCAACTTGAGACCCGTTTGCTACAGTAACAAAATGAGGGATTTTGGAAGAGGAGATAGATAAGAATGAAGATTTGTTACCAGAAATATGGTCAGAGGCACCTGAGTCAAGTATCCAAGGATCATAACCCTCCGTAGATTGAGAAATACACGCTGTTGAAATACTTGGACCTGAAGAAGACTGGGCTAGGTTGCTGGATTTTTCATATTTAAGCTTCAAATGTTCTTGGTACTCCTCATCAGCAAATTTGGATTCTGCTTTCTCAGATTTAGATATATGTGCCACTTTGTCAGGAAAACCATGTAAAGAGTAACAGTTCTCTTGAGTATGACCCATCCTCTTGCAATAAGTACATTGAGGACGTCCACTCCTTCCACCACGACCTCCTCTATTGTTGCGACCCCCTCTATTACTGCGCGGAGCAGCCAAGGCTGAAACATCCATAACTTCAGCAAAATTTTCATTTTTAGGCAGGTTAGATACACGAAGAAGCCTGGTAACAAGACTGTACATTGATGGGACTTGATCACCAGCAAGGTTTTGATCACGCACATGATCAAAATCTGAATGCAAACTTCTCAAGATAAGTACCATATAAAGTTTGTCTAACTTTTTATTAACTTCCTCCAATGAATCTTCCACTAGAAATCATTTCAATTCTTCCACGGCAGCCCGAGCCTTGGCTACATGTGCAATCATATCATGGCTGGTTTGTTTCAGGACAGCCACCTTCTGAGTTGCATCAAAAAGACGTTGAATATCATTGGCAAAAATATCTTGTGCTTTCTTCCAAAAGGAACAAGAAGTTTTGAATGTTCTGAGAATTTCCAAAACATCAGGCTCAACTGATTGCCATAATACAGCGCATAATTGAAAGTCAAGCTTCTCCCATTCAGTTTTCTTATCTGCTGGAACATTCGTAGCTTCCTTCTCCAAGTGGTCATGATGCCCTTGGCCAAGAAACCACAAATCCACTGAGGCAGACCAAGATAAATAATTTTTCCAATTGAGTTTTGCAGTGGTAATGGTGGGGGTTCCAGAAAAAAGAGATACAGGACCTGCAGAAGCCATTTTAGCTGATTGGAGAAGAAGGAGACAAAAAATGGAGAACCCTAATAGGTGAAGGAAAGAGGCAGCAATTCAAGTTTGTCAAAACTTGAAAGTGAGGTTTGGAATAGACTCGAGAGAAAACCGAGACAACTGGGACAGGTCTGGTTGAATTCCGTTCACCGGTTGAATTCCGGTCAGCGGCAGACAGCGGCGGAAGACTAACTGCAGAGCTGGACTGAACAAGCTCTAATACCAACTTGAGATTTAGATATATTTGAATTATGTACAATGCATATTCCATTAGGCACATCACCAAATAAATATACAGAAAAAGGAGAAACAGCACTCAGGAAAAACAGGAAAAAGGAGACAGCACTCAGGAAATAAGGAAATTAAAAAAAGGATAAAGGAAAATAATGCATATCCTAACAAATCTGACCTAACCCAATACTAATATTTTAACAAGTTGGATGACGGCCCTCCACTTAAACAGTGACACATGGCACTTTTTTTTCCAAAAACAAAACTAAAGCCACATCACGCCTTCATCCTCATCTTTCTCTCACCCTTCTCTTCCCCTCTCCCCCTTCCTCACCGCCGTCCACCATAACCCCCACCACAAACCACCTCAAAGCCGTCCTTCCCAAACCGTGGCCACTACACCCTGGAATTTCTCTTCTTCACATGTTCCATTAAACCCCTGGAATTTCTCAGATTTTATTTCATTTTTCTTCAAAATTGATGGTGAAATGTTTGTTTATGATTTTGGGGGTTGATTCATGGTTGAGGTTTTTGATTTGGTGGGTTAATTAAGGGTTTTGATTTTGGGGGATGTGGAAGATGAGTGGTTTGTGGTGTTCGGATTATGAATGATGGTTGGAGTGGAGGTTTGTGAGTGGATGGTGATGATGGACTGTTGATGATGGAGGATGGTAGTGGTGGTTCTGTGGATGTGGTGTTGGGAGTAGAGACTTTAGGGAGACAGGAGTAAAGGGTAGAAGAAGGCATTTATCTCTTGAAACGTTGCACAGTCAGTATTAGTCCCCCTAAAAGCATATTCTGTTAGGATTAGCCTCTCAAATATTTTTTGTCATTAAAATACGCTCTCACTCTTAAGATGAGGAGAAAGAAAATAAATTAGGGTTGATGTGGCATTAAAAATATTTTTTAAAACAAAAATTACATGTGATAGTCGAGAGGGCAAATAAATTCATTAGCCACCTCACCACTCAAAAGTCAATGACAATGGCCTTTTCCAAGTGTTAAAAATAGTCGAGAGGGCAAATCCTAGTAAGTTGTCTTTCAGGGATGCAATCCTGATTCAGATCAGATATTGTACAGAGATTAATTTTATATTAAAGCCTTAAAAATATAGAATGATTGTCATTCATCAGTTGTATGAAAAACATTTTTCTAAGGGAAAAAGCTTGTTTATCATAAGGAAAGTAAAATTTTAAATCTTATGGTTAAATGCTATCACAAAATTTTGCTTTCTTTTACAACCCCAACAATTGATTATATTAAACAGGAAACTAACTACTGCATATAGTTTCATAGCCTTTTTTATAATTTTAATATAAAACGGATTTTTTAAGGCAACCAAAATGAAACAAATGATTTTAAAATTTAGTTTTAACCAATATACTAAACAAAACTAGTTAGAAAAGTGACTATAATTGGAAACAATATTTTATACATACTAGGATATAACAAAGTTATCAGAAAAGAATAACTGAATAAATATGAACAAATTCACCAACTCAGCGACTACTACTGGGCCATATCAAGGAATCATATTAAAAAAACTACCATAGTGCAACTTGGTATCATGTCACAACTAACAGGCCCAATTCCTTTACCATTCTGTATAAATGGTTTATTCTATTTGTGCCGATATGGTTGAGGGACATATTTATTTAATATTTGTTTTTGTCCATTAATTATAGATTCTAGTGAGAAATTGAAGTCATGAGTAAATCAACTGCACAAAACCTTAAGAAAACAATCACACTAAAATTTTAAGAATAAATATAAGCAAAATAAATCATCATGAGGTAAATCTTTCAAAGAAATCAGTATTCTATTGCTCACTTCACATAGCTATTAGCTAAAATAAGAGGGGAGATTGACATACGGGTCTGCACGCATGAGGCGACAGAGTTCACAATAAAATTTATCAGGAATTGGAGGTATGCCTTCTGTAGGTTTCTCTGGAACAACAACGCAACTGATATGTTGCCACACCTGGCATCTTGGATCATCACACTGGAATATGATGAGAATAATTAACATTCCAGAATTATCAAATGTAAGCAGCATACAAGAGTTCTAATGAAAAATACACAATCACATGACTACCCAAAAACTGGATGAGTATGAAATGTCTGGTTATTAATAAATAGTATCTAACGTGCTTATGCAGAGAAGAATTTTCTTTATCATAAAGAAGGAAGAAAAATATTTAATGGTACACCTTGACCACATCCTCTGTTTCCAATGTACTTCCACAGAGACAGCGAATCTTTGCTTCTGATTGAAAGGAATCATCAAATTCACCTTTAACTTTTACAATAGCATTACTGCTATCTGATGCACCCTGCCCCTTAGATGCTAGATCAGTGGCCCCCCCTGATATCTGCATTTTCCTGTGTAAAAGGAAATACAAGAATGCCAATAAAAAATAACAAAGCCAACGACAAGAAATCGAAGCATATATGGAGCACTTTAATCAACCTAATCCAGACATGATATTAAAGTACAAGATCATTTATGTGAACTCATACAGGCATTTTAGGTCACTCTATGCATCTTCTGAAGCATATCAAAAGCCAGTAGAGATATTATCAATAGTGTCATTGCTAACACTGACCTATATGTGTCATCCACCAATTTTGCAACCTGTTCTTTTCCAACAGCATTCTTCTTGGCCCACGTCTTGGAGACTGGAAAAATGAAACAAGCTGCTTGGTTACCAGGAGGAAGTAGTAGAAGAAATATGGTTACACAATTAAAATCAAAAAATTAAATTAGATACATGATAATCAAATTGCTTTATGATTCCACAAATAAGCTAGCTTTATTAAATTAAAAACATGTCTGACCAGGGGGATATCAAGGAAATTTGGGGTACAACAAATCAATCAAAAAGGCAGTTTACCATTGAAGCAAATAAAAAAAATTCATGGTCTTATTTTAAAAAAGTATATCTCAAGTATCATTACAATAACTACCAGAGCATTTCAATGACATATTGAAAGATAAATGCAAAAATTTGCAGATATTCTCAATTTAGTTAATATTTCAAATATTCAATCCCATACACAACACCAGATGCACATATTGTCTAAACTTCCCATACATAGGCATTATCACAACATGCAGAACTATTATGAAAATAATAGAGAAGTAACAATTAGGCCCAAAGGTTGACTCCCGAGTTTTCATGAATGTGTATAACTTTACCTTGTTCTTCTGACAGAATGGATAATATGCGATCAACAAGATCCTACAAAAGATGAACCACTGGCATTGTTAAAACATCCTAAAACTCCAAGATAGCATATTAAGTTCATGATTTAAAGGGAAATAACACATGCACTCCAATCTGAGGGTGCAAAAATAATGGAACTTCATGTCATAAATTCACTAAATCCATCCATCTATTTTGAGACTAAGTACGATGTCTAACCATAGAGTCCAAACATAGTAATCCATATTGAATGTGCCATGTTGAGAAAAATGAAAGGAAAATATTAACAAAATCAAGGAATAAATCATGGTTTTCATTATAAACAGGAAACAGTAATCAGGCAATAAATAATAATCAACAGGGTGTCAGTCAATATGCATTAAGATTTTATGGGAAAAGCCTCACAGGTAACAATGGCAGAACAGGTAATAGTTTCATTATTATCTCACCTGCTTCTTTCCCTGCTTTGAAAGTCCCAAGTGAGTGAGAACATCCTTTAGCTCTTTTATGCGAAAATAGTTCAATTTTTCCTACAACAAGAGTTATCAATAATTCAGGAAAGCAGAATAGCATGCCCCAAGGATTAACATATCATTAGATTAAACAGAATAGTAAAATTAAAAAACTCAGAAAATAAAAGGAGACAAATATGCCAGTGTGCAGAAGTAATGCAATGCAACAGAAATTCAAGTGGAGTTATTCGTGCGATTTAATAAACAGTGCAGGAGAAAAGTCAAACAACAATAAAAATATCAAACCATGAAATCGCATTATTCTCAAAGTATCAATACTAACACAACCACAACATAAACCATATCAAAACAGTGAGTAGCTAAAAAGGCTGGAAAAATAAAACCACACCACGGTTAACAATTCTTACAAAATAAGTAACCACAAGACTAGAAAAACTAAAAGTCCAATCCAACCAACCAGCAAGGCGATCACATACTAAAAGTACAATTTCCAGTTTTTTAGCGAATCCAATTTCAAAATTACATTGAATTTTGTTATTCTTCCCGTATGTTCGGTCTCTAAACCTCATAGATAACCCAACTCCAGAAAAATCAATGGCTGTTTTCAGTATTAATGTTTTTCCGTAAAGGAAAAGGCAGAGTCAATTCGCAGCACATGCATAATTAACACGTTTAGGGAATCCATAGGTAACTAGACTTACAAAACCAAAAATAAAAGTTCACATCTATTTGGCAATTGAAAGCGTGTTTCAGAAACCCTAAAACATTAAAATGGAAAGGTGAAGCATACACATAGTATACCTTGATACTCGATACCAAATCCATATCCTCAAACACGATAATTGAGCCGAAAACGAATCAAAAACCGGGAAATCGAGAACGAAGTTAGCGCAAGGTGGCCACAACAAGGTTTGTTCTAATCAATTAAATCAAATGAAAGAAAATAAGAAAAGTAGCGAAAGAGAAGAATTGAAAGAGAAAACGTGAATTGATGGATGGGAAGGGAGAAGAGGAATGGCAAACCATAGAAACGAATCGGAGAAGGTGGCGATTAGGGTTTGGGGAGGTGATGAGGGAGTCTCACACCGACCTTGCACGCGATTGTGTTGTGGTGTAATGGGGGAGACTGGTTTGCTTTGCGTGTTCTTTTTTGACCGAGAAGACTCAAAACCAAAACCAATCTCTCTCTTTCTCTAGTTGCCAAATTCGGACCTATTGCAGATTATTCAATCCGGTTTTTTCTACCGTAACACGTCCGGGTTCGGTTTCGGTGCGCTCGAGTCCACCACGCCTACGTCATTCTTAAATACTAAAAACAAGAACATATTTTTCAGTTACAATTCTCAGTTCACACAATACATGCCAGGATTGGGAAGAGTCTCTCCCATTAAATACATTAATGTTGCTGTACATTTATTTTTCAGGTACTCAATATTATTATTATTATTAATCTCATTAGGGTTGAGTTTAATAATTATTTCTAGGTCCTTTGTTACTTTTTATTTGATGTAATTTTGAAAAAATATACAGAAAATTACTAAATAATTTTAAAATGCATAATTGTATCATCCAATTTTTTATTTTACTTTTCTACTTTTCTCTCTATTTATTTTATATTTTAATTGTAATCATTTATTTAAAGAATAAGAGTATAAAAAGAACAATTTTTCAAATTTGCAACAGATGGAAAAAAAGAAGGAAGTACTGGTCATTTTTATTTATTGTCTATTAATAATCTTAATGTTGTATATTTCTATCCTTTATTTTATTTTCAAAAACTATAGCATTTTCACCTTTTAAGGCATGTCTCTTAATCATCTTAATAATTAAACGTGAAAAGTAAAAAGAAAACATGTATTTTGTATTTTTTTAATGTTATATTTTTAATAAAATATTTTCATTTTAAATAAATTTTAAAATAATAAAGAAACAGAAAACTAAAACTTTATATTTTTCCTATTTTGTATTGATTTTATTTATATTAAAATTTTGTAGGAGAAAAATATTTATTTGATTAGATTAAGCATTGAATTATTTAATCAATACTTCATAAATAAATAATGTGTTATAATATAAATAAAAAATTATATATATTAAGTAGTAATTTATAATTTTTTTTAAGATGATAAAATAATTGAGATAAATTGAAATATCTAAAAAAAGTATAAAACGGGTGTAAACTAAAAAAATTAGAAGTATTACCTAAATAGTTTAACATGTCATTTTATATCATTTTACATATATTATTTATTTAACATTTTCAACCTAGTTGGTCAGCTTATCAACCTCCAGCTTTTAGTTTTCAACTTTTAACTAGTTTTTCCAATAATTGAGACTTTATTTATTCATTTTTTAGGGTCCGCACTCAATGGATCTCAAAGACTTTTTCTTAGCTTAGATCTTTTTTTAACAAGTCTCAAAGGCCCTGTTATTATTATTTTTATCATTGTGGTTAAGCATTTGGACTCTAATACCATATTAGAATGAGAGAAAATATTATAGAGAAAGAAACTGATTTGAAAAATTAATCTTGTATTTAATAATAGTTTGAGTGCAAAAAGCAACTATATTTATGATCCGTCCTTTACGGGGGGTGTAAAGTTGTGATCCTGAGACAGCTCAATCTGATACAAAGTGATGTGCATAAATGTTCAGATGTGGAGTGTCTTCATATGATGAGGCGGAATCTGAACCATACTGGGGCGGAGTGTAACTCGCTCTGCGGCGATGTAGTAGTCCGCCTGGAATTGTCTCCTATGCCTTGACACGGAGTGCAGTATACACTGGGCGGTGTCCCAGTTCGCCTGGAGGAGTCCTCTCAGCCTTGACCCGATTGGGGGTGGTACCTGCAATCGTTCTCCGACGCTCAAGTCAGTATTTTAGAATACTTTAAGACTTAGAAAGACGATCAGAGAGAATTATGCAAGTAAGAGAGAGAGTAAGGTTCAGAAATGGGGAGAGAGCCCCTGTATACCTTTTTGCTGAGGTTTATATACCTGTCACTGGTGCTCCATTATTGGTAGGGCCCGTTCCTTGTTTTCTAGCATAAAGCAAGAAAGACAGTGGGCCCCTGTGTTGTTCACGGGCACCGTTAGTGTAGTAGGTATTTCCACTTACTTGGGAAGCGTGAATGCTTCATTATTTTATTGTTATTCCCCTTTATGCGTGACAGCGTGATTCCCATTATTAACCTCTCAAGACAGAGTCAATCTCGTGCCGGGGTTGTGAGTATGGGTTCGCTACGCAGTATGGAAAGTTCAATATTCCGCCTGTGTTGAGCCTATGGCTTGGCGGAGTAATATGCAATCTGGCGGCGTTACATGCCTAGGCGGAGTAACATACCCTGGCGGAGTAACATGCCTTGGCGGAGTTACTTGCCTCGGCGGAGTAATATGCCTAGGCGGAGTGTCATACCTAGGCGGAGTGACATGCCTAGGCGGAGTTATGACCTTTGGCAGGGTAACATGCCTAGGCGGAGTGTCATACCTTGGCAGAGTGACATGCCTAGGCGGAGTTACCTGCTTTGGTCGTATATACTCCGTATTTGAAGCGTATTTACCTCTTTCGAAATGCTGACCTGGCAAAGCATTAAAGCCATGCTCTTGGGGACCGGTGTTAGGACCGGATCAATTTATATAATTGAAATGTCAGGTGGATATAAGCTTCTAGAGCAAGCCATCCAAAATATCATACAAGGAAAAACAGAACTTATACAATAGGGAAATTAAGTAAATATTATATACTCAATCATTCCCCTGCAAGCTCAAGTGGGAGAGAAACTTGCAAGACCATCCACTTTGACCTTGGACCAAAAGTCCACAAATCATAAAGGAGACAAAGACTTAGTTAAGGTATCAAATATTTGATCCATTAAGGGAATGGGAGTAACTTCAAGTTGTTTCTGGATAACCTTATCTTAAATAAAAAAACAAATCCAGTTTTAGGTGCTTTGGTTTAGCATGAAGCGCAAGGTTGGGGAAAAGCACAATGATGGTGCTGAAAGCCTTAAACTTTTTTTTGAAAAACATATGTACAAACTCCTTAATAGCTTAAGTAAGTTAACAAACTAAAGTAGGGATAGAGAATCACACAGCGAATTTGTACTGGTTCACCTCCAATGCATAAGCTATGTCCAGTCCCTTTAAACTAAAAGGATTTTTACTATTGTAAATAGCACATTTACAATAATAGCACCAGCCTAGTGCCTTAAGTATTCTTGACTTCAGCCACTTTTGGCTTATAACTCAAGTATTGTTTTAAATAGTCACTTCTGGCTACAGATTCTCAAGTATTATTTCAAAAGCCTCTTCAGACCACAAGTGTTTCCCACACTAACAAAGAGTAAAGATAAAGAGTTTTTATGTTACAACAAATAACTCAGTGTACAAGAATATAAAATGTTAAAACAGGTATACTGAGCTACAGACTACTATAAGTCAAGGTCTGTTAGAAGCAGAACAACAAAAAAGACTTAAGTAGTAAAATACAAGAACTTAAAAACTTTTTAGAAAAAGTCTTTCAGACTTTTGGTTTCTTAGAGAGATCAGAGAGTATTGAATGATGAGGGCAAAAAGTCTATCTTGAATTTGAAAGATTCTTGTATTTATATTCCTCCTTGAGATAGTCGTTGGTTCATCTAGGGGGTTGTTAATCTTCTTGAGGATCATACAATCAGCGAGTACAGAGACATGCTTCAGTGGTAGTTCCTTAAATAGATTGCCTCGATAGTCTTCTTGAAAAGATCCCTTTTGCTTATTTATTTTGAGTGATCAGGTACAACTTTATAGCAGTTGACCTTAGGTTGTCTGTCTTGCATAGGTTCAGCTTTTACTAACATATTGGAATATGTGAGGCAGTTGTCTTGCTTTATGCAAGTAAGCCTTCAACTTTTCCATTTATTTCCTTTTTGATGATAGGCACATATTTGATATGTAAAAAGTCCATGCAGTTCCTCATTTAGAAAGGAAAGAGCCTTTTCACATGTTGTATCATGAGAGAGAAGTCATCATCTTGAGGTCTATACTTTCAAAAAGACTTGATTTAATTGAAGTCTTTAGAGAGTACAGACTCTTCTTGACAATAGTGAATTTTAGTTTTACGGACTCCTCATGTTCTTTGCAATTGGATTTCTATGGACTTCCCGTCACACTTGAACATAATAGTTAGATACACCAAACATACAGACTTCATTTTAGCTAAGGGTCTTGATGTATATTATTAACAAATCACATATGGTTCAGACTTCTTAGTCTTGGGTTCAGACTTGATTCTACATAATAATGCCTCGATTATCATATAAGATCCTAGAATGATGAATGACATTTAGTTCCCAAAGAATAAATTAAAGCCAAAAAATGTCATGAGCAACCAGTGCAAGGTTAGAATATTCAGTTTTTAAAGTGGACCTAGTAACCTCCTATTACTTGTGAGACCACCATGAACTAAGGTTGGGTCCTAGAAAAATGTAGGCTGTCGAGTTGCAGCAATGATGATCAGGATCAAGGCCCAATTAGCATCGCAATAAGCATAAATTGGCAGGGGAGCACCAAGTTTGGTGGGAGATAGGTGTAAACCAAGTTGAATCATACCATTAATGTACCTGGGAATTCTTTTAACAATAATCCAATAGAATCTATAAATGAGCTGGCATAAATTGGCTAACTTTATTAACTAAAAAACTAAGTTTTAGGTGAGTGATAATAAGGTACTGTAGGGAACCCTCTATAGACCTGTAGAAAGTGAGGTTTGAAAAAGGTTCAAAACATGCTTTAACAATTTGCAGTCATTAACCACAAGGGGAACAACTAATTTTGCTTCCACCATATTAGTCTTTATAAGCAAATCTCTTATATACTTGAATAAGTTAGAAGCAATGAGCCATTGGGAAGAGGCTTTACTTTAATCCCTAAAAAATAATCCAATTGACCAAGTTGTTTAAGTGTAAATACATTGTTTAACTAACTGACCAGAGACTACACTGGTTGTGTAAAGTTTCTCGTGATTATGATATCATCTACATGTATGGGCTGTAGAAGAATGCTTGGTGTAGATAAGAATGAAGGATCACAATAACTTTTAGAGAATCTTAACTATAGCAAAGTGTTGCTAAGTTTCTTAAACCAAGCTTAAGAGCTTGTTGGAGTCCATAAATATTTTTGTTCAGCTTGCATACTTGGGATTTATCACTAAATTCAAAACCAATAGGTTGAACCATTTAAACTTTACCCTGAAGAAACCATCTAGGAATACATTGTTAAGATATAACTATTGTAGAGGCCATTTATTTATGAGGGTAAGTGTAAGAATGACACAAAGAGTCACGTGTTTAATCAATGGGGAGAATGTTTTAGTAAAATCAAAACCACGCCTTTGGTGAAATCCCTTAGCAACTAATCTTGCCTTATATTTTTTTATGGTCTCATCAGGATTTTCCTTAATCACATAAACCCATTTATTACCAATAGAAGTTCATCCCAAAGGAAAATACATCAAAGTCCAAGGATAGTTTCTTAATGAGGATTAGATAACATTTAAACAGAGTTTGTTTAATTAAAAGTCTTGACGTGTGATATTAACAAATTTTGGAGCGACAAAAATAAAATTTAGAATCTCCAAAGTCTTTAAAAATAGACTCGGTTCTAACAGTCTATATAAAAGAAAAACGTCCAAAACTCTTTTCATTATTTATTTATTTATATTATTTTCTCCCATTACCCATCTTCTTTTATGGTTTCAGACTCTCACTTTTCCCAATACCTATATTTTTTGCTTTACACACATAGCCTCCCAAAACTTTACCCAACACTTTATCACCACCTCACTCACTTCCCCGAAAACCAATCTTAAAACTTGGTTTTGTGTTTCTTATACAAACGCACTCCTAGTCTTTAAATAGGGATCATAGAAATAGAAAGAGAAAAAATAATTAATGAGCAAGAAAAATACAAAATCAAAAGGGGAATACAAATAGGGTGAAACATAAAGAGGGAGGTTGAGAAAGAAAAACGTAATTGAAATTCCAAAAAAACAACAAATTACACAATAAAGTGGAGGCGGATTACACAGAGAATCAAAGGTCTACAAAAATGAAGATACATAACAAAAAAAAGAGTCATCTTTTTCCTTCATCAACCACCATCAGGCCTTCATTACCTTCAATCAATCTTCACCAACCCAATAACCCCTCCACGGTCATCATCATTTACCTGCGGCTAAGTCCACCACTGTCAGCCACCGCCCAACCACCACAAACCACCTTCCTATCACCATTATGGGTACCTTAAATGACCACCACCAAAACTCCAACATCCACCATTACCAAATCATCCATCAAGAAACCCAAACCCCATTAACCACCACCTCTTCTTCCACTACCAAGCAACCCCAACATCACCACCACCCATCAATAAAACCTATATTTTTGTGTAAAGTATCTTATTTCTTATGGTAGTTATGTTTTATTTGGTTGAGTTTTGCTCAGTTTTACATCATAGTAGTAAAGAACACTTTGAATGTACTTTGGGTAATGGTTTGATAATGGGAATAAACTTAGACTGGCTGTGTTGTGGTTCGCTACTGTTTGGATAATTTGAGTTGTAAAAAATAAGGTAATTTTTAAGGGTGACAATGTGCCTGTCGAGAACATGTTTGAGTTTGTTTAGTAGAGGTCATGGATTTGAGTAAAGTTTAGGCTTAATAGGTTCTTTCAAAGCTATGTTGAATAGTATAGTTAGTCTCCCTTATGCTTATCAAGGCTGTGATTAATTATTATTTGTATATAGGTTAGGGCACATACCATTTTTCAATATCATTTCTTTTTGCTGAACAAAAAAAACCTAACACAAGCCAAGTCCACCACCTAGCCAAAACCACCACCACAAACCACTATGGCACCAACATGGTTTTTCTCTTCATCTCTCCCTCTTTTTCTTTCTCTAACTGTACCCCCCTTTACCTCTCATTTTTTTAAAAATTTAGGTATATTAGTATGAGTAGGTTAGTTTTTAAGTTACTTTTTTTGGTTATGGGTCAATGAAACTCGTCTAGACAGAGGCCTATGTTTTCTTAAAAATTATTCCAAGGTTCATGTCATATGTTTTTTGGTGTACCAATTTGTTATCAGACACATGATTATCCTAACAACAAGGCTCGGGGTGATAGGGTCCAAAAGGGGTAGGTTTGAAACTCACCTCCCATGTTTATGTTTTTTTCCATTTTCATTTGCCTATCATAAGTTAATCATTATATGTGTCATGGTCATAGTCTTCTTAATAAAAAATGTTGGTGTCCTAGTGGTAATGCTTTGTTCTTTGGAGTAAGGGTGAGTGGGTTCAGACCTTGCTTCCCATGCATATGTTTTTCCATTATTTTGCCTATAATGAGTTAATCATTATATGTGTTATGGTCATAGCCTTCTAAACAAAGAAAAGTGTTAGTGTCCTAGTGGTGGTGCCTTGCTTTTTTAGAGCAAGGGTGTATGGGTTCAAAGCTTGTCTCCTACATTTCATGTTTTATTTATTTTTATTTAAAAATATTTTTAAAAAAATTATTAACTAATGAAGCCCACTAGGTCGAGACCTATTCTGTCTTTCCTTTTACTTTTTGTTTTTTTATTTATCATTGTTTAAGTTTCCTTTTTATTTTGTTAGTGTAACAGGCCCATTTCTATTTTTCTTATTTGTCTTGTGCTTAATCTAACTAAAAATAATCTATTTTATATTAATGTGTTGTTTCTCTATGAATTTGTGGTCTTTTATTAATTATACCAAAAACTAAAAAATATACTTTAATTTAATCTAAATTTCATTAAATAAATTATACAATGATCTTATAATGATGTCGTGCAAGATACTTTTCTACATTGATATTATAAGATCGTGAAGGTTAATACATGTGCAAAGTCACCTTGTATCCTCTTTTGCATAGAATCCCTCTTTTATTTAAGTTTTCAAAATGTAATAAAATCTCTTTTCAAAATATATGATAATCTTGTCATGTTTACAACCTCTCTCCTATTCGCCAAAAATAAAGTTTTTCTCGTGATGAGATTAAGTTGAACGAGACTTTATGTTAATCTTGTTAAATTTTAAATGTATTTGATTTAAGATTAATTTGGACGAGACGTCCTATTAACCTCATTTCAAAATTTCCTTTCTTTATATTCAATCATTCAATTGCTTTTCTTTTAAGAAAGGAGGTTAAATCGATTTCTGGTTTATTTAAAATGCGCACAATCAATTTGAGGTAAGTGTGGGTGGTAATATCTTCCCACATATAATTCGACTCCCAAACTTAGGACCTTATTTTTGTGACTAATGTCTTAACAAAGGTTTTCCTGATATTTTCCTATAAATAAATATTGGTGGCAACTCCATTCATTTCCGAAAGGAATTTGAATTTTCTTTTTATGGCCAGCCTCCCACTGTGATCCTATTAGTGACAATCAGTAACAATTCTTAACCCATTTTGATATCTGAGAAGTCCTTGTGAATCCACAACTCTTATTTTGAAACTACAATTGACTTGGTATGCTCATGAAAGGGTTAACAATATACAATAGTAAGAAATGTTCTAAAATTTTAGAAGAACCTTAGCATGCCATGTATATAAAGTAGTATTTGAGGTAGTAATAGCTAAAACATTAGGAAAAAAGATTATTACAGATGAGCTAGAGGTAGACAAAGAAATGAAGGGTATACTAGACTTAGGAGACAATATAGGGAATTGGTAAATACCAGTAGGACCTACTGTGCCAAAAAGAAAAGGTTCATTGTTGTCTTGAGATTTAACAACATAAATTATAACGAAATTCAAAAAATATAGAGTTTTCTGTAGTAAAATTAACTAACACTTAATAAATTTTTAGTTATGGAATGTGCAAGAAGCATGTTAGATAATTTATGGTTAAGTTATGAATTTAATGGGGAAGGAAAAGAAGTAAAACCAAAGGGTTCAACGTGAAAACCTTGGTTATTCCTTATGATGACCCGATCAGGACCTTCAAAAGGGCCAAGTTGCTGAAAAATCTATGTATTATCCATAACATGCATCGAGGTTCCTGAATTTGAATGCCAAGCTTGGGATGGAAGAAAGACATGAGAAGTCATGCTAGAAGTATTCACAATATAAGCTTAAGGGGGAAGTGAGGGACAAGAAGTATAATATAGAGATCGAGTAGACATTTGTCGTAATGGACATAAGGACCATATAGAAGGCCTCAGAGTAAACTATTGATTGTATCGGTGATAGCAATTAAACGTATCATGAACAAACTTCCAAATACTTGACATTGAATTAACGTTCGTCCCCAGCCATGATATCTACCACAACCTAAAAAATCACAAACAAAGTGCACTTGAGATGAATCATGCATGCTAGAGGTAGCACCATGAGATTATGGATCACAATGAGAAGCAATGAGATTCTGTTTAAGAAAAGAATATGGTTTAATAAATTTTTTTAGCAACATTAACAAAAATCTTAACCATGTATTTATATTTTTCTAGGCAAGCTTCATGTAGTGATTCAACATCTTTATTTAACATAGGATCATATTTGTTGCTAATTAGGGTTATAATTGATTCAGACTCTTTTTGTAGACCTTGTAGGATAACACTGAGTTATCCTGAAGAAATACGCACCCACCCTTAATAAACAACAAATTGTTGATGAATTAGACCCAAAGTTTATTTTAAATTATTTTTTTCTTTTTGATTTCTTAACATATGTTTAAGGAGTCATAAGTAATCCACCACTAATGGATGGATCAACCAACAATAACTTTTATAGCTTAATTTGTTGTTTCAGTTTAAGTTCTAAAAAATATCAGTTACATCAAATCTTAATAGAGAAAATTTTGTTGCATGCAGTTATTTTGTTTAGCTTGAACCCAAGTATGGTATATTAAATAAAATAATTTGAGTAAAACTTCAATTTAATCCCTAATGTATGGAATTTAGATCAAGTTTTTGTTGGCGTATGCACTACGAGCTATTAATGTATCAAATTTAATTTATCAATAAAATAAGTATTTTTAGTTTTAAGATTATTTTAAAACTATTTATCCTCGGAATAATATGTCATATACGAATTGTTCCAAAAATGTCTATAATCAAGTATTTACATGGGGACATGAAAATACATTAAGACTGGTGCGTGAATGTACTGATGATTTGATCTCACAGATCATGAATATAAATGATATCAAGTCTTCATATGGGTACACATTAAGAGTAGTGTTGTGTTAGACATGTCCACCATGAGAATGTTGTTTGAATCGTTACATGAGTGTCATAAACGATTCTCAATGTAATAATGGTATATGTAGTTCTTCAACCTGAAATCACTACAATTTCTACATAAGGAATCTGTTGTTTTAATACAATTAAATGTCATCTGTAATAAGATGACCATAAAGGTTGTTATTAGGCAATGAACAAATTATGCAGAGGGATGTGAATGATGAATATGAGATTTGTCTCTCCTATGTGACAGAAATGATATCTATAGGCCACTTGATAAAGTGAGACTAAAGAAATGCATGATCGTGTTAGGAAGAATAAATATTAGATACTCTAGTATCAAGTGAAATGAATTAGGCCATACAAGGATGACGACGACCATGCCTTGAGCCCAATTAGATATCGTCACAAAAAGAAATAAATATATAAAATAATTATCACTTATAGGTTATGTCGATGATAAATAATATTCAAACATAATGATGCATTGCTACATGCCGCTCTTATTTTATATTAATAATAAATTAGTTTATTATTAATATGACAAGATATTTTACCTATAGGGTCACACACATAGAGTAAGTCCACCAGAGAATAGTTTTATTTTAGTTAGACTAAAATAAAATTATAAGGTCTAACTCATTTAGAATGAGTCAGGAGCCCAATGTTTATTGAGAGCTCATCAGGTTGAGACCTAAACCTATATATAGAGCACAAGATGCTCATAAACAGCTGCTAAAAAAGGATTACTCTCTGAATTTTTGTACTAGCATTCAGAGATTCAGTTTCTGGTGGGAGTGCTCTGTGGACTCCTAAGGACAGAGCTACTATTGCTTCGATTGAGGAACTTACTTCACGTCTATAAGAAGTGAACGTTAAAATGCAATTTTATTTTATTATCATATGTAATGCTTTGAAACATTTTTTTTTTGCAATTCCATTAGGAATCCTTTGTGTTTCCGTTGCCTAACCTTATGAGATTCCATAACAGTTTCTCCCTAAACTAATGAAATGACATTATATCCCCTGATGTCTATAGATGTCAATCAAATTCGCCCTTACCATCAATGGTCGCTTGACTCCAGTTGATGGAGTGCCATGTTAAGTGCCACTATAATCATGAAATATCCATGTTTTGTGCCACCTTTGCATCATTGTTGCTCACAACCATGACAACCATAAAGCCTATATTCTTGTTGTTGAGTTTCACAGGTTGTACGTGAGTTTTGGAGTCATCGTCAGAACTGTGGAACAAGAATAAACGAGAAGTCGAAATGTTTCCCGGAGAACTCGTTTAGGAACCTGAGGTAACGTGGGAGTTCTTTGACGTCGTAGTTGGAATATTGACATGCGTAAGTGCGGGAACCTCCCTTGGGTTCCCCACCAAACCGTGACTATATGCGAAAAAAGGAGAGATACGATTCGAGTAAGAAAGTTAAATTAATTATAAACAAAAAAAAAACCCGAGTTTCGCATGTAGTTATCGTTTTAAGAAAATTAAGTTTTTACTATCACAGATAGACATATCATGCATACAATATTTTAACAACTTAAATTTTATACATAAGAATATATGTATTTTATTTTGTACTCCTGGTTGGACTAATATAAGAAAATAGACCGGCGTGTAAGTGTATGCGCGTGACTATGTTAAATTAAATTCAGAAATAAGTTAGAAAGCAGTAAGTTAAAAGAATGAAAATTAAGCAAAATAAGGAATAGTTGTTAGAGACATAATGTGTAAATAAACTAGTGGTGGTAAGGGAAATGAATAAGAGAACTAATACGGGATTTAATCGGGATTACTAAGGAAGTAAAAAATAAGAACAAATTAATAACATAAATGGTAAAGCTATACGGAAAATAGGTAAAGCGATTACGCTTAGTAACCGAGTATATAAATGGGTTTGTGTGTAATGTGTCATAACTATAAAGGTGTTGTAATGAACTGCGTGATACTCTGTGGTTGTGAACAAACTGTGACTAGATTATTTTTTTAAAATTATTTATGCTATTTTTTAATTTTAAATTTGTACTATTTTAAGACTTTTTTTAAAAAAACTTTGGATATAAAAATTAGATTTTACCTTTTTTAAAACTAGTTTTCTTATAATTAACCTAATTTATTTAATTAAAAGTTCAAATAAATTATATTTACATTAAATGGAAACAAAAATTTATTATTTATATTTTATAATATTATACTATTAAATTTATAATAACATATATAAATTAGAAAAATAAGAAATCATAACTTCTTTAACATATATAAATTAAATATTAATATAAAATTATTTTTTTAATATTTTAATATTGGTCAGACTGACCGGCCCACATAAAGTTTATTTTTTAACGGGTCAAAAAGGTTGGCCCGTTAACCAAACCCAAATTATCACCCCTAATTAAAGATGATGTCCAAACATTATCCACAAAGCTAAAGAAAATTTCTAAGCAATAATATTTATATGACCAATGTTTTGGGATTCAGAGAATGTTTATAAGTATTTGTTTTGTTATGTATTTGATTTTGTATGGGTTCTCTTTACCATTTATTCCTATGTTATATATTTACAGGAACCAAAGTATCGTGTTGGCCTTCTATATGAATCAAACTATCGTTTATTCCTATGTCCCCAGAGGAGGTGGATTTACACTCTTGTATTTTTAAGTAAATTATAGATTTGTTGTGCTCAGTCATATCAACCACGTGTAATCTAGACCAATTGTTGTCACGCATTGGTCTTTCAATTTATTGTAGTTTTTATTTTATGTTGCGATCAAGGCACCACTCCTTGGGTAATGGTCCAATTCATAAAATCAATATTCCTTGTTTAATCCATTTGCAACTGGAGTGTATAAATTTCTGGGGCATAGCTCAACAGTGGTTTTATCAATATCGTTGCCCTTGTATTATTACTCTTAGGGGCTGTTTGGTTCCGAGGTTTAACCAATCTCAAAAATAGATTCTACGGTCAAATAAATTTTTAATTATCTCGAACAGTGTGAAAGATAAGTATCAAACTTTAAATTTTTTCATTTTCCTAATTCCGTTTCCCAACTGGAAATAAAACGTACACTTAAACAAGTGTTATGCAGAGTAAGGTATCTAACCCCTTTTCATCTCTGTGTTCCCAATTAATTTATAGTTGTATTACTAATAAGGTCGCTACACGTTGGATATTTATTTATCGTCATCCTGTAATAACTGCATTCTAATGTTGTTTTACCAATGTAGCATTTATAGATCTTTGTTATATTTATTACTATATTATAACTAAGTTTTTTTCTCATTGCAAGACCCATACTTTAGTCACCCAGATTATATATTTAATGTGTTTTGGTTTCTTAAATTTAAAAACTATCATTAGTTTTTGTTTTCGGTAATTAATTATCATTAACTTTTGATAATGCAAAAAAAAAATCATTCATTTTAATTCATAGATTACTTCATCTCTTCATTATCGTTAAAATATCAGGAAAAATGTCGAGGACCATAATTTACTCCCCCCAATCATGTAAAGCAACAGAGATTGAAGAGCAGAAAGAACAGAGATCGTCCATGATGACACTGTAGGAGCGATGATGACTCTGCAATTGCAAACACACTGTTTTCCTTCCAAATCATTCACTCATAGACATATTCACAAACATCCTCTCAGCACCAGAAACAACATTGTGTTCACTGCAAAGAGGTAACAATCTTCATATGCTTTTCTCTTCCTTTTCTCGTTTTTATCCTTAATGTTATTTCGATTGTTGATTTCACGTAGGTTGGATCCGAGGTTGTCCCTAAGTAACTACTACACACAACCGTATTTGCAAAAAAAATGTTCTCTTTTGGTAGAAATTGTTTGAAATTTCGTACTAGCTACTTCAGGAGGAATGTCTCAAACGAAAATGCCAGAAATCTTTTGACCCATCCACTCTGAATAATGATCCTTTTGGGAACAATTCACACAAGTTGCATTCTTTTTATCAAACCCAGAAAGTTGTCCCGTTTTTGTTCCAAATCAATGCTAGTCAAGCTCAATCCCATGTCTTGTTTACATCCTTCAGTTTTAATTCTCACTATTCAACAAGGGCTCCTTCTAGGTCTTATAGAAGACGAGCTCGTAAGAGGTTGTTGAAGTCCTGCAAGCCAACACTAGACCAAGCTCAATTTCAGTTGGCAATGCCCAACTTCCCCTAGGTTCGCTCCTGAAGAACTCTGCAGTGTGATTGCTGGTCAGGTCAATCCAATAGTTTGCTTAGAATTGTTTCATTGGGCATCTCAGCAGCCCAGGTTTCCGCATGATGTGTCTGCTTTTCATGTCTCCATAAAGAAGCTTGGTGCTGCAAAGATGTATCAAGAAATGGATGACATCGTGAACCAATTGCTTGCGGTTCCTTCCATTGGTTGGGAGGCGTTGTTCAATACAATTATATATTATTTTATCGAGGCCCGGAAGTTGACTAGAGCTGTCAATGTATTAAATCACATGAAGATTAGTAGAAATTTGAATTGCTGTTGCAGGCCTTCTATTAAGACATATAATATTCTGTTTGCTGCCCTTTTGGGTAGAGGAAACAACTCCGATATAAACCATGTGTATATGGAAACAATTAGATGTGTGTTTAGGAAAATGGTCAACGATGAGGTTAAAACTGATATTTTTTCATTGAATTCTATGATAAAAGGTTATGTGCTATCTCTTCATGTTAATGATGCACTCGGGATATTTCATCAGATGGGTGTGGGTTATGACTGCCAGCCCAACTCTTTAACTTCTGATTACTTGATTCACGGGTTGTGTGCACCACGAAGAACAAATGATGCCAAAGAATCATGTTATGAAATGAAGGCCAAAGGTTTCATTCCTAGTAGTGAATCTTATAATTCTCTTATCAATTCTTTGGCAATGGGTGTAGATATTGAGGAGGCAGTAAATTATTTGTGGGAGATGACAGATAAGCAAAGGTCAGCTGATTTTATTACATATAGGACTGTACTGGATGAGATATGTAGATGAGGAACAATTTAAGAGGCCATGGGATGTTTGCAGGAGTTGCAAGAAAAGGACCTTGTAGGTGGGCATGCCTACAGGAAGCTTCTTTATGTTCTTGAAGATGACTATGGGAATTCAATGAGCGGAATTGATTCAGGTTCTGCTGCAATCTTCTATTCTTTTATCACTATCGTTGGCTGTTTCTTTAGTTTGTAAGTTGAGGGGTATATTTAAAATCCACCATGCTATTAATGTGCCAAGTTTCATAATGTCTTAATTTTACGTGCTATGTGCCAAGTTTCATATTGTCCTTTTGATGTCACATACATAGCACGTGCACATCCTCACCGGAGGCTATGTGTGACTAATTTTGGGTTTATAACTTCATGTTGTACTCTCGGTTCCTGAACCCATTCTACTGTCATTTTGACATAAAATTTTGATGAAGATTATTTTCCTTTCATGGATGTCTAATAAGCTTGATCAGAAATGAGATATGTAGTGTCTTAGATAAATGATAATACAATTGTTAATGTCTCTCTCCATATATTTTAGGTCTACCCTTAATCGCATGTGGAAACGCTTGATAAAATGTTGGATGATATAAGCTGCAGAATTTCAGAAACTAGAATACAAAGAAAATTTGAGCTGAAGTACCTGGCAGTTGTCAAGATTGTGAATTCATTCATCTTTTGATAAAGGCATACAAATGTGAGAGATGAGATTTTGATGACTTGAAGGTGAGAAGAACATTGATATCAAGGATCCATTATTACAACCTTAAGGATACTTCTGCTTCTAAGCCCGAATACTTTACTTTTGATCTCATTGGCATGAACCTGGATGATCAAATTCATTATGGCTTGGAAATGCAGGAAAAACTAGCGAATGAAAATGCTTGTGGATTGGCTAGTCAGTATACTCCACTCTTCAGAAATCGGGTCTCCAATTGTTTAAATAGCCCCATCTTAGGTATCTCTGGCTGCCATGGAATAATGTTTCTTGGTTTTCAATCATTGAATGTAGTTAGTTTTCAGGTTAGCTACTCTAAAAAGTAGTTATAGTTATTTGCTAATTTGCAAAAGAAAAATATAAATTTAATTGTACTTTTGGTTTCTATTCTTTAATTTCTTTAGTTTTATTATTATTATTATTTGAAACTAAAAGTATTTTTGAGCCGACAGTTAAGGACTTGATTCCTTTGAGATTCAAAGACAACTAAAGTGAATATTATCTTTTTCAATAACGTTTGAAACTAATCTCTTTCGTTTTTATTTACTTGTATTTAGTTTTTATAAATTTTAAATTATTCAAATTAAGTCTATCACCCCAGAATTAACTAAAACATGATAGAAGTGTGCCATATATAATTGATTTCTCTTCTACAAATCTTTCACTTTTTTAGATTTTTGTTAATCTTACTTACTCGAAAATATATATTATATTATAACTTCTAACAAATATGAATGAATCTTCTTTTTAATTCTTATCATCAGAAAAAAAAATCTTCATACCAGAATTTTACTGATGGGTGATGATGACCTATGGTTTTATACGCATACAGCCGCAATGGCAAGATAATTAGTTATATTCTTCATATTATAGGATAGTAGATAAAAAGGATCAAATTAATTAAAAGATGTAGTTAACTAGTTACAACATAGCAACTACTAAGGGTAATTTCCTCTGTTTATAAAACAAACAATTAATAGAGTACAGAAATAGTGGTAAAGAAGAGGGGCTATGCAGCTTTTGCTGTTGAACCTTGGGAGAGATCTTCATTGATATCAAGAAAAGCCCTTTCAGTAGTAATAATGTGTTGAGTTGCAATTGCATGCACACCCTGTCTTTGCCTCTTCATGGCCTTCCTTCTGCGGTCATGATCTGCCATCCTGCAGCCATCAAAAGAGCATATAATCGATTAAGAAATGGATCAAATTAAGCTGAAAAGTGTGTGAAGAAATTAATCAGTACTCATCGGAAAGAGAAAGAGGGTTGGTGATTCCGGAGAGGCAGAGAGGAACACCACGCAGGTTTAACATGGATTGCATAATGGTTTGAGGGAATTAGGAAATGGACAGAGAAGAAAACCAAGGAGAGACAAGTGTTGTTGTGTTGTTTTGCGAGGTATAATGATAAAGATTGTGACGTCTCTCTCGTCCTATCCACCCAGTAACTGCTTTATGGATCACACTGCAAAACGTGTTGTAATTCGTTGCATGTAAATCTCTTTATTATTTTATTTTATTTTAAAGTTTAAATGACTCAATTATTAATCAATTACAAATTACTACCTCCGGTTCCAAATATAAGCAAATTTTAGTGGAATTTCTTGGTCCCTTAATATAAGCAAAATTAGACTTTCCCAATGTCATTAAATGTTTGTTTACCAAATATGTCCTCATCATATATATTTCCAAGGCCACTAATTCTTTATGTAATAAATGATACTAAGGGTATTTTAGAAAATTAAATCAAATATGTGGTAACATTAATGCAAATAACTACCTCCAACTACTATTCTTAATATGTGTAAAGTTAGGTATATTTGCTTATATTTGGAACCGGAGGTAGTATTCATTATGAATCAACTATTAATAAAATCTTTACGCCGTTTGGATGCAAGGTTTGACCAACCCAAAAATACATTCTACGGTCAAACGAAATTTTTACTGTTTCGAACGGCGTGAAGGATCAATATCAACCCTTAAATTTCTCCATTTTCTTAACTCTGTTTTTCCAACTGAAAACCAAACGGACACACATCGTTATGATAATACAAATTTAATCCTTAACGATTTTGATCAACTTTTATTGAAAAATGTGATTTTTAAAAATAAAATTAAATTGTAATTATTCTACCAATTGTTGTGTTACCACCTTAATATCTTTATACCCATCTCACTTCTATATAAGAAGCATATAGGTTGGTGTAAGTGATAGGGTTAGTCTAAGTGTAACGTAATTTAGTATCATTAAAATAAGATTTTAGATTTTAAATCTTATGTATGCAAGAAAACTTTCAATGGAAACCCCTATCATATAAAGTGTGCAACGCAAGTTAGATAGGATTGTCCTAAAGAGGGAATACCTATAAAGAACTAAAAAACATCCTTAAAATAAAAAAAAAGATTAAAAATAATCATTTTTTTATACATCCTTTAGGCTTTAGTTCTATAAGACTACCATCAGCAACAAAATGAAAATAACCATGTTAATCAATAAAGTTATTAATTCCTTTTTTATTTCAGAAATACCTATCACATTAAATAATTGAATATTTTTTTTAAAACAATAATTGAATAATAATAAGTCAGGACATTATTAACATAATCTTACAATAAATGAAAATTAATAAAACTTTTTAATAACTAATGTATTTAAAAAGTTGTCAGATTTCTTATATTTAGGGGGGAAATCTCTAATAAAAATTGATATAAAAAGTGAAGATTTAGATTCTTCAATTTTGGAGAAAGTAATCAGAAAAATAATATAACATCAAATTACATGTTTATCCTTGCATATAATTTAAAATATTAATTTTCCATTTGCAATGATGTTAAAAGTATGAGAAAAAAATTGATGAGAATTAAAAAAAGTGTGAGAAACAAGTATAAAAAACTGTTGATGTTTAATATTAATAAAAATGAATAAGACTAATGTAAAAATTTCAAATATATTTCAATGTTAAAAAATGAGGTCCACCAAACTTGATTAAAAAACATAAAACATTATAAGGATAGTTTAATTTTGAGTTTGAAAATTGAGACATATGTAACATTTTTTATCTATAAAATATAAAATAAAGGTTAAATATGTTTTTAGTCTCCATAAAATATAAATCTTTCGGACTTGGTCCCATAAAATTGATTTTGTTTTATATTTAACTTATATTGAATATTTTATTTTCGGTCTATATTTTAAGTAGTTATTTGGTTTACTGTATTAGGTCTCAGCACTATGACTTTCAATTTAAATGGATTCAATTTTAACTAATCTGTAGTTGATAGTCAAGGTCGTGTAATGAGTAATGCATGAACATAATGCTTATAACTTCTCTATAGATCTAGTTGCGATCGAAGCTCCTTCTATAAATGGGTAACATTTGGATGTTGAAGTATACGAGATGTTGAAAGTAAAGGAGCAATATAGATCTATGCAAAGGGATGGTAATAAGTCATAGTAAATCAATGGATTCATGATAAACTCCTCATAATGTGTTTTTTTTAATTTTAATTGTTAACAAAGAGATCAAGGGATTAAGGAATCAAATGGTATATTGGTAAATTGGAGGATTCTAAAAAACATGATTATTGCTTTCTAATTAACTATTTTTGCGTTGATAAGTCTGGATATAAGTCTAGCCTATTAGCCCGTCATAGGGCGTTTTTTAAGGCCTGACTTGTTTAAAGCCCTCACTCGTTTAAAAGTTTATTTAAATGGTTTGTTTACAATTAGACTTTCTAAGGACCAGTAACCAACTAAAAAGCTTATCAATATATAGGCTGACGGGCCTATCTGTGAACGGACTTATCATTATAAACAGGTATATATCAATATAAATGAGCCAAATACACTTGATTTTAAATTCAGCAAGACAAATACAACTTCTCATACAAAGCAAAGGTAATTAATCCAAAATAATCACCATAATTAATTCAAATAATTATAAAATAAAATTTTATATTATAAAAAATTATTATAACTGTAATATTAATTTATATAATATAAGTATATAATATGTATATATATTATTTTAATGTTATAAATATATATAAATAATTAGTAGTTAGGCCAATTAGATGAGCCGGCCTGTTGGGTTCCAAAGGCTTTTTAGAAAGCCTATGGCTTGGTTTGACCTGTTTATTTTAAAAGACCATTTTAAAAGTCTAGGCCCAACCTTCTAGCCAGATAAGCCTGACCTATATAGGCTCAACGGATGATTTGGCCTACTTCCATCCCTAGGCTAGCCCAATATTTTTTCTTGTATTTTGAAAAAATCTTATTTTTACTTAAAATTAAAATAGCTTTTAGGAAAAAATTAGACAAAATAAAATATATTGTGCAATATAAATAAGTAACATTTGTTCCTCTTTGTGTATATATATAATAAAAAATGAAAATGAAATAATAAAAAATTAAAATAGAAACGTAAATGACAATTTTAAAATAGGTCTCTCTTGTATTATTTAAATAAGTGAAATGAAAAAGTAAATGAAAAATAATAAATAATTTAAATACTTTTGTATTATTTATATAAAAAAGTACAGGACATAATTCTAAAATAGGTGTCTCTTGTAAAACCTAAATTTTGTATATATGTATTAATCTATTAATGTATTAAATGACACAAAAGTAACAAGAAACATTGATGGCTTGGTGGACAATTTAAGTGTTGTTGTTATAAAGTGGGTTGAGTTAAATTCCTAGCTACCACACTAACACCTTATTTTACATTTTCACAAGGCGCCTGTGTAACATCTGAGTAATTAAATTAAATTTTATTCATGTCATGGTAATTAAGTTTAATTTAAATAAATTCAAAATTTAATTAATTTAAAAGTGATAATTAAAGGGTGATTCTAATTTAAATGGTGAGGGTAAATTATTAGCTACCGAGGAGTAAAAGTAAAACCTAATTAATTAAAAGAAAAGAGAAATGGAGTTTTAAAAAGAAGAAAATATGAATAGAAAATAAAAAAAGGGCGAAAAGATAAAAAATACCCTTGGAGTTAAGAATAAATTTTAATCTCCTTCTCTTATTTTTCCTTACTCGGGCGTGAACCAAGAGAGAGAAAGGAAGCCATGATCGTTCGCTTGTGAGCTCAAATTGAGGACCCATTTGTTGTCGAAATTCAAAGTTGAATGCATTTTTGGAATCACGAGAGTGAGGTGAGTTGATGAGGACTGTTAATTTCTTAATTCTTCTCATCTTTTCATGGTTATATTTACAGGTTTATAGGGTTTGATATGGAAAGGGTATTGTTCTTTGCTTTTATGGCATTTTGGAAGCATAAGGATGAAGCTAGATGTAATGGGTGATTTTAATTTTGTGTCTTCCTCCTTTTTCCTTTTAATCGAATGGCAAAGTCATGGGGGTGAGGGTTTTGATTTTTCTCTTTTATGGTATTTCAAAGATTAGCAATAACTCATGGCGTAGTGAGTGTTCCAAAATGGCTAGCGAACGATGGTTTCAACATTGCTAAGTGTTGAACCGAAGGTTGAAGAATCATTTGACGAGGCGAAACTTGAAAACAAAGGTTGGAAGTGACAAAGGTGCGCTTTGAAAACTCTAAATATGTGTTTGGTGTTGTTTGGATGCAATGCTTTAGTTTTGAAAGCCAACATGCTGGATTTGGTTCGTAATTCCCTTGGATTTAGGTTTTAAGAAAACTTGGTGATTTCGGTGATTGATTCAAAGCTTCGAAAGCATGGAATTGAGGTAAGGGTGTGTACGAGATGTATAAATCAATGGCAATAATAATAAAAGCTGATTCCGACAATTGGGAAAAAGGATAGGATAAACGAGAAATAACTAATTTAGTATGATGGTGTGAGAACGTATATATAGCTACATGAATATGTATGATAATGGTAGTTGATGATATTAGAGGTGGTTATATGATATTAATGATAGAAACAAGATATGTGATGATGATTATGTCATTATTTATGATGAGATATTATGAATAATGTGTTGTGTAATGATAATGGCTATAACGTCCCAAACTTTTAAAATTAAATTTCTAAAATCCAAATAAATTTTTCGTAAATAATTTAAACGTTAGAAACAAGATTTGGATTAATATAATATTATTGTCAATATTATATCAACCGGCTCATTCATTTATACATATACATAATAAATCCGGTATACACATGAGCCGGCCAAGGCTACTACAAAATAACTATGTGCATTATGTACTATACATATAAATACATAATGCTCCGAGCAGGCTGAGTGACCTCATACATCATCGCTGCGTCCTACATCCACTGTAAAAATAACAACAATAGGGGGTGAGCATAAACATGTCAAATGATAGTTATTGAATCGGATTAAATGTCCAATTCATAACCACATATAAATCAAATTCATATCACATAATCTCATCATATAACATCATGTTATTCTCAATAACATATATCAATGTATTCATATGCTCAATCAAATGGATCTATTATTAAGTCTTTTAATTTGTGTTGCAACACTGGCTCCCAGCCATAACTCAGCTCTCAGCGGATCCGACCATTTTACTAGTACCAAACCGTTTGCCCTCTCACGTGACACAATCACTCCCAGCGACAACGGTAGTGTCACGGGCTAAATCCCGAGCCCCGCTCAAGAGGTTTGCCTTGAGTCCCACCCAAGGTCTTTTGTGGAATCCTCGAAACCACATAATATTTCATCTTTGTTCATCACGTAAGCATCTCATGCTTTATCAATATGCATCCCATGCATTCATACATCATGATATATTTCATGAATAACATTCATATCATCATCATCAATCACATATCAACATCATATTTCCTACTGCATCTCATGCATAGGAATAATCATAAATTCATACTTCACATATACAATCATATCTCATATAAATTCAATATCAATAATATGAATGGAAGACACGAAAACATAAAATATGTCATTCAATCGGGGTCTCACACTAATAATTTACACACATATCATATATATCATAACAATACCACCCCGAATCCATTCATAAAATATTTATTTAAAATGTAACGCTCCCCCTACCTGGAAATAAAGAATTCCAGCAACTCTTCAAGCTATATCTAATCACAGCTCACGAATTCCGACTGGAATTTCAACTCTGAACTCTTCCAAAGCTATTTCACTTATGAAATTCAAAGCTCTTACTTCTTTAAAGCCAAGCTTCCACGTGAAAGAGAAGAAATGAAGATTGGTCTCCTCTTTTATTGATAATTTTCAGTAAAGATTGGAAAAGAAAAGGATTAAAGGTGATGTTGACACACTCTCAAAATTCCAAGCTAATCTAATGATAGGATTGACAGAACTCATTCATGAAAAAGACGTGAACGAAGTGAATAAGTATTGATACACGTATATTAAGATATAAGGACAAAACAAGGTAATAAAAGAAAAGAGGATAGGACAATAGAGAGGATCCTACACTTAGAAAAATCAGAAAAGAGAATCTGCTAGAACAGAGTGACATGGAAAGCCTCAATAATTGGAGTAATTATTAATTCCAACTCGGTTTCGGTATTTTGGGCATATCCCTCTTCCCGAGAAAGATCCATCAGAGCCTCTTTCCATTCAGAATTACTTCACTCGGAGGAAATTCGCTCGGAAAGGTTTCTACATGAAACACTCAGTCAGCTTTTCTTTCCTCGGAAGTGATCCACTCGGAAATGTATCACTCGGAGATTCCTCATTCAGAAATATCTCACTCAGATATATCTCTACCTGAGTCAAAGTCTTCACGTGCGTCACTCGGAAGTCTTACATCCAAAAAGATCATTCGGAATCGAAGTTCAGTCCTCTCAGAAATTTTTCCACTCGAAAGGATCACTCAGGGTCGAAGACAATTTGAAGACGAATCTGAGCACAAGCTCTCGGAAACTCTGAATATAGACCCGAGCACAGGCTCTAGGCAATCTTTAAGACACCCGAGCACGAATTGAATGAAGGGATTCATCACTCAGATATTCACTTCCCTCGGGAACTATTCTCTCGGAAACATACTCATTCGGAGTTAAAGTCTCTTTGTCCAGAAGTTCTCTCCCTGGAAAAGACTCACTCGGTATGTCCCAATTGGTGCCATACCACGCGGAAGTCGGGAATATCTCACTTGACGCTATCCCATTTGGAAACGTTTCACTCGGTAATATCCCACTCGGAAGTGTCGCACTCGGAGACACCCTACTCGGAAAGTTACACTTAACTCAAAAATTCCCCACTCGGAATTTCACAACTCAGAATTATCTCGGCCCGAGAAGTACTCATTCGAAATTAAAGCTCTTCTTCGCTCAGAAGTACTTCTTTCGGAAATGATCCATTCAGAAACATTTCACTCGGAGACGTTTCACTCGGATTTGCCTCACTCAAAAGTGTCTCATTCGGACACAGAGTTTTTCTTAACTCAGAAATGCTTCTCTCAATCATGCTTCACTCGGAAATATGTTAACCTTCCTTCACTCGGAATCATATCCATTTTTCACTCGGAAGGTCTTGTCTCAGACATAATTCACTCTGAATTTATCCACTGATCCTTAATAAATTATTTTCTAAAATTCTAAATTTTAGGATGTTACAATTGCATGTTGAGTTATGATGATAAAATGATAGGATGAATTATTATGCTTGAAAAGGTCAAACGATAATGTGATGATGAATTGAGAAATATAATGATGTTGTTGATGAATAGTTGCCTGAGTGACTTATATGAATGTCCTAGGGTGATGGCTATAATGTCGGGACTTGATGAATTATTCAAAGTGATAATGAGAAATTGATGTAACTGAGTTGTTGATGAATTATAAATGCTATTTATGCATGTTGTGTGGTATGGACGACCGATTGATATAAATTACCCTTGTTTTTAGCTCTAGTGGTTGGTTGTAGCCCAGTTGAGCTACTTAATGGTTAAGAAGAACCCAATGATGAGGTGGGGAGCTAGGCAGGACTCGGTGGACCAGGTAGGGTTTGCGAGGTGTCGGGTAAAACCCCCAGCTGACGGTTGATTCTTTTAGTATCTGGATACTAGAGAGTCGTTTATTACTCTTGGTTGAGAGTCAATTGTGGAAATTACTTGAATTAATGAAATTGTGTAATTACTTTAAATTGATGTATTAATTGTAATATAATAATGTGACTTGTTACTTATGAATTGGATAAGATTGAGAAATTAAAGATGATGTTGAAATAAAATGGAATGAAATGGAGATTAGTTAAATGAACTCTTAAGCTGTGCTATGCTTTTCCCACTATATATACATATGTATTTTGTTGATTATTGACGTTGATTTATATTGTCAGTCATTCACTCTTACATTTGTTTTTAGTAACTAGAGATAGGGATGTTGCAGATGCTGCTAGAGCAGTGCTTAGTAGGCAGGAAGCGATGCCAAGGAAAAGGATTTAGGAATATTTATATATATATATATATATATATATATATATATATGCTTAGCGAGGTGTGATGCTCTACATCGATAAGTATGATTATATGGTATTTTTTTTATGATGATATTATCATGATGTTGTGATGAATATGTTGATTTATGTCTAGGTACTATGTGTGGCCTGGAGCCATTGATTATGGATGTGTGATGAGGATTAACAGGTTTTATTTGATTTCTGATCCGGTCCCAACACCGGCCCCCAAGAGCATGGCTTTAATGCTTTGCCAGATCAGCATTTTGAACAAGAGAAGTACGCTTCAAGTACATTATAATTACTTTTATATGGAATGCATACCGCCAAGGTACGTTACCCCGCCAAGGCACGTAACTCCGCCAAGGCACGTAGCTCCGCCAAGGCACGTTACTCCGCCAAGGCGCGTAACTCCGCCAAGGCGCGTTACTCCGCCAGAGCTTATTACTCTGCCAAGGTGGAAACTATTGAATATCTTATATACATGCATGAAATATTCCCAATGCATGTTACTCCGCCAAGCCATAGGCTCAATACAGGCGGAATATTGAATTTCCCATACTGCGTAGCGAGCCCATACTTATAACCCCGGCACGAGATTGACTCTGTCTTGAGAGGTTGAAAATGGGAATCACGCTGTCACGCATAAAAGGGAAAAACAAATAAAATAATAAAGCATTCACGCTTTCCAAGTAAGTGGAAACACCCACTACAATAACAGTGCTTGCAAACGGCGCAGGGACCCACTACCTTCCCAGCATAATGCCTGAAAACAAGGAACGAGTCCTACCAATAATGGAGCACCAGTAACAGGTATATAAACCTCAGTAAAAAGGTATATAGGGATCCCCCAATTCTAAACCTTACACTCTCTTACTTGCATAATTCTCTCAGATTTGCTTTCTAAGTCTAAGAGTATTCTGAAATACTGACTTGAGCGTCAGAGAATAATTGCAGGTACCACCCCCAATTGTGTCAAGGCAAAGAAGACTCCCTCAGGCGGACTGTGACACCGCCACAGAGTATATTGCATTCCGCCTCAACGTACAAGGACACTCCGTATTTGCATTCATACAAATACTACTTTGTACCAGATTGACACTTTACGTATATCTTGAATTGTTCAACAAGCATACTTTTACACCCCCTGTAAAGAACAGTTCATTGGCTTTTCCAGCAAGACTTTATCAGCTTTCACCCGAGACAGCTCCTCCTCCAGTTTCTTGATATCATAGTCGGCGGTGTCAAGGTGTTTATCCTTCGCCTTGATCACCTCCGACAGCTGTTCATTATCATGTTCCAAGCTGCGTATCTTTTCAACAGACTCACGAAAAGACTCTTGAAACATGTTGGCCTCAGCAGCAATATCAGCAATACGTGGCACAGAGGCTAGAAAACCATCAATTTCTGCAAGGTGCCACCTTGCAGCTGCAGCAGCGTCTAGAATCTCTTCGAAGTCGATGTCGGGGCGGAGGATAAACTCCGGATCACGCCTCTCCGACTGGCGGGATCCCATATTTGCAAAATACAAAAAGGGATTCAGTCGAGACCCCGCCAAAGGCAGAGAGACGGATCGCCTGGATGACTCCCCTGGAACATCAATAAAGAAAACTGGTGTCCCTCGAGTAGCCAAGTCCAAGGCGGGATTCTCAGCCGGGCGGACTGGGGAAGTTTGAACTCCCTCCGCCTCATCCACCATAACTTGGTTTGGAGAGGCTTGAATTCCCTCCGCTTCCTCCCCCACGACACCTTCTTCGAGGGCGCCTTCAACACCGCCCATATCAGCAGTAGTACCCACAACAGGTACCTCCTGAGTCTCTTCCAAGTTGATGGCGGCGTCAGCTGATGCTCCTTCCCTAATCTTCTTCTTGCCCTTGTTCTGTCTTTTGAGCAAAGGTTGGGGAACCACTTCCTCTTCCTCCTCCTCAGCAGCTTCTGGTTCTTGGCGTTTTTTAGAACGCCTTTCAACATCAACTGCTGAGGACCCTGCACCACCTTCCAAATTCACTATAGTAGTGGATGCAGGGAAAGGAAGAATCTTTGTCAGAGCAACAGCCAAATTCCTCCTGGGCTGCACATTGTTCTCTGCGTCAATTTCCTTGCGGCTCATACGAATCTGCTTGATGCGCTCCATCCCAGGGAATTCAGCAATCTCTCCTGCAAAATAACATATATGAATATGGTTAGAAGACGCAAAAAAAAAATAGGAGTAATATTCAATCAACATTGGAATCGTTAATGATGAAATATTACTTAAGTATCCCTGAGCATCCCGCCCAAGCAGCCTTCGACACAGAATCAGCTTATGGACGGAGTTGTACTCCATCAACGTCCGAAGTACTTCCACAGAAGCAGCTGATAAAGCACTCTCCTCAACTTCATATGCTTGTTTAGTCAGGAGGAAGTGCTCATGAGTCCAAGCTACTGGGAATTTGTCAATTCCCTCCTTACTCCGCCAGAAGACGGGCTTGTCCTTCCTAACGGAAACCTTCACAAAGCTCATCCTAAAGTGAAGTCCGCCTTCCTTGAAGGAGTCAGCAAACGCCTTGAAATTCAAAATCTTCGGCTCCGCCCGAAGGGTTACAAAGCCCATGCCGCCAGTTTTCACATTTACTCTCCTCATGATGCGGCAGAAGGCAAAGAACAACGCCACAGTGGGCGTAAACTCTAGATGTTCAGCCATCACCTCAAAGCTGCGAACTATCCCCCAACCATTAGGGTGCAACTGAGAAGGGGCGCAGTCCAGGAACCTAAGTACGCCCATCTGGAACTTATTCAATGGGAAGCGCACCCCCAGCTGGGTAAATAAAATATCATACATATATATGGTACGATCATTTTGAGGACGATGGCATATCCGTTCGAACGTCTTGGGAGAACGAATGATGAACCTCCTTTCATACCGTTCATCCTTCCAGATTGGTACAAATAACTCCAACACCCCCTCACTCGTTGTTGCATGGCGAGAGGAAGCATCTTTCACATTTTCCTCAACCCAGCAATAGGGGTCAGTCTCAAGAGTCTTTTTCCAGTCCAGTCCATGCAACACAACATTCTGACACTCTGCCATCGTTATAACTTGTGTGTGGGAAACACCTCCTGATACAAACGAATGTACAGCATTACTAAAATACTCCACGCTGTTGTAAAACGTCGAATCCCTCCCAGTATAGAAAGCCTCATCTTCACTCTCAATATCCGAAAACATCGGATAAACAGAAACCCTAGAGCAAGACTCTGACCTTTTTCCTCTCATCCTCGTTTCAATAAACACACGTATAAAGAAAATAGAACCAACCCAATAACAATGAAGACAGGAAATAGAGGAAAAAGAGAGTTACCTTAGATTTCTGAAGAAGTGAAGAACTGCAACAACAAACGACTCGCAAGAAAGCAACGTTCAAAAGGCAGTTCCAATACGAAAGCGCAGAGAAGAAGATGAAGCAAAAAGTTTCCCCTAATAAGAGTTTACCTATTTATAGGAAGGGCTTGGGGGGAAACACGTAAAGCCTCATTAATCTCAGAAACGCAACTACAGCTGTTGGATGAATTTAACGCAATTACAGCCGTTGGATGAATCTCGAGACAGGCATCTTTTGGGCCGTATTTTCAAAATCCAAGGCCCACGATAATAACCTCGAAAACGTATTCAACTGCCATCCCACGCATTTATGTCCCATCATTGGAATGGCAATCGTTACGAGGGCATACGTGGCAATGAGAGATTGAAGCGGCAAAACGCAGTTTCGAGGCGCATTAATGACAGGCGTGGCAAGTAATGATGAAAGCATTAAATGCACGAAAACACTTGTCCGAAAATCCTGAACTAGCAAACGCCGCCTAAACCCATGCCTATAAAAGCTAAACTTAAGTGTTATAGCTCATTAAAGTGACTCCGCCAGTCACTATAACAAGCTAGGGGGCATATGATCCGGTCCCAACACCGGCCCCCAAGAGCATGGCTTTAATGCTTTGCCAGATCAGCATTTTGAACAAGAGAAGTACGCTTCAAGTACATTATAATTACTTTTATACGGAATGCATACCGCCAAGGTACGTTACCCCGCCAAGGCACGTAACTCCGCCAAGGCACGTAGCTCCGCCAAGGCACGTAGCTCCGCCAAGGCACGTTACTCCGCCAAGGCGCGTAACTCCGCCAAGGCGCGTTACTCCGCCAGAGCTTATTACTCTGCCAAGGTGGAAACTATTGAATATCTTATATACATGCATGAAATATTCCCAATGCATGTTACTCCGCCAAGCCATAGGCTCAATACAGGCGGAATATTGAATTTCCCATACTGCGTAGCGAGCCCATACTTATAACCCCGGCACGAGATTGACTCTGTCTTGAGAGGTTGAAAATAGGAATCACGCTGTCACGCATAAAAGGGAAAAACAAATAAAATAATAAAGCATTCACGCTTTCCAAGTAAGTGGAAACACCCACTACAATAACAGTGCTTGCAAACGGCGCAGGGACCCACTACCTTCCCAGCATAATGCCTGAAAACAAGGAACGGGTCCTACCAATAATGGAGCACCAGTAACAGGTATATAAACCTCAGCAAAAAGGTATATGGGGATCCCCCAATTCTGAACCTTACACTCTCTTACTTGCATAATTCTCTCAGATTTGCTTTCTAAGTCTAAGAGTATTCTGAAATACTGACTTGAGCGTCGGAGAATAATTGCAGGTACCACCCCCAATTGTGTCAAGGCAAAGAAGACTCCCTCAGGCGGACTGTGACACCGCCACAGAGTATATTGCATTCCGCCTCAACGTACAAGGACACTCCGTATTTGCATTTATACGAATACTACTTTGTACCAGATTGACACTTTACGTATATCTTGAATTGTTCAACAAGCATACTTTTACACCCCCTGTAAAGAACAGTTCAATTTCCATGGCGCTGAGCCAATAGTTATGATGTTTAATTGAATATGGTGCATTTGTGTGTATGACATATATGCATGAATATGTGGCAGGTGAATGGCCTAAAGTTAATTGTATGTTGATGATATCGTTGATCGTGTGAAAATGGTGTGAAAAGAGGATTTTTTTTAGCCAACTGAGAGGATGAAATAAAGTTCCGATGGGATTCAGAATCTCTAAAGGGTACCAATGTAGGTGATGGAGTTGTTAGAAACTGAGTTAAATGTATTTTTACACATATCTTGGTCATATGGAGGAGTCTAAAATGGGGTGAATATTATGCCCTTGAAGTTCGTGGTATTTAGAGTTGAAACAGACAAGTTAAGTAGAGCGGAAATTGGTTAAAATAGTAAATTCTACAGATTTGTTGTCGGGTAATTGATTACGCAATCCATTACCAAAGAGCAATGTTGTTTTCCTACACAAGTTGATCTCTTGTAATCGATTACTAGCTTTGGTGTAATCGTGTAATTAATTACAGGTATCTGTAATTCATTACCAAAACCAAAATTTACGATCTTAAGTGACGTAACTCTTAGCTTCCTACTTATTATTATCAGGAAGTTTAAAAAGCGAAAAAAATTCCCTCTGATCTTTCCAGACCCCAAAATAAATTTTAGAAATTGAAAAGAGAACGTTATATATCGTAGTTTGAAAATAACAAATGTAATTAAAATACATGTACATGTTTCAAAGCTTTATCATCAGCTATTTTTCACCTTTTAAGGTGAATATACTATTAATTTAAAATGAACAATATTAATAACATACTTTATTATAAATCAACATTAAATGATCTTTTTCTTTCTCACTTATGAGTAAACTTGATGAGAAAATGTAAAAAAATCATGAGTATGTTGTCCAATGGGGCAATATATTTTCATTACACGTAAATATAATATATATATCTTTTTGTTTTAACCCTTATCAAATTTTCATTTTTGGTGAGCTTTAATCCTTATAAAATTCAAATATTTGATAATGATCTTTGTTATTATCTCCTAAAGACACGTGCACATATATCAAGACATGACACATACTTACTAGTTATATAATGATAAGCCTTGACATCGTATGTTTAGATGTATAATATGTTAATGATAATATAAATTATTTTAAAAATATTATTTGAAACCAAAGCCATTTTCCCATGAACTTAAAAAAATAAAAATATATTTATAGGGTAAAAATTTATTCAAGTCATAGAAGTAAGTTTGATAAAATAAATTTTTAAATTATTTAGGCTGCGTTTAGTTATAGAAAATTATTTTAGTTTTTTAGGAAAAATTTTCTACTTGTTTTCCAAAATTTTCATTTCCTGAAATAGTTAGAAAAATTATTAGAAAATTTTTCCGCATTTCTGTTTTCTTGGAAAACTTCTTTAAAGACTTCTCTGTTTTTTTTTAAAAAATAAAAAACCCAATTTTTAATTTTCTATAGATATTATTTGAATATTTTATAAATAAACACATTTTCTATTATTTCAATAATAATTTTTCATTTTTCTTTAAAAAACTAGGTGAACTGGTCTGGACCGGGGTCTAGGATCCGGTGTGGGACCAGCCACAAGGATGCAGGTGTTTTTAGGGTTTGCACACCGGAACTGTGTATATCCGATGTATTAATCCGGTCTCTCAGTGGGAGAGGCCGATCTTGTTGTCCTGGAGATCCTTTACACCAACGATTCGCGTTGTAGGGGGGCGAAAGGTGGTGCCACCTGCGAAGATTCTCCGACGCTCAAGTTAGAAGAGTGTATGAACTGAATGAATACTCAAGCGTAATAACAGTAAAGTGTGAGATAGAATAACGATACCATGCATGTGTGTTGATATGCTACTTATAGTTGTACGTGAGAAAATGAGTTGTTGAATACAGGTGGGTCCCTCAACTCTGATAGCGTGTATATTGTGTCAATCAAAGTGGCTCGACTTTCCGAATGTGTCAGGAGGGTAGGTCAATTATCAGAGTTCAATCCTCTAGGGAAAGGAGAGGATAATCACCTTTTCCGCATAATCTGCTGACACACCCACTTACTTTCTGAAGCCATTGATGTGACGTATTTTGCTACAAACAGTATCTTCGTTGATAAGTTATCAAGGGCTCTTCTCTTGCTATGAGGGAAAAGCTAACAATTATATAAACACCCTGTAAAGATGAACTTAGAACCGCTATGGAGAAAATGAATGATGTTGTCGTGGAGCGAGGGCGGGCGGCCAGACAACGGATATCCGGTGTGGCAACATTGAACCAGGACACCAGTTATCCTTATATGAGGTCAGTCTGACGTCACAAAGATGGGGGCCGGTATCTAGACCGGATCATCTGTCCCCTAGCTTGTATGAGAGACTGTTAAGTTGCTCATATGAGCTACACAAATCTTAAGAGAAGTCTAGATGCCGGTAGTACATTCTTGTAAGTCTCTGGAAACTCGGTGGCGTCCGCTCTAGCAAACGAGTGACCGCCCTTCTCGCGTTGCATACAACGGATTCAGACAACATAAAATAAGTAATGGAAATCCCAAGAGTCTTTGAAAATCGAAACCCTTGGTATTCGAAAAGTGGTTGGGAGGCATTAAATGCGCACAGCATGATTAGACAATAAATGCATTTTTTATGCAAGAGCCATCATTGCCCGAGAGTGTAACCGTCGATTGAGCCTATTGGGCCTGGATTCAAACTGAGTGGGGGCCCATTAAGCGAAAATGTTTGCTGAAACGTTACTGTTTTCGCGCCCGTTTATGGTGAAACGACGGAGTCGTTTCAATTTGAAAGGGTTGCGTTTTGAGGCAAGCCTTGTGACCTTCGATGAAACACTGTGTTTCTTTGTTACCTATAAAAGGAACTCTTAGCAGATTTAGGAATCCATCCTTGCTCTCAAACTTAGTGAAACTCTGCTCAAATTTCCTTGGAATTTCCTTGTCGTCTTCAACTTCTCAAAGATCCTCTTCCTTTAGGTAACCTTCCTTCCCTTCAACTCCTTGCAATTTTAATCATTCTATTTCCATCATGCGCCCTAGAGCTGGACACGCTGGTCCTTCAAATAGAGGGAGGTTTGGCTCTCGTGCCCCCCTTAGCCACAATGGTGGGAGGATTCCAGTGAATCCTCCTGTGGCTGGGCGCCATCGCTCAGAGAGAGCCGAAGCTTCTTCCTCACGAGCGTCTTCTTCATCTCGTCGCTCTGAGGTTCCCCTTGGTTCGAGGGCTACCAGCCGCTCTGATGAGGGGTCAAGTGCTGAGGGTTATCTCTCTGACGATGTTGCTTTTTATCACAGCACCTACGCATTCCACCGCGCCTGCACAACCATGGATCTTCCAGGACGTGGAAAAACGCCGTTTCTCCGCTCTGCTGAAGGGTGTGTCAATGTTGTGGCACACCGGCTTGATTGGGAGAAACTCAACAGGGAAAAACCTTATTGCTGGGTGGAAGAGGAGTTCTTAGAGATCCCTTCGCACCATGCAAGTGAGGAGGAGCGCACGGTTTCTTTCCGCTGTAAGATATACTCGGATAAGAAGTACAAAGCACGATACGCTGTGATGGCTCCGCATCCTTCTGAAAGAATATGCCACAACGTCCCTGACGCGAGGTCGGTCTACATGTACGACTTCGTTTTCTTAAAGCTGGGGGTGCGCTTTCCACTGACGGATTTCCAGATGGCCGTCCTGCGTTTCTTAGATTGTGCCCCCTCACAATTACATCCCAACGGTTGGAGTCTTGTCCGAGCTCTGGAAGTCTTGGGGGAGCATTTTGGCTTCTCCGCCACTGTGGCCAAGCTATTTTACTATTGCTAAGTGGTCCGCCGAGCTAATAAGAAGGGCGGCCTTGGGTTCATTACACTCCGTAGTGACTCAAGGGTTGTAAATTTCAAGTCTTATACGGAATCCGCAAAGGTAGATGGGCGCTCCTTCAAGCACTACTACACGCGGGTCCGGATTCAACCAAATAAGCCGGTCTTCTGGCGAAATAAAGAGGGGTTTACCAAGTTTCCCCTTAGCTGGACGCACGAGCATTTTCTCCTTATGAGCCGTGCTTATTATACAGATGAGAGTGAACTTTCCCCTCATTCTGTTGAGGTCTTGAGCGCCCTGCAGACGGCCTCAAAGACCCTCAAAGGGTTTTCCAGCCGTCTTCTCTTGGCCGAGGAAGACATCAAAAACACCTACCTCCGTAATATTCGCTCTTATTCTCCTTGTGTTGTATGGTTATACCGTTCTAGTTATTTTCCTTCTTGTATGCTTATTCAACTCTTTTTGTTTTGCAGAACAAATTGAAAAGGCCTGCCCAAAAATGTTGTCGCTAAGGTCCATGATGGCTGACGATGACTCCTCTTCTGAAGAAAATGAAATCCAGGCGAAGAGGAACGCCACCAAAACTCCCCTCATTCCTCTGACTTCTGCAGTAGGAGATGAGGTTCCTCTCTTCGAGGAGGAGGAGACCGAAGAAGCATCTGAGGCCGCTGGAGCGGGTGGCGAAGAGGCCGTCCCAGAGAAAAAGAGGAAGAAGAGGCATCTTGTAAAGAAGGCCAATCAAGAGAAGCCCTCCTCTGATGACCCTGCGAAGAAGCGTCAGAGGACGGCCGAAGACGCTGAATTGAAGAAGGACAAGGGAAAGAAACCCGTTCCTGGGTCTTCTGCCCCTTCTTCTCATAATGCTTCGGAACCGGACTCTGGGAATGGTCCTCCTCCAGCATTCGATCCTCCACGTGACTCCTTCTTTTCTCCTTACTTGTGGTTTCAAGGATCCATGCCTCCTACTCTCCCAAAAGCACGGTATTGCCTCCGCCCTTCCCTCGACGCTGCTGGAGTCCGAGGTGCTTGTAAGGCTGGTCGTTGGCAACTTGATGAACTGTCCGGCCTGCTTGAGTCCCTGAGCGAGAAAGCTGACTATATGGATCAGGTTGAAAAACTTGAGACCGAACTCGCAGTGAAGGAGAAATGGGCGGCCAAGCAAGCTGAAGTTCGCAGGGGAGTGGAATCGGAATTGGAAAAAACTAAAGAAACACTCCAGAGGAAAACTGAAGAGGCAAGCAAAGTTCATTTTGCGAATAAGGCCCTAGAACGGGAAGTTGCCGACCTCCAAAATAAGAACAAATCCATACCCCTCCTTGAAGAAGAATTACAACTGGAGAAGAAGAGATCGGCTAAGCTTGCTGACGATCTCAAAGTTATGGAGGATGGTCGCAACAAGGACCTTGGGGAGTGGGAGTCTATTCGGAAGGAGATGCAAGCCCAAATTGATGAACTCAAAAAGGGTGGTGCGAGTGCTGGGCCTTCAGAAGAGGATTACGCCAAGGTTCAAAGAAGGCTAGCTGCTGCAAAGGCCAAGGCTGCCAAAGCCTTGGATATATGCAAAAATGTGGCGTATGAATCTTTCGGCCTGGCCCTTCGTCAAGTCTACTATCGTAACCCTGGAATAAAGCTGAATTTGTACGGATTAGATCCGTTCTTTGAGTTCCATGGGGGAAGACTTGTAGAAGTTCACAAGGACGGATCGCACCATGAACCCAATGCATCTCTATACGAACTGCCTCCCCTCCCAGAAGGTCAAAGTATGAAGCCTACATCGTCCACTGCTGCCTCTGGAGCTAAAGCACAAGAAGGTGCCCAAACTGGGGCGGAGGACCAAACGGAGAAGGCGGGAGTATCCACTATGGAGGATCAAGCACCGGCCTCTTAATTTTATGCTTTCACTCATAGCCGTGTTCTGGGATCGGCTCCAGCTTTAAAACATTTTGTAACCTGCATATTTCCTTATTTTTGAAAATAAGATTCATTATTACTTTTCCTCAACTGTTTGCATCGAATGTGTGAGTGCTGAATAACTTGGTGTTATACAAAACACTTTATTATTTCCAATGCTTTGCGAATCCGTTCTGCGTGGTTACTTAGTTACTTAAAGCGTGCTCATCACACTAGATTAAGATAACAAATTGTAATGAATAAATAACAATTAAGTTAAAGCACGCCCTGTCCCCAAGTGTAAGTTCATTGGGAAGGGAGAGTTTATCTCAAAGATTACCTTTTAAATTCTCAAAAGATAGAAATGCTTATCTGTCCTCGAAGATGTAGAGCGGGTACATTAGCTTTCAACCGCTCTGGGATGGATATTCCACAATTGAGGACGGATATTGCCTTTGAATTTTGTATAGCTTTGGCAAGGGTAAACTTTATGCCTTTCTCTTGAGGTTCGGTTTGGTCCTACACCTCAAGTCTTCACACGGTGTTCGGTTCGATCCTACTAACCGTACTTGGAGTTCGGTGCAATCCTACAATCCAAGCCTTCAACACGGGGTTCGGATCAGGGCTAATCCTGAACCTACTGCGCCCGTTACTCGGGGTTCAGCGCGGTTTTCTCTGTGAACCGGCCTACTGCGCCCAAGCCTTCGCATGGGGTTCGGTTTGTGGCCTTGAAAAAGGACCAGCCCTACAACCCATGTTGTCTTCGAATGGGGTTCGGTTTGTGGCCTTGAGAAAGGACCAGCCCTACAACCCATGTATTCTTCGAATGGGGTTCGGTTTGTGGCCTTGAGAAAGGACCAGCCCTACAACCCATGTATTCTTCGAATGGGGTTCGGTTTGTGGCCTTGAGAAAGGACCAGTCCTACAACCCATGTAGTCTTCGAATGGGGTTCGGTTTGTGGCCTCGAGAAAGGACCAGCCCTACAACCCATGTAGTCTTCGAATGGGGTTTGGTTTGTGGCCTTGAGAAAGGACCAGCCCTACAACCCATGTAGTCTTCGAATGGGGTTCGGTTTGTGGCCTTGAGAAAGGACCAGCCCTACAACCCATTCCACCTCAAGGAGTTACATCGTCAAAACACACGATGTGTGATTGAGATCATCCATCCTGAGGGGTCTTCATCAGTTCCTCGAGGAGTTATATCATCAACTACAGAATTGGTAGTTGAGTTCATCCGTCCTGAGGTGTATGCGTATTGAACTACGGCTATAAATCACAACACATAAGAAACGTGAGAATGATAGGGCGGTTAAAATGTATTCTCATTAAAATTGAAAGTACATTACATGAAAAGCGTAGTTGGGGTCATGCCTCGTTAAAACCTTCTTGAGAAAACCCAATGGGAAAAAACTCAAGTAAGGAAAAAGAGTACACGCCGTCTTACCAACTAGCTGTAATAGACACGTAAGTTCTGAGTGTTCCATTTGTTGCGGATTGGAGTTCCATCAAGTTCTTCCAATCGGTATGACCCTTTTCCAGTCACTTCCGAAACTCTATAAGGTCCTTCCCACGTCGGTGCTAGCTTTCCTTGGTGAGCGAACTTATTCCCCACACTGGCCCTTCTCAAAACGAGGTCTCCGGTGTTAAAAGCTCTGTACTGGACACGTTTATTATACCGGAGCGCAGCCTTTGTTTTTATTGCCTGATCTCTGACGAAAGCCTTTTCCCTTAACTCTTGGAGGACGTCCAGCTCTGATGCTAAGTTGGCGTTGTTATCTTCTGCTGAAAAATACTCCACACGAGCCGATCTTGTTTGTAACTCCACTGGGATCATCGCCTCGACCCCGTATACCAACCGGTATGGGGATTCGTTGGTTGAAGAATGAGGCGTAGTGCGGTATGCCCATAGAACATTACATAGCTGGTCAGTCCATCCTCCCTTCGCTTCTCCCAAACGCTTCTTTAACCCCTTCAGTATTTCTCGGTTAGCTACCTCTGCTTGCCCATTGGTTTGGGGATGTTCAACGGATGAGAATATCTGGATTATCCCCAGTCCTTCAAGTAAATCCGTGAACTTTTTGTCTGTAAACTGGGTGCCGTTGTCAGTCACAATCCGCCCTGGCACCCCGAACCGAGCTATGATATTTTTGTACATGAAACGTCTTGTACGTGCAGAAGTGATATGCACTACTGGTTCTGCCTCGATCCACTTGGTGAAGTAGTCTACCCCCACGATCAAGTATTTGATTCCTCCTGGCGCAGTGGGAAACGGACCCAAAATATCAAGGCCCCATTGGTAGAACGGCCAAGGCACAGCAGATGAAGATAACTCTTGGGCTGGTGTATGGTGGAGATTGGAGAATTTTTGGCAAGCGTCGCACTTTCTCACGAAGTCTGCGGAATCCTGCTTCACAGTGGGCCACCAGTATCCAGCCCTGAGGACTTTTCTCATTAAGCTTCGGCCTCCAGCGTGGTGCACATTGCCCCTCGTGTACCTCAGTCAAGACCGCTTGAACTTCGTCTTCTCTTAAACATGAAAGATACGGGACAGAGAATCCCCTTCTGTAGAGAACACCATCGACCATAGTAAAATATGGCAACTCCCTCTTTACTCGTCTTCTTTCCTTCTCGTCAGTAGGAAGTTGACCATCAGCCAGATAACGAATATAGGGAATGACCCAAGAATCCTCATATGGATAACTCACCATGACAGCATTCAGAGAAGGATACAGAGGTATACTGGGTGATGTCAAAGTGCTCTGAACCACCATTGTTGTGCTACCAGGCTGCTTTGTACTTGCCAATCTTGACAAGATATCTGCTCTGGTATTTTCTTCCCTGGGCACATGCTTGAACTCTAAAACTTCAAATCTTCCCTTCAGCTCATTAACACAATTCAAGTACAATTGAAGTTGTGGTTCCTTTGCCTGGTACTCTCCCTGGATTTGCGAAATCACCAGCTGAGAATCACTGCAGAGGGTAACTGCTGATGCTCCGATATCAATTGCCGCACGGAGACCGGCCAAGCATGCTTCGTATTCAGCTTGATTGTTGGAGGTCTTGAAATTGAATCGGAGGGAAATTTCTAAGTGTACGCCGTCATCACTTTCTACCACCACACCTGCTCCACATCCTTTGCTGTTTGACGAACCGTCAACGTAGATGGTCCAATGCGTTCGAGGGGTAGCCGGGTCTGCCCCAGTCATTTCCACTACAAAATCGGCCAACACTTGTGCCTTGATGGCTCCTCGAGGCTCATATGAAATCTCAAATTCAGATAGCTCAATAGACCATTTTATCATCCTTCCAGCGAGGTCTGGCTTGCTGAGTACTGAACGGAGCGGCAAATCCGTTCTTACCAATACTGGGTGCGCATGGAAATAAGGCCTCAACCGTCGTGACGCCCAAACAACTGCCAAGGCGGCTTTCTCAATTTTCTGATACCTTCCTTCCGCCCCCTGAAACGTTTTACTAGTAAAGTACACCGGTCTCTGCCCTTCAGGGGTTTCTTTCACCAAGGCCACGCCTAGAGCTTCATCGGATATTGGCAAGTATAAGATTAACGTTTCGCCTGGATCAGGCTTAACAAGAATTGGTGGGCTCGAGAGAACGGCTTTGAGCTGCTGGAAGGCTTGCTCTTGTTCCTCTCCCCATTCAAAACTCTTGTGTTTCTTCAACGCCTTATACAAGGGGAGGGACCTGTGCGCCATCTTAGGCATGAAACGAGCTAAAGCGGCCACTTTCCCATTCAATGACTGGACCTCCCTCAAACATTTAGGACTCTGCATGTCCAGGATTGCTTGACATTTCCCGGGGTTAGCTTCAATGCCTCGTTGAGTCAACATGAATCCCAAGAATTTTCCTGCTGGAACGGCGAAAGTGCACTTTAAAGGATTTAACCTCATGTTGTACTGCCGAAGCCTAGTGAAAACTTGGCGTAGATCTTCAATGTGGTCTCCTCCAGCGGGCGTTTTGGCTATGATATCATCGATATAAACTTCGACCAGCTTTGTATGCATCCCTTCAAAGACTTTGTTAATCATGCGCTGATAGGTAGCGCCGGCGTTCTTCAGTCCAAAAGGCATGACGGTGTAGCAGAAAACACCGCGGTCGTTGATAAAGGCAGTCTTCTCCTGGTCTCCCTCCCACATCGGAATCTGGTTGTACCCCGAATAAGCATCCATGAAACTGAGATATTGGTAACCAGATGAATCATCCACCATGCGATCGATGTTGGGCAGGGGATATGGATCTTTAGGGCAGCAACGGTTAAGATCCACATAATCAGTACACATCCTCCATTTGCCGTTAGCCTTCTGCACCATGACCATATTAGAAAGCCAAGATGAATAACGTATCTCCCTTATAAAACCTGCTTTCAACAACTCCTCTGTTTGCTCACAAGCCGCCCTCTGCTTCTCCGGTCCCAACCTCCTCTTCTTCTGAGCCACCGGTCTGGTTTCAGGATACACTGCAAGTTTGTGACAACAGAACTCAGGATCCATCCCCGGCATATCTGCTGCTGTCCATGCGAAAAGGTCTTTGAATTCTTGCAAAAGGGCTAACAAGCGTTGCTCCATAGCAGACTCCAGCTTATCGTTGATGTGCGTGACCTTCTCTGGGGAATCTCCCAATCCGACATCCCTGGAGCCACCATCTGGTGTGGGCTTAGATGGATTGAGTGGATCAATCTTCAATTCCGCTCTGGGGTCTAGGTCAATAAGACTGATAGACCCTGCCGCTGTTCCTCCGTCGTTCAACTTCCTCTTCTTGTTGAATACATCCAACTTAACCATGTTGAGGCTCAGATTATAACAATATCGAGCCATCTCCTGATCTCCGCGGAGTGAGGACACAGCGTTGTCCTTGTCGATAAATTTGATCAAGAGATGAGGGGTGGATACAATTGCTTCCATAGCGTTCAATGTTGGACGGCCTAGGATACCGTTGTACGGGGATTCTACATCAATCACCAGAATTCTTGACTTGACTGTTCTTGCACCGGGCTCCCCTTCAAAAGAAATCAAAGTGTCGAGGTATCCCTTAGTGGGTTGCTTGGCTCCGTTAAACGCTGTGAGTTCTTGTGTGTATGGTTGTAAATCTGCATCACTGAAACCCATTCGTTTGAAATAATTATAAAAGATAACATCACAAGAACTTCCCTGATCGACGAGGATCCTCTTGACGTCCTTATTGGCTATGACGGCCACAATCACTACTGCATCATCACCTCCTGGAATTGTTGGGCCGAAGTCATCATCTGTAAACGACACCGTCGGGGCTGTCACTCCGTCCCTGAAAGGGCGGTTATCCCTCGGTTTACCCTGGACTGACAGAATCATCCTATGGTGGTTCTTTCGTGCTGTGATTGATGTTCCTCCTCCCGCAAATCCTCCAGCTATCATCTCAATCACTTCTCGTCTGCCCTGTCTCTGCTGCTGGGGCATATTACTTTGTTGGGCACCTTCAGCAATCACTACCCCTTTCTGCTTCTCAGCCGCAGTGAACTTCCTTGCTGGGTTACGTGTATTATCATCTTCATCATCAGGATCTCTATTCCTTTTCTCCATCCTGTGAGGCTCATCCATAGATTTCTCCTTAAACAAATACTGCTTCAACTTTCCTTCCCGAATGAGAGTTTCCACCGTATTCTTTAACGCCTTACACTCATCAGTGTTGTGCCCTGTCTGCTCATGGAAAGTGCAGTATTTACGTGGGTTACCACCCCTCTTGGCTGGGGCTGGCTTCCTTATACCAAAGACGTTCAGAGTTGGCCAACCAACCTCCCTCATGATTTGTGAGTGCCTGGTGTTCAACGGAGCATAGTGATCGAACGATGATACGCGCCTATCTCGTGGATGCTGACGAGCATTCACAAAGTCTTCTCTAAAGGCATGCTTCTCGGGCCTCGCTCTCTCCTTTTCTCTCCGTGGCTGCTGAGCGGGTGCAGAAGGCTTTACTCTTGCTGCAGTTGCCTCTAGATGCATCTCTATGCCCACATATTTGGAAGCTTTCCTTCAAAACTCCTCGAAGGTTGTAGGTGGGCTCTTTGCCAAAGATAGGGCAAAGGCTGAACCTGGCTGAAGAGCTTCCACTACAATATGGAGTTGTATGGCCTCCGTGAGGTTAGGGACCAACGCAGCCTCCTTGTAAAACCTTTTCAGGAACTCCTTAAGAGTCTCAGTTTCTCCCTGTCTTATCTGGGCCAGGGTGTGAGAAGTTCTTGGGATATCCCTGGAGATGACGAAATGGCTTTCGAATGCAGCAGCCATTTCCTCCCAAGAGTCTATAGATCCTGAAGGCAAACTTTTAAACCAGCTGAGAGCTTCCTCCGTCAACGTCCTTGGGAACATTCTGCACATGACATCTTCGTCTGCTCCCAGATACATAGCTTCATAAACATAAGCATCCAAATGCTTAGTGGGGTCGGTCTCTCCATTATACTTCCCAATCGACAATGGCTGAGTTGTTTGCAAATGTTTTGGAATGACAATACTCATCAACCTTCTTGAGAAAGGGACACTAAGCTTGTATGTCCCTGAAGTTACCACCGCCTGCTCCCTTCTCCTGATACTAACTCTATCACCAGAGTCTTGCGTCTGCTCCCTCTCTTCATATGTGGGGATCTTCGAATACTGGAGGGTGGTAGATCTATCCCTCGCTGATGCATGGTGAGCCTCCTCTGCATGAGACACTACTCTGTCCCCAGCTCCTCCTCTCTCTCGCCTCAGCTCCATTAGCTCCTCCTTCAGTTGCCTGATAACCTCATCGCGAGGGTCAGGCGTCTGGACTTGTACCATCCTCCGGGTTTGAGTTGTAGGGGATTCGAAGACGAGTCTCCTCCCAGCCTGTTGATGGGTCACATCCTCCACGTGACCTTCCACGAAATCTCTCCCATCACCTTCCATTGTAACCACTTAACTTCCGCGAAAATGGGAATAACTCTATCGAGTCCCACTGGGCGTGCCAATGAACTGGTCTGGACCGGGGTCTAGGATCCGGTGTGGGACCAGCCACAAGGATGCAGGTGTTTTTAGGGTTTGCACACCGGAACTGTGTATATCCGATGTATTAATCCGGTCTCTCAGTGGGAGAGGCCGATCTTGTTGTCCTGGAGATCCTTTACACCAACGATTCGCGTTGTAGGGGGGCGAAAGGTGGTGCCACCTGCGAAGATTCTCCGACGCTCAAGTTAGAAGAGTGTATGAACTGAATGAATACTCAAGCGTAATAACAGTAAAGTGTGAGATAGAATAACGATACCATGCATGTGTGTTGATATGCTACTTATAGTTGTATGTGAGAAAATGAGTCGTTGAATACAGGTGGGTCCCTCAACTCTGATAGCGTGTATATTGTGTCAATCAAAGTGGCTCGACTTTCCGAATGTGTCAGGAGGGTAGGTCAATTATCAGAGTTCAATCCTCTAGGGAAAGGAGAGGATAATCACCTTTTCCGCATAATCTGCTGACACACCCACTTACTTTCTGAAGCCATTGATGTGACGTATTTTGCTACAAACAGTATCTTCGTTGATAAGTTATCAAGGGCTCTTCTCTTGCTATGAGGGAAAAGCTAACAATTATATAAACACCCTGTAAAGATGAACTTAGAACCGCTATGGAGAAAATGACTGATGTTGTCGTGGAGCGAGGGCGGGCGGCCAGACAACGGATATCCGGTGTGGCAACATTGAACCAGGACACCGGTTATCCTTATATGAGGTCAGTCTGACGTCACAAAGATGGGGGCCGGTATCTAGACCGGATCACTAGGGAACTAAACATTAACATGTGTAACATGTTTCCAGATTGAATCATATGTGAGTTGTAACAATTTTTATGATACAAAATAAGCACGTCTTAAATTGGACTCACTTTATTGGGACCAACCCATTATCCTCGTTATAAAAAGAGTTTGCAGCTTTTGCTATTTCCTGAGTTTTTGTTTTATTACATGGATGTATATATTAATATTTCAAGCAAATATCCAACTACTCTGAAGTGGAAGGACACATGGAGGAATTAAAGAGATGTTTTTGAAAAATTTAGTTTAATTTTTTATATTATTTAATAATTTAATATATATTATTAAAATTATACAAAATGGAAATTTTTTATATATATCAAATATTATTATAATATAATTTTATTAATAGAATTAAATATTATTTTCATACCATTAGTGTTCCATCCATCCAAAAAGAAATTTTTTTACCTTTTATAAAAAAAATTATAATCGCAAATAACATAATTTAATCATCTTATTTTTAATCTATGTTTCACCCTCCCATTTTCTACCATATTTCATATCTTAAATTAATTTTAAGCTAGAAATATTAATTTTATTAATTAGTAAGTAATGTAAAATATCTTAAATTAATTACATAATTTCATTATTCATACGTAAAATATTTTGCTTTGTATGATCAAATCCCTTCAAATATTAATTTCATTTATTTATCTCATTTTTCTTTTTTTAACCCACCTATAACCATTGCCTTTGTGTCCCAATGAAAAATCATCCCCTTTGCAACTGTCGTACTACCACACAACCCCATTGGATGTACGCAAACTCAATGTTGCCTCCCGAGTATTAAAATAAATTAATTTCATGATAGATAATTACTAAATGAATTATTTTCAAATACGGTGAATTAAATTAATTTAATTGGTGAGATTTTAAGTTGATGAGGGGATTAATTAATTAATTAATGGTGGATAATTAAAATATTAGTTTTAAATTAAATTGTATTAGTAAATTATTAATTATCGCAGAGTAAAAGTAAAATATAATTGATTATAAGAAATAAAAGAAAATCGAAAAGAATTAAGAAATTGGAAGAAAATGAAAATGAAAATAGAAAAGAGGTAAAAAGACTGTTGCACCTTTAGTAATTACAACACATTTTAACATTCCCATCTTTTTCTTCTTCGTGAAAGAAACTGAGCAATACTTAGAGGAAGGGAAACTCCATGGCCATGAATCTTAAGGCCAATCGAAGGTTGATTCGTTATCAAAACTACAAATTGAACACACTTTTGGAATCTCAGGAACTAGGTGAGTTTATAGGTAGTTTCAATTTTAGGTTTCCCTCTCCTTCTTACTCTATGGTCGAATTGGAATTCTATGAGGGATGTTTCATTTTTCATTTTGCATGGCCTTTGGAAGCTTGAAAATGATGTTATATATTGTGGGTGTTTCAAATTAGCTAATGGGTGATGGTTTCAACATTTCTAGGGTTCGAATCAAGTGTCAGAGGACCGTTAGGCGAAGCAAAACTTGAGAACGATAGTCGGAAGAGAAAGAGGTAAGCCCCGGGGACCTTGAAATTGTGTTTTGAACTATTTTGGTAAAATAAGTAACGAGTTCAAAAGTCAACATAATTTCAGTTTGTGGTTTTTCTTAATTTTAGCTATCCCGAGGAGTTTGTAAAGTTGGCGGTTGATTTAAAACTTTTAGAGCACGAAATTGAGGTATAGGGGTGTACTGGGTTAAAATTAATGTAAAAGTTTAGTGGTGTTGTTTGACGTATAGTAAAAAGGTAAATCATAGCCGTTGTTGGTTGATTTAATTGATTCTACTGATTTATTGTGATTAATTAAAGAATGATGACAAATTAAATTGATAATAAGAGGATTAAGTTTTAAATATGAATAACGATAAGTTGTGATTTGTGTGAAACATGAGTGGTTAGAGATATTGAGAATTGAGAATGTGAGATGAATTAATAAGTTGACATATGATTAAATGTAACAGTTGTTGACAAATTAAGAAACTAAATTGTAGTTTGTGGTGGATAAGTCAACTTAGGAAAGTAATATGATGCGGTATAATTGTATAAGTATATGGAAAGTAGATTATAATATAAATGGTAAACAAAAAGTTGTTCATATACACACATATACGTGTGTGTGTATAAGTGTGATTGATATAAAGATAACGTGAAATATGACAAGTTGTGGTCCTATATATAAATTATATCAGTGTAAGAATGAAGTTGTGTGAATTGATGTTGATTTACAAATTGTGACGAATGAGTTTGATAAGGAATTTCGATATAGATGAAATTGATAGTATGATTATATGCAATAATGAGATAAAATTAGGATGTGATGATGAAATGGGAAAATTCATGACTGTAAAAGTCTATGACTTGTGATAATTACTTGGCGAGGTGTATTCGATGAAATTTCATAGCAATTTATGATGAATTGTGTTTAATGTTCCTTTGTGCCAGTGTAGAGTTTGATTGTAAATGTATGATGTGGGCCGAGTCTTTGTGACCATCATTTTGTTTGAGATTGACATTTTAAGTGGCTATTTGATGGTATGAGGTTATATGTTTGGGGCCGGGTTTGAGTGACCGTACTTATGTTTGAAATATGAGCCAGGTCTATGTGGTCGCCACTTTCATTTAAAATGAAGTCTTTGTGTTAATTATCGAAAAAAGAGAATTTGAAATGTATATATGTGATTGTATGGTTGGGGACGACTGACGGTATATTTCACCATTCGATTTTGGCTCCCGTGGTCAAGTAGGATCTAATTGAGCTACCCAGTGATCAATTAGGACCCAATGGTTGAGGTGGAGAGTCAAGTAGGGCTCTGTGGACCAAGTTGGGTTCACGAGGTGTCAAGTAGGACCCCTAGCTGGAGGCGGATCCTTTTAGTATCTGGATACTAGCGAGTCCATATGTCATTAAGAGTCAATTGTGCTTTGCGTGAATTGAACTTAATGATATATATGTACTCTATGGTTGTAGTTGATGTAGTGATAGAAATTAAATGAGATGGATTGAAAAATATGAATTGTAGAATTAAATTATACTATAGTGAATGATAATTGTTAATGAGTGATGAATGAAAGGTTATTGGGAATTGAACTTTAAGAGGTTAATGTGCCTGAGTGGTTGAGGCGATCCCTTTTTTATGGTCGTAGTGTCGGGACAAGATGGTTGTTAATTATTGTGATTCATTTAAGTTAATCCATGATAAAGATAATATACGTGATCTTAAGAGGCGAAAGGGAGTTATATATAGATTTATTAAGAACACTTGTAATTAATTAAATGAGATTCAACTAGGAATGTAGCTAAATTATGTTTTTTCTCTCTCTCTATATATATATATGTGTGTGTGTGTGTCTTTCTGTATTAATCTTTAATTCCAGATCAAGCAAGGTTCGCTCAAGCGAAAATTGGGCTTTCACTGAAGTGAGTCAATTCTCGCTCAAGCAAGATTAAGTTTGATCTCGCCTTCTCCACAAAAGTTGTAGACAATAAAGTGGTGGTCATTTTCCCACTAGAATCGCCTTATTTGAAGGTCCATAGCTCAAGTTATGCCAAAATGCTACAGGGTGCTTAGGCTGAAATTTTAAGTAGACTAGTTCTACATTTATGCCAATTGAACAATGTTAGGGGCATAGTTGACCCTCTGCTCCTTCATAACATTTGTAAATAATTGAGTTGTAGAGGTGTACCAATTGAATTCACCTTGATTGGAGTTTCATAACTCCCTTTAGATGTAAACACTAAGCGATTGCAAGGAATTTGCATGCTGAAAATTTTCGACAAATTTTCTTCATGTTGTTTTGTGATTTTTTTACATATGCCATATTGATCCGGTCTAGATACCGGCCCCCATACTTGTGACGTCAGACTGATCTCATATAAGGAGAACCGGTGTCCAGGTTCAACGTTACCACACCGGATATCCGTTGTCTGGTCATCCGCCCTCACCCCATGACAGAATCATTCATTTTCACTGTAACGGTTCTATGTTCATTGATACAGGATATTTATATAATTGTTAGCTTTTCCCTCATAGCAAGAGAAGAGCCTTTTGATAACTTATCAACGAAGACACTGTTTGTAGCAAAATACGTCACATCAATGGCTTCAGAAAGTAAGCGGGCATGTCAGCAGATTATGCGGAAAAGGTGATTATCCTCTCCTCACCCTAGAGGATTGTACTCTGATAATTGACCTACCCTCCTGACACATTCTGAAAGTCGAGCCACTTTGATTGACACAATATACACGCAATCAGAGCTAAGGGACCCACCTGCATCCAACGACTCATTTCTCTTACGTTCAACTATAAGAAGCCCATATCAACACACATGCATGGTATCATTATTCTATCTCACATTTTACTGTTATCACGCTTGAGTATTCATTCAGTTCATACACTCTTCTAACTTGAGCGTCGGAGAATCTTCGCAGGTGGCACCACCTTTCGCCCTCCTACAACGCGAATCGTTGGTGTGAAGGATCTCCAGGACAACAAGACCGGCCTCTCCCACTGAGAGACCGGATTAGTACATCGGACATACACAGTTCCGGGGTGTAAACCCTAAAAGCACCTGCATCCTTGTGGCTGGTCCCATACCGGATCCTAAACCCCGGTCCAGACCAGTTCATTGGCACGCCCGGTGGGACTCGATAGAGTTATTCCCATTTTCGCAGAAGTTAGGTTGGCACAATGGAAGGTGACGGGAGAGATTTCGTGGAAGGTCACGTGGAGGATGTGACCCATCAACAGGCTGGGAGGAGACTCGTCTTCGAATCTCCTGCAACTCAAACCCGGAGGATGGTGCAAGTGCAGACACCTGACCCTCGCGATGAGGTTATCAGGCAACTGAAGGAGGAGCTGATGGAGCTGAGGCGAGAGAGAGGAGGAGCTGGGGACAGAGTAGTGTCCCATGCAGAGGATGCTCACCATGCATCAGCGAGGGATAGATCCACCACCCTCCAGTATTCGAAGATCCCCACATATGAAGAGAGGGAGCAGACGCAGGACTCTGGTGATAGAGTTAGTATCAGGAGAAGGGAGCAGGCGGTGTTAACTCCAGGGACATACAAGCTTAATGTCCCTTTCTCAAGGAGGTTGATGAATATTGTCATTCCAAAACATTTGCAAACAACTCAGCCATTGTCGATTGGGAAATATAATGGAGAGTCCGACCCCACTAAGCATTTGGATGCTTATGTTTATGAAGCTATGTATCTGGGAGCAGACGAGGACGTCATGTGCAGAATGTTCCCAAGGACGTTGACGGAGGAAGCTCTCAGCTGGTTTAAAAGTTTGCCTTCAGGATCTATAGACTCTTGGGAGGAAATGGCTGCTGCATTCGAAAGCCATTTCGTTATCTCCAGGGATATCCCAAGAACTTCTCACACCCTGGCCCAGATAAGACAGGGAGAAACTGAGACTCTTAAGGAGTTCCTGAAAAGGTTTTACAAGGAGGCTGCGTTGGTCCCTAACCTCACGGAGGCCATACAACTCCATATTGTAGTGGAAGCTCTTCAGCCAAGTTCAGCCTTTGCCCTATCTTTGGCAAAGAGCCCACCTACAACCTTCGAGGAGTTTCGAAGGAAAGCTTCCAAATATGTGGGCATAGAGATGCATCTAGAGGCAACTGCAGCAAGAGTAAAGCCTTCTGCACCCGCTCAGCAGCCACGGAGAGAAAAGGAGAGAGCGAGGCCCGAGAAGCATGCCTTTAGAGAAGACTTTGTGAATGCTCGTCAGCATCCACGAGATAAGCGCGTATCATCGTTCGATCACTATGCTCCGTTGAACACCAGGCACTCACAAATCATGAGGGAGGTTGGTTGGCCAACTCTGAACGTCTTTGGTATAAGGAAGCCAGCCCCAGCCAAGAGGGGTGGTAACCCACGTAAATACTGCACTTTCCATGAGCAGACAGGGCACAACACTGATGAGTGTAAGGCGTTAAAGAATACGGTGGAAACTCTCATTCGGGAAGGAAAGCTGAAGCAGTATTTGTTTAAGGAGAAATCTATAGATGAGCCTCATAGGATGGAGAAAAGGAATAGAGATCCTGATGATGAAGATGATAATACACGCAACCCAGCAAGGAAGTTCACTGCGGCTGAGAAGCAGAAAGGGGTAGTGATTGCTGAAGGTGCCCAACAAAGTAATATGCCCCAGCAGCAAAGACAGGGCAGACGAGAGGTGATTGAGATGATAGCTGGGGGATTTGCGGGAGGAGGAACATCAATCACAGCACGAAAGAACCACCATAGGATGATTCTGTCAGTCCAGGGTAAACCAAGGAATAACCGCCCTTTCAGGGACGGAGTGACAGCCCCGACGGTGTCGTTTACAGATGATGACTTTGGCCCAACAATTCCAGGAGGTGATGATGCAGTAGTAATTGTGGCCGTCATAGCCAATAAGGACGTCAAGAGGATCCTCGTCGATCAGGGAAGTTCTTGTGATGTTATATTTTATAATTGTTTCAAACGAATGGGTTTCAGTGATGCAGATTTACAACCATACACACAAGAACTCACAGCGTTTAACGGAGCCAAGCAACCTACTAAGGGATACCTCGACACTTTGATTTCTTTTGAAGGGGAGCCCGGTGCAAGAACAGTCAAGTCCAGAATTCTGGTGATTGATGTGGAATCCCCGTACAACGGTATCATAGGCCGTCCCACATTGAACGCTATGGAAGCAATTGTATCCACCCCTCATCTCCTGATCAAATTTATCGACAAGGACAATGGTGTGTCCTCACTCCGCGGAGATCAGGAGATGGCTCGATATTGTTATAATCTGAGCCTCAACATGGTTAAGTTGGATGCATTTAACAAGAAGAGGAAGTTGAACGACGGAGGAACAGCGGCAGGATCTGTCAGTCTTATTGACCTAGACCCCAGAGCGGAATTGAAGATTGATCCACTCAATCCATCTAAGCCCACACCAGATGGTGGCTCCAGGGATGTCATATTGGGAGATTCCCCAGAGAAGGTCACGCACATCAACGATAAGCTGGAGTTTGCTATGGAGCAACGCTTATTAGCCCTTTTGCAGGAATTCAAAGACCTTTTCGCATGGACAGCAGCAGACATGCCGGGGATGGATCCTGATTTCTGTTGTCACAAACTTGCAGTATATCCCGAAACCAGACCGGTGGCTCAGAAGAAGAGGAGGTTGGGACCGGAGAAGCAGAGGGCGGCTTGTGAGCAAACAGAGGAGTTGTTGAAGGCAGGTTTTATAAGGGAGATACGCTATTCATCTTGGCTTTCTAATGTGGTCATGGTGCAGAAGGCTAACGGCAAATGGAGGATGTGTACTGATTATGTGGATCTTAATCGTTGCTGCCCTAAAGATCCATATCCCCTGCCCAACATCGATCGCATGGTGGATGATTCATCTGGTTACCAATATCTCAGTTTCATGGATGCTTATTCGGGGTACAACCAGATTCCGATGTGGGAGGGAGACCAGGAGAAGACGGCCTTTATCAACGACCGCGGTGTTTTCTGCTACACCGTCATGCCTTTTGGACTAAAGAACGCAGGCGCTACCTATCAGCGCATGATTAACAAAGTCTTTGAAGGGATGCATACCAAGCTGGTCGAAGTTTATATCGATGATATCATAGCCAAAACGCCCGCTGGAGGAGACCACATTGAAGATCTACGCCAAGTTTTCACTAGGCTTCGGCAGTACAACATGAGGTTAAATCCTTTAAAGTGCACTTTCGCCGTTCCAGCAGGAAAATTCTTGGGATTTATGTTGACTCAACGAGGCATTGAAGCTAACCCCGGGAAATGTCAAGCAATCCTGGACATGCAGAGTCCTAAATGTTTGAGGGAGGTCCAGTCATTGAATGGGAAAGTGGCCGCTTTAGCCCGTTTCATGCCTAAGATGGCACACAGGTCCCTCCCCTTGTATAAGGCGTTGAAGAAACACAAGAGTTTTGAATGGGGAGAGGAACAAGAGCAAGCCTTCTAGCAGCTCAAAGCCATTCTCTCGAGCCCACCAATTCTTGTTAAGCCTGATCCGGGCGAAACGTTAATCTTATACTTGGCAATATCTGATGAAGCTCTAGGTGTAGCCCTGGTGAAAGAAACCCCTGAAGGGCAGAGACCGGTGTACTTTACTAGTAAAATGTTTCAGGGGGCTGAAGGAAGGTATCAGAAGATTGAAAAAGCCGCCCTGGCAGTTGTGTGGGCGTCACGACGGCTGAGGCCTTATTTCCATGCGCACCCAGTATTGGTGAGAACGGATTTGCCACTCCGTTCAGTGCTCAGCAAACCAGACCTCGCTGGAAGGATGATAAAATGGTCCATTGAGCTATCTGAATTTGAGATTTCATATGAGCCTCGAGGAGCCATCAAGGCACAAGTGTTGGCCGATTTTGTAGTGGAAATGACTGGGGCAGACCCGGCTACCCCTCGAACGCATTGGACCATCTACGTTGACGGTTTGTCAAACAGCAAAGGATGTGGAGCAGGTGTGGTGGTAGAAAGTGATGACGGCGTACACTTAGAAATTTCCCTCCGATTCAATTTCAAGACCTCCAACAATCAAGCTGAATACGAAGCATGCTTGGCCGGTCTCCGTGCGGCAATTGATATCGGAGCATCAGCAGTTACCCTCTGCAGTGATTCTCAGCTGGTGACTTCGCAAATCCAGGGAGAGTACCAGGCGAAGGAACCACAACTTCAATTGTACTTGAATTGTGTTAATGAGCTGAAGGGAAGATTTGAAGTTTTAGAGTTCAAGCATGTGCCCAGGGAAGAAAATACTAGAGCAGATATCTTGTCAAGATTGGCAAGTACAAAGCAACCTGGTAGCACAACAACGGTGGTTCAGAGCACTTTGACATCACCCAGTATACCTATGTATCCTTCTCTGAATGCCGTCATGGTGAGTTATCCATACGAGGATTCTTGGGTCATCCCCTATATTCGTTATCTGGCTGATGGTCAACTTCCCACTGACGAGAAGGAAAGGAGACGAGTAAAGAGGGAGTTTCCATATTTTACTATGGTCGATGGTGTTCTCTACAGAAGGGGATTCTCTATCCCATATCTTTCATGTTTAAGAGAAGACGAAGTTCAAGCGGTCTTGACTGAGGTACACGAGGGGCAATGTGGGCACCACGCTGGAGGCCGAAGCCTAATGAGAAAAGTCCTCAGGGATGGATACTGGTGGCCCACTGTGAAGCAGGATTCCGCAGACTTCGTGAGGAAATGTGACGCTTGCCAAAAATTCTCCAATCTCCATCATACACCGGCCCAAGAGTTATCTTCATCTGCTGTGCCTTGGCCGTTCTACCAATGGGGCCTTGATATTCTGGGTCCGTTTCCCACTGCGCCAGGAGGTATCAAATACTTGATTGTGGGGGTAGATTACTTCACCAAATGGATCGAGGCAGAACCAGTAGTGCATATCACTTCTGCACGTACAAGACGTTTCATGTACGAAAATATCATTGCTCGGTTCGGGGTGCCAGGGCGGATTGTGACTGACAACGGCACCCAGTTTACAGACAAAAAGTTCACGGATTTACTTGAAGGACTGGGGATAATCCAGATATTCTCATCCGTTGAACACCCCCAGACCAATGGGCAAGCAGAGGTAGCTAATCGAGAAGTGCTAAAGGGGTTAAAGAAGCGTCTGGGAGAAGCGAAGGGAGGATGGACTGACCAGTTATGTCATGTTCTATGGGCATACCGCACTACGCCTCATTCTTCAACTAACGAATCCCATACCGGTTGGTGTACGGGGTTGAGGCGATGATCCCAGTTGAGTTACAAACAAGATCGGCTCGTGTTGAATATTTTTCAGCAGAAGATAACAACGCCAACTTAGCATCAGAGCTGGACGTCCTCCAAGAGTTGAGGGAAAAGGCTTTCGTCAGAGATCAGGCAATAAAAGCAAAGGCTGCACTCCGGTACAATAAACGTGTCCAGTACAGAGCTTTTAACACCGGAGACCTTGTTCTGAGAAAGGCCAGCGTGGGGAATAAGTTCGCTCACCAAGGAAAGCTAGCACCAACGTGGGAAGGACCTTATAGAGTTTCGGAGGTGACTGGAAAGGGATCATACCGATTGGAAGAACTTGATGGAACCCCAATCCGCAACAAATGGAACACTCAGAATTTACGAGTATATTACAGCTAGTTGGTAAGACGGCGTGTACTCTTTTTCCTTGCTTGAGTTTTTTCCCATTGGGTTTTCTCAAGAAGGTTTTAACGAGGCATGACCCTAACTACGCTTTTCATGTAATGTACTTTCAATTTTAATGAGAATACATTTTAACCGCCCTATCATTCTCACGTTTCTTATGTGTTGTGATTTAAAGCCGTGGTTTAATACGCATACACCTCAGGACGGATGAACGCAACTACCTATTTTGTAGTTGATTTGATAATTCCTCGAAGAACGGAGGGAGATCACCCAAGTCAGACGATGTAATTCCTTGAGGTGGAATGAGTTGTAGGGCTGGTCCTTTTTCAAGGCCACAAACCGAACCCCATTCGAAGACTACATGGGTTGTAGGGCTGGTCCTTTCTCAAGGCCACAAACCGAACCCCATTCGAAGACTACATGGGTTGTAGGGCTGGTCCTTTCTCAAGGCCACAAACCGAACCCCATTCGAAGACTACATGGGTTGTAGGGCTGGTCCTTTCTCAAGGCCACAAACCGAACCCCATTCGAAGACTACATGGGTTGTAGGGCTGGTCCTTTCTCAAGGCCACAAACTGAACCCCATTCGAAGACAACATGGGTTGTAGGGCTGGTCCTTTTTCAAGGCCACAAACCGAACCCCATGCGAAGGCTTGGGCGCAGTAGGCCGGTTCACAGAGAAAACCGCGCTGAACCCCGAGTAACGGGCGCAGTAGGTTCAGGATTAGCCCTGATCCGAACCCCGTGTTGAAGGCTTGGATTGTAGGATTGCACCGAACTCCAAGTACGGTTAGTAGGATCGAACCGAACACCGTGTGAAGACTTGAGGTGTAGGACCAAACCGAACCTCAAGAGAAAGGCATAAAGCTTACCCTTGCTAAAGCTATACAAGATTCCAAGGCAATATCCGTCCTCAATTGTGGAATATCCATCCCAGAGCGGTTGAAAGCTAATGTACCCGCTCTATATCCTCGAGAACAGATAAGCATTTCTATCTTGTGAGAATTTAAAAGGTAAATCTTTGAGATAAACTTTCCCTTCCCAATGAACTCACACTTGGGGACAGGGCGTGCTTTAACTTAATTGTTATTTATTCATTACTATTTGTTGTCTTAATCCGGTGTGATAAGTACGCGTTAAGCAGCTAGGTAACCACACAGAACGGATTCGTAAAGCATTAAAAACAATAAAGTGTTTGGTACAACACTAAGTTATCCAACAATCATACATTCGACGCAAGCAGTTGAAGAAAAGCAATAGTGAATTTTATTTCCAAGAATAAAGAAATTATTCAGGTTACAAGGTAGTTAAAACTGGAGCTGATCCCAGAACACAGCTATGAATAAAACATAAATTTAAGAGGCTGGCGTTTAATCCTCCACAGTGGGCACTCCTCCCTTCTCCGCTTTGTCCTCCATTCCAGTTTGGGCACCTTCTTGTGCTTCAGCTCCAGAGGCAGCAGTGGACGTTGTAGGCTCCATACTTTGGCCTTCTGGGAGGGGAGGCAGTTCGTACAGAGATGCACGGGGCTCGTGGTGCGATCCGTCCTTGCGAACTTCTACAAGTCTTCCCCCATGGAACTCAAAGAACGGATCTAATCCGTACAAATTCAGCTTTATTCCAGGGTTACGATAGTAGACTTGACGAAGGGCCAGGCCGAAAGATTCATACGCCACATTTTTGCATATATCCAAGGCTTTGGCAGCCTTGGCCTTTGCAGCAGCTAGCCTTCTTTGAACTTTGGCGTAATCCTCTTCTGAAGGCCCAGCACTCGCACCACCCTTTTTGAGTTCATCAATTTGGGCTTGCATCTCCTTCCGAATAGACTCCCACTCCCCAAGGTCCTTGTTGCGACCATCCTCCATAACTTTGAGATCGTCAGCAAGCTTAGCCGATCTCTTCTTTTCCAATTGTAATTCTTCTTCAAGGATGGGTATGGATTTGTTCTTATTTTGGAGGTCGGCAACTTCCCGTTCTAGGGCCTTATTCGCAAAGTGAACTTTGCTTGCCTCTTCCGTTTTCCTCTGGAGTGTTTCTTTAGTTTTTTCCAATTCCGATTCCACACCCCTGCGAGCTTCAGCTTGTTTGGCTGCCCATTTCTCCTTCACTGCGAGTTCGGTCTCAAGTTTTTCAACCTGATCCATATAATCAGCTTTCTCGCTTAGGGACTCAAGCAGGCCAGACAGTTCATCAAGTTGCCAACGCCCAGCCTTGCAAGCACCTCGGACCCCAGCAGCGTCGAGGGAAGGGCGGAGGCAATATCGTGCCTTTGGGAGAGTAGGAGGCATAGATCCTTGAAACCACAAATAATGAGAAAGGAAGGAGTCACGCGGAGGATCAAACGCCGGAGGAGGACCGTTCCCAGAATCCGGCTCTGAAGCATTTTGAGAAGAAGGTGCAGAGAACTCAGGAGCGGGTTCCTTTCCCTTGTTCTTCTTTAATTCGGCTTCTTCGGCCGTCCTCTGACGCTTCTTTACAGGGTCATCAGAGGAGGGCTTCTCTTGATCGGCCTTCTTTACAAGATGCCTCTTCTTTTTCTTTTTCTCTGGGACGGCCTCCTCGCCACCCGCTCCAGCGGCCTCAGTTGCTTCTTCAGCTTCCTCCTCATCGAAGAGAGGAACCTCATCTCCTACTGCAGAAGTCAGAGGAATGAGGGGAGTTTTGGTGGCGTTCCTTTTCGCCTGGATTTCATTTTCTTCAGAAGAGGAGTCATCGTCAGCCATCATAGACCTTAGCGACAACATTTCTGGGCAGGCCTTTTCAATTTGTTCTGCAAAACAAAAAGAGTTGAATAAGCATACAAGAAGGAAAATAACTAGAACGGTATAACCATACAATACAAGGAGAATAAGAGCGAATATTACGGAGGTAGGTGTTTTTGATGTCTTCCTCGGCCAAGAGAAGGCGGCTGGAAAACCCTTTGAGGGTCTTTGAGGCCGTCTGCAGGGCGCTCAAGACCTCAACAGAATGAGGGGAAAGTTCACTCTCATCTGTATAATAAGCACGGCTCATAAGGAGAAAATGCTCGTGCGTCCAGCTAAGGGGAAACTTGGTAAACCCCTCTTTATTTCGCCAGAAGACCGGCTTATTTGGTTGAATCCGGACCCGCGTGTAGTAGTGCTTGAAGGAACGCCCATCTACCTTTGCGGACTCCGTATAAGACTTGAAATTTACAACCCTTGAGTCACTACGGAGTGTAATGAACCCAAGGCCGCCCTTCTTATTAGCTCGGCGGACCACTTGGCAATAGTAAAATAGCTTGGCCACAGTGGCGGAGAAGCCAAAATGCTCCCCCAAGACTTCCAGAGCCCGGACGAGACTCCAACCGTTGGGATGTAATTGTGAGGGGGCACAATCTAAGAAACGCAGGACGGCCATCTGGAAATCCGTCATGGGAAAGCGCACCCCCAGCTTTAAGAAAACGAAGTCGTACATGTAGACCGACCTCGCGTCAGGGACGTTGTGGCATATTCTTTCAGAAGGATGCGGAGCCATCACAGCGTATCGTGCTTTGTACTTCTTATCCGAGTATATCTTACAGCGGAAAGAAACCGTGCGCTCCTCCTCACTTGCATGGTGCGAAGGGATCTCTAAGAACTCCTCTTCCACCCAGCAATAAGGTTTTTCCCTGTTGAGTTTTTCCCAATCCAGCCGATGTGCCACAACATTGACACACCCTTCAGCAGAGCGGAGAAACGGCGTTTTTCCACGTCCTGGAAGATCCATGGTTGTGCAGGCGCGGTGGAATGCGTAGGTGCTGTGATAAAAAGCAACATCGTCAGAGAGATAACCCTCAGCACTTGACCCCTCATCAGAGCGGCTGGTAGCCCTCGAACCAAGGGGAACCTCAGAGCGACGAGATGAAGAAGACGCTCGTGAGGAAGAAGCTTCGGCTCTCTCTGAGCGATGGCGCCCAGCCACAGGAGGATTCGCTGGAATCCTCCCACCACGGTGGCTAAGGGGGGCACGAGAGCCAAACCTCCCTCTATTTGAAGGACCAGCGTGTCCAGCTCTAGGGCGCATGATGGAAATAGAATGATTAAAATTGCAAGGAGTTGAAGGGAAGGAAGGTTACCTAAAGGAAGAGGATCTTTGAGAAGTTGAAGACGACAAGGAAATTCCAAGGAAATTTGAGCAGAGTTTCACTAAGTTTGAGAGTTCAAGTGGATTCCAAAATCTGCTAAGAGTCCCTTTTATAGGTAACGAAGAGGCATGGTGTTCCGTCGAAGGTCACAATGCTTGCCTCAAAACGCAACCTTTCAAATCAAAACGACTCCGTCGTTTCGTCACGAATAAGCGTGAAAATGGTAACGTTTCAGTAAACGTTTTGGCAAAATGGGCCCCCCTTTCAGTTTGAATCCAGGCCCAATAAGCCCAATCGACGGTTACACTCTTGGGTAATGATGTCTCGTGCGTAAAAAATGCATTTAATGTCCAATCATGCCATGCGCATTTAATGCCTACCAACCACTTTTCGAATACCAAGAGTTTCAATTTTCAAAAACTCTTGGGATTTCCGCTGCTTATTTTTATGCTGTCTGAATCCGTTGTACACAACGCGAAGAGGGCGGTTACTTGTTTAGTAGAACGGACGCCACCGAGTTCCTACAGACTTACAAGAATGTACTACCGGCATCTAGACTTCTCTCGAGAATTGTGTAGCTCATATGAGCAACTTAACAGTCCCTCATACAAGCTAGGGGACAGATGATCCGGTCTAGATACCGGCCCCCATACTTGTGACGTCAGACTGATCTCATATAAGGAGAACCGGTGTCCAGGTTCAACGTTACCACACCGGATATCCGTTGTCTGGTCATCCGCCCTCACCCCATGACAGAATCATTCATTTTCACTGTAACGGTTCTATGTTCATTGATACAGGATATTTATATAATTGTTAGCTTTTCCCTCATAGCAAGAGAAGAGCCTTTTGATAACTTATCAACGAAGACACTGTTTGTAGCAAAATACGTCACATCAATGGCTTCAGAAAGTAAGCGGGCATGTCAGCAGATTATGCGGAAAAGGTGATTATCCTCTCCTCACCCTAGAGGATTGTACTCTGATAATTGACCTACCCTCCTGACACATTCTGAAAGTCGAGCCACTTTGATTGACACAATATACACGCAATCAGAGCTAAGGGACCCACCTGCATCCAACGACTCATTTCTCTTACGTTCAACTATAAGAAGCCCATATCAACACACATGCATGGTATCGTTATTCTATCTCACATTTTACTGTTATCACGCTTGAGTATTCATTCAGTTCATACACTCTTCTAACTTGAGCGTCGGAGAATCTTCGCAGGTGGCACCACCTTTCGCCCTCCTACAACGCGAATCGTTGGTGTGAAGGATCTCCAGGACAACAAGACCGGCCTCTCCCACTGAGAGACCGGATTAGTACATCGGACATACACAGTTCCGGGGTGTAAACCCTAAAAGCACCTGCATCCTTGTGGCTGGTCCCATACCGGATCCTAAACCCCGGTCCAGACCAGTTCACATATTATTTCAAGTAAAATCATTTAAATTGAGATTAAATCATCTATTAATAGAAAATAGACGCAAAAGGAAAATAATTTAAATGGAAGAAAAAAGTGTATCAACATCCATACTAGATGGTGAATGAAGAAGAGAGCGAAATTAGGATTCATGGATTTTTGGTAAATGTAAAAAAAAATCATTTAATCTCACTTAACCAAACAAAACTATCACAATTATCTATGTGGTATAACGTTAACACGTGTCAATGCATTTGACAAATAGACTAAAGCTAATGGTTATGTGAACATATGTAAAAAACGCCCTGTGAATTTATAATAAGTAAGATATCTATTAACATCATTAAAAAAAACTTCGTATAGTGAATTTACGTTAAGAATATATTTTTCCATTGATTCAACTTTAATTTAGTTAAAACTGAGGAAGCAAACACACACGTATCCTCTACAATATTATTGTATTGTATAATGGATAAGTTTATGTATTTGTTTTTTAAAAAAAAAGGAACTGAAAAAAAACTAAATAGCTTCTTCAAATGCTTATTTAAAAAAACTTTTTTTATAATATTTTTTTTTTATAAAAGATCATTTCTTTTAAATTGTTTAACACCTGTACTGACAAGAAAAAAAACTTATGGCATTAATGTTTTATTTGTTTCTAGAAAAACACATAGTAGTATGGTACCTGTTAAGGTGTACCATACACTAGTGAACCACAAATATTTGGTTAACAGTACACTTTATGGGACTGTTAGAAAATTCATTCAATATAATTAATGACTGAAACAATGCACATAACCCCCCAAAAAACAATCAAAGAAAGTTAAAAAAGAAATAATGTACAAAGAAAGTGGACCTTTATTCACAACACAACTGAGGAGAATTCATGAAGACAACACAACACACATCTCATCCAAAAAACAGAATTACAGTAGAGTGTAGCTACCACTAAAAAGCATATGAATGTGGTGGTGCAGCCCATGTTGATGGCATCATCAAGGCTTCAGGCTGAGCATAAGCCACGCGGCGCAACCTGTCCAGGCTGACGCCGAGCGCCGCCGCAAGCTCAGGACTGAGCATCGTCCTAAGAAGGGATGCAGCACCAACCAAAAACTGTGGCTTGTTCTCCCTTGCAGAGGTGGAGAAGCCAAAGAACTCCAATGCTCCATTCCTTGATGCTATTTGGCAGAAGGGGAAGTATCGTGGCACAACAAACACGTCCCCTTCTCTGATTTCACTCTTCATTGCATTCGTTCCGTTTGGAAACACTATCTGAATTTCACCATGACCCCTCAACACTATGCCATACTCTTTTGCTCTTGGATTCACATGTGGTGCCATCATAGATCCCTGTCCATGTTCACGGATCATGATGTCAACCTGGTTAAGATCATCAAAATTAAGTTATGTTGAATATTGAGAGAGTTGTTTGCGTACCGCAGTGAGATTGACATGAAAAATGCCAATGTCAACTTCTCTGAGTGGATGATACTGGTCTCCATCCAGTGCCTTGCTCCAACCATAGGCGTTTTGGAAATCAGGTTTTTTGTCATAGAGGTTGTATGAGTCGGGGGAACCAGCACTGTCTTTTTTCTCTGGCTTCTTATTATTCACCATTCCAAGTACATTTGCCAGGAGCTTCCTCCATGACCAACTTGTTTCCTTCTCTTCTTCTTTATCATGCACCATATTCTTCAGGTGTTGCACTTTTTCTTCCCTCTTCAATTGAAGGAATTTAGTCCATAAGCTAGGTGCATGAGCATCACCCACGTACACAATTGGATCTAGTTCCTTGCCCAAGATTTTCTCAACCAGTGTTCTTGATTCCTATTGAGTGATAAATAATAGATGAAATTTGTTATATTTTGTGTATAATGCTAGTTCTATGTGTAATCTTGTAATATTGTATCCAAAAAAACCAATCTTGTAATAGCACATCACTAAATCACTATACTAGGAGCCCTTTTGACATCTTTAATTACAAAGAGAATTTTTTTTTTTTTGGTTTACAAGAGAATTTAATGAAAATAACATTAAACGTTTTTTATAAACAAAAGGGCCTAAGCCCAACAAAACAAATTCAACACCCACAACAAAAGGTTTTTTTTGTCCAAAAAAGGGTTTTTTTTATTGATACATTAAACGTTTTTTACATAGAAGAAAAATCATTGATTTATATAATAATGATATTCAAAGTAAAATGAAAAACTATCTCCCTTACATTTGTATAAAAAAGAGTGAAAAGCGCTTATAAAATGAAAAAAAAAACATTTTTATAATTAAAAGTGTGTTTTGATAAGATTATTTTTAGAAATTAATAAATAATTGATTATCACTGTAACAAAAATAACATTTTTATAAATAAGAGTGTAGATTACTTTTAGAAACTAAATAAATAATTTAGTATCACTATAATTGATATGTTTGAATGGTTAGCTTATAATCATTGTTATAATCTGATTTGATGCAAGCAAATTATAGTTTGATGTTTAAACCATTTAGGAAATCAAAATAAGAAGCATCGTATGTTAAAGCAAAGGGTTCCTTAGCTTACATTAAATGCAGCTTCAAGGATTGCAGGCTCGAATCCAGAAAGCACCGATTGTGAATTGGCTCCTCCCCCAATTAAGAAAGACTGATAAAATTGAAGAATGTGAAGGCTTAGTCAAAAGATGAAGATGATACAAACAAACAAATTCTAAATGTACCTGGAAGATATGTTCTCCCGAGTTTGTAGAAGGGTCAATGCTGCAGATAATGTGAAGTCTCTGACCTTCACCTGTATTCACCAAATAGAATGCTGTACCTGCTGGAATTACATACACATCCCCTGTCTTCAGTCTCCTTTCTGCTAGTTCATCATCATATATGAATCCCAACTTTGCTTCCCCTGCAACAACCACTTTCAAACTTCAACTCCCATTTGACTTTATATTATGCACACTGCAATTTGTTCATTTTTTGTTCCATGTTTCTGCTTGATATCTTAGTCACATAAATTAGATTTGACCAATTATGTCTTTAAATAACATTTAAGACACCTACAAACTTCATTCTACTTGTTTGTTTGATATCCTAGTTAAATAAATGAGGTTTTGACCAACACTGCTATTCAATGATCAGTATTATTTAATATAACATTTGAGACACCTTTAAAATTCACTTCAAACTTCATTCTATCTGTTTGCTATCCCAATTATGAAAATGAGGTTTTACCAACATGGTCATTCAATGACTAGTGTTATTTAGTATAACATTTGAGAGACTTTCAAATTCATTCTCCAAACAAAGCAAAAACTTTATTCTAACGGGTTGATCAAACTAGGATTAAACAAGCACCTTATCTGCTTGTGTGATTCATGATGAAAAGAGAAATAAATGATCATAGAGAAAGAGAGATAGTAATATATACCTCTACGGATGAATATGATAAAATTGGAGTCAAGGTAGTGAGGAATGAACAAGGACTTTGGTTCCATAGTGATGAACCCAATGTGCATGTGCCTATCATTGATCCTACCAGTACCACTGTGGCTTTTGAGCACTCGCATTTCCCCTGCATCAGTTTTGATCACTCTCTTGGAGTCGTGCATCAAGAACAACTTGCTTGATGATGATGTTGAAGACCTTGAAGGCCTATCTTCTTCATCACCTTCATGGTGGCCATTTGTTGTGGCCAGTACTCCATGGCAAAGAACTAAGAGAAAGAGCAAAAGGGTGGTTAAGTTTGCCATAGTTAAAGTGTTTGATGGGGTTGTGATGTGAGGGATGAAGATGAAAGGAGGAGTTTATGAAGGGAATATGAAGAGAATATAGAGGGACACGTGTTGTTCATGTAGAGTAAGGGGGTGTTTGCTGGCGATGTTGTGTTTAGACAGGTTGAGGTTCAATGAGAAACATCGATCAAAGACTCACAGACAAACTCCGCTTTAAATTTTCTAACCTTCACATCTGACATGCAAATCCTAATCAAATCATCATGTTATAGCATAGTGGCTCCGTAATTAGTTTCCTGTTAGCCATTGTTGAATTTTAATGAAAGAGAACAAATTCTTTAATGACTAAGAATCGAAACTTGAAGATTAACGATGCATTTATTCTGAAAACATTTTTTTATTTTTAATTTTAATTATAAAATCATCATTATATTTTTTATTTTAAAAAATTTATATTGAAAAATAAAAAACAGAAAATGAAAACTGAAAACAGAATTGTTTTTCAATGTTTTTTATATAAAATTTTAAAAACAAAAAAGATGGTAATTAAACTAAAAACAGAGAATCTTTTCTATCTATATATAATAGAATTCAGATATTTGATATTATACTTAAAGTATCTGATAATGTGTAAATTATGTCATATTTTGTTGGTTATCTTCTAGAACCACTGGCTTGCCATTATTATCATCTAACATCTACCGGATTGTTTTGTTTGCTTTTGGTTTACGTGGCATCGAGTATTGTTTGATTATTTGTTATCATCAGAAAACCATTTTTACAATAATTTTAAGGGAAAAAAGTTTGATACGATTAAAATATATCGGAATGATTTATCAATTTTTTATTCAACCCAACCCAATTCATTCTAAGTAAAAACATATTGGACCGAGTAGTTGTTGGGTTATAAAAGATAAAAAATACAATTAATTTTATATTTTTAATGTTATGTTTCAAATATGTGTATATATATATATATTTTATAAATTTATATAATAAATATTTATATAAATATATCTTATATAAGGTTGGGTTGGTGGTTGCACAAGTTTTAAAAATTACAACCCATGGTTCAATCTGAATTGGTCGAACTCATAAATTTTTCATTTGGTTCGACTACCTGATCCAACCGGTTGTATATTTTACTCAACTTGGGTGTTGTGAGTTGATTGGAGTTGATCGGGACAAGCTAATCCAAAAGTACTCCCCAAGAGACAAGTGTATTGGTCCAACGCATAGACAACAAAGAAAAGAACTTAATTGAATTTTTTCGATCAAACACCTATGTGGGGAAATGAAAGCACCAATAATATAACAATTAAAGATAAATATGAAATTGCTAAGGTTACCAAAAGAAAGCAAATACAAAGCTAAGGTTAGTAAGAGCTAAGGGTGCCAAAATAGGCAACAGACCAGACGAGGTTAAGGCCTGCATAAGTCCGTCAAAATACGGACTGAGCTGAGCCGAGCCAGGCCAAACAAGGGAAACAGGCTAGAAGCAATGACCCGACCTATATTCTATGTGGCCCGCAGGCCAACGAGCCGACCATTTTTTTCTTCCAAATTATGCATGCTATTTTTATTTTAAATTTGTACTATTTTTAAGCTTCCTTTTTTAAAAAGAACTTTAGATATAAAAACTAGATTTCACTTTTTTTAAAACTAGTTTTTTTATAATTAACACAATTTATTTCATTAAAATTTTAAATAAATTATATTTACATTAAATGAGAACAAAACTTTATCATTTATATTTTATAATATTATACTATTGAATTTATAATAACATATATAAATTAGGAAAATAGAAAAACATGACCTTTTAAACATATATAAATTATATATTAATATAAATTTATTTTTTTAATATTTAATGTTGGCTTGATGGGTCGGGCCGGCCTGCATAGGGTTTGCTTTTGACGGGTTAAAACGACCAGACTTATTTAAGAAAACAGACTCAAACTCTTAACCCGACCCATTTATTTTTAACGGGTCAAACGAGCTTGGTCCAAATTGCCATCTCTACCCAGAGCAAATACAAAGCTAAAACATGGAAGGAGCTGAGTACAAAACAAAAAAAAAATATTTAAATACAATCATTCATCAAAAAGGCTTTTGAGTTGCTCTTTTAGGCCTTCCTAGGCCCAATCCAGAGCCACTAGGCCTAATATGGTACTTTTGGGACATAAAGAAACAGAATTTATCGTGGGTTTGGAAGGTTGTAATAATAATATTCCTTTCTTCCAAGTTCTAACGGTCATTTGAATCTTTTAATCTCACTGAAATGGTGAATCGGAAGCCCAAAAACGCGGCGTTTTGAACGGTGAGAAAGAGGACGCCAACACGACACGACAGGAACATGGCCTCAACAAGAACATCATCGTCCTCCGACATTCCAATTGAAATCGTTAGCGACGACGAAATGGCTCTCATTGAAGCTGCTTTTGCTTTGGCTCGTTCTTCTTCTTCTTCTTCCTCTTCTTCTTCTTTCTCTGCTATTCGTTCTTCACCTTCTCCTCTCTCCATCACATCAATAACCCTTGTTTCCAAGAGAAGAATTTCCACTGATATCGAGGACACACCCTTTCACAAAAACAAGAAGATAAGCACTCTTCCTCCTTCTTTTCTCAAACGCTTCAGGAACAATAGACCCTTATCCGTCACTGATCTTACTTCCACGGTATATATTTACCATCTTTATCAATTTTCATTTTTAATTTTGGGTTATGTGGGATATTAGATTAATCATTTTATTAAGCGTATAAGTTTTAAGATTATTAAAAAATTCAATTTTTAAGTCTGATTTTACAAAACAAAATTCAATTTAGTCAACGTTTTTTTGTTTTAAAATACGCTATTCAAGGATTTATTTGAAGACAGCGATGGAACGTAATGGAAATTGGGTTGTTGTTGATGATTGTTTTGTGGTGGAAATTGGGTCCGGGTGAAATTGACTCTATATTTTGTTAAATGTTGTGATAGGAATGGTGCCCTAAACAAATGGAATTTTCTCTCCTTCTTGGAGGGCAAAAGGTCAATAAAGTAATGAAAGCTGGCATTGCTAGGCATGCAAAGCTTGAAGAAGAGGTGCTACCTTCATTCCTCGTTACTTGAGCTGCTTATTTCACTTGTAATAAATCCAATCAACTCAACACCTATTAATCTTCTAATATTGCCAGTGTTTAGACCTCTAATGCATCTTGAAATAATTTGGCTCAAAAGATAAAATTTGATTGAAAGGTTATTACTGAGGTCTTAAATTTGGCAATGGGCTATGTTCTTTGTCGTAAACCTCCTTTTTCCTGAATTGCATCTTTCGTTTGATTAAACATGAAATGTTTAGTTACCTTTAGACAAATTTCTTGGTCAACTGTGCTACTAAGGTATAAGTCAACCTGATTTTGTTGGTATTTATGACAATGTAGCCATTTAACCAAGAGTGTGTCAAAAGCTAGAATTCCCAATTTCCTGCTTTGACCACATGAAATTTAAAAACTGTATACAAATTTTGATTTGTAAGAAATCCATAGGTACACTAAATCACTCAGTGAAAATTTAAATTGACAGTACAACATAGCTTACTTGTGCTTTGTTATTATGTAATCATACTCCATCTTTTATATGCATTCTTTATAATTTGAACCTTTCCTATTTGGTTGAGTTTTCTTTTTTTAAGCTGGATCTATCAGCACCACTGATAGTGTGTTGTGCAGGTTATAAAGCGGGTGGAAGTGAAGGTCAAATCACAAGAAGATTATTGGGCCCTAAAGTTTCTTAATTTTATTAACGGTGTAAATCAATTATTGTTTGAAGGATTGACTCGTGAACTGCCAGTGTAAGTTGATTACATTTTGACTCAATCCTTTGGTTCTCATATGTTGAATAGGTGTTAATAACACCATAGGTTGTGAATATGTAGTTCTAACATGGGTCAGGACAGTGCATAATTTTGTTCCTTTTCACAATAACTTATGTGGATCCCGTCTAAACTAGGTAAATGGCATGGGAATCAAGCCTAATTGCCTAATGTACACTTTAGGATGTATTGGGTTGAGCCTGTTTTAACAATTGCTATAACATCATTGAATCACGAATTATGTTTATTTTTCACTGTTTTTCTAGGGGCTTGAGGAGTTTGAAACCTTTCTTGATTCTCTTGACATTTACATATAGTAGAAAGCTCAGTTTGGGTTCCTATTGAAATTGTTTTAGGTTGTTATTACTTTTTGAGTTATGCTCCAGCTTTTATTTATTTCCACTCATTAAAAGAATCTACTATCATAAAATGAATTTAGTTATCTATGTTACTGCTAAGTTATGTAGTGACAATAGTTTTCAGAGAAATGATAGAATATACTTGAAACTTACCCTAGACTTCATTGGTGGGATTTGGAGCAGTTTTGATCATGATGGAATATTCATATTTCTGATATCAGAATAGGCTTTGCAGAAGATATATGGATGGTGGGAGTCATTGATGAGATTCGGATGCCATTAACAAAAAATGATCATAATCCAATACTAATTGACACAAAGACTCGTGCTCGAGATACCCGACCTGCTGAACCACAAAGAAGAAATGGGAGGTGTGCTTATTCTTCTGCCATTTTTTTCATTCTGTGGACTGTTAGGAATTTGATTAAATGATTGTGGTGCTTGTATTTTTGGCAGGCTTCAATTGATGTGTTACAAATATTTGTGGGACAATTTAGTTGCTGATGATTTTCCTTCTGAAATTTTTTTCACTTATTTTGGCTTAAACCCTCAACATAATCTATGTGAAGGTCTGAAATTGATAGGTGCCGACTCTGGATTTTCTGCTTCGGTAAGTAGAGAAGACTGGGTTGCTTATATAATGTTCACCAAGTCATTGTAATTGTACTTTTTATTTTGTTTCATGAATTATGACACTTTAGGTGGTTTTACTATACTGGTGTACGTTCATTCCTAAGTTCAGTACTACCACCATTCCTTTTTATCTGTTCACTTAAAAAAATTAAAACATACATGTTAAGAAATGTAATCATTGCACTTGTTTTCATCAAAATATTCTTTAAACTTTATAAACACCCTTGTTTACTTTCCGTATCATAATTTATCAGTACAAGGGGATAAGTGTGGTAGTGAAATATTTATTATTACTTAAATTTAGTTTAAGGGTAAAATTGAAAAAACATATAATTAACAGTTTCTTGAAATTGTAAGTGGAAAAATGAATAGAAACAAATTTTTCATCTTAAGTTGACTAATAAAAGGGAACAGAGGTAGTATTAACTAATTTATTGAGTTATCATACTGAGGACAACTATGGCACTGCTTGATTTGAATGTATTTGGGTTAATACAGTGTTTCTTCCAGGAAAATGCATCGTAAAATTTCCATGAAGAATTTATTTATCCACGACCAATGTAAACTTCAAAATACTATCACAATATTCTGCTAAAAAAGTTTCAGTTGATTAGTGGGTGAACCATGCCTTTACTTATTGTTTTCCTTAATTATAATACTTATTGTTTTCCTTAATTATACCGTTGGCAAATGCAGACCTTGGATGATGTGGTGAGATATTACAGAAATACATGCAGGATGCTGGCTCCTGCTCACGATCAGCTTTTATTGAGGTATGCATCTCTGAGCCAAATGCTCATGAGCTTAATTAGTATTGTTTTATAAGCTGCCAAACTTGTTCTGGACAAAGGAGGACTCGTGGTAATGTTTAACAAATATGGCTTTTAAATGAATATTTGCAATGTTCATCTCCCATCAATTTCAGTTTCTGAATTCTATCACCATTCACTCGTCCTCACTCTGTGCCATCCAAGGGTACCTCATAAGTAACATGACATTGTCATGTTAAAAACAAAAAGACAAAAAAATGTATTAGTGGACCCTACATAATACTATATTTTTTTTGTTTCTTTCCCTCTCTAACGTGACAATGTTAGGTTACTATCATAAGAGGATCCAGATCCCATCATAGGTGGGTGAAGCACCTAAACACATGCCCACACTAGCACACCAGGTGCTTATTTTTTGGTAACCATAGTAGTCAATCCCAAAATGCGTTGTTGTCCGCGACCCCAAAACTGGGATCACAGGCGCTATTTACACTATCGGGTAAAATAAATAAATAAATATATGTTGTATATGCAGAGAAAATAGAGAAAAATAACTAAAAATATTCCAAATGCATAATACTTAACTTGAAGACTAATATTAATATTATCCAATGAAAAACCTTGTCTAAATTCATGAAATCATAATTTAAAGATTAAAATCCCACAAATCAAAGAACCAGATATGTAGATGTAGAAGTAGAAGTAGGTCACAAAATCAAGCCTTTTTTCTTCTATGAAAGTTCCTTTGTTTTTTGTTGCCAAAACAGAGTAAAACATAGGAAGAAGAATAGTAACGGGAAATGAATAAAGAAAGGGAGAGATGTTGAGTTAAGATGCAAGGAGCCAGAGATTGAGTTCTAGAGGTGATCATGGGTGGGGGTAAGGGAAAGAGAGAAAGAGACAAAACAAGATGATAATTGATAAGTGAGAGTGGGAAGTTGTGCGTTAGAAGAAGGTGGTGATGGTCACCAAAGTCTGAAACAAAGGTGGGGGTGGTCGTCTGAGTCTGAAATGATGGTGGGGTGGTCGCGGAGTCTGAAACCAAGGTGGGGTAGTCACTGAAGAAGTGGGTTGCCGAGAAAAAGAAAAAAGGAGGAGAGAGAGAGAGGGAGTTGTGGGAGGGCGCGACACACCCACCGCATATAGGGGCCGCACGGCGTTGACGCGGCGCGATGTTGGTAACAACTTGAAAGGTCAAATTATAATTTGAGTCCTTACCCCTTGCATTTTGTCTATAAGAAAAAAATCTTACACTTCAGTTCTTATATGAAGGGAAAAATTACAAAATTGGTTCCTACTGTTTATTAAATTATATTGATGTTAGAGTGTTTTTTGTGTAGGGACTAAAACAAAACATGACATCATATATAGTATTTTTCGTGTTAGAGTACTTGTCTTTACATTAAGTATGATTTTCTAAGGAAAACATGGTTTTTCTTTACTCCATGTTAGATATGAGTATCAGAAAGATCATTCACTGCTTGGTGAAGATAAGTTTGTATATGATTCTGAGTGGCTAAAGAATCAAATTCGCTGTTGTGTTGAGTTTTGGCTTGGCGAGCGAGAAGCAACTTATACACCCGAAGAGGAGCGCTGGAAATGTCGATTCTGTCAATTTGGCGCTGTCTGTCCTGCATTCACTGATGGTAAAGGAACGGTGGCCCATAGAAGCCAAGATTCAAATATCAAAGAAGGCTAGATATTTACTATTTAAGTGGGTTCACATTAGGCATTATTTCATTCATTTATCAAAACGCATTGCTGTTGTTGTGGCACATTCAATTATTTTTGCACTTCATGTTGTATAAAAATAGAAAGTTGACTTGTAATTGGAAACATTACTGTAAGATGGTTACTTGCAAGAGTCATAGGAAATGCACTGATAGTATATCGGAAAAATGAAAGGAAAAGGAAAAATATGTCATGCACTTATCTTCATGACAATTGATTAATGTGTTTGGTAGAATTCATTTTCTTCTTTGGATACTCAAACCTTTAACTTTTATTTTATTATTTATTTTTTTATGACAAATTCGGTGTCAAATTTACCGGTGACATAAAGAATGCTTCGTTAACATGTTTAATCACTAGTGAACAAAGACAAGAAGGAGAAACCAGTTTTTTTCTTCTTAAGGCAAACACGCTCTTCTTATTACAAACTATGTAACGAAGATAAGAGTTTTTCAGCAATATTCGCCTGGAGGACATGGTGGTTATCTTGCTGGGGGATGTTGGTAACCACTACTATATCATATTTAAGGGAAGAAAAAGGATTAGACCATAATAACATGCTTAATTGATGAGTGTGAGAAGCAAGGTAGGAAAGTGAGACTGGAATAGATGATTGATTAGGAAGGATTTGGGAGGTTACATGACCACCTACAATATCTTTTGTTTTTCCGTTTAGAGAAATTATAGACAAACACCTTTGTAAACATTTTATTATTTCCGATCTAACATCTAACCTTCCAATGGCACATTAACAATTTGATAGCACTTTGAGAAGATAAGGAGATCCAAAGCAATCCCCTCCATAAGGAAAAATGCGATATGAGAAAAAAAAAGAATATGAAAATGATTTTACCAAGTTGGCATCATGAAGTCATGAAAGGATTATATAAACTAGATTATTATTTCGTCAAAATAGATTATGCTTTTGACTACACAAAGAAAGTATTTGGGATAAAATGTGATTTTAGTTCTTCTCTCCGATAAATCTTTTCTTAATAGGTCTTTACTTATCCACCCAGATAAATAAGTCTTTAATCACTTGAAAACATAAATCTTTCATGTTTTCTGTTTTCTAGTAATTCAACTTCCCTGTGAATAATTTTTTATAATTTCTACCAAACATGATTAAGTCTTCTTTTTAACTTTTATTCCTGGTAAAGAAAAAATATACCTCCTATCAAACACTCTCAAAGTGTGAGAGTTTAAAGCATTAGAACAAAATCTCGAGTGAAGAAACCAACATGATCCAAAATCAAAGGACAAAGTTACTCTATGGGCTAATACAGCTTACACTGCCATCATCATTTGGCATAATATTAATTAGAAACAATACTTCCAACTTTGAGCTTGTCAGCAGCCAACACATACGAGACAGGAACCAACTGTTCTGTTGAATCATGTGAGATTTCTTCCTCAACAACAGATTGATCATCTTTGAGTACCCTAATTAGCTTGTGCTTGCTCATCCCAGCATACATTTGCCTTCTGATCTCCTTTCGGGCTTCCCTTTCAGATAGTTTCAAATCTTTGAAGTCCTGTTCAAACTTTGCTTCATCCTCTGGTGAAAAGAACACAACCTCCTTATTGCCAAGCTCTTCATACAGCTTCTCAATCTTTGCCTTCCAGAAGAGACCCAATTCTGTGTCCATCTTGTGATAAGGAGTTTTCAGCAAATATTCATCAATCCCACCTGCCTTGTCTATGCAACGAAGGGCGTGGGTGGTGACTTTAACACGAATGGGACGATCAAGAATATAACTGAAGAGCCGCTTTTCCTGGACATTAGGCTTCCAAGTTCTCCTTGACCTACCAAAGCCATTACAGAAAGAACAAGTCCATCAATATTGAACTCTTCTTTCTTTCTTTCTTTCTTTCTTTTTTTCTATCTCCAAACATATTTAAAAGGTGAAAGAACTACCTAACACAATTAAACAGCCAACAGATAATATGTAAATTCTGAACCAAGTTGGATCACTGAACCAACAAAGAGATTCATTCTGTAATTATGATGCAATTACTTGATAGTGATAGGCAAGACCATGCAAGAGATATCATCACACCATACTGCAAGCAAAAATTTTGGGATCCATATCTAGTCTAACAAATATAGCAACTGTTAACAGGAAATATTACTGTTTTAACCATAGTAGATATAAACCAATACAGAGACATGGTTCAAAAAATACAGTTTCCACTCAAACAGAATTACAACCACTACAAAAGGTCCATTGAAGAAAATACAGCCAGCTGTCAGCCCCAATCCAACAAATTAACAGTTCAATCTAATGGTTGCAAACTGCCTATGGAATTTACAAGATTAAACATAAATCAGATTCCAATCACTCAATAAGTACAGAGGAAACTAGTAACTGACAAGATCCGATGCAAGCATTGGATACTGTGATACAATTATTCTTAAGATATATGGAATATGGTGTGTAGAATATGTATCTATATATACATAAAATTTCATAAAACATAATGAATTTAAAGTTCAAATCCTACAAATCCAAATTAAGAACATGATTTTTAGACATAACTAAAACAAAACGAAAGCTCTAATGATAGTCTTCATAATTATTTGTGTGTTTCTTACAAATAGGAAAAATATTAATCTCATTTGCTTCTTAAGCATCATATATAAGATGACAACTTTCATTTCTAGTTTATTAAGAGATAATGTTCCTGTCTTTACCCTTATAGATATTTCTCTGTCTCATATCTAGCTACATTAGAATTTTATAGCCATTTTAAGAGCTTAAGTACTTATGGAGAAGTATCAGTGAAATATCCAAGAGAATCAAATACAAAATATGTTGGCTACGAACAGATATGTGAGACTGATACAAGTATTCATGCTTCATAGACCATGATGTTCTTTACCTAGTGGATCCAAAGACAATTAACAAATCGAGACTACAATTACCACAAGTTCATCATCATTCAATTTTCAATCCTTGTTAAATGTAATTTATCCAAATCCATTTCAAACAATAACTTGGCACACACTTATCAAACAACAGAAGCTGTAAATGAATAAACAGATATCCCAAACCAGTGTTTTAATTGTTTCCACAACCACAATTGCAGCTGCAATATCAAGATTTCCTAGCCTTCCCCAACCGCAATCACATTCACCCGCAATTAGCCACAATATTAAGGATTTTAACATCACCGCAACCGACTTCAACAACCGCACTGCTCCCAACATTAGTGGATAAAACATGAAACTCTACAATTACATGCAAGAAAGAGGAAAACAAATAGGGATGAAGAAATGGATACAAACTTGTTACCGCCATCTTCACTGATTGTGTTCCCAAACTGAATGTGACGGCCGGCAAAGAGACCGCGTTTGGCACGACCCATCACAACCTTGCTTCGAGGAATGCATTTCTCCAACGATTCCTTCTCTCTCGGACCCAAACCCTTCTCTCCCACTTTCTTCAGAACTTTCTTCATCATCTCTTTCCCTCTGAACGCCATCACTTCACACCAACCAAAACACTTCAACCAGATTGAAAACGCTTCAGACAAATATAATGCGAGGGTTTTCAATTCACGCAATTTTAAAATTTCGGTCAGCGAAACTACTACTATTGAAGTAACAGGAGAGAACAAATTTACGTTTTCGGTTGCTGAACAATGCCGCCGCCGTCACCACCGAGCGCCACCGCCCTCACCAAGCGTCTTTGAACAGACGAAAAGAAGGAAGGGAAAATTTAAACCTCGACTGAAACGGCATCGTATTTGGGCAAGCCTTGTACCCGGCCCAACTTTATTTTGTTTGGTCTTGAATTTGTAAAACTCCCTTTTTTAGTGGGAAAAAGACTACATTTTTTAAAAAATAACTTTGTATTTTATTATCGTTTATAAAATTAGGATTAATTAGATATTTTTTAAATTTCAGGATTAAAATGTTTGATTATCATTACATTTTCAGGATTAATTCGAAGATTTACCAATTGAATTAGATTTATCATTTTGAATCTTAAATCTTTTGTGTGATATATATATATATATATATATATATATATATATATATAATTAAAATGATTTAAATTATCTGAATATTGAATTTTGACATAATAAAATTAGTTTTGCTCATTATATTAAATCAATGGTCCATTTTAACTTTATATATCATTTAACATTTAACGACTTAACAATATGTAAAATTATATTTCTCTCAACTTTATTGGCCTTTATGAATACGCTAACCAAATAAGCTCTCACAATGTATTTGGTTCCAAGTTGAACCTTTATTAAATAAAAATCATCTCTTGTTTTCTTGGACTCAACATTGTTTTACTCCTTAATATATGTGAAAACACTAACACAAACAAATACTTAATCTTAAACTTTATCTGAATTTAAGTTATTTATAATTTCTCTAAATAATAAAGTTTTATTTACATAATTCAATTACATTATTGTAACTCAAGTTTGAAACCAAATATTTATTTATGAAAAATAATCATTAGGATGACATTTTCTGGAAATTAAAATCAAATGTTAACCGACTTATTTCTTTTTTTAATGTGGTTATATTGATCCAAAACTTAACCGAGGTGATAAATTGATACAAAACTTCACAATAATATAAAGAAATGAAATGAAAACCTTGTCTTCTCTTCTTTTTGTTTTTGTCTTCTCCTTGACTCTTTCCTTCTATCTTGTCATGTCTCTGTTTGGTACACACAACACTTCCTAGTTTTTCATTGATGACTATTCAACTCAAGACTAGCCTTATAAAAATTCATTTGATTTTTATGTCATTTTCATTTATGAAAATTGTTTTCATTTTTATGTTTTCTAAAATCAAAATGCTTTTTTATATGTTTATCTTATGTTTTCAAAATTATATTTTTTAAAAGTATTTTGATTTCAATTTCCTTTATCCGACCATTAAGATTAATGGCAACAAAACAATCAAAAGACAAACAACGATGGTGGAGATGACAATAAAATTTAAGATGATAGGACAAAGATAAAGTGACAATCGTTAGATTAGATATTAACAGTGATAGAAGATAACAAAAGTTTTGTCAGTGAAATTAGACATTGATGATGATATACAAAACAATAATTAAAAACTGAAAAACACTTCAATGTTTCCATTATTGATACTCTTTTTTTTCATTTTCAAATAAATTATTTTCTATTATTCAACCGTTGTTAAACAGATTTTCTATTTTCTTTCGGAAGAAGACACAAATGCTGATTAGACAACTTTCATTATGACAAAAAAATGGTAGTACATTACACACTCATCTTAAATTTTCAATAAATAAAAATAGAAGTCATGATATACATGCACGACTACTTCTTTTCTTAAAAAAATCATACATTAGACACATAAGAGTTTTATTTTAATTTTAATTTTAAAAACTAAGCAACTAAAATTTTTTTGGTACCTATATAGCTATTTTTTCATTTCTTATTTCTATTTTCTATTTTCAGTTTTAATTACTAAATTATCATTGTATTTTTGTTTTAAAAAACATGTATAGAAAAATAAAAATAAAAACAAAGTTATTTTCAAAGTATTTTCTATACAATCTTTTTATTAAAAAAACATAATTACAATTTTATAATTTAAAATAAAAATAAGATATTGAAAATGAAAATAAAAATCATACAGACACTTGAAAAGGGGATGATATCTCACTTTTTCGGGTGATATGACCCTCAATTAAAGGTCGTAGCGCATATCAATTATATTTGCAAGTGAAAAATTTCTATCTTCATCTTGTATACAAAAAGTTTATTGCAACTAGAATATCAGCCGTGAGATGGGTTTCAAAATCATATTGGGCTTTCTAAACAGCCTATATACACAGAATTACTCGGGAGAAAATGCTGGCTCCTACAAAACTTTCTCCGTCATCTTATCTAAATATTGGACGTAACTAACTTAAGACCACTACTCACTCTTGACTTTGTTTTATTTTATAGAGATGAGCAGCAAAAGGAGCTTAATAAAAGTCAACGGTGCCAGATATACTGATCGGAGGACTGAAGTCTATCCGATTTGCTTTCCCCTCTGCATGCAACTGGTGTAAGGTGTTGGCTTCCTTGGCTGCAACCCCATCAGCAGTCCATAAGGTAATATGAGGCCACACATTTTTTGAAACTATCTTCTCACCGTCCACTGAGCCGGGACAAGCTTCTAATGCTGCCATTTTATCTGAGAAAAACAGTGCTGTCAACTCCACTGGCACCTTTTTATGCTCGAAGATACCATAATCGGCTACAGCTTTGATCCCATGACTTCTCTTGTGCGCAAGAGTCAAATGAGCTCGACTCATATTCTCTAGATGTTTGTCTTTAAGGAATGCGTCAATCTTGGGATTATTCTGGGCCAACTGCATACACACGTTGCTGTGTCAGATAGGATGTCCCAAAACCAGATAAACTGACTTGGATTTGGATTTGACAAACTTTTGTATGCACAAAATGCAAAAAAAATACACCTGAGGTGGATGCAGACAAACAAGAAAAATCAGATGTCTTTTACATTTCCACATGGCATCTTTCAAATGGAACTACTAAACAAAGCCTCTTCCGGATACAACAGTGTCAAACAAAATAAAAATATACTTAAGGTACGGCCAACATATGGTCCTCAAGATAGACGTAAAATAAACAGTCTAATTAGGAAGCATTTTAGATAGCCAACTTACATTGCAGAACATAGCCAACTTCCACAAACGAAAATTGCTCACAGAAGTGATAAGATGGGTTTGATAAATATATACCCGTAAGAGGGTAATATTATATAGCTTCTAAAAGTAAATATGTAGTTTCTTCTAATAAAATAAATTACCCAGCTCAACATTTAGTTCAGAGGAGGATTGGGGGAAATAAACCCATCTTCCCCCAATTGGACGGGAGATGGATCCAACAAATAACACTAGCATTCCCTTGCCTTTCCTCGCCTCCAAAACCAAACAAGATACGTAATTAAAATTCCTATCCTTCTTTTGTTTGTCCCTCCAAAACCAAACAAGATAGGTAATTAAAATTCCTATCCTTCTTTACTTTTGAACCAAACAAGTGAAGCAAAATTTCATCCCCTCTCCTCTATTTTTCTCAATTATAACAATCATTTATAATGCTGAGCAAAAAACTAGTTTTTCAGTTAACATACTGAGTGTATGTATATATATATAACAGAATGCCACTAGAGTAGAATTTTCCCTTACTTTATTAAGGATGTTGCGAATTTCATCAACTGGCATAGTGAGAGCAGCAAAAACAATGGGACCAAGTTTCCTCTTTTCAGTATCTGGTGGTGTGTAGTCTCCCTTGGCAATGTTTCTCAATTGTTCCAGCACTTGCCTCACAGCAAACTCAAATGGAACCTACATATGTTTTGAGAGCAAATAACAACAGCTCAGAGCATAATTGTGGATTTTAAATAAATCACCAGCATTGGCTAGTCAAAATCAATGTGATTGAATTAAGGTGGACAAAAAACCAAGTGACTATAGCAAAAAAAATAAATGAAAAAGCTTACATGTACCAACCTGAATTGATATAAAATACTCAGCATTTCCACAAAGAATATCCCGTAATTGTTTCTCCCATTTTATCCATTCTCTTGCATAGGATCCTTTGGTAGACTCTAATCTATATCAATAAGGATCAATTATAGATCATCAACTTCTCAATTTACACCAAACACCTCAAAGACAGGAGAAAATAAAGTAAAAAAAAAAAAAAGTCAAGTCAGCCATCAAGATAACAGATATTACATGTCACTCATTTCAATTAAAGCTACACAGCTACCATAGGAAGTGCATTATAGCACAATGATCATTGCATGAGAACATGGTGAAGATATACTATATTACCATTCAGAGCGAGGTATTGGACTCCCCAATTTGACCGAGAAATGAATTAAAAAAATGAGACTGCACTTTTGAAACACAAGCAACAAGAAAAAATTTTATGCATCTTGAAATAATTGTCAGAACTTAGAAGGGTGAGGGCCGGTATACAGCTAGGTTCCTGCACTGCTACTGTTATATTCTATGCATTTTAATTTTAATCCAAATTACATCCTAATAAACTCAACAGAGATGAATAAAGTTTACAAATACTATTGTTGCGGTTGTTGTAGCAGCATCTCCTACGTCCATTACACACTTAATCAGAAAGCAGAACATGTCATGAAACTGACCTTCCATGTCTTACAGTGTGAAGTTTATATAGACCAATTCCTTCCTCCAAAATGGACTGCACTGCCTCAGGAAGGGGATCCCTGCACATGGGATAAAGCATAACAAAGTAAGAATCACAATTAAGAGGATAGATGAATACAATCTGCTCCATTCATAAGGAAATCAAGCCTAACATACAACAGATACATCGCAAAGGTCATTATACTAGTTGCAGCCAGACTAGATTCAGTACAATACCACAAAATGGGATTATGGCATAATCCAGAATGCCATACACTCCTTATTTTTATTAAAGCCTAAGGCAAAGTTCCAAATTGGCTGAAGATTCAATACTCCCCCAAAATCCTGCAGCCTACTGAATACTGTCATGGTAACTGCGGTTTACAATTACATTATCAGAAAAATGGAAAAAGAAGGAAAAGTAAAGCAAAACTAGAATGACCATGGACCAAGAGAATAAGCTGCAACACTTTCAAGCATTGCATTAATGTTTTCTTCTGATTCATTGGCTACAAAACTGGATTTTGGCAGCTTCTCTTGTGCATAATCAGCTAGAGACCAGCTATTGCAGTGCTGTAAAGTTTTTATTTTTCATATTTCCTTTGTTTTATAGTTCCATTAACATACCATAAAAAAATATTAGAGTATGTCTGCTGCAGTTTGACTATATTATGTTGAGATATGTTTTATGTATTATAGTAAACTGTATCTTCACTCAATCAGAATACCTGATAAAATTGTACAATGCTACATGGCCACACTACATGTTGGTCATTAGAGAGATAAAACCTATCTTGAGCTTTCTCGCTGAAAGCTTAAACTTCTAGGCAAGCTATCACTTAATAGGGTATCACAGCCTTTATGATGACTGAGTCTGAGTGGTCATGAGTATCATTCCTCTTGTGGGCCTATACATATCATCAATTCTTTAACCCTGGGATGATCTTCTATGATGGTGCAAGTAACAGTGGAAGGGAACAACCTAATACTAAAGTTTATTTTAAGAAAAAAGAGAAGAGGCAATCATGAAGAATCAAAATGCCTAATGTCACAAATTGTACAGCAGAAAATCAAGCAAGGGAAGTTGACTTGTTTGCCTATAAGAGATGGAAAGAACAGCAAGTCCGAGGCAGGTAATAAGTAAAGAACAGTGAGAGAGTTCAGGGTCGCTTAAATACCCAATGTTTGTGTTTCCGTTCATTCTAATTTGTAAGTCTATCCATGAGTACTAATACCATACTGGCACCAGTATTTTATAAAAAAATAAAATAGTAGATGTACCGCCACCCAAGTGTGTTCTACTCCAGTTTCTAACACTGTTCAAAATATTTACATTCACAATCCTTCACCTAAAAGCTTGCTCGTAGGTCCTTTGACATTACTGGTAAATCACATCTAATAATCATATTTATCATATTTCTGTAAGATTTACTCTTAAGTCTAAAAATTTTCTTAACCTATACCTGCCACTTAAGAATCATGATTTCAAGGTTGCAAGTAGCATTTGAAACTAGGAATCGTAAATTTCATCATATACTTCTTCTCAATGTAACAAAAAGTAAATATGGACAATGACAAGAAGATTGGGATACAACGAATACTCATTAAATGACAAAGAGAAAAAATGAAAGTATTGACCGTCACAAACTCACAATAGTGATATTAAAGTACCTATCGGATTTCAATAGGGGCATCTTGACAAGTGACCCAAAACGTTCAATTAATTCACTCTCGAAATCTTTACGGCTCTGAAAAGCATTGACAAAATCAGCTTCCAAACCATTAAAATATAAACAAAATAGAGTAGCAATAAAAGAAGTATCATACCCTGCCGTCATAAAGGTGATAAAACATAAGCAGCACATAGCCAGCATTTGGAGAGGCTTTGTCGAGATTTCCCTTGAAAATTTTGAAAATTTCAAACAAAGTCATAGGAAGGTAATAAAATTTACGAAGGATCAGGGATAATATATAGAGAAGCACAAACAACACATATACCGGATGATTGACTCGTTGAAGCACACGAAACATGAAAACAGATAATGCATCAAGAGAAAATGGATTTGAATCGGTTCCTGCACAACACAGTAAAAAGATGAATATACTCATATGAAAGTGAAGCTAAAATAAGTGAACTTCATTAGCAGAAAAACTTAGTATGAGAAAATGAAGCAAAAATAAGTCAAGTTCTTTACCCCCACAGAAGCAGAATGACACAGCTATCACTTTTTATTGTGAGTTGCACTAAGTTAGACTACCGGCATTTAAAATTCTTTCATACTTTTTTAGGAAAATAAACACTTAATTTGCACAAGTTACTAAGGACTAAAGCATAGCAACCAAATCTTCCCAATTGGTTTTATGCAGTGATGAAAGACACTGCGTTTAGAAGAAAAAAATATAACGGCTTGGTCAATAACAATTGTTAGAATATATGAAATTATATTATCATGTCCAGTAATATCATAGAATATTTTAAATTATCTTTGTTAGAATTATTTTGTAATTAATTAGGTTGATTTTATTCTTATGTAATTAGTCTTGATTAGGATAATTGTATATTCTATAATTATGTACAAACTCTTATAAATTCAATAGCGCTGCTATGCTCTAAACACACAATTCATAACATGTTCTCTCATCTTACTCTCTTTCAACAAAGTATATGGAGTCTAATGAGAGACAATTTTTTTAGACTCTCCAGTGGGCCCACTACTCACCGCATAACTTTTTTTCCTTAAAAAATCCTAGTCTTCTCCAGGTTTCAAACCTCTCCAGTCAGTTTTCCTGACTTGTTCACTGCTGCTCATCATCACCGTTCATTTCCAACAGGTGACCACACCGTCATGCTGCAAATAGGTATTTTCTCTCTCCTCGCGGTGACCCATGGCTGCCCACGAATCTTTGAAGCTTGATATTCCACTTTTTACCAACCACATCAGTGTACCGCTCTCTTCCGAGCAAGTGGATAGTAAGCATTACTCTTCTCCTGCTTCCGCTTCGTCGTTGCCTTTGCATCCAACTATATCACCTTCCTATGATAACTTCCTAAAATGGTATAAACAACGTCAGATTTTAGGGTCCACTGCTACTGTTGTATACACTAATAATTCCTTTACTAGCATCTCTCACCTTTGGGCTTTAGAGCTTTCCAATCATATCATTAGTAATAAATCTCTTTTCTCTTCTCTTTCTACTTCTGATTACTTGCCTTCTATCACTATGACAAACTCAAACAGAGTCCCGTGACGTTGGTTTTGCCTATCCTCTTCCTTCTCTTTCCGTTCATAATGTTTTGTATGTCCCTAGTGCTCCTTTTAATTTATTGTCCATCAATCAGCTTACACGATCTCTTAATTGTGTCATTTCTTTTACTAAAGATTCTATTTCTTTGCATGACCCAAGGAGACAATTGGTTTTGGATGTGAGTCTCATGACCTCTATCAACCCAACAGGCCCTCTCTTTTTGGAGCGGTGACAGCACTACCACTTCTAAATGTTCGGTTATGACATCCAGATCTTGATACATTAAAATTGTTGGTTCCTAGTAAAGTCTCTATCTTGTGAGTCACGTCAATTAGGTAAGCATACCCGACCTCATTTTCTTGTCACGCTATTAGTCGGCTCCATCGCCTTTTGTATTAGTTCACTCAGATGTTCTGGGTCCAAGTCATATTTCTCTACATTACAGTCAAGGTATTTTGCTACTTTTATATATGATTTTTCTTGTTGTACTTGGTTATATCTCATAAAAGATTGTTCAAAATTATTCTCGATGTTTGGTTATATCTCATGAAATAAAAAATCAATCAAGTGTTCCTATTCGCATTTTGCAAAGTGATAATGCACGTGAATATTTGTCTAATCAATCTCAAACCTGTATGGCCTCTCATAGTGTGTTGTATCAAACATCTAGCCCTTGTACCCCTCAACAGAATGTGGTTGTTAAACGTAAAAATAGACATCTTTTTGACATAACTCGGACCCTTCTCCATTCTCATGTTCCACATCAGTTCTAGGATGACACAGTACTTACTGCATGTTATCTCATCAATCATATGTCTTTCTCAATTCTAAAAGGTTAAATCCCTCATCAAGTTTTATACCCTTATCACTCTCTTCACCCTTTACCTTTGTTTTGCTTAAATTAAAGATCATTCTTTTCTAATTCTAAATTGCTAATCGCCTTAGCATGTAAAATCTTCCAAAGGCTATGTTTATTGAACCAATTTAACATTGCAATTGTAAATCAATCACCCATACTAATACTATTGACTTAAATTATCTTTATCAATTGGACATAAAGAATGTCTTTCTTCATGGTGATCTGCTTGAGGAAGTTTACATGGAGCAATCTTCTTGCTTTATTACTCAGAGGTAGTCTTCTGAACTTGCTTGTCGATTGAGAAAATCTGTATATGGCCTCAAGCAATCCCCCAAAGCATGGTTTGACAAATTCAATATTGTGATTCAAGAATTTGGTATGAATTCAAGCGAGGTTGATCTTTTTGTTTTCTTCACCACTCAGTTGCTACTTGCATCTACCTGGATGTGTATATAGATGACATCATCATCATAGGCAATGACCACCTCGACATCACACAGGTGAAGCAATACCTTCAAACACTTTCACACGAAGAATCTTGACAGACTCAAATATTTCCAGAGGATAGAAGTAACGCAATCCAAAACTGGGACCACCATATCTCAAAGGAAGTATGCAATAGATATTTTGAAAAAAAAAAGAATGTTAAATTCCAAGTCAGCCGACACTCCAACAGATCCCAATATCAAGCTCCTACCAAATCTAGGAAAGCCTCTTCGGAATCTTGAAAGATACAGACGCCTAATTGGCAAATTGAACTACCCCACTATCACTCGCCTAGATATCTCATTCGCAGTAAGTGCGATACGTCAGTTCCTCAACTCTCCTGTAGGGAACATTGGAATGCAGTGATTCATATTGTTCAATACATCAAAGGAACTCTAGAAAAGGGTCTATTGTATGAAAACAGAGGACATGCTCAAGTTATGGGATATTTAGATGTTGACTAGGCAGGTTCTCCCACTGATAAAAGATCTACTTCAAGATATTGTATCTTTGTTGAAAATAATCTTGTCTCTCGGAAAAAACAAGAAACAGAGTGTCATAGTCATGTCCAATGTGAAGGCAGAGTATACCAAACACATTTTAATTTTTATGGTAATTATGATTCTGAGTTTCCTAGGAAACATGATTCCAAGGAAAATAAGATATTTCGTGAGGAGGGAGTTTTAGAATTATTTTATAAATAATTAGATTAATTTTCTTCTTATATAATTAGTATTGATTAGGGTAATTGTATATTCTGTAAGTTTGTACAAACTCCTATTAATTCAATAGCTCCAATGTGCTCTAAACACACCGAATTAATAACATGTTCTATCACATTCCATTAACTCAACAATTCTCTAGGATTAGTTTCCTTTTTTGTACAATATCTCATAGGCTTAGTTATCATTTATTATTATGATTTGTTTATCTAATTATATAATATCATAATTAATATAAATTAATATAAATAGGGGATGGTTTATAGGTTTTAGACACACATCTATACCCATCAACATATTTAATTCTCTCATTATCAATTTGTCTTTCATCTCTTTCTCTCTTTTATTTAAAACCCCATAATTTCAACATGGTATTCAAAGCCTAGCAAGATAATTCATAATGCTGTGTCTTCCCAGTGAACCCACTGTCCATTGTTATTAAAATCAAAAACCATGTTTTCTAGTCCGGGTTTTCATCATCCTCTACTCCATTGTCGGCCCCATTATTTCACGTGCAGTGCTGTAATCAACCGTCGGACTGCTCATCAGTGCTCCATCATGACCACATCACCAGCTTCGTCTCGCTTAGATCGGTCTTTCCTTGTTGGTTCCGCCTTCATCAGAGCCTTCACGCGCTGCCCCTCTCTTAGGTGGGTACTTCCACACACCGCTGTGCCTTTCATCACGCGTGGCATGTCCGACCGTTGTTTGTACTGCCCCTGGTGACACCAGACTCGCCTCTACCTCATTTGTTTAGACCTATGGTCCTTTTCAACTTTTGGGACCATCTTGGTTGTCGTTTAATTGTTTTTCTGCTGCTGGTTGTTTTTCTCTCTTCTTGCGACCTATGGCTTCTCTCATCTTAGTTTCCACCGTACAATTTTACAGTGTGTTTTAGTTTTTAGTTTTAATCTCCCTATTCAATTTTACCCTTTTATCAAACATGTTTCAAGATATTTGAGACATTGGCCCTTTGGCTTTCCCCAGCTAGCTATGCGGCTTTCCCAAAGAAACCAATTTGGCCACCACAACTTTACCAGAAGTATCAGCTGGCCTTGTGAATTTCCCATAATCATAAGTTTCGCTTTGTGGCTTTCCCATATATGAGTCTAGCCTACAACATTCCCAACAAGATATCAGCTGATCCTGCAAATTTACCAAAAGTATCGACTGACTCCACAATAGACCAAAATTTTTGTCTTAATCTTCATTTACGTTGTTACTCAAAGGGGTTATTTATAACAAGCTTAAAGCTTTAGTTAGTTTTAGCTTAAGGATGAGTGTTAGAATATATGAACTTATATTATCATATCCAATAATATCCTAGAATATCTTAAATTATTCTCTACGATTAGTTTCCCTAATTATATAAGATCACAATTAGTAATAGAGGGTAGTCTACCCATCAACATATTGTAATTATCTCATTATCAATTTGTCTTTCATCTCTTTCTCTCCTATACCTAAAACCCCCTAATTATTAATAATTTCAACAAAAATAACTCAAAATTGGCAACAAACATAACCTTCAGATTCAGGCACAACTGGAACCGCAGATGCTCTGGTTCTGTGACACATGTCTTCTATCTGCATATTAGACAAATGGGATTAGGTTAATATATAGAAATTTAATAAGTAGATGATAAAAATTATATAGCCAGGCAAGAGTGGTTCCATCCAGTGTAGACTAACAAATGAAAAGAAAAGGCAAGTAATTTCTCTCTAATTAAATTAAATTAAAATTATTATTTATTAGTATAACTGTAAGCCTTTGTAGTGGCATGCCCTTGGAATTAATTAACCATTACTCATTCCTAGCAAGTTATTATTAGGACGGACTGCTGATTTATTAGTTTTAATTTTAACTGATTCTGCAAGTACTAAATAATATAAATGCATGGTGTGTCATATGCATAAGACACAATTCTCAATATCCTTTTCTTCTCTAAACTTTCTTTCTATAGCTTTCTTTCACTATATATTACACTCTCACATACATAACTTATACGGATCTATTCAGATCAAACAATTGGAAACTGGGTTTAAAAAAGTCCAGTTCCCCTGGTTGCAAAGCTGCCAGGATATTATCATTTTAAAATACACATTTATTTTAATTTTATACTTCTTTTATTTTATCAATTTGCTATATAAATAATTCTGATACATCATCTCAGCAGATCGAGTCAAGCCAATCCCTCAATCTTGATAGGGTCTGGTTTTGGTCTAAATTTATGACCTCATAATTTCAGGTTACATAATGAAGATAAGCCTTTCCCAAGCTATACTTTGAACACCCATTGTCTATTACCCAATTTTACTATAAAGAGAAGGATGAAAGTACCGAAAAATATCCAAATTAACAACCTAAAGAGGCAAAAAAACAAACACAAAACACGGAAGGAAAAAATAAGCTGTAGTGCAATTATTTAAACACTAACCAGTTTCCAAACTTCTTCATTTGGAGCGTTCTTGTCAGCAAGCATCACAGAATTTGGTTTCTTTCTGCGCTCTTCAGCCACTTTCTGCCAATATTTTCCTGTTAATTCACCACAAAACTACGCAAGTTATTATCTGAGTAGAACTGACCTGATAAACATGTATTTTCACTCGAAGGTTAGAGGCATTATGAAACTCAATTTAAGGTATCACTGCTTAATTGTAAAAGTTCAGTATTAACGATAATATCTCCACTTAACATTTACAACGTCTTTAGATCAGAGTAATTGAGCAATGAAAGACAATATGAATTTGAATCATGTTAGAAACCATTGCAACTTCTTGGCATAAAAGTTACCTTTAACCATATCCCCCATGAGACTTTGAACAGGTCGATCATCTCCTAGTCCTCCTTGGGCATTTAGCAATTCTTTGCAGAGGGCAGACTTAGCACAACCAGGTATTCCTGGTAAAGGGGTGAAATCCCATGAAGATGAGTCTTAATTCTTGAACATAAAAAATAAAACACTAAACTTCATAATTGTATCAGAGGAAACTGCTGATTATGGGTAAGCCACATCAACACCAGAATCAATGAGAATTTAGCAAAAAAAACCTCCGTTGTGAACCTGAGACAACATAACACTAATAAGTCATATATGATGCTTCCCTGAAACTCTATCAACTAAAATTTTTACAGCTCATTGCTTACAAGTTACAATCAGTCAACATTATATTAACATGCTTCTATTTTGATTAATTATTAAAACACAGGAACTAATTAGTTTGGAACTCCTTGTTCTACTCGTGGACAATTCTTTAAATTTGTCCTGATTTATGGTTGTGCGTGTGTGTATAAATTTCATTTAACAATTCAAAATTTGGTATCAAGGAGAAAAGGATATGTGTGTGTGTGTAGAGAGAGAGAGAGAGAGAGAGAGAGAGAGAGAGAGAAATCTGTAAAACACTTCATTCTGAAGCTTCTAGAGCTATACTAATCATCCAACAATCTAATACGCTAATTGGAGATTTTTAAAAACTGAACTAGAAAGAGAAAGAGAGGGAGACAATTGAATACATCACAGGGAGACTTGTAGAACAAGCTACAACTTAACTGACTTCAGCAGTTAGTAACTAACTCAGTAGAGTTAGTTATAACTGCCTAACAGAATATACACTCTAATATGCTCCCTTAAACTGAGCCTCTCCCTGCCAAAAGAATATACACTCCATCATGCTCCCTTAAGCTGAACTACTGTTGAGCTTTCCTTGGCTAAAGAGGGAAGAAGCAGAGAGAGCTTGTCAACCACTTATAGATGATCTCTTAAAGCCAGGAACCTTGATGCAGACAAGGCCTTGATGAGAATATCAGCACATTGATTTGAGAGTCGATATGAGTAACAAGAAGTTTCTTGGCTGCAACCATGTCTCTTACAAAGAAGATGTCAAGCTCCATATGTTTAGTCTTGGAATGTAGGATAGGGTTGTGTGACAGTAACACAGTACTTAAGTTGTCACAGAACACTTAAGGAATAGAGAAAGGGATCTGCAGCTCGGAGAGGAGAGACTGAATCCACAGAATCTCCTGGGTAGTGTTAGCCAGCTAAGATTCTGTCTGTACTCAGCTTCAGTACTTGGCCTTGCAAGAAAAGTCTGTTTCTTGGCCCACCAAGACACCAGAGTAGGTCACAAGAAGATGCAGGACCCTGATGTGGACTTTCTGTCATCAGGGTCAGAAGCCCAATCTGCATCACAATATGCAGTTATAGAGATGGGCTTCTCAGTAGATCCTTTCTGTAGCAGTAAGCCATGGGTTTTGGTACCTTTGAGATACCTAAGGATCCTTTTTACAGCTTTCCAGTGTTGATGTTGTCGCTGAGACAAAAACTGGCAGACTTTGTTATTTCTGGCCTTGTAATAGTTATATATTGCAGGGCTACCACTATGGATCTGTATGTAGTAGAATCTTCTAAGTAATTACTATCTTTTTCGCTGAGTTTGAGATTGCCAACCATAGGAGTAGTCATCCCTTTTACATCATCAACATCTGTTTTGGCCAAGAGTTCAGTTATGTAGTTAGTTTGAGACAGAACTGGAGAACCACCAGGAAGATGAGACACCTGAATTCCCAGAAAAGAGTCAAGGTTGAGATTATGGATGAGGGTTTGAACTTTGAACCGAGGCCATGGAACTCCCTGTGATGATCATGTCATCCACATACACAGAAACATACAAACATTGATTGGCCTCATGTTTGATATAGAGAGAAGTGTCACATTTGCCGGACTTGAAGCCAAACTTGACTAGAGTGCTCCTTAGCCTATCAAACCAGGCTCCGCGGGCCTGTTTCATTCCATATAAAGCATTTTGGACCATGTCTTGTTGTTCATGAGAGCAGAGTATTCTTCTCTCATGGCATGTAACCACTTTGGGTGTGCAAGGGCTTCCTTAACTATAGATAGTTTACTTCACAGTAAGTCAAGAGAAGTCTGGGTTCTAATTTAGGTTGAATGATGCCATTTTTGGATCTAGTAGTCATGCGATGAGTGTTGACAGGCTGGAGAGGGTGTAGAGGTTGAACAAGTTGAGCTAAGGAAGGAGAGGAGGGGTCAGAAGCTAGAATGGGTGGGGAAGAAACAGAAGGTATGGAGCAAGAGGGTTGAGGATTCAGGAGGGAGGTACCATTTGATGTGGAAAGGGTACAGGGGTGGCACAGGAGGAGGACAGGGGAAGACTAGTGCTGGAGGATGTATGAAGCTTACAGGAAGGGCTGGGTGGGCTGCTGCTAGTGGAAACAGAGTGGAATATGAGAACATTGATTCATGGAAGATAACATCTTTGGAAATTAAGATCTTGCCATCAGTGGTTAAGTATTGATACCCTTTGTGAGAAGAGGAATATCCCAAGAAAACACACTCCTTAGAGAGATAACCCATCTTGTGAGTGTTGAAAGGTCTAATGAAAGTAAAACCAGCACAACCAAAGACTTTAATAAACTTGTAATCTGGGTGGTGCTAAAATAGTTGAAAATAAGGGGAATGATGTTGAAGCACAATCTTAGGAAGTCTATTTATGAGGTAGGCTGCAGTTTGAAAGGCATGATCCCATAGCATGAAGGGTAAGCCAGCTTGGGCAAGGAGTGTGAGGCCAGTCTCAACCAAATGTCTGTTTTCTCTCAGCCACACCATTCTAATGATGTGTGTGATGACATATGACTCTAAGCACTATTCCTAGTTAAGGGAAATAAGAGCGGAGAGGTCTAAACTCTCCTCCCCAGTCTATTTGAACAACTTTCAACTTACAATTCAGCTACAACTCAACCATGGTCTTGAAGTTTTTGAACACCTGAAGAGTATCAGACTTGACCTTCCAAAGGAACACCCAAGTATACCTAGTGCAACATCCACACAAGTGAGGAGGTACCTATAACCAGAGAAAGACTCCTTTGGGGCAGGTCCCCATAAGTCACTGAAAATTAGCTCTAGAAGTGAAGAGTAAGTATGAGTGGATGAATGAGAAGGCATGCTATGAGCCTTTCCAAGACAACATACAGAACAGTCAAATTGAAAGGAAATTTTATTAGGTAAATGAATGTTACAGCCGTGTAAGGAAACTTTGAGAGCATCATGGTGTGGATGACCAAATCTAGAATGCCACATTCTATAAGTAAGCAGTAGGACTAACGGGTAAATTTGAGGAAATGGAAGCTACAGAATAATTTGAAACAGCTGAAGATACAGGTGTATTATTTGAAACAGAATTGTAAATAGTATTGGAAACAACATTACTAAGTATAGTACGAGAGAACCCAAATCCTTGATCAAAGCAATAAGGTCATATTTGTCTAGAGTTCCTTGCAATAGAATCTAAGAAGTTAGGCAGTAAGTAGGATGAAATTCAAAATAAATATTGTTATCCCTTGCAAACCTGCTGACACTGACTAGGTTTTTAGTGATGGAGGGAACAAGCAATAAGTGTTTGAGATGTAAAGTGGTATGTGGTGGAACAGGTGATGTAAAAGAGGTGTTGCCAACAAAAGTGATAGACATACCTTGGGGTCTATTTCCCATCAGGACCTACTCAAATCGATTGACAGACACAACATCTAAAACCTGCAAAGCATCATGAGTAACATGGTGAGTGGCTCCAGAGTCCGGATACCATGGCCAAGAGAGTTGAGCTGAATCTGCACTTGGTTCAGTCAAGAAGGCTTGAGGTTGTCGTTGATTGTGGTTGGAAGGAGATGAGAAAGGTTTCTATGGACCTGAGTTTGGAAGATGATGATACTGCAGAGAACGAGGAGAAGGTGGACACCAAGATCCATTCGAGTGTAGAGAGTACATTGGCTGAGACGGAGGGTAATACACTAATACCCATAGCCAGAGTATGGAAAGGCAAAACCAGAGTATGAGGAATCCTGAACACGATGGTAGCAGATGCTTGCATCATGCCTAAACTTATAACAGAGTTGACACTGCACATTGTACCTTCCATTATGTCTGCCACCACAACCACGAAATTGGCCAAATCGTCCTCCACAACCACGAAAATACCTTCACGGAAATCATTACCTCTTCTTGAACCATTGCCACTTGTTGTGTGCGCCGCCACTGGTATTGATGACATGTCTTGGAAACCAGAAGTCATTAGTGGCCGAGCTTGAGTCAAATTTACTGCAACGGTGGATTCCACAAGGATCTTCTTCCAACATTGAACATGAACCTCGTGAGCTAGGAGCATGGCTTCAGCATCTGCGATGGATCCAAGATCTGACCTATTCTAAACAATTGTCGTGATTGAATAATATTCATCGGGAAGACCGTCAAGAATCGTCTCGAGATGATCAAGAAAAGGCGTTGGATCACTAATCAAAAATGTGTTCACTGCAACTTTGATCTTCAGGAGATAATCAAATATAGACAAGTTATCTTTGGAGATTGTTTTGAAATCCCATCTAAGGTGACTCGATTAGGCTCTGTTTTGAGCATGGAAGAAATTATGTAATTCGTCTCAGATCTGCTAGGAGGGAACGCAAGTCATGATATGCGGCAAGTTTGCTTCAGAAACAGAGGACAACCACCACGTGAAGAGGAGAGAGTCTTGTTGCTCCCACTCAGCATACGCAGGATTGACATCACTGGAGTCACATCATCCATCATGAGGAATCGCTATGGAATCGTAGGATTAATGACAAATCGCTGAAGCTTATGGCCGCAAATCACTGCCTCCACTTGCTTCTTCCAGCGATAATAGTTCTTCTTCGTCAATTCGATAGAGATGGCGGAAAAGAATTGGGGATCATACCTATAGAGATGGCGGAGAAGAATTGGGGATCATACCCATACGCGCTGAATCAAAGAAGCTATGATACCAAATTAGAAACCGTATAGAGAGAGAGAGAGAGAGAGAGAGAGAGAGAATTGAATTCCTGATTTTCATTATGTGAAAGATGCATTGAGTTAATGTATTTATACATTATAGGGAGACTTGTAGAACAAGCTACAACCTAACTGACTTCAACAGTAAGTAACTAACTCAGCTGAGTTAGTTATAACTACTTAACATAGCATACACTCTAACATGCTCCCTTAAACTGAGTCTCTCCCTGCCAAGTGCCAACAGAATATACACCCTATCAAAGATCGTACCATGCATAAGAGTTCATGAGACATAAAAGCAATCAACCATAAACTTCCACTATATGTTATATTCCTTTGTCTACTGTAGAATAAGTGGAGACCTGTCCTCATTTTAAATGTTCAGATTTAAAATCTCTTGATCTTCATTGATTTTGAAGATACTGACCAGGCAAATAAAAATCTAATTATTGGGAATGAATAAAAGCATAGTAAAAGAAGAATTACCGGGAAAGAATACAATCAACCCTTCATGTTTTGGAACTGTGTCCTTGACTGCGATATTAGGCCCTGGCGATGCTATCTCCTTCACAAGATCACCTTCTTCATCCTGGCCTCCCTCAACAATGGCCAAGAAATCTTCAGTCCTAACTAAATTACCAGCAGATCCGACAAGAGCCTGGTTCTGTGGACTACGTTTTGCAAATTGTTCTAGGAAAGGTTCAGCTTCACTTAGATATGTTGATGATGACAGTTGCCTATGTCCACACTTCCTTCTTATATACACAGCCCTGTAAGCAGAGAAAAGATCAAGGCCAGATGCACCAACCAGAGTAGGAAAAAGATAAATAGACAGGCAGAGAGAAAGTGACAAATAGGACTCCTAGGGAGAAAGTCAAACTCCTGGTTAGGGGTCATCTGGAAGAATGATTCAAGAAGTACCATTCATCAAGCATCTTGCTAAGTTCTCTCTGCTTTACTGAAGAGGTTCCCCATATTTTCATTTGTCTGCAAAGTTGAGAAAAAGGAACGAAGAAAAAAGTCATTCAGATTACAGCCTTGGATGACAAGATTGTCCCTCTACATTTTTTTAAACTATGTGATTCACATTACAATTTACAGCAATATAACAAAGTTCTCATTTAACACATTGCAAGATCAAGCACATGTGCAGCTGTTAGGAGTTGTTACAAGAGGGTAGTATTTGTTTTGAGTTTGTTAGGATAATATTCCTCTAGAGTAATTTTGTCTCCTGTACAAGGGAGAGGGATGTAGTTCCAATCATGAATGAATGAGTAAAATTTCTTTCTTTTTGTCTTTTATTTCTTCAGAGCTCCCTCCCCTTGAAGTGAGATCTCTCCCTCTATTTGTTTCTTTTATTTTCGGTCCATAACAGCAGCCAAGTACTAAATTACGCCCTTGAAGTGACTGAACTAGAATAGTATAATTACCATGCTGATATATCAATGGGAGATAATTGTCAATGAAGGATGGGATATGGCAGAATTGAGATTAATGAAGGCTTTGTTTTTATATCACAGAGGTACTTTATTGGGTAGCAGAAAAATGACCAAATCAAAATCTCAAATTACACTTCTAATATCCTTCATGTGCATTTGGTAAGTTTATGGAAAGTTCAAAATGGAAGAACCTTTCTCCCAAAATCTTCATTTCCTTGTGAAGCCACAGGTCATGCTTAACAAACAGCTTTAGGTCTAATAAAACAGCAAACATTCATTGGGTAGCATAGCTGACGTTGATGAATGAACACTCTGCCCACGTGCCAACACTTACACATCTATCTCAAACCACAACCATAAAATTTTAACTCATAAATGTACATACAATTAGTACCCATGGTCCAGAGTTAAGCTGTGAAAGCAGTAGCAAGCAAAAATTGCCCAAGAACTAGATTTCAGATCTCAACTGCAAGCCACACATAACTTACCTGAGGTAATAAGCCTTGTAAGCCCCAGGACCTTCTTTGAACAGAATTGGCAAGCCATTTCGAATGAGGAAGGTTCGCAACTGGGACACGGATTCAAAATAAGAATAAGAATAACAATATTAAAAAGTTGGACATAAATATTGACCAGAGTCATTCCAAATAATAACACAAAGAAATGAGGTGAAGCTTTCACTGTAATTTCAGAGCAATTGCGAAAACTTGTAGAAAAACAAAACGGCATTTAATGGAAGTGCGTCATGGCATGCAGATATTATAGAAGAGTAAGGAAGATGCTCCAAGAAGGAATATGGATACATAATACTAAAGCAGAGTGGACCCTCTGTGGGGGACTCCTTTTAGACTGGTATTTTGAGCTCATTAACATTTGGTGTCATCAATTGTTCCTACACCTACACCTAAAGACTACAAAAAAAATATAAACCACACTCAACAAAATGCACACGAGCTTCATTGTTGTTACTCAACAAATTTAAAATTATAGGAAAGAGCAATGACAGCATAATCTAAAAAAAAAAGTAACAAATAAGAGATATGTAACTTCAGGTACCATGTCACCAAACAAATTCATAACTCATATGTTTTGATTGATACACTTTCATATTTCAAACATGGTTGGGCACCTTATATGTTAGAAATTTCAACTTGACCATTAAATTTGCATCTTCATCAGCAAAGTCATCTTTCTCGGAGGAGTTTCCATTTTCATTTATATTGTTATTAGAAATTTCAGTGGCTTTCTCCTTGTTTGCCTTGAACAAATTGATATCAACAAAAAATCCTGTCAACACATTAAGGTGTCAGAAACTTCAAAGAATCAATATTCAATAAGAATACAAAACAGCATATATCTGTTTTGCATATATCAACATAGTATAATTATGCATCAGCCAGTCACATAAAACTTTATGTTATGTTTTGTTTCACAAGCTAGCATACAGCTTCAATAATAGTTGATATAATGAAATATGACACATGCTCTATGTCCCCAAGATTTCTCAGAATTTAACTTTGCAAATGAAGTTGAAAGCACTCTTTCAAATCAAGCATACACAGGATTAATAAATTATTCCTACAACTTCCATTTCAAAATCATAATCATGAAAAGGTTAGAATTTTCAAACATACATTCTGAAATTTGAATGCAACCATTAACATCTCTAAACTGCAACTAATAAACCCTAAAGGGATAAACATATTGCAACAACTAATAAACCCTAAAGGCCTAAACATATTGCAACAACCAGTACATGTAGATAACGCCTAATCGATAGTTTCCCAGAAGGGATCTAAAATCATTAGCTTACACTTGTCATAATTGAAAAGTATAATAGAAAAATTAAATAAAAATAATATATTTACCTCGATAGAGTGGCCATAATCCTGGTTTTTGCCTGAAAGTGCAAACATATTGTAACTCAAAATGTATCAATAAAATGTATGATTTAAAATAATATCTTAAAGAACTTTTCAGAATATTAAAAATAGATTATTATTCGGGAAGAAAATCAGATTGAAGTAGACCTCATATCTTTCTGGTATCGCCGAAAAGCAGAATCACTATGTACGTGAATGACCATTTTATAGAAAAGATTGTCACTTGACAAAGCATCAACCTTCTGGAAGTTATGATAACATTTGAATGCAGCAGGATAGCGTTTTTCCCTCATTAACCGAACCATTTCCTGGTTTCAAATGCAAATCAAAGCAATGATAACTATGAGCAGAATGGAAGATAATAAGCCACTTGCTAGAAAAAAGTGGAAGCGTAAACTTAAAGGGAAAATTAAAAAAAGATGTTAACACAACTTAAGAATTTAGGGCTCTTTCAATCAAGTTCTTAAATTTGGGTATTGGGTCTAACTCAATCCTAAAAGTTAGCTCATAGGATGAGGATTATCTTCCACCTTATATACTTTTGATTGGCCATATCTCTAGTCAATCTGAGACTTTTTAACACACTCTCTCACGCTCAAGAATGGAGTGTGGATGAATACAGGTGGCCCATGGGACTTATTAATACACCCCTTCACACTTAGGAATGGAACACGGATGAATACGGGTGGCCCGTGGGACTTATAGAACACCCCCACACTCAGGAATGTAGCGTGGACAACATGGATAACTCAATAACAGTGGGCCTAACTCAATCCTAAAAGCTATCTCATAGGATGAAGATTACCGTCCACCTTATATACCTTTAGTTAGTCATATCTCTAGTCAATGTGGGACTTTTTAACACAAGCATTGAGGAAAATAATAATAATTCAAATCTTTTTGAAGTCCAATCTAGAATGAAAAGTCTATCAATCAACACTTTTTACACTACACGGTAATAGAGGAGTAGAGCATGAGTCACATTAACTCACTGTAGGTTAGATCTAGAGTTAGGTTATGCTGAGCTGTCATTATTCATCCCAATATATACGGGATACCGTACTTCACATCTATGCCATAACATAATACAATTCAGTTTCAGACCCCCCCCCCCCCCTTTTCTCTCTGTATTTTATACTCTCTCACTGATATCATATTACAATATGGTATCACGAGCTTGAGACGATCACAATCTTCAGCATGATGGATCTTCCGCCTGCGTATGCTTCTTTTCCACTTACGCCGCCAACTCGTGGTGGTGGCTACCCACTTCTGATCATTCATTCCAGCTAATGCTCCTCCCACTTTTTCCTAGTAAGTCTTGGAAAAACTTGATGACAACAATTACTTGTTGTGGAAATAGCAAGTTGAACCGATCCTTAATGAAAATCATCTCATCAATTTTTGTGCTAATTCCTCCCAAATTTCTCATCAAACAAGATTGAGATGAAAATTGAGTGGGTGGAGCTTACACAGCCTGGGAGCAGCAAGACCAACAACTTCTTGTGTGGCACCAGTCGTTCTTATCGGGTGGTTTTCATGTTCAATTTCACGCACCAATGATACCAAAAGTGAGACAGCTTCAATTGGAGCTTCATAGCACTAAGAAAGGATCTTGCACAATCTTTAAAAACCTACTTCATAATCACATCAAAGCCCTAACTGATGTGCTCCTCTCAATTGGAGAATTGATTCACTTCGTGGATTAGCTCCCGATGCGATACTAGATGGACTCTCCCTGAGGAGTATGACATTCTTGTCATTGTAATCAACAGCAAGAGTGGTTACTACGATGTTACAGAGATTGAAACTATTGAAAATAAAGAAACCGAGACGCATTTGATGAATTCCGTGTATTTAAATACACATCGGAGTAGCCTTTTTATAATAGCAATGTAATAAATACAGGATCAAAATACAATCATATACAATCAATCCTAATTACATATTTCTATATTTACAATATTCTAACACTCCCCCTCAAGCTGGAGCATATAAATCATATGCACCAAGCTTGTCACATATGTATTTAATGCGAGGACCCCTAAGAGACTTTGTGAGAACATCTGTCAATTGGTCATTGGAATTTATAAATTTTGTAACAATGTCCCCTGATACAATCTTCTCTCTTATGAAGTTGCAGTCGACTTCAATGTGTTTGGTCCTTTCATGAAACACCGGATTAGAAGAAATGTGCAACGCAGCTTGATTGTCACAAATGAGAGTCATAGATGTAGTTTCCCCAAATTTTAGTTCTTCAAGCAAGTGTTTGAGCCATATGAGCTCACATGTGGCGAAAGTCATGGCTCGGTATTCCGCTTCTGCACTTGACCGGGCTACAACACTTTGCTTTTTACTCTTCCAAGAAACCAAGTTATCCCCAAGGAAAACACAATACCCCGTTGTAGACCTCCTATCAATAGGAGATCCTGCCCAGTCAGCATCTGAGTATCCAATTATTCGAGTATGACCCTTGTCTTCATACAAGAGTCCTTTACCTAGTGCGCCTTTGATATATTTTAAGATGCGGATGATTGCATCCCAATGACCTTCACAAGGGAAGTTGAGAAATTGACTTATTACACTGACTGCAAAGGAAATGTCAGGACGTGTGACAGTAAGATAATTCAACTTTCCAACTAGTCTTCTATATCTTTCTGGATCTGAGAGAGGCTTCCCCTGTTCTGGCATAAGCTTAGTATTAGGGTCCATGGGAGTATCTACCGGTTTGGTCCCCATCAAGCCGGTTTCTACTAAAATATCCAACGCATACTTTCCCTGAGAAATCACAACACCTGAACTAGATTATGTCACCTCTATTCCTAAGAAGTAGCGAAGTCTTCCAAGATCTTTTGCTTGGAAGTGATGATGTAAGTGTTGTTTTAAGATAACAATGCCAGTGTGATCACTTCCTGTGATGACAATGTCATCAACATACACAACCAAGTAAATACACCAGGAGGTAGAATGGCGATAGAAAACAAAATGATCCGCCTCACTCTGAGTCATCCCGAATGCTTTTACGACAGTACTGAATCAGCCAAACCATGCTCTTGGGGATTGTTTAAGACCATACAGGGACTTCCAAAGCCAACAAACCAATCTTGAACACTCCCCCTAAGCAACAAAACCAGGTGGTTGCTCCATATATACTTCTTCTATAAGATCACCATGGAGGAAAGCATTCTTGATATCCAACTGAAAAAGAGGCCAATGACTAATAGCAGCAATGGAGAGAAATAGGCGTACAAAAGCCATCTTAGCCACCGGGGAGAAGGTATCACCATAATCAAGGCCAAAAATCTGAGTATAGCCTTTGGCCACCAAACGAGCTTTCAGACAATCAACAGAACCATCTGGACCAATTTTGACTATGTAGACCCACCTACATCCGACCACTGTCTTACCGGAGGGAAGAGGAACAAGATCCCAAGTTCCACTGCTTTGTAGTACACTCATTTCGTCAACCATGGCTTGTCGCCATCCAGGATGGGACAAAGCTTCACCTGCATTTTTAGGAATGGCAACAGAAGACAAAAAAGACACACCAATATAATGGGAAGGTGACAGACGATGATAAGACAAGGCAACATAATGAGGAAAAGGATTACGAGTGGAACGAATACCTTTACGGATAACAATAGGGAAACTATTATCAGTGGGCGGAGCCGCAGGAGATGGAGAAGTTGGATCCAAAGGTGAGTCAGATAGGACTTCATCAGCTGGAACCTCCAGAGCAGGACGGGGCCGGCGTTGATATACTGAAGAGGACGAGGTGGATTGGTTGGGATATCGACGACCACCGGAGACTTATTAACACACCCCTTTACACTCAGGAATGAAACGGATAAATACGGGTGGCGTAAGACTTATTAACACACCCCTTCGCACTCAAGAATGGAGTGTAGATGAATACGGGTGGCTTGTGGGTCTTATAGAACACCCCCATACTCAAGAATGGAGCGTGGACAACATGGGTGACCCAACAACGGATCTAGGATAGGCTCTGATACCATATTGAAAATAAAGAAACCGAGAGGCATTGGATGAATTCCGTGTATTTGAAAACATATCGGAGTAGCCTTTTTATAATAGCAATGTAATAAATACAGGATCAAAATACAATCATATACAATCAATCCTAATTACATATTTCTATATTTACAATATTCTAACAGAAACCTTGCTGCTGGCTCAGGAAGCACGGATTAAGAAGAACCATGCCTCAATTACATATCCACCTTCTCAATCTCGCACATGGACCTCCATCATCCAAATACCCAGCCACTAGAGAATTCATCACTTCAAAACACACCTCAACCTGGTTCTACGAACTATCAAATTTGTAAGGAGGGTCACCTCCTCCTCAGGCTGGGTATTCATCACAAAACAGCCAGGGACCACAGTATTCGTCCTCAGTTAGGTGCTCACACGATAGCGGTGGCTTTCGTCCTTGTGGAGACAGGTTGGCAGACAGAGTGGTCAAGGTCATAACCATCTTCAATGTCAGATCTAATATCGTGTTGGCCATGATGCACTTAGTTGCTATCACCATCATAATTCTGCAAACACAGCTCAAGTGTATCAGCAACCTCCTCCACCTCACAAACCTATGTTCCCTCCACCACACCAGCAATATGTTTATGTTGTACCTGTCTTAACCATCTTCAATGTCAGATCTAATATCGTGTTGGCCATGATGCACTTAGTTGCTATCACCATCATAATTCTGCCAACACAGCTCAAGTGTATCAGCAACCTCCTCCACCTCACAAACCTATGTTCCCTCCACCACACCAGCAATATGTTTATGTTGTACCTGTCACTCAGGCTAGCCAATGTCAGCCAAGGGCTCCTCATGCCCATGCTCACTTAGTCCCTGGCCATCCTGCTCAACCAAATTCAGTGCCCGCTGCATACACTGTTGAGGCTTCTTCTGCATCTCGACAATGGAGTACTGTTCTTAATCAAGTTTTAAAGCTGTTTAATCTGCCTATAGTAGATCAAGAAGCCTCAGATTTTGTGTAGCTTGTTGCCAGGGTAAATCCCATCATTTGCATGCTCCCTGGTCTACTACAGTTTATTCACAGCCGATACAATATTCTATGATCCCCATGGTCTCCTAGTGTGACTATTCCTATTATTTCTCCCTTGTTGATGCACACACGGTATACATGGATCTAATTTTTTCATGCCAAATCTGAAACTCTTAGTGTGTTCAAGCAATTTCAATTTCTAGTTGAGAGATAACTTAATACTTCCATCAAAGAAGTACAAACAGATGGAGATAGAGAGTTCCATCCCTTTACTCGCTACCTAGCTATCCTAGGTATACATCACTATATCCCTTGTTCTCATGCACGTCATCAAAATGGAGTTGTGGAGTGTAAATGTCATCATATTATATCCTATCTCTGTCCCTTAATGTAAGAGCCTCTTGAGAAATTTCTTTGGTCCTTCATATAAGGACCTCATTAAAAAGTCAACAACATTAATTAATTTTTAACCAAAACTATATTAACTATTTTTAAAAAAAAAAAACTGGAAGTAGTTGAGAGTTTCTTATATTAAAAGGAGGAGGTAGTATATGAGAACAATGGGATGCTGTACTTCACATTTATGTAAATAACAGAATACAATTCAGTTTCATATTTCCCTCTCTTTCTCTCTCTACTTTCTACTTCTCTCACTGATATTAGATTAGAATACATATGGAAATAATTCATTATAAATTAAGTGAACTAAATATTAATTAGGAAATTTATTAAATTAAAAAACCAGGATATACAAACTTGCACATGAACAAAATTTAGTACGTAGAGTTTGGTAAAATTATTGGAGTATAACAAAGGCTACACTGACCTGCAACTTTTTAGTTGAATAGTCTGCAGGATTGGCTTGTAAAAACTTTGTAAGAACAGATCTGTCCGCATTTCTTGATTGAAAAGCAGCAGCATCAGTCCCAAACCAATCTGAGTAGTCAGGACAAAAAGAACTTCCAACACACTCTAGCAATGCTTTGATTTGCTGCAGAAGCATTTCAAACCACAATTATTGAATTACTCTAAAGTCCATCAGGATTTGTATGTTCTTGTTTTTTCTCCTAACAGAGGCCACATTTCCTGCTTGATAGGGTTCAATTGTTATCTCTCCTAGAATGTGTTATAAGCTACATTGAAAGGATCCATAACTGCCTCTAGAATTGCAATAGTACTACGTCTAATCAATTTCATGCACCATACCTGCTTTTCATCAGATCTATTTGCTGCACAAATTTCCCTTAGATTTGGTCCAAAATCAATGGCCACTGAAGTGAAATGAAAAATCATACATTATTTTAAATTGCAATATATACTTTGACTAACAGACAGGAGTACCCAGTATGCAATATATACTTTGATATACTTTACCAGTTAAGAGTACAAAGAGAATGAAATGATCATTGATATTAAAATAATGACGATATGTTGATGTGCTCATAAAAGCAAGAGGCTATTCCCTATTTATATAAATTATGATCATAAATGATTAGAAAAATAAATCAAAATAAAATGAAAATATGATAATTAATCCTAAGGGATATTCTAGAAAGAAGGAAGCTAATACTAGGGAATAATATAAAATATTAACAGACATAATAATATAATTTCATATATTCTAACACTCCCCCTCAAGCTAAAGCTTTAAGCCTTAGCCTGTTACAAAATAAACCCTTTGAACAAAATAAATTAAAAAGTAAGATTTAAATATGTTTTTGATCCCTATAAAATAAGGTCTTTGATTTTGGTCCCTATAAAAAAAATTCTTTTACAGACCCTCTTATATTTAATATTTAGTTTTTAGTCCCTACTTTGTTAATTTTTTTATATGGGTAACTAGATTATATGTTAGTTTATTCAAATAGTTCTGACGTGTCCAAACAGGTTAAATTACAGTTTTTAGCAATTAAAATTACTTTCAAAATTATTAGAAAATAAAATTGCTGAGGTTTTTCATAACCAAAAACTGTATTTTACCGTTTTAACAATTAGTTGGACATTTGTCAAAACCATCTGAACAAATTAACGTGTAATTTAGTTACTTATACCACTAATTAACAAATCCAAGTTCAAAGTAAAGACTCAAAACAAAATATTCAATATAAGAAGGATGTAAACGAAAAATATATTTTATAGGGACTACAATCAAAAGACCCTTATTATAAAGAGACCAAAAACATATTTAAGCCAAAAAAAAATTAATTAAGACAATTGTCATAGGTCAATTGCTTTCAGTAGATTCATAGAACCAGGCTAATTCCTCTAGAAATGTCATGGGTTAAGCTCATATATCTAGGAGAGCCACAATGCCAAATCGATGACTCTAGGACAGTCACTAGAGCAATTGATACTTCTGGTAAGGTCATAGGGGAGAAATTGATTTGTGGGAAAGTCACATAGTCATGCTCATAGCTCTAATGTCTCTGTTAGGATCAGATCAATGTCTCAAGTCTCAACAGATATTTAATACATGGGTAAAACTAAATAAGGAAACACATACTAACAAAATTTGATCAAAAAAAAAATAATCAAAAGAAGGATGAAGACTAAAAAATTTGACACACTGAAATTGTACGATGAGAGCTAAAAAGAAAGTGGTCAGAATAAAGAATCACAACCAAAGGAGGATTAAATTCTGGACAAACTTCCAAAAATAGAGCAAATTGAAAAGAAGAATCATGACAATGAAGTAGTTCCAAAGTTGAGGGAACTCCACAACAGAATTGTGACTGGATAAGTCACAAAATGGTGCCACTATGATACCATGTTGAAATTATGAGGTTTTCGGTATAGAAGGAGTTTGAAAAAAAAAAGAATGAAATGATAATTAATATTGAAAGAATTACAATATATATTGATGGGCTAATAAAACCTAGAGGACTATCCCCTACTTCATTTATTACAATTTACGATCTTATCTAATTAGGTAAATAAGTCATAATAATAAATGAATGATGCATAGTAGTCAATCCCAAAATGCGTCTCGTCACGGCCGACCTTAAAAATGGGATCACGGTGTCATGGAGCAAATCACGGACACTATTTTACAATATCACAGGGTAAAAAACATATATCTGTATATATAACTATATGCTAAATTTTTTATAAAAAAGATAAACGCATAAAATTTTAAATTAATTTTATGTTATTTCCTGATTTCTATGACACCTTTTCCCAGTCTCTTTTTTTTTTTTGTTAAATCCTTTTCCCGTTCTCTTAATCCACCCTAATGTGCTATAAAACAAAACCCACCTCTTCCCATTCTCTTAACTCCAATCTACCGAGCTAAAAAACAAAATTCACCTCTTCCCATTCTCTTAAATCCAATCTACTGACAAAGAAGAAAGCTTAGTCAGCCACTGTACCATGCATGCGGGGGAAACAACCCTTGCTAGAGATTGCAACAGAGCTCGCCAGAGATGAGGGAAGAGAGGAGATAGAGCTCACATTGTGAGTGAGGAGGCATAGAGATGCATGAGAGAGGGTTGTATTTGCCAGAGATGATGGGTCGCAGTCATCAGAGAAGTGGGTTGCTGAGAAAGAAAAAGGAGAAGAGAGAGAGAGGGTTGTGGGCTGTGAGAGGGCACAGCAGATGTTTTCGCGGCGCGACTGGTCTTTCAAGCAGAGGGACTGTGGCGCAATCGTGGCCACAAAAACACAATTTGACTACTATGGAATGTTGTAACTAACCCTAATGGGTATTGTAGAAATAAGGAAACTAATCTTTAGAGAATAATCTAAGATATTATATGATATTACCGTATATGAATATACAATTTCATATATTCTACCAATTACATTCGAATAAGGTCCCATTTTGCTTGTTATTATAATCAGTTTCTCCAGCACACAGCACACTTGGACTTATTATATGTTCTTTGATCTTGAGACATCATGTTTGTATCATCTATTTCAACTATCAGGCATATATGACATAGCATAACATGAATATATTTATGATCAATAGTAAGAAATAACATGACCTTCAACTAAGAAAATTATAGAGTAGCAGGCACAAAATATTTATAGAATCATTATGCATACCTCCATCGGCAGGTGGAGGAGGAAATTCTTTTAAAATTTTCTCTATATGGCTTGAACTCTCATGACTCACAAGTCGGGCCACAACACCCTCTAAAATTTCACCTTGGGCTTTCACATGATCTTTTGAACCTGAAGTTATGAAAATATATGTAAATAAGCAGTGAATTTGACAAATAGCACAAATAAAAATATATAGGTGGTTAAATGAGACTAAAAATAAAATGAAATACTGAACTTAGTTATTAAAACACACATTTTATGTTTATAGATTGAATTATTTGACACCAAAATGAATCAATAGTTGATTATAGATTTTCTTGTTTTGAATTTTTATTCTTGATAATGAGGTAATCTCTTATCATATTTTATTCTTTCTTAAAACATATTTTTATTATATGTTGTATAAGTTAAATATTTTTCCCTTGTATAGCTTCAGGATCCAACCCTGAACATAACACAGTGAATGACATTGAGAATTAAAAAAACAAGAACCATAAACCAACTGCATTTCAAAACATTACATCACAATAGAACTTCAAAAAGAATATACAAGTAGAGTAGGAGTTCAGGCATTCCTTTAGCAAATACAATCACTACTCACAAACCACCTGAAGTTGACTTCAGAAAGATATTAGTCTATGGTGGAAGTAGAGAAGCGAGAGTGAGACCAGGAAGTCTACATTACAGCTTTATGGACAAGCATGAAACTACCAAAACACTGTTTGCATCGTAAGTGGGGGTTCAGCAATCAGTGTGATGAGACTCAAAAACAATGATAAAACATTCACATAGCCAAATTTATGGCATCAAGAGAGGCAATGAATTCATCCTATCCCTCCATCCCTTTTGAGGGCTTCCATTTGTTTCTCCATTGAGCCAAAGTATTTCAAATGGCTTGCAATCGAATACCATTTATTTGGAGAATAAATAATGCAATAGGCATGAGACACAGCAAACTTAGATGAACCCTGATAAGCTTAAAATTTTAACCTGGTACAGAGATGTCTGCAATTTCATCAAGAGCCTTGCATACAGATGTTGCAGTACCCTCCTCACGTAAGGCATCATAAGCAGCAAAGAATGAGGTGGCTGATTTTCTACATGTACCCATGAAAGCAGAACGGTTATGTTCATGAAGATTTGAAGCATATATATTAATGATAAAAATCCAAGTCAAAATGGATAAAATAACAGAAGAAAGAACACTATCGAGTAAAATAATAAAATTAGGTCAATAAATAGAATTATAATAGTTATTCAAAATATACTTAGAATATAACCAAGAAAATCTTCCAAAGAACAAGAACCGTGAGAAACTTGTACCCTACAGGATAGATCACCCAAACTGAGCTCTCCATCAAAAAGTTTTACCATCATGTAAAGGAAAGCAGAGTCACTGCTTTTTTATGAAGACTCTAAAAGGAATATCAATACATCATATTTTAATAACAAACTCATACAAAACGTATTCATTTTGAAAGACAAGTTGGTTCTTCAACATAAGTAAAATGGATCGACTGCATGTGATGTAACTCTGGTCATTTCAGTATATCACCATTTTAAAGAAACCAGAAGAAATATCATATATCATATTTACATTATTTGTAAAATGCCGAGAAATAATTAACCTCTATTTTCTTAATAATAAAAAACCCAGATGTTCACCTTGTTGAAAACAACCACACATGATTTGTTGGAAGACGCCATTTTCGACAGAAAGCAATTATCTCAGGAGTTGAATAGAACTTTGGCTTTCCCTTGCCCAGTTCAGCAACGGCTGTAACTACCACTGCTCGGATTAAGAAAAGCTGGTGAATATATGATATAAAAGAATTTTATGCAAAACTCCAACATGAACAGCTTTGAACAGGAATATCAGAAATTATTCCTGATATGGAATAATTTCTGATATTATATGATATGAAAGTTTCATGATTTAGAGTTTTCTCTAGGGTTGAGAGTTTATAAGGGAATGAAGTTCCTACATATATAATGAAACTCCCGACCCCAAAGAAAACCATGACTCATGAAACTCCGTATTACACTCATGGTAGATAGTGGATCAGAAAGATACAACAATTACCAAAAGATCTATGACGGGTGGACTATAATTAAAACACACATTACATATGAAAAATATGTAATCACATCTATAAACATACAGCTTAGTATATTCATCTCTATAATATTCCTCAACAACTGAAATCTGTCATAACCATAAACACAAATATTTAAAATTTTATGCATAATATTTGGCCTCATTTTTGTTGAGTTGAGGGGAAGTAAAATTCATCCTGCATTGAACAATAGTTCGAATTTTATGTTCTGATTTGAAGCTATAAACCTATATTGTTGAAAATGCCAAGAATCTTCTTGAACCAATCAAGTAAGAGAAATTTACCATAATCTTCTTGGGGCCTCTGTCCATGGTCTCCAAGAACAGCAGTGACTAGTTCCATTGATATGCACAAACGGTTTCTCTGAAAGAGAAGAGAAGGTAATGATAATGTTCATTTCTTGAGCCTAAGCACCAATTAAAACTAGGAATTAAATAAATGCATTAACAGAATCCTAGACTAGTATCAACTTATAGTTACAAAGTTAATGCAATTCACAGCCACATGAACTGAACAGGGCATGTCGGAAGAGGAAGAAAGATGTATGTCAAAATTATACAAAAAAATATAATAAAATTGCGCCCTTCAACAAACAAGAGGCACATGTTGATAGACTATCACAGTTATCACAGGCTAATTATTTGTACATTTTGAACATCAATCCTGCAAATGATCAGAAGGCACAACTTAAAAGAAAAACGTGGGGGACTTTCAGCTGATAAAGATTGGAAAGTAACGTATATTCAAACTAAGGTATCTTTAAATAATTTTCCTCAAGCTGCCATTAATTGAACAAGGACACTCACCCTCAATTTTGCAGAAAAAATATAGCAACCTCAAACTCAATTTATTACAACAATGATAAAGAAATTTTTAAAAATTTAAAAAATTCCTTTATTTTCTAATTTTATGACCAGAACATTCACAACCAAAATTGGTCCATCCTTAGAGATGCGTTTGCCAACACTACCACTTAATCCTAAAGATGCTATTAAAGTTGATCCTTCTTTACATTTCATTTATAAGTTCACCTCAAGAAAATCATTAAATTCAGCCTGTTTTTTTGAAGCTTCAGTTCCCCAGGCCTCACGAAACATCCGTCCAAGAACAAATACACCAACAGCAGTATATCTGCTCAGAAAAAAGATAGTATCATTATCAATAAATAACAAAAAGTATCTCAATAATAAAACAAGAAAAATAAAGTAGTTTTTTCAGAAAATGGAAAACCGCAGCAATCAGATTCATAGAAAATCATTTATGTATGGATGAAAATATTTCATTGGCTGAATTATTGCATGAGCATTATTCAAAATCAAGGAAATGGAAAACTTCAAGCATAAAATAAATAAGAAGGGAACAAAATCTGCCACGTGCATACATATTTCTAAAACTGTTTTTTGCATAAGCTCCACCCTCATGGCCCGCATACATAAAAAGAGAACCGGAGTGCTTAAGTGAAACCTGCTCATACAAGCCAGTAGAAAAATAAATCCACCACCGTAACTCAATCAAATCAAATTCATCAAACTAGTAGTTTATTTAACCCAATAAAACTACAAAATTTATGTAAGGTTAATACAATCGCCATACCTCTAAAGTAGCCAAACCTTTTGACACCAGCTCAATCATCCTGGTCCGGATCTACAGGCGAATAGAACAACATATACAGATAAGTAAAAATTGTAAAACTATACATGAATAGGTAATTACAAGAAGGAGAAAATGATCTTGTTATCCAGAAAAAATTATTATTATTAGTTATATATATAAAATCAAAGTAAACAAAAAAGGCACAAAAACCAAAGTCAAATACAGCCAAGTAAAATAAATTTACTCTTCAATATTGTTCCTGAGAAATTAGAACTAAGCATAACAAAATCATGTCACTGCTGAGACCATTCTATTAAAGTCAACGTTCAAAAATACCATGATTCCTTCATTCATAAGAGAACTTGTGGTGCTAGGAAACGAGCAAGGTCATATCAGCTAAATGTTACAGTGTTTTGCACAAGAGAAATGAACACGTCTTAATTGAAGGAGACAAAAGCTCCTTCCTGGAATTGTTCGTTGCTTCATTCCATCCTCCCTGTATCCTAAAATCTTACACTCCAGAAGCTTCCATAAAAGTCATGCCTAATTGTCTATAACTATAACTATAACTATCCTAGAAGGCTAAGATTTAACATTCTTCAAATAAAATGCATAGAGATTGCGTAACATTAACACATTCCGTAACAGGAAAAAAGCATGACAAAAATAACATACCTCTTGATCCGATTTTTCATTTTCAAATTTGGGGTAAAACGTTGCTCTAACTTGTGAGCGCGAGTACGTGGATTTGTCCACAGTGAAATTCTCCAACAAACTACCGCTAAATAACTTACTCAAACAACCAGTGCCATTACTGTTTTTAGTTGAAGCCGCGTTTGAATCAATCCCTACTCCATTCACCGTCGCTTTACTCGCCGGCGCATTTTCAGCTTCAGTTACAGAAGCACCACTCGCAGTTCCATAAGATTTAGGTTTCCAAATCGCAACTGAACCTTGTGCACCGGTTTTCACGCCGGTTTCACCAATTCGCATTCCGGCGAGTCTATTAGCAACAGTTTCAGCTGCATCTCCAGTAGCTGACGACGGTCCCTCAGCTTTCGCTTTCTCTTTCCATTTTCGCTGCAAAACAAACATCAATCAATTCGATAAAAAGTAATAAATAATAAAATCAGAGGCGTTTCCGGTTTTCATTCTCGAAACTGGCACCGATGAAGAAAGAATTGATGAACCGTGGAATTGAAGGAGAGGAAACGTATTCGGTGAGTTATGGAAGGGGATAGGGTTACCTGATTGCGAGGCATTGGTGAGAGAAAGGATGGTAGGGGGCGGAAAGGGCGAGCGAAGGGGAGGAAAAGGAAGGTTCTGGAATTGGAGGAAGAGAGAGGGAACGCGTGGGAGAGAGTGCAGAGAAATCTCTGCGGTGCCGACATCCAAGTGAGGAAGATTGATGAGTTATATATAGGGAGAGGTTCGAGAAGTTGTAGAGTAGAAGTAGAAGGGAGACCCGGTAGTAGAGGGGAACTAACGTGGGCTACTGGGTTTGGTCGAGGTGCAACGCAAACGCTTCACGCCGTGCATGCCCCTAAACTGGAGTGAGGGACACCGATTTTAACTCGGAACTCCACGTGTTTGTTAAATTATCTTAGCAACGAATCTCGTCTTATTTACTACTCCATCGGAAATGAAAATAATTAATAAAAAGAAACTATGATGTATTTTCAGTAAAACTAGAGAAAAGCTTAGTTGAAAAGCAGTTCAAAAAGATGATTGTCTAATATAAGGTTTGAATAAAACCGAAATTAAAAATTTGTGAAAACATAAGAACTAAAAACATGTTTAATCTCTTTTTATTTCTTCAAGTATTACCATTAAATGGAATGATTTACTTATCTCTTCCTAAAATTGAATTTATGTAAAGTGGTTGTTGGATAATAATGAAATATTTCACCATAGACGGTTAAATGTTTGATAAAAGAAAATGGTAAAAAAATGTTTGATTAATTTAATTATTATAAAGACAATATAAAATAATATCTTCAATTATTTTAACACAATTTGTAAATTTTTATTTATCGTAAATGATTTTTAATCTTAAAGATTATAACGTATCAACATAATTCATTTATTTTTTATTTATGGTATATATTATAAAAAAACAATTCATATATTATACCCAATTATATTTTTGGTTTTGGTACAATCTCAGTTCTTAAATATAAGTAAAAAATAATTGGTTAACTTTATCTAATATTTACATATTAAAAAATATATTTTTTACTATAATATCTGCGGCATCCCTTATTAATTTCACACATTTATCTCGGGGTTTGGTAAAATGAAGTAAATTTTTCGTGTTTAACAGAAACATAAGGGTTATCATAATTAGAAACCATTAAAATTTCAAAATTCAACACTAGGAGTTCTGTAATCAATTACAAGGGCCCAAGTAATCAATTACACAAACCTGGTAATCAATTACAAGACCCTCTAGTAATCATCGATAGCAGGTCTATTATGCAAAATTATGTAGAAATTCAACCTGGAACTAACTTTTGGGTCTTCTAATTTAACTCCAAATGACACCAAATTTTGTCACAAGTATATTCACACTAATTAAAACCTATCAGGGGCTGTCCCCACTTAAAATTCTAAGAAATGAAGAAAATATCCAGAATGCATTTAAATCATTTTCTAAGTCATTATGCCTTACATACCTAACCTAAACACTTCCAATTTGGATAATATGACATCTCAAGCACATTCCTATACCACATAAAGTTGTACAATCGGTCCAGAAGTCCTAGAACCTCATGAATTCAAATGTCACTTACTCAGTTGCTTAACATCACCTAATTTGCATAGTTTAACCTTACCATACCATTCCAGCATACTATTACATATCAATAAACAACCTAAGCATTTGGCAAATCAAATTAAACACTCCAAACTAATCCATAACTATAGTTGTCTTTCACTACACCACATCTCATATACACATACATATGCATTGATAATGTTAACCCTCATGCTTGCCAATCTTCACATTCAATATCACAAAATAAGTCTGCATATAGCGCCTGTACATAAACCACCTATAGGCATCATAATCATTTATCAACTATGCACAACATACACATATCATAATATATAGTCAAGGCCATTACGGCTAACAAAACTCGAGTCACGCTAAGCATATACATATACATGTACAACACCACCATAAGACTCGGCAAAATAACGCCATTCACATCAAAATCATCAATCACATAGTTGTTCTCATGGCATTGCATCAAACCCCACACACTTCAAGCTCACCAGGTGGCATCATCATCACCCTCTTGAAAATTCGCTGAAAACCACAAGTTGAGGCATGACTAGCAATTAAAGCAGTAAACAGAAATTACCACATGGTCGTAATCAATCACCACACTTACAACAAACAACTCAACACAAGATTTGAAGTAATCATAACTAATAACCAAAACCACACACATACTCACAACAATTAAGCATTTAAGTTTTCCAAAACCAATTCAAACATTCATCCTCAAACACATTAACCACAAGGCTCTTATAATCATAATCATACATCTCCAATATATCATTGATACTCCATTACTATATATAATTCAAAAAAATTCCAAATGTATGTATAGATGCCATGAACTTTGAAAATCAATTATTTCAATGCATAAAAGCATGCTATATGGATCTGTCTTAAACAATGACAAATCATAGTGTCAAGGATAACTCACTTAGTGAATCGTAGCACTATAAGCGGTGGTACCCTGAGTAACCACACAATGAATCGTAACGCTATAAATGGTGGTACTCAAGAATTGCTCAATGAATCGTAACACTATAAACAACAGTCTCATCAGCAAATCATAGTATCGGGCGAATCGTAGGGCCAATAAATGCATATGCATATGCATATGATGTGAATCTTAGCGCATATAAATAATTCCAATTTCTGGCATCATAACCTAACTTCACTAAACCATTTCGTAATTTTAATTCAACAATCATCATTCATCATAATTTGCTACGAGGGCCATTCAATATCAAGTCACCTCAATTTCTACCAATCATTGGCATTTATCACACAATTAACAAAACATGTCTAGCATGTATATCCAACATCATGGTTAAAGGCACACCCAAATTCATAGCAACATCACATATAAACAATACCCCTAAAATTTTAATTCTGGATGTTATAATACCTCTCATTAGAAGTTCCTAAGGGGTTTCAAGCATATGTTTGATTTGTGTTCACATTTCTTGTTTTCAACTTTAATCACAAAATTTTTATCATATTTATTGTTTTAAAAAATTTATACATAATAGAAATGAAAGTAGGAAATGGATATGGCAAATAAAAAAAAAGTTATTTTCATTATTTCCTATACCAAATTTTAAAAAAGGAAACAAGATGATAATTTTTTAATTAAGAATGAAAAAAACAAACTCCAACGTGGTCTTTTTAACCTCTCTATTCAAGATTAAATGACATATTAAATAATGACATTCTAAGAATATTTTTATATTTAATAAATTAGAGTTAGTTAGATTTATTTAAATTTTTACAAAGATAAATTTTTATTGTATTTTATATTTAAGAACAGATGTAGTATTACATTAATAACTGTGTAGAGGCCCGTTTGTTTAAGCTTATTAAAAAAGTGATTATAAAAAAGTGATTTCTTTATAATCATTTTTTTAATAAGCAGATCAGAGTTGCTTCTTAAAATAAGCTGAAATCAGCTTATTTTTAACTTCTGCTTATTTTTGAAACTTTAAACAAACATATCAAAATTTAAAATAAGTGCTTTTTTAATTAAAAAAACACTTATCTCTTAAAATAAGTTTAAACAAACAAGTCCAATGTGATTTTTAATCTAACGACCTACTTTTTATATTTAGTTTTAAACGCTGAGATGTGTGTTTATGTGTTATTAGTTAATTTTATAAAAAAATTACAAATTTATCAAAAAAATTATATGAAGGTTAAAAGTATATTTTAAATTTTTAGTTTTATTTTAAAAAATATATATATGTGTGTATATATCTATATTCATAATTTTTTAATTATATAAAATGATATTTATAATATTAAGCACACTTTTGTTATAGCTTTTATTATTATTTTAATAAGCATTTTCAGATACAATTATTTATTTTTTTCCTTTGGATATGCAACATCTACTGCTAAAGCTATGGGATCTCAATTCAAATTTTAAGAAATGTTACTCCATAAAATCTTGATAATGAGAATTTTATCCCCCTGAAAATCATGTTTAGCTTGATATATCATAAAAAAAAAATCTACATTTGAGTAATGTATAGTTAGGGATGGAAATGGACAAGTCAGACCGGGTTTTGAAAGGTCTGAACCTGACCTACATCAAAATTTCAAGGCCTGAATCTGGCCTATTAACCCATTTTTTAAGGTATGATCAAGCCTGTTTGAAGGTCTGACCCGTTTAAAAGTCTGTTTAAAATGTCTGTTTATAGTGAAACTTTTAAAAGACCAAAACCAACCTAAAAAAAATTGTGTTCTATTCCCTCCTAATTTTTTTAAAATTGTAAACTTGTAATGTTAATTTATATTATATAAATATAAATATGTAATATATATTATTTTATGTTATAAATATATTATATATATAACTAATTAATAATTTATCTAATTAAATAGGCCGACCTGTTGGGCTTCAAAGACTTTTTAGAAAGCCTATACACTGACCTATTTAGTTAAAAAGACCTTTTTAAAAACCTAAGTCTGACCTTCTAACCCGACAAGTCTGACCTATGTAGGCTTTAAATGAGCCGGGCCATAGGCCCCCGACAGACAGCCTGACTCATTTCCATCCCTATGTATAATGTAACAAATAATAAGATAACTAACAATAATCATAAATTTTAATAGCTGAGGATAAAATGAGTTTTTATCACAATTTTTAAATTAATTTAATCCAAACACACTCTTAATTTCTAGTGATATAAATATATAATAATAAATGCTTAAATATATATTCATTTCCCATAAATGTAGTTAAACTTTGCTTAATCATCCCAACAAAACTTTCTACGTTTGTTTCTTACACAATTTTTAAATGTTTTAAAATTCTCTTTATATATACTTAGTGATAATGGGCAACATAACATGCATATAAATATATCATAAGTCATTTTTAAGTTGACTTATGACATAATATATTTAAAGGTTTTATTAACCTCTAGAGTATAAACCATTAAAAATAACAATTTTGTAAATAAAATGACAGACATAAAATGTTTTCTACCCTAAATTTTGTGAATATCAAAACTAACAAAATCATATGCTACTTTAGCCCAAAATACATGCTGCACAAATGCTCTCGTCGTTCCGGTGGAAAAAATGCATTATCTTTTTCATATTTCATGGTTGCGAATTCAGATGAACTCGAATTGTGTATACGACTAGTATCAAAGGCAAGTTTTGTATTTCAGTTATGATGAATTGGGAATGGGAAGGCAACCGTGGAAGTTGGTGAGTAAAGGAGGACTCAAATTACATATTTGTAGATAAGACCAGTTCAACAGCCCGAGGGGGGGCGGTGCTAATTTTATTCTCTTTCCTATACTGCTCCATTGGAGATGAAGCAAAACTATTGAGGTATTTACATCATAAATTGTGATGTTCGCGCACAAGAATGGGGAAAGAAAAGAGCATTTTTGTCCTGTTATGTGTACTTCTAGTTTGTAGCATAATCACCATCGTTTACTACTTCTTGCTGTTCAATATTGACTTCTAGGGTTTGATCTACTTCTAAAGAAATGCTCAGTGGGCCTTGTGGGGTTCCGAAAAGTGTAGTGAATATCTGTCTGTGGCATTCATGACAAAAGTAGATATAGGTAAAATGACCTTCATAAGGGAGTTTATGTACTGCAGCTCCAGGAAGTACACGGTGCACAAAATCAGTCATTGTTGGGGGAACCACTTTATCATCCATTCCCTGTTAAAATTGCACTCGATAAGTCATATACCACCCACAAAAATAAGTCAAATAATGGTGAAAATAGAATTAGAGCATGAAAAACTGCAAATAAATATAGTTTTTCTTTTCTTTTTTTCATTTACTTGAAACGTAAGGCTCTTGATGATTATACAAGAAACATGTAAAGACTTAAATTTAGTTATCATCTAATCATGGATGACATCTACTTGAAGGAACGATCATACATGCAACTTGCAAGGCGTCTTCTTCACAATTTCATGATGAAAAATGCACCTTGCATTCTGTCTAGCAGAATTCATTACCAGACACCGCAAGACAACAGCAGAAGTCCAACACAACAGCATCAAATGGGAGCGACGAAAATTTGCATGGTAATTCCTAGTGTAAGAATACACTTTTAATATTTTTATTTAACTTACGCTGATGTATCCGTATCATATATTATCAAATATTTTCCATATTTGCATATCATATCAGCTGATAAATGTTTTGGTTGAAGTTGGTACTCTATGATTTATATAAATGAACCCACATGCAGGGGTGTCGAGGAATAAAAACATAGATGCACTCACTTGCCATATGTGTATAGGGCCAAGAAATCCCGTATATTCCTCATTTTCAGTGAACATTGATTTGAGCCAATTGAGGACATCACTACTCTTTTTTCTCTTCTGCAGCTTGAGCTCTGAAAGGCTGAAACCCCAATTTGTGACCTGCAAAGCAGCTTCCTCCACAAAAGGTTTTGCATTTCTTTGTCTGATTGATTCTTCCACATCCCTTTGCCAGAATTCCTCATATATTGGATCTTCCATCAGTGCTTTATCCTGAAATGGACATTGATATCTTCCATGAACCAATATAAAAAACGCATATTAAAGACATAACTGTTGGGAAAGCAGAAGCCCTCAGAAGAACCTGCTTTCGGAAACACAGATTTTACATTATGCATAATTAGTTATGTTAGTGAGCTTGGGCTCTGAGAATTCAAATAATGTCTAAAATGTCTTATTGCTATCAATTTCAACTAAAGTTCAGTAATAATTTATGAATTAAAATCCTGGGTATTTGAGCAATGTCAAATCAGAACTGAATCATATTTAAACATGCCAACAATTTTCTTCAGCAATTATATAAGGTCCTCTCTCTTCCACATGTTCTTGAGTTACCAACAATCAGTTGCAACTCTAATGCTTAATCCATCTTATAGGGAACAAGTGACATACAAAAAGTGGATTTCAGTAGAAATGTTGAACACTTGAAGTCACGGATGGATGTTAAATATTAGGATTTGGCTCCTCTAAAGAAATGGGTATACTTTGGAGGATAATGTGCAGAATTTAAACCACTGATTTAGAAAATCAACAGTTAATTGTGATAAAATAAACATACATGAATGACAAACGATGAGCTTAAAATCTATCCCTTTGATTTTCTAATCAAGAGGTATAATGCCATACTTTATTCTTAGAAGTACATCACTTTAGAGAAGTCGAATTCCAAATACAAGAAGTGTTGATTAGAGATAAGTAAAGCTTCCCTTACCCTTTTCCCCAGAGATAATGACAGCCACTTATCAATCTGACCATGCTTTCCTGACAAGAAGCTACGCTTATAGAAGAAAGCAAGAAGTCTGGGAAGCCTCCGAGCTAAGAAGTACATGAATTTTCTTTTTCGTGTCCACTTATTCCAAGTTCTTCGTCTCTCTTCCTTTGTCATGATAGGATCATATGGGTTCACCATCGGAGCAAACATGGCAGCACCTGAGAGTTAATAGTATACACAACAGATCAATTTCACAATGTATGACATGATGCTTATTCTCGCTAAAATAAAACAGAGTTCCATAGCCGTGACACATATATGATGTGATATTTTTTCAAAAGTTCTTCCATCACTAAAAACATGCGAAACTTATTACAAACACTCTAAACAAGTCACTCAAGGGTTTTAGACGAGGAAGAAAAAGGGCCTAAATGAAATGTAATACGGTACACTAAAACATAAAGTAGGTGACGGTTGTAATTTAAAAAGTGATTGAACAAGTAAAAGCTCCAAATTTCGTTCAAGTTACAAGATTCAAAAGATGCATTGAAATAAAAAGAAAAACCAGCTAATACCTTCAAGTCTATCAGGAATGTATCTAAGTGCAGCCCAAGTATGCTTGCTGCCACTTGAGTAACCAACAACCCAAAACTTGGCCACACCAAGAGCATCTGCCAAAAGTGCCATATCTGCTGCTGAGGATTCCAGATTCCGTTTGGGATGGGGATCACTCTCACCAAAACCAGGAAGATCATACGTCAACAAACGAACACCAAACTCTTCCAGCAGCGAAGTCTTAACTCCAGGAATTCCTAATTTCAAAGATGAAGCCACTCAAAATTGTGTTTAAAAACAAACCTCAACCACACAAACACAAATTTAGCCTAAAACAACCTGCAAGCCGAGACGAAAGGAAACTATGAGGAGCAATAATTGAAAACCTAGCTTTGTCAGCCGAAACACCTTGCTCCTTATACGCCATGAATCTTCCATCCGGAAGCACTACTCTACTAGCACTAGGAGGATGCACAAACACTTGCTTCACCAGCACAGCACCCGAATTGTGCTCAACATTTACATACAAAGCTACAACCAAATCATCATAACACATCATATATCCAACAATCCAAACCTTCATAAACAAGATAACCAAACATCACACACACACACACAACATTAACTTAAAACACTAATTTGAATTTCATATCCTGATCTAATCTAAATAAGCTACTAAAAGTGAATTGCAAAGTATTAATTTCATACATACATACATATACATATGTATATATATATATATATATATATATATATATATATATATATATATGGAATTGAATTTAAAGTATACCTAAGAAGGCAACTAGGGAAACGAGGAAAATGACGGACCAAGCGTGGAGAGGATCTTTATCTTCGGGTAAGAATTGGTTGAAGAAACTCAATTTGGCGAGAAGCTTGGCGCAGGGTTCTCTCACTCTCTTCCCAATGTAGGAATCTCTACCTAAGTTTTTCACTATATAAGAATCCTCGTTCACTAAGCTCTGCTTCACTATGTCTCTGCAACCTTTTCCAAGCTCCACCGTCATCTCCGCCACACCAACCATGAACTCCCGAGCACACTCCTTAAACTTCACCCATTCCCCCCGATTCATCATGCTTCTCTCACAATCTCTCTCGATTCCCCAACTCAAACGATCACATTCTCGAAGACCAAAAAAAATGAACGATTATTGGCGAGGACAACCGCAGATTGGGCCAGAACTAAGGTTGGAGAAGGGGGCGCGAGAAGAAAACCAGGGGTGCAAATATTGAATGTAGTATTATTATTTTTTATTTAAAATACTCGAATCAGAATTAGACACTGTGCATCAGTTTTCCAATTTGATACTACTATAGAATAAGCTAAAATAGTTTTTTGACGGTTGATTTACCGTTTTATGATAACACAATATTAATTCTCATTTTTTACAATAAAATTTAGATATGTTCGATTTTTATAGGTCTGTGATGAAAGCACGGTATTATTTATATTTATATTTAGTTTGAAGATTTATTTATTGAGTGATACGTAGGTGGTAAATGAGGGTGAATTTATGAGGCCTTAATGTTGACAAAGAAATGGACCCAAAGGGAAATGACGAAGAAGAAGAAAATAAAAAGTGGTGCGTGAGAAAAATGGCAGCGCCTTTTGGTGGTTTGGAATTTAGATGGAGACGTTGTGCCCGCTTAACGGTTATTGGTCCTCTTGTTGCTAATTATTTATGTCTCAGACGATTACGAGATGTTTAGTTTTTAATTAGAAAAATGTAGTTAAAAAAATAGAAAAATTTAAATGTTGATATTGATCATTTACGTTATTCAAGATAGTTAAAACTCTGTTTGACTGTAAGATTATTTTTTAACTTTTCTTTAATTCCGTTCCGTTGTTTGGAACTGCGAACCAAACATTTTCTTAATTGCATTATAAAATACCTAGAACTAAATAATTGAAGAGAGAAGAATGTTACTATTGTTTGATTCATTGCTCCTAATATTTGCTTAAAATATTGGGGTTCTTTTTGGGGATAATGGGAAATGTGAAAAGGTTTTCATTTTGGTAGGGTTGAGGAGAGTGGTCTTTGCGGAGGAACGACGCTGAGTGAGGACTAGGGATGGCAAAACGGGCCAACGGGCCGGGCCGGGCCAAAGCCCGCATAGGCCCGTCCAAATACGGGCCGGGCCGGGCCGGGCCATAATAGGAAAACGGGCCAAAAACATTGGCCCGGCCCATTTTTTTATGGCCCGCGGGCCAAAACGGGCCAAAACGGGCCAACTATTTTATTTAAAAATATTATACAAACTATTTTTTATTTTAAATTTAAACTATTTTCAAATATTTTTTAAGAAAAATTAGAAATAAAAATTAGATTTCACCTTTCTAAAGTAAAATTTTTATAATTAATCTAATTTATTTCATTAAATGAAAACAATAAATACAAATAATTAAAATTTTAACTAACTAAATATTAATATTATACATATAATATATTAATATATATTTTAATAAAGGCCCGTCGGGCCGGGCCGGGCCAGCCCGTGACGGGCCCGTTTTTATATGGGCCAAAACGGGCCGGGCCTATTCGGGATAACGGGCCTCAAAGCTTGGCCCGGCCCGGCCCATTTTAACGGGCCAAACGGGCCAGCCCGCGGGCCAAGCCCATATTGCCATCCCTAGTGAGGACGTTGCACGGTTGGCCACGTGTAGAGTGTTTTGTAAGTTATCAAAGTGTATATTATTCTTTCAAACAAATTACTAATTTTAACTTTTCAAATAAGTCAAATTAAAAATCTATATTACGTGCATTTTGTCAAGATTTTTTTTTTCAAATTTTGTCATGGGTCAGTGTTTTATGTAATGCGGCCACATTTATTTCTCTTTTAAAATTTTAATATATCAATATCAATTTCATTAAAAAATCAAAATTATTTAAAAATTGAATAATTGATAATCAGGTTAATTGAATAATAACTAATTACGGTAATTGATATTATCAAAATGGATAAATTTGTTGAAGTTTGTCTTAATAGTTTAAAAAAGGAAATGAATTAATGGATAAATTTGTGGTACCCATGGAGATTTTAATAATGTCTAGCTAAAAATATATAGAAATGGATAAATTTATGATGTGAATATATATATAATCTTTTTTTAAAAACAATATATATACATATATATATATATATATAATCTATAACTTTATGGATAAATTTATCCATTTTGATAAAACAAATAATTAAATGACATTTAAGTACAAAAATTAATAAATTTATGCCTTAAATAAACTAATTTCCATCATTTTTTAACTGATGGATAAATGATATTTAAACTATTGATAGTAAATTGATACAATACGAAATTTGTAATTCAATTTTATATTTAAATTTTGTATTATGTTTTTGTAACACTTGTTTAATAAAAATTAGGTAAAATTCTTCTGGTTTTTACAAACCAATCTAATTGCTTGGAACCCCAAAACACATATGTTACTGTATGGTTCTCTAAATAACTCATGTGCATAAACATATGTAATTTATCATTAATATCCATGTACATAAATTAAAACGCATACTAGACCTCCAGTTAGATTATTAGATACCTAATCCATTAGACAAACATATACATCAACTATCAATAGAGTCGACCAAGGTACCTAACATCACGACTATACAATTAGATATAAAATCCTTTCAAAAGATCATCAATCTCAACAACACTGGCATTTCATTAGTCTTTTCTTCGATCCAAGTAAAATGTTTAAGGGGTGAGCATATATATTGATCCGGTCTGGATACCGGCCCCCAATCTTGTGACGTCAGAGTGACCTCATATAAGGAAAATCGGTGTCCTGGTTCAACATTACCACACCGGATATTCGATGTCTGGCCGTCCGTTCTCATCTCACAACCGCCCCACTTATTTTCTCTATAACGGATCATTGTTCATTTTCACAGAACATTTGTATAACTGTTAGTTTCTCAGTCACAGCGAGATAAGAGCCCCTAATAACTTATCAGCGAAGATACTGTATGTAGCAAAATATGTCACGTCAATGGCCTCAGAAGGCAAGTAGATGTGTCAGCAGATTATGCGAAAAAGGTGATTATCCTCTCTTCTTCCTATAGGATCGTACTCTGATAATTGACCCACCCTCCTGACACATTCTGAGTGTTGAGCCACCCTGATTGACATAATGTACACGCTATCAGAGCTAGGGGACCCACCTGTATCCAACGACTCATTTTCTCACGTACAACTATAAATAGCTCATTTCAATATACATGCAAGGTGAGGTTGTTTTAACTGACACTTTACTATTATATCGCTTGAGCATTCACTGAGTTCTTACACTCTTCTAACTTGAGCGTCGGAGAATCTTCGCAGGTGGCACCACCTTTCGTCCCCCTGCAACGCAAAACGTTGGTGTGAAGGATCTCCAGGACAACAAGACCGGCTTCTCCCACTGAGAGACCGGATTAATACACCGGATACTCACTGTTCCGGTGTGCAAACCCTAAAAACACCTATATTCTTGTGGCTGGTCCCACACCGGATCCTTGACCCCGGTTCAGACCAGTTCATTGGCACGCCCGGTGGGACTCGTTAGAGTTATTCCCATTTTCGCAGAAGTTTGGTTGTCACGATGGAAGGTGATGGGAGAGATTTTGTTGATGGTCATGTGGAGGATGTGACCCATCAACAGCTTGGAAGGAGACTTGTCTTCGAGTCCCCTGTAACTCAAACCCGGAGGATGGTGCAAGTGCAAACGCCTGACCCTCGCGATGAGGTTATCAGGCAACTCAGGGAGGAACTGATGGAGTTGAAGCGGGAGAGAGGAGGAGCTGGGGACAGGGTAACGTCCCATGCAGAAGAGACTCACCACGCATCAGAGAGGGGCAGATCTACAGCCCTCCAGTATTCGAAGATCCCCACGTATGAAGAGAGAGAGCAGACTCAAGACTCTGGTGATAGAGTCAGTACCAGGAGAAGGGAGCAGGCGGTGGTGACTTCAGGGACGTACAAGCTCAGTGTCCCTTTCTCAAGAAGGCTGATGAGCATTACCATCCCGAAACATTTGCAAACAACTCAGCCACTGTCGATAGGGAAGTATAATGGAGAAACTGATCCCACTAAGCATTTGGATGCTTATGTGTATGAAGCTATGTATTTGGGAGCAGATGAAGATGTTATGTGTAGAATGTTCCCAAGAACACTAACGGAGGAGGCTCTCAGCTGGTTTAAAAGCTTACCCTCAGGATCTATAGACTCTTGGGAGGAAATGGCCGCTGCATTTGAAAGCCATTTTGTCATCTCTAGGGATATCCCAAGAACTTCTCACACCCTGGCCCAGATAAGGCAGGGAGAAGCTGAAACTCTTAAGGAGTTCTTGAAAAGGTTTTATAAGGAGGCAGCTTTGGTCCCCAACCTCACGGAGGCCATACAACTTCATATGGTAGTGGAAGCTCTTCAGCCTGGTTCAGCCTTTGCCCTATCTTTGGCAAAGAGCCCCCCAACAACCTTCGAGGAGTTTCGAAGGAAAGCTTCCAAATACGTGGGCATAGAGATGCATCTGGAGGCAACCGCAACAAGAATGAAGCCTTCAGCACCCACTCAGCAGCCACAAAGAGAAAAGGAGAGGGTGAGGCCTGAGAAGCATGCCTTTAGAGAAGACTTTGTAAACGCTCGCCCGCATCCACGAGATAGGCGTGTATCATCGTTCAACAACTATGCTCCGTTGAACACCAGGCACTCGCAAATCATGAGGGAGGTTGGTTGGCCAACGTTGAACGTCTTTGGTATAAGGAAACCATCCCCAGTCAAGAGGGGTGGTAACCCACGCAAGTATTGCACTTTCCATGAACAGACAGGACACAATACTGATGAGTGCAAGGCATTAAAGAATACGGTGGAAACTGTCATACGAGAAGGAAAGCTAAAGCAGTATTTGTTCAAGGAGAAATCTGTAGACGAGCCTCAGAGGATGGAAAAAAGGAGTAGAGATCCTGATGACGAAGATGATAATACACGTAATCCAGCAAGGAAGTTCACTGCAGTCGAAAAGCAGAAGGGAGTAGTGATTGCTAGAGATGCCCAACAAAATAACATGCCCCAGCAGCAGAGGCAGGGCAGACGGGAAGTGATTGAGATGATAGCTGGAGGATTTGCGGGAGGAGGAGCATCAATCACGGCACGAAAGAATCACCACAGGATGATTCTGTCTGTCCAGGGCAAACCAAGGGATAACCGCCCTTTCAGGGACGGTATGGCAGCTCCGACGGTGTCATTTACTGATGATGACTTTGGCCCAACAATTCCAGGAGGTGATGATGCAGTAGTTATCATGGCAGTCATAGCCAACAAGGATGTCAAGAGGATCCTCGTCGATCAGGGAAGTTCTTGTGATGTTATCTTTTATAATTGTTTCAAACGAATGGGTTTCAATGATACAGATTTACAACCTTACACGCAAGATCTCACAGCGTTTAATGGAGCCAAGCAACCCACCAAGGGGTATCTTGACACTTTGATTTCTTTTGAAGGAGAGCCTGGAGCGAGAACAGTCAAGTCAAGAATTCTGGTGATTGATGTGGAATCCCCATACAACGGTATCATAGGCCGTCCTACACTGAATGCGATAGAAGCAATTGTTTCCACTCCTCACCTCTTGATCAAATTCATTGACAAGGACAACGGTGTGTCCTCTCTTCGTGGTGATCAGGAGATGGCTCGATATTGTTATAACCTGAGCCTCAACATGGTCAAGTTGGAAGCATTCAACAAGAAGAGGAAGCTGAACGACGGAGGAACAGCGGCAGGGTCTGTCAGTCTGATTGATCTGGACCCCAGAGCGGAATTGAAGATTGATCCACTCAATCCCTCTAAGCCCACACCGGATGGTGGTTCCAGGGATGTTGTCTTAGGGGATTACCCAGAGAAGGTCACGCACATCAATGATAAGCTGGAGTTTGCTATGGAGCAACGCTTATTAGCCCTTCTACAGGAGTTCAAGGATCTTTTCGCATGGACTGCAGCAGACATGCCCGGGATGGACCCTGATTTCTGTTGCCACAAGCTTGCTGTGTACCCTGAAACAAGACCGGTGGCCCAGAAGAAGAGGAGGTTGGGACCGGAGAAGCAGAGGGCAGCTTGTGAGCAGACAGAGGAGTTGTTGAAAGCGGGCTTTATAAGGGAGATACGCTACTCTTCTTGGCTTTCTAATGTGGTTATGGTGCAGAAAGCTAATGGCAAATGGAGAATGTGCACAGATTATGTGGATCTTAACCGTTGCTGCCCCAAGGATCCATATCCCCTGCCCAACATTGATCGCATAGTGGATGATTCATCTGGTTACCAGTACCTCAGTTTCATGGATGCTTATTCGGGGTATAACCAGATTCTGATGTGGGAGGGAGACCAAGAGAAAACTGCCTTTATCAATGACCGCGGTGTTTTCTGCTACACCGTCATGCCTTTTGGGTTGAAGAACGCCGGCGCTACCTATCAGCGTATGATTAACAAAGTCTTTGAAGGGATGCACACCAGGCTGGTCGAAGTTTATATCGATGATATTATAGCCAAAACGCCCGCTAGAGGAGACCACATTGAAGATCTGCGCCAAGTTTTTACTAGGCTTCGACAGTACAACATGAGGTTAAACCCCTTAAAATGCACCTTTGCCGTTCCAGCTGGGAAATTCTTGGGATTCATATTGACTCAGCGAGGCATTGAGGCTAACCCTGGGAAGTGTCAAGCAATCTTGGATATGCAGAGCCCCAAGAGCCTGAGGGAAGTCCAATCATTGAATGGGAAGGTAGCCGCTCTGGCTCGTTTCATACCCAAAATGGCACAAAGATCCCTTCCCCTGTATAAGACGTTGAAGAAACACAAGAATTTTGAATGGGGAGAGGAGCAGGAACAAGCCTTCCAGCAACTCAAGGCCGTTCTCTCGAGTCCACCGATACTGGTTAAGCCTGACCCTGGTGAGACTTTGATCTTGTATTTAGCAATCTCTGATGAAGCCCTAGGCGTGGCCTTGGTTAAAAAAACCCCTGAAGGGCAGAGGTCGGTGTACTTTACTAGTAAGACGCTTCAGGGGGCAGAGGGAAGGTATCAGAAGATTGAGAAAGCTGCTCTAGCAGTCGTGTGGGCATCACGACGGTTGAGGCCCTATTTCCACGCGCACCCAGTACTGGTGAGAACGGATTTGCCTCTCCGTTCAGTGCTTAGCAAGCCCGACCTTGCCGGAAGGATGATAAAATGGTCTATCGAGTTGTCTGAATTTGAAATTTCGTATGAGCCTCGAGGAGCCATCAAGGCGCAAGTGTTGGCTGATTTTGTTGTGGAGATAACTGGGGCGGACCCTGCCACCCCTCGAGCGCATTGGACCATTTACGTTGATGGATCGTCGAATAGCAAAGGTTGTGGAGCAGGTGTTGTGGTAGAAAGTGATGATGGTGTGCACCTAGAAATTTCCCTCCGATTCAATTTTAAGACCTCCAACAACTAGGCTGAATACGAAGCATGCTTGGTCGGTCTCCGTGCGGCGATTGACATCGGAGCATCAGCAGTCATACTGTGCAGTGATTCTCAATTGGTGATTTCACAGATCCAGGGGGAGTACCAAGCGAAGGAGCCGTAACTTTAATTGTACTTGAATTGTGTTAATGAGTTGAAGGGAAGATTTGAAGTTTTAGAGTTCAAGCATGTGCCCAGAGTGGAAAACACCAGAGCGGACATCTTGTCAAGACTGGCAAGTACAAAGCAGCCCGGCAGCACAACGACGGTGGTTCAAAGCACTTTGACATCCCCCAGCATACCTCTGTACCCTTCTCTGAATGCTGTCATGATGAGCTATCCATACGAGGATTCTTGGGTCATCCCCTATATTCGCTATCTGGCTGATGGTCAATTTCCCACTGATGAGAAGGAGAGGAAACGAGTGAAGAGGGAGCTACCATATTTTACTATGGTTGATGGTGTTCTCTACAAAAGGGGATTCTCTATCCCATATCTTTTGTGTCTGAGAGAGGATGAGGTTCAAGCGGTTTTGGAGGAAGTGCACGAGGGGCAGTGCGGGCACCATGCTGGGGGTCGGAGCTTAATGAGAAAAGTCCTCAGGGCTGGATATTGGTGGCCCACTGTGAAGCAGGATTCTGCAGATTTTGTTAGGAAGTGCGACGCTTGTCAAAAATTCTCCAATCTCCACCATACACCGGCCCAAGAGCTATCCTCATCTGCTGTACCTTGGCCGTTCTACCAGTGGGGCCTTGATATTTTGGGTCCATTCCCCACTGCGCCAGGAGGTATCAAATATTTGATCGTGGGGGTAGACTACTTCACCAAGTGGATCGAGGCAGAACCAGTAGTGCATATCACTTCTACGCGAACAAGACGTTTCGTGTATGAAAATATCATAGCTCGATTCGGGGTGCCAGGGCGGATTGTGACTGACAACGGCACCCAGTTTACAGACAAAAAGTTCACAGATTTGCTTGAAGGACTGTGGATAATCCAGATATTTTCGTCTGTTGAACGCCCCCAAACCAATGGACAAGTGGAGGTAGCTAATCGAGAAGTGCTAAAGGGGTTGAAGAAGTGTCTGGGAGAAGCGAAGGGAGGATGGACTGACCAACTATGTCATGTTTTATGGGCATACCGCACCACGCCTCATTCTTCAACTAACGAATCCCCATACCGGTTGACGTACGGGGTTGAGGCGATGATTCCAGTAGAGCTACAAACAAGATCGGCTCGTGTGGAGTATTTTTCAGCTGAAGATAACAACGCCAATTTGGCATCAGAACTGGACGTCCTCCAAGAGTTAAGGGAAAAGGCTTTTGTCAGAGATCAGGCAGTAAAAGCAAAGGCAGCACTCCAGTATAATAAACGTGTCCAGTACAGAGCTTTCAACACCGGAGACCTTGCTCTGAGAAAGGCGAGTGTGGGGAATAAATTCGCTCACCAAGGAAAGCTAGCACCGACGTGGGAAGGTCCTTATAGAGTTTCTGAAGTGACCGGAAAAGGGTCATACCGGTTGGAAGAACTTGATGGAACTCCAATCCGCAACAAATGGAATACTCAGAACTTACGTGTTTATTACAGCTAGTTGGTAAGACGGCGTGTACTCTTTTTCCTTACTTGAGTTTTTTCCCATTGGGTTTTCTCAAGAAGGTTTTAACGAGGCATGACCCCAACTACGCTCTCCATGTAATGTACTTTCAATCTTAATGAGAATACATTTTAACCGCCCTATCATTTTCACTTTTCTTATGTGTTGTGATTTATAGCCGTAGCTTAACACGCATACACCTCAGGACGGATGAACTCAACTACCAATTCCGTAGTTGATGATGTAACTCCTCGAGGGACTGATGAAGACCCCTCAGGACGGATGATCTCAATCACACATCATGTGTTTTAACGATGTAACTCCTTGAGGTGGAATGGGTTGTAGGGCTGGTCCTTTCTCAAGGCCACAAACCGAACCCCATTCGAAGACAACATGGGTTGTAGGGCTGGTCCTTCATCGAGGCCACAAACCGAACCCCATGCGAAGGCTCGGGCGCAGTAGGCTGGTTCATACAGAAAACCACGCTGAACCCCGAGTAACGGACGCAGTAGGTTCAGGATTAGCCCTGATCCGAACCCCGTGTTGAAGGCTTGGATTGTAGGATTCCACCGAACTCCAAGTACGGTTAGTAGGATCGAACCGAACACCGTGTGAAGACTTGAGGTGTAGGACCAAACCGAACCTCAAGAGAAAGGCGTAAAGCTTACCCTTGTCAAAGCTGTACCAAAATTCAAAGGCAATGTCCGTCCTCAATTATGGAATATCCACCACAGAGCGGTTGAACGCTAACGTACCCGCTCTACATCTTCGAGGACAGATGAGCATTTCTATCTTTTTAAGAAGTTAAAAGGTAATTCTTGAGATAAAATTTCCCTTCCCAATGTACTTATACTTGGGGACAGGGCATGCTTTAACTTAATTATCGCTTCTTCGTTACAATTTGTTATCTTAATCAGGTGTGATAAGTACGCTTTAAGCAGCTAGGTAACCACACAGAACGGATTCACAAAGCATTGAAAACAATAAAGTGTTTTGTATAGCATTAAGTTATCCAACAATCATACATTCGACGCAAGCAGTTGAAGAGAAACAACAGTTAATTTTATTTTCAAAAAATAAGAAATTATTCAGGTCACAAAGTAGTTAAAGCTGGAGCTGATCCCAGTACACAGCTATGAATAAAGCATAAATTAAGAGGTCGGTGCCTGATCCTCCGCAGTGGGCACTCCCGTCCTCTCCATTTTGTCCTCTGCTCCAGTTTGGGCACCTTCTTGCGTTTCAGCTCCAGAGGCAGCGGTGGACGTTGTTGGCTCCATACTTTGACCTTCTGGAAGGGGAGGCAGTTCGTACAGAGATGCACGGGGTTCATGGTGCGAGCCGTCCTTATGTACTTCGACAAGTTTACCCCCATGGAATTCGAAGAACGGATCCAATCCGTACAAATTCAACTGCACCCCGGGGTTACGATAATAAACTTGACGGAGGGCCAGGCCGAAGGGTTCATACGCCACATTTTTGCATACCTCCAAGGCTTTGGCAGCCTTGGCCTTTGCAGCAGTTAATCTTCTTTGAACCTTGGCAAAATCCTCTTCTGAAGGCCCAGCACTCGCACCACCCTTCTTGAGTTCCTCAATTTGGGCTTGCATCTTCTTCCGAAGGCTCTCCCACTCCCCAAGGTCTTTGTTGCGACCGTCCTCCATAATTTTGAGATCGTCAGCAAGCTTAGCCGATCTCTTTTTCTCCAGTTGTAATTCTTCTTCAAGGAGGGGTATGGATTTGTTCTGTTTCTGAAGGTCGGCAACTTCCCGCTCTAGAGCCTTGTTGGCAAAATGAACTTGGCTTGCCTCCTTAGTTTTCCTCTGGAGCGTCTCCTTGGTTTTCTTCAATTCCGACTCTACGCCTCTGTGAACTTCAGCTTGTTTGGCCGCCCATGTCTCTTTCACCGCGAGTTCGGCTTTAAGTTTTTCAACCTGCTCCATGTAATCTGCCTTCTCGCTCAGGGAATCAAGGAGGCCGGATAGTTCATCCAGCTGCCAACGCCCGGCCTTACAAGCACCTCGAACCCCAGCAGCGTCGAAGGAGGGGCGGAGGCAATACCTTGCCTTTGGAAGAGTGGGAGGCATGGACCCCTGAAACCATAAGTAAGGAGAGAGGAAGGAGTCACGCGGAGGATCAAACGCCGGAGGAGGACCATTCCCAGAGTCCGGCTCTGAAGCATTCTATGAAGAAGGGGTAGAGGATTCAGGAACGGGCTTCTCTCCCTTATCCTTCTTCAATCCGGTTTCTTCAAGCGTTTTCTGACGCTTCTTCATAGGGTCATCAGAGGAGGGCTTTTCTTGATCTGCCTTTTTTACAAGGTGCCTCTTTTTCTTCTTCTTCTTTGGGACGGCCTCCTCGTCGCCCGCTCCAGTGGCCTCAGCTTGTTTTTCTGTTTCCTCCTCGTCAAAGAGAGGAACCTCTTCACCTACTGCAGAGGTCAGGGGAATGAGGGGAGTTTTGGTGGCGTTCCTCTTCGCCTGGATCTCATTCTCCTTAAAGGAGGAATCACCGTCAGCCATCATGGTCTTTAGCGACAACATCTCTGGGCAGGCTCTTTCGATTTGTTCTGCAAAACAGGAAAGGTTGAGTTAGCACATAAGAAGAAAAAATAATCAGAACGGAATAACTATACAACACAAATAGAGTAAGAGCGGATATTACGGAGGTAGGTGTTTCGGATGTCATCCTCTGCCAAGAGGAGCCTGCTGGAAAATCCTTTGAGGGTCTTCGAGGCCGTCTGCATGGCGCTCAAGACCTCAACAGAATGAGAGGAGAGTTCACTCTCATCTGTGTAATAAGCACGGCTCATGAGGAGAAAATGCTCGTGCGTCCAGCTAAGAGGAAACTTGGTAAATCCCTCCTTGTTTCGCCAGAAGACCGGCTTATTCGGTTGAATACGGACCCGCGTGTAGTAATGCTTGAAGGAGCGTCCATCCACCTTCACAGATTCCGTATAAGATTTGAAATTTATCACCCTTGAGTCACTACGGAGGGTAATGAACCCAAGGCCGCCCTTCTTATTAGCACGGAGGACCACTTGGCAATAGTAGAACAGTTTGGCCACAGTGGTGGAGAAGTTGAAATGTTCCCCCAGAATCTCCAGAGCCCGGACTAGACCCCAACCGTTGGGATGTAGTTGTGTAGGGGCGCAGTCTAAGAAGCGTAAGACGGCCATCTGGAATTCTGTCATGGGGAAGCGTACCCCCAATTTCAAGAAGACGAAGTCGTACATGTAGACCGACCTCTCATCAGGAACGCTGTGGCATACTCTCTCAGAGGGACGTGGTGCCAGCACAGCGTATCGCACTTTGTACTTCTTGTCTGAGTATATTTTGCAGCGGAAAGAGACCGTGCATTCCTCCTCACTCGCATGGTGCGAAGGGATCTCTAGGAATTCCTCTTCCACCCAGCAGTAGGGTTTCTCCTGTTGAGCTTTTCCCAGTCAAGCCGGTGTGCCACAACGTTGACACATCCTTCAGCAGAGCGGAGAACTGGTGTTTTTCCATGTCCCGGAAGATCCATAGTTGTGCAGGCACGGTGGAACGCGTACATGCTGTGGTAAAAAGCAACATCGTCAGAGAGATAACCTTCAGCACTTGACCCTTCATCAGAGCGGCTGGTAGCCCTCGAGTCAAGGGGAACCTCAGAGCGACGTTGGGAAGAGGACGCTCGTGAGGAAGAAGCTTCAGCTCTCTCTGAGCGACGAGGCCCAGCCACAGGAAGATTCACTGGAATCCTCCCACCACGGTGGCTAAGGGGGACGCGAGAGCCAAAACTCCCCCTATTTGAAGGACCAGAATTGCCTGCTCCAGGGCGCATGGTGGAAACAGAATGAACACAAATTGCAAGGAGTTGAAGGAAAGGGAGGTTACCTAAAGGAAGAAGATCTTTGAGAAGTTTGAAGACGACAGAGAAATTTCCAAGATATTTGAGCAGAGGTTCACTAAGCTTGAAAACAAGAGTGGATTCCAAAATCTGCTAAGAGTCCCTTTTATAGGTAACGAAGAGGCATAGTGTTCCGTCGAAGGTCACAATGCTTGCCTCAAAATGCAACCTTTCAAATTGAAACGACTCCGTCGTTTCATCACGAATAAGCGCGAAAATGGTAACGTTTCAGTAAACGTTTTGGCAAAATGGGCCCCCTTTTCAGTTTGAATCCAGGCCCAATAAGCCCAATCGACGGTTACACTCTTGGGTAATGATGGCTCGTGCATAAAAAATGCATTTAATGACCAATCATGCCATGCGCATTTAATGCCTTTCAACCACTTTTCGAATACCAAGGGTTTTGATTCTCAAAGACTCTTGGGATTTCCATCATTTATTTTACGCTGTCTGAATTTGTTGTACGCAGCGTGAGAATAGCGGTTACTCGTTCATTAGAGCGGATGGCACAGAGCTTTCAGAGACCTTCTAGAATGTACCACCGACATCCAGACTTCTCTAGAGTTGTGTAGCTCATATGAGCAACTTAACAGTCCCTCATACAAGCTAGGGGACAGATGATCCGGTCTGGATACCGGCCCCCAATCTTGTGACGTTAGAGTGACCTCATATAAGGAAAACCGGTGTCCTGGTTCAACATTACCACACCGGATATTCGATGTCTGGCCGTCCGTTCTCATCTCACAACCGCCCCACTTATTTTCTCTATAACGGATCATTGTTCATTTTCACAGAACATTTGTATAACTGTTAGTTTCTCAGTCACAGCGAGATAAGAGCCCCTAATAACTTATCAGCGAAGATACTGTATGTAGCAAAATATGTCACGTCAATGGCCTCATAAGGCAAGTAGATGTGTCAGCAGATTATGCGGAAAAGGTGATTATCCTCTCTTCTTCCTATAGGATCGTACTCTGATAATTGACCTACCCTCCTGACACATTATGAGTGTTGAGCCATCCTGATTGACATAATGTACACGCTATCAGAGCTAGGGGACCCACTTGTATCCAACGACTCATTTTCTCACGTACAACTATAAATAGCTCATTTCAATATACATGCAAGGTGAGGTTGTTCTAACTGACACTTTACTATTATATCGCTTGAGCATTCACTGAGTTCTTACACTCTTCTAACTTGAGCGTCGGAGAATCTTCGCAGGTGGCACCACTTTTCGCCCCCCTGCAACGCGAAACGTTGGTGTGAAGGATCTCCAGGACAACAAGACTGGCTTCTCCCACTGAGAGACCGGATTAATACACTGGATACTCACTGTTCCGGTGTGCAAACCCTAAAAACACCTATATTCTTGTGGCTGGTCCCACACCGGATCCTTGACCCCGGTTCAGACCAGTTCATATATGTTAATTGATAAATACATAACTGATCTACTTTACATTCTGATACCATTCATCAATTATCAATTCATCAATTGTTATTATCATTTTAACATATAATAATTATATATCATCACATCATCACAGATGTTCAATCACAATATCAATCATCATAAGCTACCCAACAACATTTTAAACTCAATGTATGTATGCTAATGCATATGTATGCACATCTGACTCTACTTACGGAATTTATACTACAGTATGAAAATTTTCTCAACATATATCAATATCCAATTTTTACCTGTACAAAATCATTTTCCCATTTACAACATTAGTCTCTTCAAGTGATAGTGGCACCTCAACTCAAGTGTTGCAGGCCGACCTTGAGTCCAACTCGAAGGCGGTTGTGGAATCCGGAGAAACCACCATTAGAGCGCCCTCTCATCTGGGTTGGCATCATAAGCTCCCTGCAATCCTGTGTGTCTGCATGCAGATGCTATGTCAAACAACTATTAATCATCAATAAACCACTTAATTACCATCATTAGGGACTACCACTTGGTCACCATCACCAATGGTTTCACAACCAAATATTCAATCAAAGCATAACATGCTTTTCTAAGCACTCATCATTGTCAAAACATCATAATCATTAATGGAAACCTCATGCTTAATTATCAATACTATCATCAAGAATAATATTCATCATTATTCAATCATCACGACTAATTCATAATTTCATCAACAATACTAATTTTTCCAATGATTACTAATAACGTCAAATTCACAATTTTACCAATTTCATTGTCAACCATAATCGATAACAAGGGATACTCAATAATTCTAATCACCATTAATTATAATTATCAATTTAATCATCAACATAATTATTATTGAATTCAACAAGAACATCATGCACATTATCAATTCCATTTACTTACATTTGTCATCTATTAATAAATAACGTTCTAAATGTAATTATCAATCATATCATCATTTATTTTTCATTGTCATATATAATTTTCATAGTCATAAACAATTTTAATTTCAATAACCAATTCATAATGGGGATATCAATTTAACATTAATTCTTTTCATCAACACTTTTAATAACAATTATAATAACCATCATCATTAATTTTCATAATTAACAATATAATAATCCAAACACATCATCATTCGTTCATAATTCATGCATTTAAAATATAACGCTCTCACCTACCTGAAATCGACGATTCCTAATTCCAATTTCACGTTCTGCTCTCGTTCCAAAATTGAACCTACAACAAAATATCAATCGACGCTCTCTAATTTATTAACCACTAGCTAAATCCAACTAATTTAATTAATTTCTAACTACCCGAGAACTTGAAACCTTATAAATACCCTCAGTTTACCGAAAGGACCTAGGTTCGGAAGTTTCAACTTACTGAACAAACGCTGATGGGTTCCAAAAGTTAGGTTCCAAAAATTTCAAAATTGCACACCGATTGGGAACGATCCCAAAGCTACATGAAACCATAAAATTTAATGACTTAAGGATTAAATTCAAGAAATTGGACCAACCCAAAGATGGGTCTTTAAACCCTTACCTTTTCTAAGCGGAAAATAAAGAAAACCAACAAACTCAATGCCTTTCCATTGTATGTGGAGTAGAAGGAGAAAATGAAGCTTGAGTTCAACTTTGCCTTAATTGAAAAATTGAAAGGAATAACGGGTTGGAGAAGGGTGGTACATGCGATGAGGAGAAAAAGAGTCTAGTGAATGCATTTACCTTTTTGCCTTGTTGCATACGTGTGGAGAGAGAAAACTTTGATTCTTTCTTGCACGTTAGTGGAAATGAAATGAAGAAGAGAGAATTGAAAAGTGGAGAAGATGGGTGATGAGATGATGCCTGCGACAAGGAAATAAAGAAGAATTTGTTATGTTCCTTTCCTTCTTGGCACGCACATGAGATAGAGGAAAGTGGAAAATGAGGATGAAAGTATAATTAATAATTCAAGGGTAGATTGGTAATTTTATTTTATTGGGTTAATCTCTAAATTAATCCAGTAACTTTAGGCTATGTAAAATTAACCAGATTAATTCTAAAATTAGTGTACCCCTTTTTGAATTTTTTTAAAAATCCCAGTTAATTATTTGATTAATTTCAAATTAATCGATAATTAAAAATTGAAATGTTACAGTTTTTTATACACGCACATTGTAGTCACAATCCTTCCTTGATATTTCAATTTGTAGTATATTTAATAATTATATGATATTACTATGTATTTTTAATTATTAATAATTCTATAATATTTTAAAACTATATAATTATCAAATATTTAAAAGGTAAGGTATGATATAGTTATATATTCAATCATATCATTTACAATTATATTAGATTCATTAAAATACACTTGAAATCTATATCTACCTATATGTATATTATATACATTTATGCAATATTTCAGAGGTTATTTTTTACACATAAGTTTTTTTACATTATCAAAATTATCTCACTTGTTAAATAAGTATAATAATTTTATAGAAAATAATTAAAATCTTTTAATACATATGAGATTTTGTTAATTACGTATTGAATGTATGCAAGGGGTCTTCTGACTCACTTGCGACTGGTCTTAAATTTGTTTGTCACTCCTTTTCTACACTAGTTTAGTAGGAATCCGGTATGATGTTACACATGCTCAATGGGAACATCGGGCCTTCTATTAAGAGTTTGAGATCTTCTAAACATCGGCTCAGGAACAAGTGGTGGAAGTACTTACAAAGACTCTCTGATGCTTAAGTCAGTAAGAATTTCAAGGATACCAGAGCATTAAGAGTAATGAATGATTTACTTGATTCATCGTAAATGATGATCTTTATATAGCCATTGTGGAGATCCAACTTGCGATTTGACATGTGACACTGGCTGCTTTTTCAGTCGAGTTGCATCTTGGGTTCAAAGGATTTGACTCTTTGATAGGGTATTAACCGGTATCTATCAGTAGGCATATCAGTTGTGACGTTTTCCAATCTTATGTTGTCTTACTAGATCGATGATTTTGGCCTTGAGTGTCATCCTCAAGTTCAGGGGCCGGTGTGAACATGGGATCATTTGCCCCCTAGTTTATTATAGAAATGGTGTTACTATAATGAGCTATGTTTGATGTCAATTCACTTATTTTTATGTAACTTGGTAACTTGCTAGGCCAGGGTGCTATAAATTCTAAAGCCTTTTAGGAACGATTCGTAGAAAAATAAAATAAATAAAAGAATAAAACAAAGTAAAGGTTTTATCAGGATGCTACGTGGCACTCTCGCATTGGCCTCCGTTTAGTCTTCCAGGATGTCAAAACAACCATGTTATTTTGCAATAAAACGTCATCCTTCTTCAAAAGTCATGGGTCACGTCGTTTCATATTCCATTACGTCTTTTGGGCCGCGTCTGTTCACATTTCGGCCTGTTGCTCCAAAGATCTCTATAGATAGAGGACGATGGCCAGAGCAGCCTCACTTTTGCTTTCCCTCTTTGAGAATTTCTGCTACTTCGGTGTCCTGCTACTTCACACCCCGGCTATTGTCCTGGCTCGTACCAGAAAAACAGCAAGAGTTATCCCCATATGCAACCTTTCAACACCAGCCTTTTTCTGTTATACTTATTTATTCTTTTAAGCAATATCGAACCAAGATTCGAAGGACGACCATTTGAGGGACGATTCTGTGGAAATCCTTTCCGAGCCACCATGTCCGTCTATGGGACCCCGACATGAGCCGCGAGTGCATACAGGTTTATGTAGGTAGGTTATGACTGGGCGAGGAGAGCCTACTCATCCGTTCTGAGGTTGGAAAATCTTGAAGACTTAACTCTTTCATCAGAATCATCAACCACCTAATTTGATCCAGCATCAGTTTATTCCCCCTTGTCGGAGTCCTCACTAGCTCACGATACAGACTTGAGTGTAGTGTAGTACTATGCTGGTGACGTTGATTTTTACACAAATGTTTATTTTCTTAAACATACAGTAACTTCAATAGTGGCTGGAAGTTCTTCTGTTAAAACCGATCTTGAAGATACTAACATGCTAGCAAATGAGATTTATTAGATGGTCTGTAGAGCTCAAGACCCATATTTTTAGGTTCAAAAAGAGATTTTGAATATCCCTAGCTGTCATGCTGAAGGAAATGATGAAGTCGAGCTGGATGTTGGTCGAATCTGGAGATCCAACAAGTATAAGGATCATTTTTCCGTAATCACACTGTTGTCCTATGACCGAATGTAACATCCTGATTGATTTAAATAAATTAATGGTGAAACTTAGTGAGTAAAGGATAAATTATTGGCGAATTAGAGGAATTAAATTAAATAATTATGGAAATAAATAATTAATTACCAAGGTGAAAAGTAAATTTAATTTAGTGACGGAATAAAAAGAAAAGAAATTAAAAATAACTAAGGAAATAAAGGAAATTTAAATTAAAAAGGAAATTAATATGAATTGACCAAATCACCCCTGGGTTAAATTTTAACCTTTCCCTCATTTCTATTTCTTCTTCCTTGAAGAGTTGAGAACAAAAGTAAAGAAAGGAGAGAGTTGTGGTCGTGCGGTTCAAAAGCAAATTGAAGGATGATTTGTTACCGATTTTTGCAATTGGACGCATCTTTGGAATCCTAAGAGCGAAACCTACATATAGGTACTTTCAATTTCACATTTCTTCTTCTTTTCAATTCTTTGAGCTTTGGATGGTTGATCAAAATTTGAAACTCTAAATTGGTTAAAAGGTTCCTTGTGGATTAAAGTTTTGTCGTTGTATAGATTTTGAAACAAAGGTGGATTGTGGTCCAAGTAAAAGGGAGTTGAAATTGGAAGTGAAGTTGAGCTAAGGCATTTCGCAAGTGGGTACGACCAGCAACCGTTCGACACCGCGAAAGCTTGGGGTTAGGGTAAAGGGGGTGTTTATGGCGTATAGTTTTATGTAAATGATTATAAGGTCCTTTTTGGGTGTATAAGTGGAAATATATAAAACATATATATGTATTTAAAGAAATTAAATTAATGATAGGTATTCTATAGTAAAAAAATCCTTAGATGTATACTTAGAACCTAAAAATATATCCCTAAAAGAAAAAAATTAGGAACCATTATCTTCAAGATTTTGTTATGGGTATACTTTAAGGGCTTCAATTTGTATTTTCCAAATACTAGAGCACTCATTTTACTCTTTAGGGAAAAATCCATGAAACTTCAAAACATACCCTTGGGTTGTAGAAACACATAATAAAATTAATAAGACTGAAATATTTCTTCCTAGATCTAAAATGGATGTTGTAAGATGAAGATTTGATGCACTTACCAGATAAATAGAATTAAGGAGAATTTGTGGGAGAAAATGTATCCTTCATCGAGGAAGAAGAGAAAATGAAAGTGGGGGTTATGTATTGTCATCTCACTCTTTTTTAAACTTCATTCTCGATCTCTTTCTTTTCCTTTTTTCTTTCTCTCTTTTTAACTTTTAAGTGAAACGATGCGTTTCACATTTATTTCTTCCCAACTTTTTTAAGGCACTGAGCAATTCACACTCTTTTTCTTTTTTCCATACTATCTTTATCCTTTAATATAGGACTCTATTTAGAGATTTCTTTAGTCTTTAATGTAAGATTCCTTATCTAAATTTTTACAATAATTTTTGTTTACCAAAATACTCTAGTCTAAAAAATAGTAAATTTAGCACATCAATGAAAGATAATTTATCTCTCTAGTGAAAATTGGGGAAGTTGATTGACCAAAGTTACCCTTTCTAATGTCATTAAAGAAATAAATATTAATTAAATAAAAAATAAAATAATGAGTCCCAATAATTTTAAAGATACCTTTAAAAAAACTAGTACAAGTAACAATTAAATAATTTTAACTAAATTAATTCATTTTTTTAATTATCAAAATTAGTTAAAAGAATAATTAAGGAATGAAAGGAGTATTTTTTTATCTTGTTTTATGTCCGTCCAAATAAAACTTTAGTAAAAAACATAAGGGTGCCATTAATTTTTTACATATAATAGTAATTTTTATTTTATATAATATATATATATATATATATATATATATATATATATATAATAGTAATTGATTGATGAACATTTGAGGAGGCTACCTCTCACTCCCTAGATAATAGAAGTAAAAGGATACAAAAATGTTCCTTAAAGTGAAGAGTGATTGCACTTTATTTCGAACATATCATCTGAATTGCTTCATTATTTGTACTTATATAAACTCGTACAAGAAAAATGCCCCGCATTATAATCCTAAGAATGGACATCATTAACATATAAAAAATTATAATCAAAGAACATTGATTAAGGGCCCTAAAGTAGAAAACGTTTTATTCAAAAAAACTCATTAAAATTCACTCATCCCGATATTTAAACAATCTTTATAATTTTTAATAAAAAAACATTTATTTTTATTTTCTTCTACATACTCTTGAACGACTTAACACTTGTTAATAGAAACTTAATATACGGGGAAGTGACAGAGATAACGAGTTAGAATAAAAAAGATTGGGAATGATCCCTGCAGCAGGTCTAAGCAAAGGGTGCATGCACTCGAATCAATCAATCTATGGTTTCAGATAACGTTAGAATAACCTCGGCACAAACTTTGCTTTCTTCTATACTACCTGTACTTGTAAATATAAATAAATTTTAATGAAAATTTTTAATCTTTTAATATAAATAAAATCATACTTTTTCAAATATTATTAATTATTTGTTTGTTAAATATATTCTTTTTTATATATTCTCAATATAATTAATTCTTTTACCATAAATAATATTAAAAATATCTTAAGAAATTACATTTAATATTTAATAACAATATATGTAAAGTTATTTATATTTACTTATATTTAAGGTAGAATTTATTATTTTAACGCATCTAAAGCTTTTAGTTGATTTGACAATAAAATGATTATTGTCCTCGCCCAAGAATTGCCCTTTTACTTCAAAAGAAAAGAGGGTTGCTAGTGTATAGGGCTATTCGGATGAACCCCAAAGAGTGAAAATCAAAAGGTGACAAAAAAAGTATTTACTAGTTTAAAAACCAGACCATGGGTCAACCCCAAAAAACAATCAGCTACTTAATAATAATCATCATAATCATCTGAATAACCAGAATCATCATGCTCATAATCATAATTTTCATCATCATCTTCCTCTTCCTCCTGATTCTCTAACCAAATATTGTCCTCCGCCCAAAGTGGACAAGTACATGTTGCTTTTTTGTCCTTCCACTCAGCTCCACAGTTATAGCAAAATTCGTAACCGCATCTGTAATCACAAACAGGGAAATCATGTAAAATTATAGCATGAACCAGAAAGTGAAAGTAGTAACAAAGAGCCAAACCACATTGCTTCCCATTGATTATTGAAGATGCTGTGATTCGACAACACTGATGACTTACTTCTCCATACATGGACATCTGTATATTACTTGCAGAATTAAATATTACCAACCAAGAATATTAGTTCGTGTCACCTCTATTCTATTGCACTGGCAATCAGATTCATTTTCATCGTGCAATGAACCCTTCTACCTTAACTTTCATTGGGTAATCATACCAAGAGCTTATAATGCATATACAACTTCAAAATCAGATTATCTGAACATTGTCATATTGAATGTTAGTTCAACAAACCTTTTTAAGAATTGAGCATTATATATTTTTTTATAAAACTCCAATTATGGATTAAAAAATACACACGAGACTGTATCCAGGCCATCCATCCATGATCCAACCGCTCTGACTTCCCATAGAATATGACTAACCGCTAGACTAATTGTTAACAATTATGTCTAATGGGAATTGTGTGTGCTCACTAACTTTCTGCTGCTACGGAAAAAGAAAAATAGAGAGATTCTAGAAAAAGGATGATTATAACATAGGTTAAAAACTAAGCACATATTACTAGAGTACCTGCATGTCATGTGATAGCAACCTTCAGCAAGTTCAATCATATGGTTGCACTTCACACACTGCCGCCATAGGCTCCTTGTTGCCAGAAACTTCAGCTTCGCATCATCAGCAGGAGGATTAGGATTCAACCTTTTGAAAGTAGAACATGTCATACCGCTATGCCAAGGGACCTTGCAGCTGAAACAAAAAAGACCATGACATTTTATGCATTTTTTGGGTCCTGATTGAGCAGATTCCCCTATGAGATTTTTGGAGTACTCTAAAACCTCAGTCTTTGACATTAATGCAGAGCATCTTGGATAAGGGCAATAAATTTTCTCAGAAACAGGAATTGAAGCTTCCATTTTTCGTTGCTGCATGGTCTCAATTAATTTATGAGTCAAGAATTTCCGGCAGCTGTCAACATGAAGCTCAGAATTGCACTTCTCATGAGGGCATTTTGGCAACATTCCGTGAAGCAACTTCACCTCCACATGTTGTTTCATGCATGAAATACAGTAGCGGTGAAGACAGCCATCGACCGAAAAAATTTGATTGACTTCGGTATCCTCCAAACATATGACACAAGTTTCTCTCAGATTCTTCCCAGTGCCAGATTCCACAGGTCTCTTGGACTGAGATACAATTGCATCTCTTGCAAGCTTAAATGCAAACTTAACATCTTGTCTGGGCACATGCCTTGGCTGGCAGTACGTAAATTTTCTCTGAAGCAGATTCAATTGATTAATCAGTGCAGCAATCTTCCGCTGTTTTGCAGGCCATCTTCCCCTTACCTGATTAGTGAAAAAAGACATTAAAAACCTTTATTAAAAGCCCACATCATCATAATACCCTCACTCATTCCATCATTCTAAATTCATGCAACAAACAAACCAACAATTTAAGCCACACTATGATCCATGGCCTCTTAAAAACCATAGCTTGTCATCACAATCCATAGTCTTCATTCCAACAAAGAAGCATCTCAAAAATAAATTCAAATGAAGAACAAACAAACACATCATTCACAGTGTTCCATATCAGTCTAGCAGGGTGACACAACAGAAATAACAAAATCCAATTCCTCATATTCTAGCATTGTAATAACTCAAACTACAATCAAGTAATTTGAACAAATAAAAATTAACACCATGTTTGACCTCATATACAATTATCTTATATTCTTACTTTTATCTTTTCTCGATACATAGTTAGTTACTTAGAACCCAAAAAATAAAAAAACAGGACCACTTTAGTAATCCCTAAAAGCTGCACATAAAACATTTTCCTATAAACTAACAAGTCATGTTATTCAAGTAAACCCTCACTTTTGTACTCAGGAATCAAGATTGAATGGGTCAAGCAATTTAACCCCAAGACTTTCAGAACTCTCCGATGATCCCCTGACTTTCTAAAACAATGTTCACGTTAAGTGCTCATAACCCAATTATAGAAATGGAATTTAGCCAATGGTACCATGCAATGGCCATTCGAGACACCTTCCAAATACATGTTAAAAACTTGCTTTTAGTCAGTCTGTCAATCCTAGTTGGGATTCTCGGTGGGAACCAAACAGACACTAAATTGCCAAGATCGGCTTGTTAAATCTCCAATCCTAAAGTGAAATTTTACATACATATTCAAACAGCATTCTTCTTTCTCTATATCACTCCATCCCATCACATACCCTGTCTCACACTTCTCTACAAAAGCATTATACAAATACAATTCTCTAATCTCTTCTTCCATGCCACACAACACAGTGATGCACAAAACCACAACAGAGAAAATCAATTACATAGATAAAAACAAGAAATAGTTATGAAAAAGGGACTCGTCACTCACGTATTGGAAGAGGGGCAAGTAATCGCAAAAATAAACGAGACGCTTCAAATCCAAATCAATGGCAGCATTAAACGCTTCAACCAAAGCCTTAAGATCAGCAACAACCTTATTAGTACCATTCCCGACGAAAGACTTAGATACCTCGAAAACCAGATTATCAGAAGGGTCACAAATGGCAATCCCAATCCCTCCGATAACATCCTTCCCACCCCTCACACTTCCTTCGTTCACCAAACCCTTAAAATAAACCCTAAAAACAACACCATCATCTACCACCCTCTTTCCTGAAGAGGATGAAGAACCCTCGCCGTAGGGTTTCTCGAAGTTATCGCCCCATTCCAGCCAATCTCCCTCGGGAATCGCTATAATCTCCCTCGCGACCTTCTGATCGTGAATCCGACGGCAGAGATCCTCCCTCATCTTCGTCATCTCCGTCTCGCTCTGTTCCCTGTCCCTCATTTCGAGCTCCGCCCTCGCCAACTCCTCGCGCTGGAGCATCGTCGCATTCAGAGCACCGTCATCATCGATGGCGAGGGGTTCCTGGATGGTGGCGGCGGCAGTGGAGGAGGAGGGATGGGCGGCGAGGGAGGCGGCAAGGGCCTCCTGTAACTGGAGACGGAAGGCAAAGTCGAGATCGGTTTCCATGGCTTCGGCGGCGACGAGCTCGCTGTGTTGCTCCGATAACAGAGAGTGAAAGTCTTCCGTTAAGTCCATGAGATGAGAGTGTGAGACAAGAACCGTTACATGAGGGCATATACACTAAGTCATGCAGAATTTATATTTGTGTGTGGGGAATTGCAGGATGGTTAGTCTCGGGTTTTTTTTTAAAAAAATGGTCCCAAAAAAAAATATATTGTTGTTTGTGGCTGTTATAAAAATATTTCATTATCTCAGCAAAAATTGTCATTTCATGTTTTGAATTTCGTAGAGCTAAGGTGCGAAATCATTAGTGTCAAAAATTCACACTCTGATTGGATGAAATATAGCAGAATGCGCCACTTGTCAACTCTTTTGCAATTTCGCATGTTTAGTGTGCGAAAACGTGTCACACACATCAGTCCCATGCAATTTCACACGTCCAATGTGCGAAAATAGGTGTTAGGTTTTCGCAAACTTGACCTACGAATTGTTAACACACGTGACACATTTTCATAGTGTGAACATGCAAAATATCTAGGAAATAGTTCATAAAAATTAAAAAAATAATTTATTTTTGGCATATATATGACCGAGAACTGACTGCTTTTGTGTGTTGCAAGTGAGGTTGGCTAAGAAGTTAAGGTATGTTTCCTTATTTAATTTTTCAATGTTATTGTAGGATATATTATGTGATTTTTTTAAAATTGTTAGTATTGTTTTTGAAGTATTAGGTTCCGGAATATTGCTAGTTGTACTTGAGTACCCTTTTTTGTATTACCGCAATGGCATTTAGGGCGATTTTGTATACAAATGGGCGAAAATTTGAAGGCTCGGATGGTTTCTCATTTGATAGGGACACCAGACTAATGCAAATTAAACGCGGTATTACAGTGGCGTAACTTAAGGAGAGGATTTCTAATAAGTTGAACCTCAAAGCAAATCAGGTCATAATGCAAGATTGCATATCCAAATGTAGACCTTCGATCATCAGAATCAGTGGCCAATCAACATCACAAAAAGCAGAAATGGTAAGAGGAGAAGCAGAGGCAGCCTACAGAAATAAACCATGAGACCGAGTGCCATGTAGGTAACATAGAATGCGCTTGACAGCTTTCTAATGAGACTATAGGGGACCAGTCATGAACTAACAAACTTTGTTTACAGCAAAACCAATGTCAGGGCGAGTAATTGTAACATATTGAAAGGCGCCCATAATGGACTTGTAAAGAGCTAGATTATTAAGGAGGTCGCTGCTAAACTTGGGCAGACGCAAGGAAGAGACCATGGAAGTGGCAATAGGCTTAGCCTAATCCATGCCTGCCTTGACAAAAAGGTTCTGAATATATTTTATTTGAGAAAGAAGCAAAGACTAGTTAGGGAGTTTAATAATTTCAAGACCAAGGAAGAACTCAAGTTTGCCTAGCAGTTTGAGGGCAAACTTGGACTGAAGCTGGGTTAACAAGTCATGAATTTTAGATGAGGATGTGCCTGTGACAATAATGTCATCAACATAAACAAGAACATAGAAAATATAGGAAGATGAAGATAGAATGAACTGGGAGGGATCACATCGACTAGGAGAAAATCCAAGTCAAAGAAAAGTGGTGGAAAGTTTGGCAAACCAAGCACGAGGGGCTTGTTTAAGGCTATACATTGCCTTGTTGAGTTTACATACAAAACTAGGAAAGGAAGACTCCAAACCTGGGGGTTAAGTCATGTAGACTTCTTCAAGAAGATCTTCATTGAGAAAGACATTGTTAACATCAAGTTGTTGTAGCAACCAACCATGAGCAAGAGCAACAATGAGCAAAATACGAATGGTAATGGGTTTTACAACTGGAGAAAAAGTTTCAGTATAGTCAAATCCAGGCTATTGGTGAAACCCTTTGGTTACTAATCAGGCCTTGTAACGATTGATAGAGCCATCGACATTTTATTTAATTATAAAGACCCACTTACATCTAATGGGTTGACGGTTAGGAGGTAGAGATACAAGGGTCCAAGTATTATTGGTCACGAAAGCATGAAACTCTTATTGCATGGCTTTATACCGATCTGGATAAGAAAGAGTAGCTTGGACAGAAGCGGGTTCAGTGTGAGCCAAAAGCAGACGAGGTTTAAAAATGCCAGCCTTAGAGCAAGTGATCATGGGATAGACATTAAGGTGGTGTTTGGTATGCGGGATCTTTGAACTTTCCCGGAAATATTACTTAAAATATTCTCTTACCCATGTTTGGTATAAGATAAAAAAAATGTTCCCAGGAATAAGAGATTCCTGGGAAACTTATTTATGAAGGAATTAAAAATTTCAGTTTCCCATTTTAATAGATGGGTATGCTATGGATTCCTGGGAATAAAAAATTTTAGGACAAAAATGCCCCCATTTTATTCCCAAAATCACGGTTGCACACTTTCCCCATTTTGTTCCCCAAAATCGTCCGACATAAGTGAATTTGAGTTCCAGTTTCTTCTTTTTCTTCTTTGTTTGAACCTGCCTTATTATTTTTTAATAAGTTTGCCCCATTTTGTTTGCACCTCGAAAGGGTTCTTGTTTTGCTTCTTCATGTACTGGTTAGCTAACTCCGCTCTACTTGCGCCGAAAATAGATACTAGTGTTTAGTTTTTTTGTATCACTAGTTTTTGGATAATACTGACGTGAGAAGATATTTAATGGGGACCGTGAGTGTCAATTTTATGCTTGAGAGAATGGTAAAAAATTATTCACCTTAAAAAACCAAATTTTTTTTCAGAAGTGGGATCAACTACGAAACCAGTTAGCTATCAGGATACTATTTTATGCATTATCAGGTGATCTGTCCTGGACCGGGGTCAAGAGATCCGATCTCAAGCCAGTCACGAATAGTATGTCAATACCGTCTAGTAGACCGGATGTATGTGTATCCGATGTGGGTATCCGTTGTCCTTGAATGAGGTGAGCAGATTGGGCGTTCTGGAGATCCTTCACACCGACCTAACGCGTTGAAGTGGGCGAATAGTGGTGTCACCTGCAAAGATTCTCCGACGCTCAAGTCAGTGATTATATTCCAAGTAAGGAATGTATTCAGAGAGGAATCAGTCGTAAAAGAGCTGAAGAAGAAGCTCCCTCACTTCAATCATGAAGTTAGTTCATATACCTGATTGGCTCGATTAACGAGGACTCGTTGGTGGGGAACCACCAACTCCCATTAGCATTATTATATTGTGCACTTACCTGCATGATTGGGTCAAGTGGCTATTTTATATTGAGCATAGAGAATGTAGACTAGGATTAGGGAACAAGTTGACCATTCCCGTGAGCAGAATTTGGCTCGTAGTGCAGGGAATTATTGATCGATCCCTGTAGCAACAATCCTTGTCTTTTGCACAGTGACGTGTGTATTATCCGATGTCATGGTGTTATCCTGAACAACTGGTATAGGGATAACGCCTGATACGGAATTACAGTTCGGATGTATACCGATGACACCGGTTACACGTAGATGTCTTATCAAAGACGTTGAAATATGTATAGCAGATCGGATACCGGTATTGAGACCGGATCATATGTCCCCTAGCTTGTGTGAGGGACTGAATAGTTGTTCACATAAGCTACTCAACCTGCGAGAGGTCTTAATATCGGTAAGCTTACGTGTGTAACAGTTCCCTAGCATCTGTTGTCATTCGTAAAGAACCGCTCTGAATTTAATAGAAAAGACCTTTCGGTACTGTCACAACGGATTCAGACAAAGATTCGTTGTGTGAGAATTTCAAGAGTTTATTGGAATTGAAAGCTCTTGAAGTTTGTGTAACGGCTGTAAAGCGTAAATTGCGTTGTATGATTAGACATTAATGCTTTTAATCACGTGGGCAGGCAATTATTGCGTTTGAGATGAAAATCTCATTAACCGTCGTTTTGGGTTTAATGGGCCTGAAGTCTTCAAAACTTTTGGGCCCAGTGGATAGCCCTTTGCTGAGTTGCTATCGTTTTGGCGCCCAAGAATTTGGAACGGTTGTGTCGTTTCGCTTGTGAACAGGTGCGTTTTATCGAGAACGACACAACTTCAAGAGGAGGTAACCGGTCCTCTTTGTTTCCTATAAAAGGAATACTTAGTGGATTCTGGGTTCCGCTTGCTTTTGCTTTCTCAACGAAACTCTGCAGAAATTTTGCAAGGAAGTTTATCACCTACATTGCGAGGGTTTCTTCGTTCCTCAAATTCATCACTGTCATCTGAGGTAACTATCTTTTCCTTGTCGCTTTAGTTTCGCTTTGACTTGCTACTCGTAGTTATAGAAAGTAGGCTTCATCAAAAGGGGGGGGAATCAGTTTCCCTCAACCCTAATAGTTGTGGGGAAGAATCCTTGTGATTCTTCCTAAGACTGAACCGCGTCGCTCAGAAAGGGGATCTTACTCACTGCGGGAAGTGACCTTTCCCTTCTCAGAGTCGCCCTCTGATTGTAATTGCTTTTAAAATGCAGTGAGTAATGATTGCAACTTTCTGACGACATTTTATTTCTTATCATAGATTAAAGAGTTCGGTCTAGATACTTCCAATGGCAACTGGAGAAGGATCTTCTGGAGATAGTGCCATTTCGAAGACAGCTGAAGGTCTCTTCAGCGTAGTTGCTTCGAGGCTGAATTGGGAGGAGGTTCAGGCTAAATGGCCTTTCTGTTGGGTGTCCAGCGAATTTAAGGACTTGGCCTCTCGTCATGCGGATGAGGAGGGATCTCAAATTCAACCGAGGTTCACGCTGAGTACGGATGAAGAGACAAAAAAGTGGTATAGGGTTTACGCACCACTTCCGACAGAGCGGATATGTCATGTCGTCCCCAACGATCGTTCAGTGTACATGTACGACTTCATCTTTCATTATTTGGGTGTCCGCTTCCCATTAACCGAACTCCAGATGGGTGTTTTGAGGTTTTTGAACTGTGCACCCTCCCAACTTCATCCCAACGGTTGGGGCCTCATCCGAGCTCTCGAAGTGCTTGGGGAGCACTTCAATTTCACGCCAACTGTAGCGATGCTGTTCTACTACACTCAGGTAGTTCGAAGGGCGAATAAGCAGGGCGGAGTTGGTCTGGTGACACTCCGGACTCTCTGTTCTTTTGTGAACTTTGAGTCTTATACTGATTCGGCCAAGGTTGATGGGAAGTCGTTTAAGACCTACTTCACTCGCATCTCCATTAAGAAGGGCAAACCGAAATTTTGGAAGGACGAAGAGGATGTTGACAAATTTCCCCTGAGTTGGACACACGAACATTTCCTCTTGAGCTCACACGCGTACTACACTGATCAATCCGATCTGTCTCGAGAGACGTCGAGAGTGTTGTTCGCACTTGAATCGCATACTACAGGTCGTCACGTCTTCTCGTGTAGGCGTTTGCTAAGTAGCTCAAGCGGAGTCCGGGAGGAATATTTGCGTACTTCTCGTTTTATTTCATCTTTCCTCCTTTACCAAATATATATAGAATATTTATAGTTGCTGACATCTTGTGTTTGTTCATGTAGGTGAAATAGAACAGGAAACTCCAGAAATGGACAAATTGAAGAAATTCAAGGCGGCTGGTAAATCCGTTTCCCGTGAGAATGAAGTGAAGCCCAGGCCCTCAACCAAGGATCGTCCTGAGTTAATAATACTGACCTCGGATGCTGAAGGGGACGTTCCGTTGGTTGAGGGCGGTTCTTCTGCCGCTGATGAATCCACGGGTCATCCTCCAGTTTCTGAGAGGAGAAGAAAAATCAAGAATGACTCAGTGGGAGGCCCGTCCAAAAAGCGCAAAACTTCGGAGGGTAAGCTTGTTGAAACCTCGGAAGCAGTTGGTGCTCCCTCTAGTCTTAATAAAGAAACTGCTGCTGGGGCTTCTGGGTCAAATCCGACCTCCTTCCCAACGACCTCGTTTCTCACCCCCTTCCTCTCCTACGAAGGTTCTACTCCTGCCACTCTTCCACCACCGATGTACAAACTCCGGCCTACGCTTAGTGTTAAAGAAATTGAAGAAGCGTGTGAGGCCGGAAGGTGGCAGCTAGCCGAACTTGCTGGATTGCTATCTTCCGTCAGCGAGTTGGCTAAGAACGTCGACAAGGTTGAGGAGCTAAGTGAAAAATTAGAAGAGCTCAACCTTTCCTCAGACAAGGACAAAGCCGCCATGAAGTTAATGGAAGATCGTCTTAACATCGTCAAGAGTACACATCGTCAGGACAAAGTCACATAATGGGTGACTGAGGTTATCCGTTCTGGAAAAGTACACATCGTCAAGAGTTACATCGTCAGATCACAGATTAAGTGATTTAGATAATCCATCCTGGAGACATTTTTCAATCGTAGGAGTACGGATTGAGTGAATACGTAAGGAAAAGGAGCTGCTATTAAAGCTGGCGGATTCGAATGGCGAGGTCAAGACCCTGAAAGCAGACTTGGACGATGCTGTAAACATGTGTGACCAAGCAGTCAAGGAGGCTTTCGGGTTGGCAGTTCGTCAAGTGCTATACCGGAATCCCAAGGTGTCAATTAATTTGAACGGTATTGATCCGTTCTATGAGTTTCACCAAGGGAAACTGGTGGCTGTCGTTGACAATCGTCATGAGAGTCCGCCTAACAGTCCTTATAAGTTTGCTCCTTTACTTAAAGGTCAATCAATGGGACCTTCCCTCCTGAAGCCCAAAAGTACAGGATCAAGCTCTCGCACTGAAGGAGGCAAGACCGGAGACAAAGGCAAAGGGAAGAAGGGAGACTCAAGCCAAAAAGAGTAGCGCCTTCCTTATTTCCTTTTTCGTTTTATTGATTCGAATTCGCTGTGTTCCGGGATCAGCTCCGGATTATTACACGAATTGTAATTCTTATTGAATCAATAAAAGAGTTTTTTACCTCCATTCTTGTTTAGTGAAAAACAACTTTAATAGAGGGACTGCATGTGTATTGTATTATTCCGGATTTAAGTAATGAAGATCGGATTGTAAAACAAAATCTCCATACCGGACATATACATGCGAAATGAATTTCATAATAAAACCACCGCTTGTGAGGGAACACATTAGTGCCTCAAGAACGGCTTAAGGGGAATGATTGTGAGATCGTTTAGACGAGAGTTCATTCCTCAAATTATTCGTTAAACCGTTGATGTTGTCCCCCAGTATCATTTGGTGATTATCACTTTGAATAAACTCTGAGTGAGATTTTCACGTGAGAGATCTTGAGAGTGAGGATTTAAAATAGAAATTCCTCTTCAAATATTTCCGACTGAGGAATTTCGGGTGAAAATGCCTTAGATTGTGGCGTACCCGAGTGAATTGTTTGTGTCGGAGTTTATGAGTCAGATCTCAATTGAAGAATTGATGACTCAGAATTATAAGCTATAAAACTCCCAAATAAAGAACTTCACGAGAGTATTAATTTGGAGTTCAGTATAACTTACTTGTTGTGTTTGGAGTTCGGTTTGATCCTACTGTCCATGTCATATTTGGTGTTCGGTTGAATCCTACTAGCCGTTCTTCAATTGGTCTTTGGTTTTACCCAATGACGATTCTTCACCGACGTTCGGTTAATCCTACTAGTCGTACTCAGAGTTCGGTTTAATCCTACAATCCGAGCCTTCGATACGGGGTTCAGATCAGGGTTAATCCTGAACCTACTGCGCCCGTCACTTGGGGTTCAGCGTGGTCTTGAAGAAGAACCAGCTTACTGCGCCCAAGCCTTCGCATGGGGTTCGGTTTGTGGCCTTGAAAGAGGACCAGCCCTACAACCCATGTAGTCTTCGAATGGGGTTCGGTTTGTGGCCTTGAAGAAGGACCAGCCCTACAACCCCTGTAATCTCTGAATGGGGTTCGGTTTGTGGCCTTAAAAAAGTGCCAGCCCTACAACCCATATCCTGAGGTTCGGTTTAATCCTACAACTCAGGTCTTCACCGACGTTCGGTTAATCCTACTAGTCGTACTCAGAGTTCGGTTTAATCCTACAATCTGAGCCTTCACCGGTGTTCAGCCAAACTTACTAACCGTACCCAGAGTTCGGTTTAATCCTACAATCTGGGCCTTCAATATTTACACACTCGAGGAGTTACATCGTCAATTACAGAATGGGTAATTGAGATCATCCGTCCTGAGTATGTTCTTGTGCGTTGCGCATATTCGAAGAGTTACATCGTCAACTACAGAATAAGTAGCTGAGATCATCCGTCCTGAATATGCTTTTGTACACCGGATAAACTGAAAATCACAACATAAGAAAAACTCGAAAGAGTTAAATTGTTATGAGAGATTCTTATTAAATCAAAAATAAGAATTACAAGGAGAGCGTAGCTGTGAAAATAAATTCTCCAGTATTCAATCCAAGATAAGGATAGGAGAGTGTAGAAACAGCTAGCTATAGTAGATGCGCAAGTTTTGGGTGTTCCATTTGTTTCGGATTGGAGTGCCATCAAGGTTTTCAAGGCGATAAGAGCCTTTGCCAGTGACCTCGGATACCCTGTATGGGCCTTCCCAGTTTGGGGCTAGTTTGCCTTGATGGGCGAATTTGTTCCCTATACTTGCTTTCCTCAAAACCAAATCTCCAACGTTGAAAGTCCTTGATTGGACTCGTTTGTTATACCGGAGAGCAACTTTGGCTTTGATGGCTTTATCTCTGATGAAAGCGTCTTCTCTGAGTTCTTGTATGACATCCATTTCAGATGCCAAGTTAGCGTTGTTGGTTTCTTCAGAGAAGTACTTAACTCTTGTGGAAGCAATTTGCAGTTCCACAGGTATCATTGCCTCGACCCCGTATGTTAGGCGATATGGGGATTCATTGGTGGATGAATGAGGCGTTGTCCGATATGCCCATAGGACATGACACAGCTGGTCTGTCCATCCGCCCTTGGCTTCACCAAGGCGCTTCTTTAGTCCTTTAAGCACCTCCCTGTTGGCCACTTCAGCTTGACCATTAGTTTGGGGATGTTCGACGGATGAGAATATTTGGGTTATTCCTAACCCTTCAAGCAAATCTGTGAATTTTCTATCCGTGAACTGGGTGCCATTGTCTGTGACAATCCGTGCTGGGACCCCGAACCGTGTTATGATGTTTTCATACATGAAACGACGAGTTCGGGCTGAAGTAATATGCACCACCGACTCTGCTTCTATCCACTTAGTGAAACAATCGACCCCTACAATGAGATATTTGATGCCCCCAGGAGCAGTTGGAAAGGGGCCCAGAATATCCAATCCCCATTGGTAGAAAGGCCATGGAACAGCGGATGTGAAGAGTTCTTCCGCCGGTGTGTGGTGTAGGTTAGAGAATTTTTGGCAAGCGTCGCATTTTTTGACGAAGTCAATGGAGTCTTGCTTCATTGTGGGCCACCAGTATCCAGCTCTGAGGATTTTTCGCATTAAGCTTCTTCCTCCGGCGTGGTGTCCACTCTGTCCTCCATGCACTTCCTCCATTACACCTTGCACCTCATCCTCTTTGAGACAAATTAAATAGGGCACAGAGAGTGCCCTTCTGTAGAGATTACCATCAATCATGGTGAAATACGGTAATTCTCTCCTTAACCTCGTCTTTTCCTTCTCATCTGTGGGTAGCTGTCCATCAGCCAAATAACGGATGTAAGGAGCCATCCATGTATCTCCGTAAAGGGAGTCAGTCATTATGGCGTTTAGAGAAGGGAAAAGAGGGATGCTGGGCGACGTTAGCGTGCTTTGAACCAGAGTAGTGGTGCTACCCGGTCGTTTAGTACTTGCTAACCTGGAGAGTATATCCGCTCTCGTATTCTCTTCACGTGGAACATGTTTGAACTCCACCTTTGAGAATTTCTCAGTCAACTCCTTGACACAGTTCAAGTATAATTGGAGTTGAGGTTCGCGAGCTTGATAATCTCCTAAGATCTGCGAAATCACCAGCTGTGAATCGCTACAGAGTGTCGCCTCAGAAGCTCCGATGTCAATTGCAGCTCTTAGCCCGGCCAAGCAAGCTTCGTACTCAGCCTGGTTGTTGGATGTTTTAAAATTGAAACGAAGGGAGATCTCCAGGTGTACTCCGTCATCACTTTCGAGAACTACACCTGCTCCAGAGCCTCTTTGGTTTGATGAACCATCAACGTATATGGTCCAATGGACTCGAGGGTAATCCGGATCAGTCCCTGTCACTTCCACAATAAAGTCAGCCAGGACTTGAGCTTTAATAGCGCTGCGGGGTTCGTAGGATATATCAAACTCGGAGAGTTCAATAGACCATTTGATCATCCTCCCAGCAAGATCGGGCTTGATTAAGACAGAACGGAGTGGCAAATCCGTTCTCACTATGATTGGATGGGCGTGAAAGTACGGACGCAACCGTCGTGAGGCCCAAACAACAGCGAGGGCGGCCTTTTCAATTTTCTGATACCGGATCTCAGCACCTTGCAAGGTCTTGCTAGTGAAATAGACCGGTCTTTGTCCATCAGGAGTTTCTTTTATCAAGGCAACGCCCAAAGCTTCATCTGAAATAGCCAAGTACAGAATGAGTATGTCTTTGGGGTCAGGCTTTGTGAGAATGGGAGGTTTGGACAACACCTCCTTAAGCTCTTGGAAAGCTTTTTCTTGTTCCTGTCCCCACTCGAATTTCTTGGACTTTTTCAGTATTTTGTACAGGGGGAGCGACCTGTGAGCCATCTTCGGCATGAATCGTGCCAAAGCTGCTACCTTGCCATTCAGGGATTGGACTTCTTTGAGATTCTTAGGACTTTGCATGTCTAGAATCGTTTGGTACTTCCCTGGATTGGCTTCTATACCACGTTGAGTTAACATGAAACCCAAAAATTTCCCAGCAGGGACAGCAAATGTGCACTTCATTGGGTTCAGCCTCATGTTAAATTGTCTCAAACGGGTGAATACTTGGCGCAGGTCTTCAATATGATCGCCACCAACCGGTGTCTTTGCTATTATGTCGTCAATGTATACTTCAACAAGTTTGGTGTGCATACCTTCGAAAACCTTGTTGATCATGCGCTGATATGTCGCCCCAGCGTTTTTCAGGCCAAAGGGCATGACTGTATAGCAAAAGACACCACGATCATTTATGAAAGCTGTCTTCTCTTGATCCTCTTCGCACATCGGAATTTGGTTGTAACCAGAATAAGCGTCCATGAAGCTCAGGTATTGATAACCAGAGGAATCGTCCACCATCCGATCTATATTAGGAAGAGGATAAGGATCTTTTGGACAGCAGCGGTTAAGGTCCACGTAATCAATGCACATTCTCCATTTACCATTGGATTTAGGGACCATCACCACATTCGAAAGCCAAGAGGAATATCGGATTTCCTTGATAAATCCAGCCTTCAGCAATTCCTCAGTTTGCTGACAAGCTGCCTTCTGTTTCTCTGGGCCTAATCGTCTTTTCTTTTGGGCCACAGGTTTCGTTTCTGGATAGACAGAAAGTTTATGACAGCAGAATTCAGGGTCTATGCCTGGCATATCGGCTGCAGTCCATGCAAAGAGGTCTTTAAACTCTTGTAAGAGAGCCAGCAGTCGCTGCTCTATTTCAGCATCTAGCTTGTCATTGATATGGGTGATCTTTTCTGGAGAATCTCCCAAGACAATGTCCCTGGAACTTCCATCCGGTGTGGGCTTTGATGGGTTGAACGGATCAATGTTCAAATCCGCTCTAGGATCCAGGTCGACAAGACTTACAGATCCAGCCGATGTTCCAGCATCATTAAGTTTCCTCTTTTTATTGGAGGCGTCCAGCTTTGTCATGTTGAGGCTAAGGTTGTAGCAGTACCTAGCCATCTCTTGATCACCCCGGATAGATGACACAGCATTATCCTTGTCAATGAACTTGATAAGGAGATGTGGGGTTGATACAACTGCCTCCATTGCATTCAGAGTAGGACGGCCTATGATGCCATTAAATGGTGATTTGACATCAATCACTAGCACCCGAGACCTAACCGTCCTGGCTCCTGGCTCGCCTTCAAACGAGATAAGGGTATCAAGATACCCTCTAGTTAGTTGCTTTGCGCCATTGAAAGCTGTTAGTTCCTGCGTGTAAGGCTGTAAGTCTGAGTCTTTAAAACCCATTCTTTCAAAGCAATTATAAAAAATAACATCGCAGGAACTTCCCTGGTCAACAAGGATTCTTCGGACGTCCCTGTTGGCGATCACAGCAGTGATGACTACAGCATCGTCACCACCAGGAACGGTTGGGCCAAAATCCTCGTCAGAGAAAGAGATTATGGGAGCCTCAATTCCTCCTCTGTAAGGGCGATTGTCTTTGACTTTCCCTTGCACAGATAGAATCATTCTGTGATGATTCTTTCGGGCTGTAATTGAAGTTCCTCCTCCAGCGAACCCTCCAGCAATCATGTCAATGACTTCACGTCGGCCCTGACGTTGTTGCTGGGGTATGCTGTCTTTCTGTGCTGCATTATCGGTCATTACACCTTTTTGCTTCTCTGCAGCAGAGAACTTTCGAACCGGACTGGGGTTGTTGTCATCCCCATCGTCGGGATCTCTTTCTCTTTTCTCATTCCGTTCTGCCCTGTCAAAGGATTTTTCTTTGAACAGGTATTGCTTCAATTTGCCTTCTCTAATTAGCGTCTCAACCGCGTTCTTTAGAGCTTGGCATTCATCAGTGGAATGACCATTTTGTTCATGAAAATCACAGTACTTTCGTGAATTTCCTGGTCTTTTCATAGGGGCTGGTCTCCTGATGCCATATGTGCTGAAAACTGGCCATCCGACCTCTCTCAAAATCTGAGATGGTCTGGCAGATAACTGTGCATAATGGCTGAAGGAATTGACATGCCTTTCTCGAGGTCGAGGAGGGTGGTTATCCACCTTAGGATTGGTGAATGGCCTCTCCATGCGTTCTGACCTCGTCTTTTCCTTACCCTTCTGGGTTTGGGGAGATGGTGTTGGTGGCTTTTTCTTTGCAGCCATTGCCTCCAAGTGCATCTCTATGCTCACATACTTTGAGGCTTTTTTCCTGAACTCCTCAAAAGTTGCTGGGGGGCTCTTTGCCAATGAAAGAGCGAAAGCTGATCCTGGCTGCAATGCCTCAATTACGATATGCAGCTTGATAGATTCTGTGAGGTTAGGAACCAGGGCTGCTTCCTTATAAAACCTCTTCAAAAAATCTTTTAAGCCCTCAGTTTCACTTTGCTTAATCTGAGCCAAGGTATGAGACGTCTTGGGTACGTCTCTGGAGATGACAAAGTGGGTTTCAAAGGCAGCTGCCATTTCCGTCCAAGAATCTATGGATCCAGAAGGCAGGCCTTTAAACCACCCGAGGGCTTCCTCAGACAATGTTCGAGGGAACATTCGGCACATCACGTCTTCATCAGCCCCCAAGTACATGGCTTCAAACACATAAGCATCAAGGTGCTTAGTTGGATCAGTTTCACCATTATACTTTCCGATGGAAAGTGGTTGAGTGGTTTGAAGGTGCTTGGGGATGCTGATGCCCATAAGTCTCCTTGAGAAAGGAACCTTCAGAGTGTAAGACAATGGGGGTGCTGTTGTTGAATCTCTCTTCCTTCGGGAAGCTGCATCCTCAGAATCGCGAGTTTGTTCCCCCTCCTCAAACGTTGGGATCTTTGAGTACTGAAGAGTGGTGGACTTTTCACCATCAGTTGTGTGGGGAGTGTTTCGCGTGCGAGATGACTCTTTATCCTCGCTTTGCCTTTTTTCTCTTCGCAATTCAGCGAGTTCCCTCTGAAGTTGTTTGATCAACTCATCACGAGGATCAGGATCAGACACTGTTACTATCTTCTTTGAGCTGCCCCCATGAGAATCAAAGTTGAGTTTTCTGAAGGCGTTAGGATTGGTTCTGCCTTCAGCTTGATTCTCCACGAAGTCTTGTGCTTCGCCTTCCATGGTGGATTACCTGCTCTGTCAAAGGATATGGGAATAACTTTATCGTGTCCCACTGGGCGTGCCAATGATCTGTCCTGGACCGGGGTCAAGAGATCCGATCTCAAGCCAGTCACGAATAGTATGTCAATACCGTCTAGTAGACCGGATGTATGTGTATCCGATGTGGGTATCCGTTGTCCTTGAATGAGGTGAGCAGATTGGGCGTTCTGGAGATCCTTCACACCGACCTAACGTGTTGAAGTGGGCGAATGGTGGTGTCACCTGCAAAGATTCTCCGACGCTCAAGTCAGTGATTATATTCCAAGTAAGGAATGTATTCAGAGAGGAATCAGTCGTAAAAGAGCTGAAGAAGAAGCTCCCTCACTTCAATCATGAAGTTAGTTCATATACCTGATTGGCTCGATTAACGAGGACTCGTTGGTGGGGAACCACCAACTCCCATTAGCATTATTATATTGCGCACTTACCTGCATGATTGGGTCAAGTGGCTATTTTATATTGAGCATAGAGAATGTAGACTAGGATTAGGGAACGAGTTGACCATTCCCGTGAGCAGAATTTGGCTCGTAGTGCAGGGAATTATTGATCGATCCCTGTAGCAACAATCCTTGTCTTTTGCACAGTGACGTGTGTATTATCCGATGTCATGGTGTTATCCTGAACAACCGGTATAGGGATAACGCCTGATACGGAATTACAGTTCGGATGTATACCGATGACACCGGTTACACGTAGATGTCTTATCAAAGACGTTGAAATATGTATAGCAGATCGGATACCGGTATTGAGACCGGATCATCAGGATACTATTTTTTTATGCATTATCAGGGTACTATTTTTTTGGGCGTTAAAAATAAAAACCTGAAGTCCTGTAAAATTCAACCTTCATCTAAATTTTCAAAGGAAAATGAAATGAAGATCTATATATGTACAGGTATTTGTTAAGGAATTAAAAATAAAAATTACACTATGCAAAAAATATATGATTTTTTCAGTAAAAGTCTTTTATTCATTGATTCTTCAACTAGTACTGATAGAACACTATTAATTTCCTTTTTTTGTTTTGTTTACGTTTACTAGTATTTGAACCCCAAAATTCATGATATCTTTATAAGCTTTTGTTAATAACTCATGTGGGTAGGTAGAAATTTAGTTGCTCTGTCTATATGTTATTCTATTGAAATAGTAGATATTTTGTCACCATTTCCACTAAATTGATCCAAGTCAAAAATTTTAATATCATTGTCCCTTTCTAGTAATTCTTTGTTGCAATGTTTCTATACCTGCAACATTATGTTCTTTTACAAAATATTAGATTTAATTTTTAAAAGAAATATAATATATTCAAGCATACATGATGCAATGGGTATCGGCTTTAAAATATGAAAAGTTTATATGAGATGGTAAGGGTATTTTTGTAAAAGTATTAATATTCCTGGATAAGTTTTTGTAATACCAAACATGGGAATGGTAGAAACTAAAAAGATCCCCGGGTAAATATTTTTAATACCAAACATGGGAAATAAGTTACCCAGGAAACACATTCCCGGGAAACACATTCCCAGGAATCTCACTTAAAAGGATCCCTCATACTAAACACCCCCTAAGAGGAGAAGCAGGTGGAGATGGTGATGAAGTAAACATAGAAGTAGGTTGTGCAAACAAAGAAGGTGAAAAGGAATGTGAAACTGAAGCAGTGGGTGACGCGGTTGAACTAGGAGGCATAGGTGCTAAGGAACCGGCTGTAAAAGAGGCTTTTGAGACAAGGGAGGTATGGTGTAACATCTCATTTTCAACACAAATAGAAAATAGATATTAATATATCTTTCATGAGAAATACTTACTATAAGTTAGTTTATTATTATTATTTTTTTATGAAATTTTGGTATTTATATTTAATTATTTGTTTTTTTAAAATAAAATAATAATAATAATAATAATAATTATTATTATTATTATGAATGAGAATTTTAAAATGAATTAATTAGTATGCATTGATTAATGAAATTATATTAAGAATTTTAAATATATTTATTATTCACAACTTTTATTTTATGTTTTTATATTTATCTTTTTACCTATATGTGATTTAACTCTTATTATAATTTTAAAATAAAATTTTGAAGGAATTAGACTATAGTACTTTAGAACTTTTTGATTTACATAATATTTATGATTTTCTGGAATTTTTTGAAATTTTTGAAATATTTTAATAAAATAATATATTTTAAATAATTTTAAATTCATATAAAGTTACTTAAAATTAAAAATATTTATAAAAAAGTGAACTTAAATTATAAGAAAATTTTCTAAAATCCATTTCAAGTAGACTTATCTAAAAATTATCGGTTTGAGTAAAATCTTGATTTTTACCAATCGTAAAAAATTGAAAACATGCCAATAAATTTTTATTAACAGAAAATTTTAGATTTTTAAAATTTAAACTTTATTTCACTTATCATAAAATTAATAAGAACTGATATAATATCGCTAAATTTTGAAAAGGGTCAATTTTGAATATTTAAAATATACTGAGTAAAAGGTTACTATTTGGCTTAATAATTCAGCTGACATTTACTATGCAAAACAGTGTGCATGTACGAAATTTTCAAAAGGTGCACAGTAACCAGGATTGAATTTTCAAAAAATGTACAGTACTTTTATATTAAAATAATGGAATGCATAGTAATTTTCCTTTCTATAAATACCGAAGGAATTCTTCTTTAGAATTCACATTTTCAGATCAAGTTTTCTTAATATAGTAGTGCTAGTAAGATAGTAGTGGAAGTAAGAGAGAAAAATAAATATTTTTGGAAAAAGGTTTTGCTAAAATCTTAAGGTAAGAATACCTCTCTTTTATATTTTTTAGGGTTATTTTCATATCATTTTTAGAAATCTATTATTATACTAGAAATAATATTATTTTAAGTTACTACTCTGAATAGTAAAATACTATTTCAATAGTAAATTACTATTTTAATAGTAAATTACTATTCAAATAGTAAATTACTATTTACTGTTACTATTTACCTTTACTATTCACATTTTACTATTTACCGTTACTACTCATGATTTACTATTTACTGTTACTATTCACGATTTACTATTTACCATTACTATTCACTTTTACTATTTACTGTTACTATTCACAATTTACTATTCACTATTCACTATTTAATATTCAAAATTTACTATTTCTGTTTTAAGTAGTAATCTTAATTTTCATCTTGTAACTATATTAAAATGAAATTGGTATGTTTTAGAACTCGGAGACGAGGCACGTACGGATTTTCAATAACGAATCAGTATACAAAAGGTAAGGGGGAGTGAGATAAGAATATAATATGAAAAGACATAAGAATAATGGGAGGAGTCCCCTACTCCTTTAAAATTTAATAATATTATAACTGTTTAACTTAAAATTTTATAATAAATTTTAAATTAAGTATCTTGTGTAACTCGATCTAAATACCTATGCAAATATCTGGATAACCTATGCGAACTGGACTGAACCTATGCAAGGACTTAGACTATTATGACCTGTATGGACTGAATTATACCTATGCGAGAATTGGACTATATGGACCTACATAGACCTATATGATGAATGGACTTTAAAGACTTAAAATTAATCTTATTAATCTAAATAACTATTAAAATTTGAATTATATTTATGACTGATATTTAGTTGATTTGATTTGATTTTGATTAATGATATTGTGATTTATAATACTAGACTGTGATTAATAATATTTGTGATTTGATGATATTTGATTGTGATTGATGAATGATTGATGACCTTGTGATATGGAGTTTGAGCATATAGCAAGCATGACGGAAAGTTAAAACTCAGTAAGAATTTTCTTACCTTACTTTTTAAATTTTTATTATAAGAGAAAGTATTTTATCATTATTTTAGTCTTTTATTTCTTCTTAGAAATAATTTTTATTAACTTTATTTTTAATCTCTAGAATAAAATCTAGTATTAGAAAGAAGCTATTTTATGAAAATCAGAGGTTGAGATAATTAACTCTTGAATTAAATAAAATTTTTATAGTTTTAAGTATTCTTAGTTAATGATTTTAAAAAAATATTTTCTTTTAAAATTCAGAAATTTAAATTGGTTTTCCCTAATGAAATAACTAAAGAATATTTTGTTATAGTCAAGATTTCTAAACTCAATCTAGTTAAGATTCAAATTTAGAAAGATTATGTAAATATGTAAAGTTTTTTAAGAGAAAATTTTGAGATATTTAAGGCTTGGAAACTCAATTTTTGTGAGATCTGAATTTGAAGACTGTACTAAATTTGTTTTTGTATAACAGAAGTTCAAAGAATAACTTATGGGAATGTACAGTTTATTGAGATGATTTTGTGAACCTTTATGGTATTTAATAATTGAGTTTCTAAAAGTCTTAACCAACTAAATATGCGAGTAGTTCATGCATCATGAATCATTAAAGAGAAATGAGATGTGATATTGCCTGGGGACGGATTATAGAAACCGAGGATACATTAGAGAAGGCTTAATTGCGAGCCTTGAGATGAGAGGGTATGAAAGGGTGCTTCAGGTGACTTGCGGTCGCTCCCTAATGTCGGGTACTTTTACAATAAAAACTTTCTCAGTCTGACTAGTCTCTAAGTGTTTCCACGTCAGTTGAGCTGTTCATATGCTATGAAGGCATTTATGTTATTATCTGGAAGTATGGAACAGTGTAAACTCCTAGTTGGCCTAGTGCAAACTGAAACCTTAAGGGCCCACATGCATAAACTGAATAATATAGTATTAAAAGCATTACATGCCATACATGTGATTGTGATATTCTGTGTGAATGGTTGTGAATATTCTTGCATTCATCTTAACTGCAGATTTCTACTTCTTCTTACCCAGTTTGTAAGCAGAGGAGAACAAATAAGATAGAAGCCCATATTTAAACTATACTTCCTAACTAGATAAGAAGTCTTTTCAGAAGCAGTAGACTGAGAGGCTTTGGCAGAATTGATCGAACTTCAGGGTGCTTCGCTTGAGCTCAACCATCCGGGATGCTTGTTTTCTGAGGATGATTATGAAAGTATGATTGTTATGCGTATAACACCCCTACAATTATAATTAATTGTGTATGAGATTATGAATGATATTATTTTATTGAATTGTGAAAACCCTTATGCTTATGTCTTATCTGTGAAGTATTATATTCTATTTCTCACTCCTTCTTGTTTAAATTTTGTGTCCAAAATATATGTTATGTGATATATAGCTAGCACTTCAAGATGGAAGGATATATAATTACAAGAGGGTAAAGTGGTTTCATCCTCAATCAGATAGGTGAAGAGATATGACAAGAGTAGGATTCCAAAACTCGATGGTTCAAAGACTATGAAATGATTGGTCACATTTGTAATAGAGGTATAATTTAGTTTTACCTTGCCTTATTACAATATCAAGTTAGATAATTGTAACAAGGTAAATGTTAAACTTTGATAAACTTTCTCATTCGGATATAACACTGTAATGATTTATCACTTATGATTTCTATAAATTATTTTATCATTATGGACAAATATTAAAAGACAATGTTTTTTTTACTTTCAATATTCAAAGGAAATCATATGTATATACGTCCTTGTATACGCGAGATAAAGAGTGATAAATATGTATATCTTTCTAAAAGTTTATATATATATATATATATATATATATATATATATATATCGTGTATATAAGGGGGTGTAACATATGGAAAGAGAGGGATGATTTGATGTGTTAGGGGAAGGAGAGTTTGATGTAAAAAAGTAAAGAAAATGGAATAGGGAAATCTGTACTCATTAAAAAGTACATCCTTGGAGATGTAAATGCGACCTGATGGATGTAGGCACTTATAGCCTTTGTATAGGGGAGAAGGTCCCAAAAATACGCACTCTGAAGATCTAAAATCAAGTTTATGCCTGTTGTAAGATTGGAGAATAGGGAAACAAGTACAACAAAAAAACTCTCAGGTTTTTGTAATCTAGGGTGGAACTATGTAGCTTGGTATAAAGGGGTGTCATAGTGAAGGGTGGCAGTTGGTAGGCGATTAATAAGATGGACAACAATTAAAAATGCATGATCCTAAAAAAGTAAGGGTAATTTAGCTTGGGCTAAGAGAGTGAGGCCTAACTCAACTATATGACCATGTTTGCATTCCACTCGGCCATTTTGATGGTGAGCATAAGGACAAGCAAGCCTATGAATAATGCCAAAACTGTGTTGAGTTTTGGGGAATGTTTTGAATTCCCCTCCTTAATCAGACTGAACAGTCTTAATTCGACATTCAAATTGGAGTTCTGCCATATTTTTAAATTGGAGAAACATGGAGAGAACTTCATCTTTAGATTTAAGAAGGTAAATTCAAGTTTAGCGAGTAAAGGTGTCAACAAACGTAATGTAGTAACGATAGTTGCCATGAGACAACATGGGAGTAGGTCCCCAAAGATCAATATAAACAAGTTACAGGGGTGTAGTGAATTAAGTGTGTGAGGGAGGTGTAGATAGCCTATGAATTTTGCCTTCACAACAAGTATTGCAAAAATCCAAAACACTTTTATTTATAAATGGTATCTTACAGTTGTTAAGGACTTCCTTTATAATAAAAGAACTAGGATGTCCTAACCGTCTATGCAATAATGCATAAAGAGAAGTTTCATCTTCAGAAAACATAACAGACTCAACAGAAAAATCAAAAGTTGATGTAGAACCAAAAAGGTCAGATGAGACGGTGGTAGCAGTCACCATGTTGGTTCTTGGAGTGAAGTGCAACTGCGAAAATTTGTAAAGGCTATCAGAACCCAGTTTCCTTTCAAGTAGAACTTCTTTAGTGACCTGTGACTTGACAACGCAGTGGGTGGGATGAAACTCAAATAACACGTGATTATCTTTGGCAAACTGGCTTACACTTAAGAAATTCTTAGAAATATTAGGAACTAAAAGGGGATTTATGAGTGAAAGTGATATGTGTGGATAATGAGGAGAGTGAAAACTTGAACCACCAATTGATTTGATTGGGATAGAAGCACCATGTATAGGGAGTTTGAGCCATCCAATTCTACTATGTTTCTAACAAGATGCTCTTGACTAGTTGCATGATGGCTTGCACCCGAGTCAAGATACCATTATTTATTCAGAGAGGGCTTAGAAACCTCATTAAGATAGGTTGCAGGATATGCCAAAGGCTGATGCAATGATGTAGGAGGATGAGTATATTCAGAAGAAATAGAATGAAAGGTATTAACGAGAAGTTGTGGTGGAGTAGCAGGATAATATGGAAGAAATGGAGATTGTGCAGCTAAATAGTGGACCTGTGGAGCATAAGTCATTAGCGATGGTGACCTAATCTGTTGAGGAGGACCATAAGAGAAACGATGCCAACAAAATAAAGCATCATGACCATTCTTATAACATAAGTTGTAGAATAGATGAAACTGAAAATTACCACGACCTCCTCTGCCACGAAAGCGACCACCACGACCCTTACTAGAGTAAATTGGATGAGTATACTATAAAGTGTTTTGCAGAGGATATCCATTATACTAAGGATGATACTGAGAGTTTTCTGGAAACAGGGGATAACCAGGCCCTATGACCTACAAGTGTGAACTATCAGTGGATCTAGAGACAGAGTGTGATGAAGGTGAGTGCTGAGATTGAAGAGTTGGTGGCATGTGAGCAATATTGGTAGAAAAAGAGTTTGGTACATTCTTTTTTACATGATCTAGGCATGCCTCAAAGGCTAATAGCATGGACTCGATATCATCGACAGTACAGAGCTCAATTTTTGTATTACAAATCAAGTTAGACATAAACATTTCATAGTCATCGGTAAGACCTTCAAAAATGGTATCAATGTATCCTTCACTAGTAATAGGTGAACCAATAGAACCTAAGGCATCTACAATTATTTTTAGCTTGAGAAGATATTTAGACATGGTACCTGAACCTTTCTTGAGGCTTCGCAATTCTTGTCATAACTAATGAACCCTATCGCGTGTGGTCTTCTCAGAGTAGGAGTGAATCTTGTCCCAAACTTGGAATGCATGTGTGCACCCAATCATCCGAACAGATAGAGATTCAGAAAGAGACAAGATGAGCCATGATACAAGTAATTGATCTTGTTGCTCCCATTTTTGATATTCCAGACTTACTTTGTCTAGGTCGCAATCTTCCTCGCGAAAGAATTTAAGAAGAATTTGGGGATTTACCACATACTGATGCAGTTTATGCCCTCGGATCCTAGCTTCTACTTGTTGCTTCCAGATCAGGAAGTTCCGATCGTCTAGCTTCACCGAAATCGGCTGAGAGAACGTGATCACTACAAGTGATTTCATTGAAATATGCTCATTTTAGAGGAATTGCATAGCCATCGGTATTGTGTGACTACTTTTGATTTTCTGCCATTGATGAGAGAATAAGAGTGTACTAGAGCTTTGAAGCTCTGATACCAAATTAGAAACAATACATGAGTGAAAGAGAGTTAGAAAGAGAATTGCACATTATGCTAAATGAGTAAAATGCTCTAAAGGATATTATTATTACTGCATAAATTAGCTTCTACAGAAATAGAATTATACAGGGAGAGAGATACTATTAGAGTGAGACCCATCATAATAAACTCACATAAGGAAGAAACTTCCTGCCTAGCATGGTATACCAAAATAAATACTGTAAACCTAGTTAAATATTTCCAGTTGATCGTAAAATAAATATGTATTTAATAAATTATTGCCTTGAGAAAATTTGAGTTTATAAATGTAACAACTTGCACTTTCCTTATAAGATAAAAAATAATTACAAGATGCTAAATTTACACCTTATTTCATTGTCACGTGATTTATTTTCCTTAGTTTATCTTTTTATCTTATTTTTCAATGAAAAGCTTATTTCTTTTTTTCTGACTCTCTAGTCTCTTTCTCCCATTTTCTACCTCATTATTTTATTTGATTGTTTGTTTTCTTTCTTTTCTTCTCTTTTCCATTAATTTCCTTCAAAATCATTACCACCTATAGTCATTCTTTTCTCTTAATTTCACTTCTTCTATTAAATTTTTTTCATATGGGTTAAACATCATTTCTTCCTCCTCATTTTTTAGACTAATCACACATCATCTTTTTTCATCTTCTTCATCCTTTTTTTTCTTATGTTTTAAAAAATAATTCTTCATTTTATGTTAACAGGTTGGATTCGTTGGGGATTTTTTTAAGGTATGAACCACTCTAGTTATGTATTTCATCTTAACCGGTTGAAATCTAAGAAAAAATTATATTTTTTCATCTTTTCAGATATGCAGGTGCACTGGTTAGGTTCAATAGGTTATTTTGATGCTTTAATTTTTTGATTGCATTTTATTTTGCGTGTATATAGATAATATGAAATTTTAGTTTGATTTGGAATATTCATCATATATTCTTTTAAAATGGATCAAATTAATAATTAATTTGTTAGTTTTATTTTGTTAATTAGTATAAGGAACCAATACCACAACCTCCTCTTTATTTCAATCTCTAAATTTTTAGAGAAATGTCTTTTTCTCTATAATGGTCATATTTTGCTATATAGTATCGTCTCATAATGTATTTGTTGATCTAAATTTTATATATCAATATATCCATACCTAATGTGGTGAGTTAAGCACTAATTAAGTTTGAGATTTATTTTCTGTATTTGCAAGACATCTTCCATGTAACATTTCAATTTAAATTATTGGTTAATTTTATTAATCAAAAAAATACTTAAGGAATATCAAATTATTTAATGGCAAGTACGTTAATTTTCAAATATTATCTTGATAATTTTTTGGATAACCTAAAATTACCAAATTATCACTTAATCATCAAATATTGCCATTACTCCTAGGTTGCCATGTATCCCACTCATCCATTCACGTCACATTATCACGCCAATGCTACCCCACTCTTTAAATAAATTAATTCTTCAAATTTAATCCATCACCATATCGTGTGCCAATTTCCCTTCCAGCCTTTATATTCCTCTTTCAATTAATCATCACATTTATGCCAACTCAATGCTACTTTATATTCCACTTTCAATCTTTTAATTAATCATCACATTTATGCTAACTCAATGCTATATATATATGAACTGGTCTGAACCGGGGTCAACTATTCAGTGTGGGACCAGCCACAATAATCAACAAAGAAGAGTATCTTATACACCGGTACATAGTGGGTATCTGGTATTTTATCCGATATTCTAGTGAGAGATACCGGTCTTGATGTCCTGTAGATCCTTCATACCAAGCTTTTGTGTTAACGAAGAGCGAAATGTGGTGTCATCTGCAAAGGCTCTCCGACGCTCAAGTCAGTAAACAGAAAAAGATTCAAGGTTCTCGAGCAGAAGTTTTAGAATGAATCTAACGTACCAGAGTAGTGAAATCATTGGTATTTATATACGTGCATGGAGAATGAAAAGTCTCTAGGGTTAGGGGTCCAATAGTACACTGTGCAGTGTACGATTTTGACACATGATGCGGGTGGCTCTACGTCTCTTACGAACGTCCCTACGTATCTGTACCTTGTACTTTCTATCGGGTAACATGGAAACTTTTCGGTGTGCGAGGCGCTGACCTGGACAATCTGGTATAAAAGAACGTCTAATACAGATAACAGTCCGGAGGTTTTTGCCTGCTACACCGATGAGCTGGCAGGAATGGATGAAATGACGCCCTTTCCCAAGTGACGATATATATATATATAAGCCATTGTTTCAATTTCTATATACTTCAATTGCTTAAATTTTATCACTCCACCATCTCACCGAACTCACTTTCTCAAATCTGCTCTTTGCAATTTCTAATTCCATTCCTCAAAGTTTCTTCATCATCATCATAACTTTATTCCAATCTTATTTCCATCGTTTTCTTCAAATTCCTCATCACTTCACTCTTATCTCCTTGCTCCTGTGACCATTTCACTCCCAGGTTCTCTCTTCCTCTAAAAGTGCATGCGGTTCTTTGCCATCAAACACCATTGTGCCCCTTCCACTCTCGCATGCAAGCTCTCTTTCCCTTTCAGAGCCTTTCACATGCGTAGCTGCGAGCGTCGGGAAGCTTCGAGGTTCATCGAGGGTTAGTCGATCATTCGACCAAAGTCGAAACGAAGAGTCTCGACCGCCAACCAGTGTGAAATCATCGTTGGTAAGCTAGATAACTCTTGATCCTCACATGCATGACCATTTATTCCATTTTCATGCATGCTGGATTTTTTTTAGTTTTGTTGGAATCTTTATCTACTTGCATGGCCATGATCCATCCATTTTTTAAGAAAATCATCAACATAAAAGTTGTTACTCTTTATTTCCTCTTTCAAACGAGCCAAAAAAGACCTAAATTTGATGTCTACATCAAGAGTTATGTCCAAAATAAAAAATATATTTTCTAAAAATTTATTTTGGGACAATAACCTATTTTTGTGATTCTGTATTTTTGGTTTAAAACTGGATTTTGTTGTCTTCATAAAAGTTATAGAGAATTTCATTATGATTTTTTTTAAGACTGAAATCGCTTAAATCTGACACCTGTAGCCCAAGTTATGCTAGAAATAAGGAAGCACGCACAAGGTTATGACTTTATGCGCAAATCTGTGGCAAAAACTGAAAACTGGGGTTTTTTTCTTAGAATTAATTTTTAGTGTCTTCATGAAAGTGATAAGAAATTGTGTCATGAAAATTTTAAAACTAGAATCGCCTGTATCTGACAATCGTAGCTTAAATTAAGCCTAAAATGTGAAAGTATGCGCAAATCTATGGACTAGGGTTAAAGTTTATAATTTTCTAAAAAGAGTGGACAAAACCCTTAAGTGAAAAGGATATAGAAAATAAATTACAAAATCTCGTTAGGTTAGAATAATATTTATCGAATTGTTAGGCTAGCCCTAAGCTCAGGCTTTGGTTTTAAAACTCTAGAATATGGGCGGTTTGGGAAAAGAATTCCCGAAACCTAACGTCCGAACCCAAACTAATATTAGAAATTTTTTAGAAGTCGGTTGTAAATTTTATTATTAGAATTTATGTTGATGAGCTTAATTCAAGTATTTTTATATTTATTTAAATGTAGGGGGTTTATCCAGGCGACGAAGTAGGACCATCAAACCTCTCGGACTACTTCTCTTAAGGTAGGCGAACGTTGTGTTTTAAATGCATGGATTATGAATGAATGAGAATGTGTTGGATTATTATGTTGTTAATTATAATGATTGATGATATATCATGAGTTTCTAAATTTCTTTATATTGTTATTAATATGATTCATAATTGTTCGGAATCCATTCAAGTGTTGTTATTTAATATATTGATGATATGATGAATATTGTATTGGGTTATAATTTTTATTATGATATATGATTGATGATGAATATATTGATGATGATTAACTAAGCTTGAAGTAACTTAATTGATGTTGTAAATTGATTGTAATCGATTTGATTTTGCATAGCTTGATTGAATAATTAGTTGTAAAACCCTTGGTGATGGTAACTAAGTGGTAGCCCCTGATGATGGTAATCAAGTGGTTTATTGATGATTGATAATTGTTTGTCATAACATTTGCATTTAGACACTCACAAGACTATAAAGGACTTGTGATGTTGGCCCATATGAGAGAGTGACCTGATGGTAAAGCACAGACCCTGTGGTGGTTTCTTTGGATTCCATAGCCACCTTCGAGTTAGACTTAAGGTCAGCCCGCAACACTTGAGTTGAGATGCCACTGTCACTTGGAGTAACTAGTGTTGCAAATGGACGAGCGGTTCAGTACTGGTAAATATTGGACATTGATATATGTTGATAAAAATTTTATACTACAGCATAAATCTCATCAGTAGAGTCAGATCCACATGCATATGTATTAACATATAAATATTGAAATTGAAATGCTATTGGGCAGCTTATGATGCATCTGTGTGGATTTAAAGATGTTAAATGACAATGTTATTAATGCTGAATTGTGGTGATTGGTTAATTAAATGAAAAGTATGATTATTATGTGATTATCATAGAAACTGAATATGTATTGTTCTAGGTTGAGGTTAATTCCAGCTCAACATTTTTCATTTAACATATATATGCTCACTCCCTAAACATTTTTAATTACAGTGAATTTGGAATGAGAAGAGGACTGGTGAGATGCCAGTGTTGATTAATGATATAACATCCTTAATTTTTAAATACATTTCAATAAATCAAATAAAATTTTACAAATAATTCAAATTTTCAAAACAGAATTTGAATTAAACAATTACAAAATCAATTTTTACAAAAGCCGACCGGCTCTTTTAAGTTTACAATAAAAAAATAAAACACTCGGTATTCTCAGGAGCCGGCCAAGGCTTCTACCAAAATACACTCCGAGCAATTGAGTGACTTCTCATATCATGGTTGGGCCCTTCATCCACTGAAAAAATGACAACAGTAGGGGGTGAGCATAAACATATCAAATAACAGTTATTGAATTGGATTAAAAGTCCAATTCACAACTATATACACAAAACAGAACCAAAACATATACATATACTCATCATAACAGCATGTTATTCTCAATAGCACATAAATCAGTGCCTACACATGCTTAATCAATCTCAATAATCATATATAAACATCAGTACACATGATCAACCAAAATGGGATCATTATAATTTTTGTGTTGCAACACTGGCTCCCCGAGCCATAATTCAGCTCCTCGCTGATCCGACCATTTTACAGGTACCAAACCGCTCTGCGCCCATAATGTAACACCGAGTACCACTCCCAGAGTGATAGCGGTCCTCTACTCAGTGCTACGGGCCGGCCTTGAGTCCCACTCAAAGGCGTCCGTGGTATATAGGAACCACCACCGGGTCTATGCCTTCAACGGGCCGTCCACATCTGGACCGGCAACACAGGCCCCCTGCAGTCCTGTGTGCGTCTCAATACAATTGATATATCAAATAAATATCAATTATCAATCACACATCAACATTATCTCATGCCATCAACCGATCAAATCATCAACATAATCATTATATAAATATCCCATGAAAAGTTCATGGAAACCATTCTCATATTATTCCACTCGGTAATACAATAGGCACAATACATGATAACTTCATGCATATAATTCATATCATATCACCTTCATCAATCTCATATACATATATATAATCAGCACATCATTATGAATGGAAATATGAAACATAAAACATCATATAAGTGGGGTCTCACTAATTTGCACATAGCATATAGGCATCATAATATCACCCCAAATCCATTCATAAACCATCTATTTGAGATGTACGCTCCCCCTACTTGGAATAAGAAGTTCCAGTAGCTCGTCAAGTGTTATCCTAGTCGCTGCTCAAGAATTTCGACTGGAATTGCACTTCTACACCAGTCCCAAACTTTCTTCATAAAGAGAAGAAATAGAAAGTTAACTTCCTTCTTGTTCGTTGGTTTCCAGTAAAGATTGGAAATAAGAGGATTTTAAATATTAATCTCACTTTCAAAAGTTCTTCCATTATTCCAGCAATGGAAGTATTTATATAGGTCTTTCACGTAGAAGAGGCGTGAATGAATTGAAGTATTCTGACACACATCAAAAAGGGTCCCATACATAGAAAAATATCTGAAAAGGATCTTGTTAGAACGTAGAAGAACAGGGTGACATGGAAAGCATTCATAGTAAAATATTTATTAATTCCGACTCAGTTTCTGTGTATTCCGACTCGGTTTCTCATTCTGGTATCTCTTTCCGAGAGGACTTATCAGAGCCTCCTTCCGCTCAGAATTCCTTCATTCGGTAATGGCCCACTCATAACTGCCTTATTCGAAAATATATCGATTAGACATCTCACTCGGTTATACCTCTTCCCGAGTCAAAGTCTTCCTCTTGTGTCACTCGGAAGTCTTCCATTCCAAAAGATCACTCGGAACCTAGAAGTCTACTTCCTTTCTCGGAAATCATTCCTCTTGAAAGGATTACTCGGGTTGAAGGCTATTTTAAGAACGAATTCGAGCACAAGCTCTCAGAAACATTAAGGATTGATCCGAGCATGAATTTAAATGATTTTATCACCCGGATTTTTGCTCTTCTCATAATTATTCACTCAGAGCGTACTAATCAGAGTCTGAGTCTTTGTCCAGAAGCACTTTTTTGGAAGGACTTACTCGGAATGTTTCACTCGGAAGTGTCATAGAGACACTTCACTCAGAAAGTCACTCCACTCGGATATACTCCACTCGGGAGTTTACCAATCAGAATATCAGTCCGAGAAGTACTTCCACTTCTCTCGGAAACAACCCATTCGGAATCATTCCACTCGGAGATGTTTCCGTTTCACTCGGATTTACTTCACTTGAACGTGTCTCAATCGGACACAGCGGTACTTGGTTCAGAAATAATTCTCTTAATGATGTTTCACTCGGAAACATCTTAACTTCACTTGGAAATGATCTCCTGAGTCATGTTTCACTCAGAATCACATCCATTTTACTTGGAAAATCTTGTCTCTGACATTTTTCACTCGGAAATTCATTTCGGAATCTCTCCTTTTATCCTCAATAAATTATTTTTCTAAAAAACTTAAAAATTGGGATGTTACAAATGATCCTTCGGAATGATTTTGTATATAATTGTATAGTTTTGATATCATACGCTTTAGTCGGCTCTTTTATACACCTCGTATAATGTATGTGTATAGGGAATTAGGTATCTAATAACCTCACTAGAGGTTTAGTATTTGTTTTGATACCTTAATGTTTACGTTAATGACTTAGTAAGTTAAAAATATATAATAGTATTGAATTATATATATATTGTCCAAAATTTGTTTAGAGAATCATATAATGACATATATGTGTTTTGGGGTCTCTAAACAATCAAATCGATTCACAAAAATATTTTTTTTCCCGTATTTTTATTAAATAAGTGTTACATTCCATTCCATGTATGAACTTATTTTTTCATGTAATTGACTTCAAAATTTTGGAATTGCTTTTAAAATTCATTGTTTTTGCTTGAAATGGAATGTATCTCATATAAGTGTTGGATGTTATTATTTATAAACATGAGTTGACGGGTAAGGGTTGCATGTTTTAGAATTTTGGTATAAGTGGCGTGAGTCTTAAGTACGTTGTACAAGATTGTCACTTATATGTAGATGAATTTGGATTGTTCTGTCATTGCTTAAATGATTTATGTTATCAAGTCTTCTTATTTGAATAATGTCAAAATGATGGTTCCTAATTCAAAAGACAAATTTAGGGAAACTTTTTTCTATAAAGATGTGTTGGAGAAAGGACAATATACTTTGCAGGACATCTTCAATATATACTTATTCTTAATATTTTATTTATTTACCTTTTTTATTAATTACTTATTTATGAAACTGTGTTTTGTAGTTATTATTTTTGTTTAAATTGGAATATATCTAATGTAATTGTTATGTATCGTTATAAACATGATTTGATAAGTAAGGGTTGGATAACTATAAATTTTATTAATATGTAGTTCAATTTGCACATGACTTTGATGATTTGAGTTATTAGATTTACTTATTTGAATAACATCATAATAGTGGTTCACCGAGTTTAATATTGGTTGAACATTGTCATATTTCTTTGATTATGATATGATTTTATGCTTTATGGGTTGTTTTTTGAGAATTAGATGTAAAAAACTACAGATAATTATTTTATGTTATTCTGCAGTACTCTGATGAGATGAGAGTATACTCTTACGCTAGCAATGATGGTAGGAATACTTTGTTCACAGGATGTATGGTATACTGAGTACGAAATTACACTTGGGCATTTTTGTGGTTGTTATGGCCACCTTGCACACAACTATGAGTCTAAGATCAATCATGTGAGCACACAATCAGTGAAGGAGACAAACGAGGACAACGGTGTCGGAACTCCTACATCGCTTGTCTCATAATATTTCATATGATTTAAATATTTATCGGATCACTAACCATAACCAATTGATTTTGGGATGAACCTTTAATATGGTATCAGAGTTATAACATTATTTCCGTTCTTATGGACCAAGAGTTACCTTCGCCTGGTCCAACAGGCTTCGTTGAAGGGGCGTGTTAAAAATTCTACATCATCTGTCTTATAATATTTAACATCATTTAAATACATGTTGACGGCTGAAAATTGATAAGGTGTTGGGGTTTGCCAAACATCAGAGGTTTGACCAACCCCAAAAAAAATTCTATAGTCAAACAGAGTTTTGATTATCTTAAACGGTATGAGAGATCAATATTAACATTTAGGTTTTTCAATTTTCATAACTATATTTCCTAACTGCAAGCGTGATACATGATGACACTTCTAACTCACTAGACCATCGAAACCTCTTCAAGGGCATAAGAAATTAATTTTTTAAAAAACACCGGTAACATTAATAAAAAATGATAACATTATTTTTTTAACTACATAAATTATTCAAATAGATATATTTTCTTTTAATTAATCAAAAACCAAAGTTCATTGTATTAAAATGAATGGTGAAGATCATGTGTTTATATTTAAATAGGACCACTACTACAAAAAAGGCTTTTGTCAGCGGTTCCGTAATAGCTATTGTCAGCGGTAGAAGCGCAGAAAATAATGGCGCTATTAATAGCACAAAAAACAATGTCAGCGCTTAAACCGCTGACAATAGTTATGTATTGTCAGCGGTTGTATCGCGGAACCGCTGACAATAGTCAAACAATGTCAGCGGTTGAGATGAGGAACCGCAGACAATAAGCAAACAATATGCAAACATTGTCTGCGGTTGTGATGCAGAACCGCAGACAATAGTCTCACAATGTCTGCGCTTAAAGCTATAACCGCAGACAATAGTTGTTTTTTTTATTTTTAATTTTTTTAATTTTCTAAACCTATATTAAATATGATAAACTAATTTTCAAACTAAATAGTATAAAATTAATCTAGGCCCAATAAATTAATTCAACCTCAAGAGTATTAAAAGAAAATCATATGCAAGAGTCAAGCACCTAGAAACTTTAAAACAGTTTAAGGTCACAAAATCAAATTGCAAGTCATGATGTTATTCATGTAATAATTAATTATATGTAAATATTTGTGAACAAATTCACTCTCTCACTAGAAAAACTCATACACGTGTAGTATAAACTAACATAATTTCAAAGAAACCAACAAGTTGAAATTAGTATATATTATTACACTAAGCAATTTTCATATCTTCTACTTAAAGAAAAGGAAACATTTTGAAAAGAATAGATCCAAAATATAAATACTACTTATATCTTCTGCTGACACGTGATTATTGCCAGTATCAATCACCATTGGATCACTAGTATTATCATCAGCCCCATTGAAGCATACAGAGTGCTATCTACCTCTGGATTCAGATCTGTATATGCATATTGGGAAATCACTAAAGGAGAGTAAGGTTGTTGTAGTTGTAGTACATGAACAGAACAAACTCACACTAATAGGTAAGACTAAATAACATACCAGTACCCCTAATATGCATAGATCATGGATGCCTAAGTAAAAGAAACAAATAATAAAACTGAAGCCCCAAAGATAATCAAAATAACCAAAATATCTTTATTATGGAAAACATGGTATTAATTATAACTAAAATAAGTCTAAAAATTCTTAAGCTTCATCCTTCTAGCTTTATGATAGAATCCCTGCAGCTTATTCTTATAACCATGACTTTATTTGGAACCTTACATTTTTCTAGAGTTGTCTTAATTCTTCAACATTGTTAACTGCGATTTACGTTCAGACGGGGTTGTGAACTATATATATAAAACATTGTACATATAGTATAAAAGATTAGTGGTTTTATATATATAACAAATTATATAATTTCAGTATGTTTACATGATCAATTAATTAATGTTTAGTATAAAACTGTCATAATCCAAATGCATGGATATTCTTACTCTCTCTCTGTGACTTGTCCCTTGTATTTGAATGAGAAAATAATATCAAAGAAGGAATTTACAAGATGAAAGAAAAGTGAAAAGAAATAAATATAGAATATTTTCCTTATATTCTTTTTTGGTTAAACAAGAGGAATTTACCTCACATGTTCAAAGACTTTTAGGAATTGAAGGTAAATGAACCCACTAACAAAAGATACTACAACATTTATAAATCATATCACTAATACATTTTTATTTGGTATACTTGTGTGTTATACCTTGCGTGGTGAAGCAGAATATGATTAATAATCTTGTGCAATCAAAACGTAAAATATAGTATACATCATGCAAGAGTAACAACAAAATTCACAAAGCACAAACAAACATCAAGAGCACTCATTACCAATAGCCTTGGGTATTAACAATATTTAATATACTAACTGCTATGACCATAATTATAATTGAGTGAAACAAATAAAAACACCAAATTTACATTTGAACAGGGTAAAGGTTTTGCTGAGAACAATATGTGGTGGGAAGAGTCTAACAAAGAACGCATCAGAAATCAAATGTATCGAAGAGTTAAAAATATAATTACATGAAAACAAAGAAGGCATTGGGAGGCCTCTTTGGCTTGTTAGGGTCTTTGGCCGCCTTTCCCTTACTTGGCTTCCTTCCACCCTTTGTGGCGGCAGCACCCTTCTTATTCACCGCAAGCCTATATAATCGAAAGAAAAACCAAAACAATTAACATCGATAGAAAAATCAAAACACAAATCACGAGCCAACACCGTACAATTAAGATATTAAGCCATGGTTTGATGTGAGCCAGATCTGAGATCTGAAGAGGTGTGAAATTAAGTAATTGGGAAAAAAACAAAACAAAGGGAAGCCAAAACAAAGAGAAGCCAAAAAAGAGGAAGATACATAAAAATAAAAAACTTACCTGGAAGAAAAAGAGAGGAATACTCCAACAACAACAACACAAAAGGATGAACCACCAATAGCAAAATAAAAAACGCACAGACCACAAAAATTGAATGAAGAGCAGTGGGTGGAAACGTGAACACAAATGAACAACAAAGGAAAAGTGAAAAATTGCATGAAGAGCAGTGGGTGGAAACGTCAACACAAACAAACAGCAAAGGAAAAGTGAACACGCACGAACAGTAAAGAAAACGTTTCAAAGAAAATGTTCTGGAAGCATAAAGCTATGTTTGAAAAGTCAGCCAATAAGAAACATAGCCAATAAAAAATGTTAAGTGATGTTTCACGGGCAGAGCAAAAGTTAGGCAATAGAAAATGTTACTTGAAGGGTCCCACGCACGAATGAAATAAATTCAACAATGTCTGCGGTTGAAACAATTAACCGTAGACAATGTTATTATCTGCGTTTAATGAAGCAACCGCATACAATACTCTCTTTTTTTCATCAATGTCTGCGGTTCCGCCAGACCGCAGACAATATTAGCGCATCCTTTTTCAATTTTTGTTGTAGTGGACCCACATTTAGAAGATTAAAAGCAACTTTACAAAATACTCATCTCCAAATGGATGCCTATATTCATGAAGATTCCATTAGCAACTCTCTATTGGGTCAAACAACTATCACTAAAGTTGCTTTAATGGTAGGTCGACGAAGATAAAAGTTAAGGACTAATATGACATTTTAAATTTCTCGAGGACTGATGTACATGACGCATACAATGTTAGAGATTGATTAATGAGTTTGCTCTACTATAAAGTACATAAAACCACATCTCACCCCTACACTCTTCGCATTCTGTTAAGAAATGTTGGTCCATTTCATTAATGATTGAACTTTTGATCATTAGGTCATGAGTTTAAATTTTACCGATGTGAGAGTCTTACTAGTGGGTGATATTAGGTACTTCAAAAACATTCATTAAGTCTTGAAAATTTAACCGATAAATTTAAGAATAAACACAAATAAATTTAACCGATATAGATTGTTTAAAAATTTTAAAAAATGTTTGTATAACATTTGTAAATTTGTATAAAATAAAAGATAGAGTTTTTTTGGTTAAAATTTATGTATAAATTGCTTAAATATTAGGGTAAGTAAACATTAATTATGTACAAGGTGTAGAAGTTGGAATAGAATGGTATGAATTAGGTGGCTTTAGGTTTGACCTAATACTTAATTATATGGTCTGACCTATTTAAAAGTTTGATCTAGTTTGATAACATTTTTAAAAGTTTGATTTATATGAAAGCTAATAAAAACATCAATAATTATATATTAAATAAATCAATAAATTTATATTGAATAAACCAATATACTTCTAAAACACTAATAACTTATATAAAATATATATTAAGTTTTTAATTTTATATATTGAAAGTAATTTTAATAAATTTAAATTTTATAAAACATGTTTAATAAAAAATATCATATACATTTATAAATTAATTTATTTCTTAAAATTTGTGTAAGATATTAAAAAGGCTAACATAATAGTAGATTAAAAAACTTTTTCAAAACTTTAAAATTAACCTCTTATAATTTTTTAATCAGATAAATTCAATCGTGAAATCTGACCTTAAATAAATCTAAAATAAGTCGGTCGGCTTATAAGCATAGCTAATAAGCGTTAGATAAACTCAAAAAAAAAAAAAAAGGACAAAGCGACATCGTATGAACGTATACATAAACTGAGTACGCGCTCAGGGAAAACAGCACTCCTCTTGTTCTTTCACTTCACAAACCGCACACTCTTCTCTCCAATCTCCATTACCCTCTCATTTATCACCGGCGATCTTCTCTCCGGCTGTCTCACCGCCGCCACAATTCACGACTCCGTCACTGTCGAAGTCGACCAAGTGTGTTGCTCCGTCTTCGTCACTGCCAGTGTGTCTGGTGTAGGTGAAAGGTGCGATTATTTCGTCACTCAGATGCTTAATCTGTAAAACCTAAATATCATAATTAACAATGCTTGCTGCTGTTTGTTTGCTGTATTTCACCAAGTGTTCTTCTTGTATTATTTGTTTGCTGCTGTTTCAATGTCTTTTCACCATGCCTTGTTTCTCTTGTTTTTTGAAGCTGATTATTTCCCCCAAAAAAATGTTAGGGGAGAATATAAATATTCCAGTCCAAGATGTTGCCTTGTTAATGGCTCTCAATAGCTGGCACTGTTACATGCTCACTGCACTCACTATATTATATGTGATTTCATTTTTTGTTTTCGGTTTTAATTACGAAATTGTGTGTCCTATTGTCATAAATTTTATGGGAAATACACTGATAAACAAGTTTTTTCTGTTTTCTTACTTTGTTTTTCATGTACAAATTTTTTAAAACAGGAAATATGATGATAATTTTGTAATTAGTAGAACTGAAATTAGAAAATAAAAATGGGAATAGAAACAAAAACCAAACATGCCGGTTTCTTATATTAATTTTGCATCTTATGCACTCACTGCCCTCACTAGAATCTGCGCATCTTATATTTCTGATATTAATTTTGCATCTTATGCACTCTCTGCACTCACCAGAATTTTGCATCTGTTTCTGATTATAATTTTGCATCTTATGCACTCACTGCACTTAATAGAATCTGTGCATCTTATGTTTCTGTGCAAACTTTTGTTTCTGACATTAATTTTGTGCAGACTTTTGTTTCTGATATTAATTTTGTATTCGCAGGTTCAGTTTTTGTATTGACTGAAAGTCCCCTTGTACAATTTGATCAAGACATTGTTTGTCCTGTGATAGTGATTGCCTTGCCTTCTAGATTATCCATATCTAATTTAACTTCTATGTTTTATATTTTCCATATAATTGTGATGTTTGCAGCAGGATAAGATTATGCATGTCTCAGTTTTTGACTTCTATGTTTTATAATATATTCCCTTAGCAGGCCAAGATTATCCTTGTTTTTATTTCTCTTTTGTCCTTCCTTTTCATCTTGGTTTACATTGCCGCTCTTGTTTTGTGAAGGGTTTTTGAGTTTTCCGTGACAATGACCACTGAACCCCTGGATTTGCTCCGCTCCAATCTCTCTCGGGTTCGTATCCCTGAACCAACCAATCGCATCTACAAGCACGAATGCTGTGTTTCTTTCGACTCTCCGGTAATCTTTTAAATTTCTTCTTTCTTCAAGTTCTGGAAATCATGAATTTTAGTTTGAATCTGCTTCGTCTTGTTCTTTTTCATTTTCCAATTTGGTTTTCCATCTTTGAATTTGAACACATTAGGTTTTTTGTGATAACCAGTCACGGTTTGTTTAATTAACTGTGTTTTATTGTTTTTCTTTGATTCTGTTTACCATTTTAGGTATTAGGTTTTATTATGATTATTGCTTGCTGCGAATGGTTTTGTGGTTTTTCAGCATTGAGAATTGAAGATATTAATTCAAATGGTCTTGGATTCCTGTGATTGGAACACAATATATCAAGAGCTTCACAACGCCTGAAATTTATGTTTGGTGATTATGTTTATGGTTCTTTTTTTAATTCCAAATTTTGATGCGTTTCAGAAATCAGAAGGGGGATTGTTCATCGACTTGAACACTTTTCTTGCTTTTGGGAAGGATTATGTTGGATGGAATTACCACAAGACTGGAAATCCTGTCTATTTGCACATAAAGCAGACGAAGAAGTTAGTTCCCGAAGATAGGCCTTCAAAGAAACCAACTATCTTGGCTATAGGTGTGTGAATATTATCCCGATATCCATTCCTGCCTGTTTTAAGATTGCGCATCACCAATGACAAAACATTTTGATCTGCTTCATGGCTATTTGGTGTTCTTTTTTCAACTGTAATTCAGTATTTCAGTTGTTGCTCAAGTACGCAACTTCTGTGTTTGTCACTTATATTTTTAATTTATCACACTGCCATGTATACCTAATCTCCTAAGTACTAACTATTGGGTGGTGGAGTCATCAATTAGGCTGTTTCCTGAATGCTACATCATTGTTCCTACCAATAATTTGAGTTTTTTATATGCTCTTCTGTTTTTGGATAACATAATTTCATTCATTTTACACATTTTTAGGTGTTGATGGGGGATTTGATAACAACCAACCTGGATATGAGGAAACTCATAGTATTGTTATATTACCTGATTATGTCCCTCTTCCGTTCCCTTCTGTGGAATTGCCAGAGAAGGTACTTATTTCCCCTATATTTAGTTTTCTCTGTTCATTTTCCCTTTTTTAAAGAGAAGTTGCATGCTATATAGGTGTTAATATAATTATCTCATTTGTTAAACTTAAAAATATATTAGGTAAGGTTGGCAGTTGATGCAATCTTACTAGCTGAGGGCGCTGAACGGAAGGAGCAACTTGCAGCTTGGACTGCTGATAAGAAACAAGTTAGTGTCTATGCAACAAATTTAAACCAGATTGACAATGGTGTTGTTATTCCACCGTCTGGGTGGAAATGTGCTAAGTGTGAAAAGACAGACAATCTTTGGCTAAACCTGACTGATGGAATGATTCTCTGTGGGAGAAAAAACTGGGATGGAAGTGGTGGAAACAATCATGCTATTGACCATTACCAAGAGACACGGTATCCTCTTGCTGTAAAGCTTGGGACTATCACTACTGATCTGGAAGCAGCGGGTAATGTGCCCTTGTTGAATCTTTGGCTTTTATATATTACTATCTGGAACTGGTTTTTAATAGCTTTGAGTATTTCTTTACGAAATGGAAGAAAAAATTTAAAAATATTTTGAAATATAAACCTAGGAAGGTTCACTTATATTATTCAGGGAGAAAGGATGGGGGTGGAGTTGAAATAAACTGGAAAGGTTTATAATAGCTTTGAGCTTGTTGCGTAGTTTGTACAACAAATTTTGACCATTAGAAGAATATGTTGTTCATGAGCTAGGTGTCATGTTGAAAGAACTGAATTTACAAATTTATTATGGTTTTATTAACTGTGCTTTGAAGGTCATTATTTAAGAATTAAAATCATTGTCACACTGGAATGCACTATTTCACATAAATTGTTTTATGTTTTAGCCTAAGCAAATAATTTAAACTATGTAATTTTAATATGCTTTGTGTAGTAGATGATCCCCCCTCCCCCCCCCGCACAGTGTGCTAATTATGGGTGTATTGTGGCAGTTCAGATGTTTTCTCTTATCCAGAGGATGAAAGTGTCTTGGATCCACAGTTAGCACAACATTTGGCATTTTTTGGCATTGACTTTTCATCACTACAGAAGGTTAACTATTTATCTTACTTGAATGATACTTCTCAAACTGTACTTAATTTCTCATGCCTTCTTTGAGACCACACTATGTTTGTTTAAACTCAAACAAACATATAATATTTAACAAATTGCCTTCTTTCTTGAGATGAGAAGGGAATGGAGAACATTTATTGATACAGCCTTTAAGTGTTAACTTTGAAATGGAAAGACAATTTTTTGAGTAGGTCACTGCTTAATGATGTATTTGAAATGTCATATTGTTTTTTCCTTATTCTCTGTGGTCTGTTTGGGGGAACTTTTCTACAATGGCTAGGGTTGCTTGCTGCTGTGTGACTAGGAAGTCATAGGTTTGAGTCATAAAATTGGCCTCCTGCAAATGCAAGGTAAGGCTGCTTGCAATTGATCCATAGTGGGTATTGGGTCCAGCCATTCCCTGGACCCCACCATGGCAGCAGCTTTATAGCACTAGGTTGCCCTTTATGAGGTCCACGAAGACATTCTTCGAATGAAAATTCCTTCCACTAGATCCTTGTACTGTTGCAAGATTAATACCTGATTTTCTTCCACCACTAGCAGTACTATAGTGTTGACACTGCTAAGGTTAGAATGTTTGCATGTCTCATAAGTCCAGGGCTTGGTATTTTATGTGAGAAAAGTAAGTGTTTGGTTGTAGGGATGGCTATGAAGTAGGTTAATAGTGCTTTGACTTTATGGTGTCCTATTTCACTTTACTATGATGTATTACGTCCAAAAAACATATTTTAAATAGTAACATCTCACCTGATTTTGTGACCATAGACATCTGATGGCTGGGTGTATTGTTTGTGTTGCGTGTGACACTTCTTTTGATGAATGTTTAAAGAAGGTTGTAAAACTTTAGTTTCTACCATAACAAGGGGGGTTGTCAAATTGTAGATTCATTTGAGTCATAACACGACACATAAGAGCCTACCAGATATTCTAAATTATATATAAGCATAAAGACGAATATAGAAAATATTAAAAAACCTTTAAAATAACATGAAATATAATATTAAACTAAACTTAAAGTTTGAAACACAGAATGAAAAAGGAGTAGAAACAGTTTTTCTCCAGACATTTAGGATTTGCAAATTAAAATGTTCCAAACTATGGACACTACCACAATCCTACTAAATAAACAAAAAAAAATGTATAATATCACAAGGTTTTTTCATTTATCTAAATGTTAGATAGACTCACATGGACAGAGATACTCTCCCTCTACAAATGCTATAATGTACAACAGCAATATTAAAACACAAGAAGGAATTAAATTAAAAATTAAAATAAGAACAGGGAAGAAAAATTAATTAGATACCAGGGAGGAGTGCAAATCAACACTGCAAAACCTAAAACGTTAATTAGAAACTCAAAGCCACAGGGGAGGAGGTTCATTCAAGTCAATGGAGATCCCACCCTAAACCAGTCCCAAAAAATGATGCCGAGGAGGGAATCTCTGTGACTGGAGTGCCGCCGTCAAGGGGGATAGAAAGAACAGAAAACTGGGCCTGCCGCTGTTACGGTGGTCGACTTGTTTCGTGGCAGAATGAAGGAAACAAGAGTGGCTGGCGTGAAGGAGGTTGTGCAGAATGAAGAGCGAGTTTTTTTTCCATTTCTGCTAGCGCCTAGTTGCCGCTGTGTCTGCATGTCCACTCTGCGGCGTGCGACTCCACACCTTGGTGTGCTCCCCTGCGTCTCTACCGGAGAGAAACTCTAGCCAGCTCGTGACTCACTGGAGTGTCTGCGGTGTGTAGAAACGCATGTTTCTACAAATCGACACACGTTTCTAACAACCTTGGTTTAAACATAAGTGTTAAGTAGCTTCTGAGGTTGAAGAAGATTCAGTCGGATGCTTAATAATATTTTTGTATTCTCTATCAAATGACTCGTAATTGTTCAAACAATGCATTTTCTTGCATTCAGACTGAAATGACAACTGCTGAAAGAGAACTTGATCAAAATACCAATTTTGATTGGAATCGAATCCAAGAAAGTGGACAGGAGGTAGATCCAATTTTTGGTCCTGGATATACAGGATTGGTGAATATCGGAAACAGGTAGTTTTGGTTTTACTATTTCCTGTTTATTATATAGAACTGGTCGGATGCCTTCTGATTTCTTCATTTTGGTTTCTTTCAGTTGTTACATGGCAGCAACTGTGCAAGTCGTGTTTTCTACCACATCCTTTATATCACGGTCAGTTTATGTCTTTTTAATTTTTTGCAACTGTTCTGGTTTGCATTTAGGTCACTTTCTGTTGTTTTGTCAATCCTAGGTACTACTCGAACCAAAGTCTAAAGAAGGCATTTGAGCTGTCTCCTGCCGATCCAACTGTAGATCTGAATATGCAGTTGTAAGTGCATTCTTCGAGTAGCTTGTTTTGTGTTAGAAAAGCTTATCATCAAACTCAGATAACTCTTGGAGAAAATCTGTTTTTATGTTTAAATGATTCAAATCAAACATGTGATAAGTGAATTGCTTTAGTTATTAGATTATTGTTGGTATCTCTTTTCTGGAGTCTTGTTCTTTCATGCATGCATCATTGACCTTTGGCTTCAAGAAATCAAAAGAAAAAAATAGTGAAGGAATGAAAAAGATGAAAATTTTCTTCCAGCTCAAAAAGCTGCTTGCAAACAACACACAAGTCATTTTTTTGTTTGTTCATTGAAGAATTAATTAGTCAATTCAGTATGATATAATAAACAGATAACAAGACATAGAGCTAAAAATGTTTCACCCATTAAAATAATTTAATCACCCGTTCTGATTTCCGTCAAGAATTTGTATATCACTTATATGTGTGTATGTGATTTTTCATGTTTGTCTGTATGCATTGATACCTATGGAGCAAAGATATTGACATGGGCGCAAATACTTTGACAAATTAATGTCTAAAACATAGGACACTTGACACTGTACACACATATACATTTTTAATATATTTTTCTTATATTCTAAAGTTAACTTTTATAAGGATTAAAAATAAATATATAAATATTAAAAATAAATCCTGTGCTTTGTATTACAGGATGAATTACTTGGTTACCTTTTTACGTTGTAAATGAGTACTTGTACTCTTAATATAATTTTGTTTGTTAGTTTTCGATTTTTTTTAATAATATGAATGTGTTCATTTAATTAGAAGTGTCAAATCTAGTGTCTAAAACCACATAAAGGTGTCAGACTATCAACATTTAAGTGTTTGAGTGTTAAACAAATAATTTTTTACATGTAAACTTGTAAAGGAGTGTTTGACACGTGTTGAATTGAATAAGTGTTGGTGTCGGACATGTGTCAGACATGGGACACAACAAATTGGAGAGGTGTCCGTGCTACATATTCGGTACACATCACACTGCTATATTTCAGAAAGATTGAAAATTGATACATGTTACTATACATGATCAAATTATTATCATGCGCATACAAGAGTAATTCTGATTCTTCTTGACAGAAATCAGAATGGGTGGCCGATATATGTATGTATATTCTTTTGATAGCACCCAAGCCACCGTGTATGAGTATTTCTTTTTAATCTGCTCCCCTGTCAAAGATGGATTTGATAGCTCATTTGTGTAAATAATTATCTGTATTACAGTCCTTGTAGGTTACAAGAATATCTTTATAAATAAAGAGGTGGTACTTGTAGTTCTAGGCAAGTTTTCTTATATTATAATTTAAATGAAAAGTTATAGTTCCATATGTTGACAGGACAAAGTTGGCACATGGTTTACTTTCTGGTAAATATTCTGTTCCGGCATTTGAGGTATGGTCCATAGCTCAGTAAACTCTTGATCATTTATAGTCTTTGTCTCTGATAATTATGTTACCTTTGTATGGCATCCAGGACAATGAAAAAGAAAATGTTGCTACTTCAACTACGACTGCGGTAAGCTTTTCGACTGTTGGGTTATTTAAATTCTTTGTCTACATCTACCTTAATGATTACCAAAGTTTTATAAAGTGATTAAGTTCTTATTTGTTTGTTTTATTTTTTCCTTTCTTTCTCCTTGGGGTTTATATATTTACTAGCTTTTGGGTTGGAATAATATTTTAGATGGTATGGGCTTAAAATAGGACGAGTCTGAAATTCTACTATGGTTTTGTTTGAAGTCTCAATTAGAAAATGGAACATTTATGTTATTAAATGTTCTCTTGGACATCTTTCATGTTATCATTTCTTATCTTGATGGATTTTCTTTTCCTTTTTCCACTTTGTCACCCATGTTCACCAATTTCAAATTATAGAAACAAGAAGGGATACGCCCAAATATGTTCAAATCTGTAATTGCTGCAAGCCATCCTGAGTTTTCGTCTGTGCGGCAACAGGTATGCCTAGCAACTTCTTTCTCACCCCAATTCCTGAATATGAATTAATGATGTCAGAAGTATTTTAATAGGACCCGGGCAGAAAGAGCCCAAGCCCAAATACGTGAATCTGCATGGTGGTTATAGGCATGACAATTAAACTTGAACTTGTGGATACCAACACGCCCTTCAATTTTTTTAGGGAAAACCCACTTCAGCTAGGTTCAAGGGAAGACCTGATCACAAGCCAAACTAGATGATGACATGGTGGGGATGGGTTTGGGGTATAAGTGCCCGAACTAAACCCTTTCCCCAACCCATCTCAATATAATAATTAAATGCTTTTTTAAAATAATAATAGTTGAAAAGTAAAGACACATTTATATACATTTCTTAAAATATAATATAATTTTGTAGTTTATTATTTTTAACATTCTCCATGTTTATTTTCATATATATTTTTTAAGTAATTGGAATACACCACCAATGTAAAAGATGTAAAAGTTTTTTGACACTAACATTGTTATGGAGTAAATAGTCAAATTGGTCCTTAAAAGCTAGGGTGACCACCAACCAGGTCTCAAAGATGACAGCCACCAAATAAGTCCTCCAAGTATTGATTTGATCTTCATGTTGGTTATTAGGTCTTAATGGTTAAAATAATCCCTTTTTAGTGCTTTTGATTGCTTTGATCACTAAGAAAGACCTTTAGTGACCAACATGGGGTCAAATCAATCTTTGGAGGACTTATTTGGCAATCATTATCTTTGAAGGACCTAATTGGTGACCACTCTATTTTCCAAGGACTATATTTGATTGTTTACTCAATTTTTATTTAAGTAAAAATCATTGGCTTAACTAATAACTACATTAAGTCATGTACAGTGATTTCTAATTGGTTGAAATGTAAAACTCTTTGCATTGATAATGCATAATAATTGAACTCTTATGTTTATTTTGGCTTTTAACAAGCCTACAATAGATGACATATAAACATAAGCTGTTATAATTTCTTCAAAATTTATTGCTTTCCTTACTTATGTAGTACATTTATGATTTATGATAAATAATTTATCTGCTCACAGTCATGTTACTTTGCTAATTTTTGACCGCTTGATTCCAACTTGATGTTAGGATGCGTTAGAATTTTTCCTTCATTTTCTTGACCAAGTTGAACGAGCTAATGGTGGAACAAGTGAAATGGATCCATCGAGGAGTTTCAAGTTTGGTATTGAAGATAGAATTTTGTGTTCTTCTGGAAAGGTTGCATATAATAGAAGGCATGACTACATTCTTTCTCTCAATATCCCATTGCATGAAGCAACTAACAAAGGCAAGTTTAAGTCACCAACATTTACCTAAGTACTGAGATCTTTTGGGGATTTCCCATCTTATACTTGTTTGTTTGAGAAATCTCAGATGAATTAGAGTCCTTTCACAAACTGAAAGCAGAAAAAGTTGCTGAAGGAAAGGAAATGTAAGTTAATAATGCCTGATACTCAATATTATTTCATTCATTTGCTATGGATTCCCCTGAGCATATTTTTTGTGACAGAACTGGAGATGAGATTGTGCGTCCTAGGGTCCCTTTAGAAGCTTGCCTTGCAAACTTCTCAGCTGCTGAGGAGATACATGATTTTTACAGCACTGCTTTGAAGACAAAGACAACAGCACTAAAGTAAGCATTCATAAGTTCCAAAATATATTAAATTACACATGCTAATGCTTCTTTATCTTTGGTTTGTGGATGACAATCGGATTTGATTAAGCATTGCCTTGCCCGGTTAAAATAGTTAGTTATTTTTAGAGCATTGAAAATCATCTTGGTGCTGAAACAAAATTTATTCCATAGGACTGCAGGTCTGACCTCATTTCCTGATTACTTGGTATTACATATGCGGAGGTTTGTTATGGAGGCAGGATGGGTACCCAAAAAGCTTGGTATGTTATGTCTTGATATGCACACACACACACACATATATATGTTACAAAGTAGTTTTTTTAACGAATATTCTAACCTACTTATATTAATCAATTTTCTTTCAGACGTGTATATTGATGTTCCTGATATGATAGATATCAGTTATATGCGCAGCCAAGGTCACCAGTCTGGAGAAGAGCTGTTACCTGATGGGGGTGTGTGAGAAATTTTCTGATCTAGTGATATCTTATACTGTTTCAAATAGTTTTTGCATGAAAATTAATTGCACAATTTGTGCAAAACTAAATTGTTATTAGGATGTGTCTTCTGTTGTTTTTATATGTTTAAGGTCCCAGTGCTATTTGATAGGTGGAATTTGATGTGAGGAGATCAACTTTACAATTTGGTGGCTTACAATGATGATATCATTTTCCGTTGTTTATGATATCACATATGCTGTTAATTCAGCTGAATAAGTTGTTTAATACTCTTATAAATTCTACAAACTATTTTCTAACCTGTTCATTTCTTATATTATCAGTTTGTATCTCATGCAGCATTTTTATCTTGAATGAATACATGTGTGCATCTTTCAGCTAAATAATTCAACAATTATTTTAAATAGAGTGAATCTAAAAGATTTCAAATCTCTTAGCAATTAGCATCTGTTATCTGTGTCATTTGCAGTACCTGATGAAGAAAATTCAAATAAACTTGGGGCCAATGAAGAAATAGTCTCACAGCTGGTGTCGATGGGTTTCAAGCATCTCCATTGTCAGAAAGCTGCTATAAATACATTGAATGTTGGAGTAGAAGAGGCAATGAATTGGTTATTATCTCACATGGATGATCCAGGTATCTGGATTTGGGCTTTTCTAATTATACAAAACAAACTTGTTTGAGGCACCTGCAGAAGATAATACTGCATAAATTTGTTTTGCATAGATATTGACATTCCTATCTCCGATGGCCATGGCTATGAAGCTTTGACAATTATTGACCAATCACAAGTTGATACTTTGATTTCGTTTGGATTTCAAGAAGATATTGCTAGAAAGGCTCTGAAGGCATCGGTAATTTTCTTTTATATTTTTTCCCTCTCCCTCTCCCTTGTGACTGTAGGGATGTTTTAAATAAATTTGTGCAGTAATGTTTGACTGTTAAATGGAACTCTTGTTATGTAGGGTGGTGACATTGGGAAGGCTACAGATTGGATATTTAACAATCCTGATGCATCAGTCTCCAGTATGGATGCGGCCACATCAACCACTAAGTCCACTCCCAATGATGTTAGCTTACCTGATGGAGGAGGGAGTAAGTAGCTTTTACTAATTCTGATGCACCTTGTTGATTATATTGATCCTTACCTAGAAAAGGTGGTATTTATCATGAATCGTGATAATTTATTATACTTACAATTTCACCAGTCTTGTAAAGTTTGATTATGCTAATCTGATATCATGTTTGCGCTGCTTACTTTTTTGCTTTGAACTTAGTGCAAAGTGGTAATTTTTCGTGTTGAGGGGAAGAGTGAGGAAAAGTAGTTAAAATTGTTGCATTTTTTTTTTCTAATTAATTTGACAATTTGATTTTATTTTTGACATTTCAGGATATCGACTTATGGGAATTGTTAGCCACAGTGGAACCTCGACGCACTGTGGTCACTATGTTGCTCACATTTTAAAAGATGGTAGATGGGTTATTTTCAACGACGACAAGGTTGGGGCTTCCATTAACCCTCCTAAGGAAATGGGCTATCTTTATTTCTTCCAGAGGCTTGATGGTTGAATAATCGAACAAGGTGAATATTCATTTTTACTTCCTTGTCTTTGTGGCATGGTAAACAGTCCTCTAATTTATAGCTGGAGCGTTTTGCCTTGGTATATTGGTGATGAAGCGTTTTGGAACACTACTTTCCTTCAATGAATGATTAGTTCTAGTAAGTGTTTACAGTTTTATATTTGTCGAAAACCGGTTTTCTATGTTTACATCTAGGGTCATGCACAGTATCTTAAGTATACATGAAAGTTGCTTTAAGGGGAAAAACGTAAACATTTGAATTCTAATTAAAGGTTGCCAAATTTCCATGGACAATTGACACAGTGGCATTGTTTGACTCTGGTGATGGTGAGGGACTTTGTAAATGCATACTAGTTAGTTATCTTTAAATTGACATTTTGTTGTTAATTCTTTGTGCCTTATCTCTTAATTGGCGTTTTATTCCTTCAACTTTTCTGGTTGATTACAAGAACAATATGACTACGGTACTTTTACGTATATACGTCATACAATCCAAATTAGTGTATGGCAAAATTCTTAATACATGAACGGGAGTATGGATACGTGTAAAAAGTACCGGTGACTGGGTAAATTATATCGATCAATAGCAGAAAATACGAGTAAATCCACGTATTAATCTTAAGTTACTACTTTAGGTGCCTAAAGTAGTTCACCTTACAACCTTTTAAACTATTATAATTGTTCAGTGAAAAAAAGGAGTTTATAATTTTTTTTATTAATTACCTAATTCTTAATTTTACTCTTATATTTATCTTTTATATAATTAAAATATTATATATTTTTTAAACTCATTTAGTACTATTTAAGTTAGTTTTAGTAGTTAGTTCTATTTTAATAAATTATAAAAAGTTATAAGCTATTACTTCTGTCTTAAAATATAAGCAAAAAATATTGTCTAAGAATACAAGTAAAATTTGTTACTTTTAGTTTATTAATTGCAAGACTATTTTCAAAATGTCCTTGATTAATACATATTTTAATTTTTAATAGAGATAGACAAAACTTTATTAACAACTTTTATGAAGGGTATTAAATGTAAAAGTAACAATTTTAAGGTAAAATCAATAATATTAAATGAAGTTAATTAACTTTTTTAAAGGATGAGAATTTGTTTTATTATTGTTTATATTTTGAGATGAAGATAGTATCAAAGTCATATGTTGTAAGTTTGTTTTATCAAACATAGCCTATGTTAATTTATTAGTAAGTAACATTTGAGTCTAGATGAGTTGATTGACTATTGTATATGAATTGTTGTATGTGTTGGATTCTAAAAACCAATATAATAAATTTGCAATGCTTCAAGTTCATAGAAAATAAACAAAAGTTCAATAATATAATAAGCAATTGTATTTGTATAATTTTTAAAAGACTTAGAATGGAATTGTAATAAAGAGAAGAGAATTAGATAAAACAAAAATGTAACTAATATGATTGATATACTGAAAAGAAATTGAGAAGAAAAAATAGTCTTGTAAGAATATTATAACTCGTGTATAATGAATTGGCATTTTAAGAACAAGGTTAAATAATCACCTGTTCATTAGCTTTGTAAGATTTTATTTGTCAAAAAAGCAACCATTTCTTTAAATTTAAGCAGTTCTCTTTACCAACAAAAAATTAAAATAAAATAGGCAGTTCCAAATATGCCAACCGTTTTACCAACGGAAAACACAATTAACTAAGAAGGATCGTGGATATCCCAAATTTGGCAGGCGGGGGATACTTGACCCAAGACAAAGTAAGTTTCATTTAATTTATTACCCAAAAATAGTAAGTTTTACTTTATTTTATTTTTTAGGTCAAGTAAGTTTAGTTTAATTAGATGTGGGATAATTAGAACTAACAGCATTTTATAGTTACTATTATAAATTTGAATTCGTTAATTGATATAGGTAACTAAATTACATATTAGTAACATGTTCAATTGATTATTCATACGTGACTTACTGAGTTAAAATATTATTTTTAATTATTAAATTTTTGTTCAAAAGTATACATGTTAAAATTATCTAAACGAGCTAACATATAATTTAGTTGTTCATATCAACCATCAACAAACTCAAATTTAAAATAAAGACTTAAAGCTAAATATAGAAATGTAGAAAAAAAAGTTATTTAATACCAATTGGAACCATAAGACCATTATTTTATATTGATAAAAATATATTTAAACCATATTTTATTCTAATTATTATTGATCCGGTCTAGATATCGGCCCATGGGTTAGAGGGTAATTTCACCTGCTTTTCATAATATAAACCAGTGTCGCAATTGATACCTCGAATTCGTAAACAGTATGAGTTGTTCTCCCTATAACGAATAGTCCAGGTCATCACATAGCATACCAGAAAGCAACTTGCTAACTCAACAAACAGTACCAAATATGATTGTTAGAAAAGACATTCGGAGGCGCCCATGTCATGAATAGCTTTTTGCAGAGTTATACTGACACACTCTGTATAGTGTTACTTAACCCGAGAGGACTTATATGTTACTTGCATGCATGCATATAAATACTGAGCAATTCACAACAATGGTATGTTTTTCGTAATCCATAACTTATGTTCAAGTTCACAACATTCCAAGATTCTTCACTAACTTGAGTGTCAAAGTCCCTTTGCAGGTGACACCACCTTTCGCCCCTAGTGCGAGAGCTTGATGAGTTGAATCTTGAGGACTCCAAGACCCTATTTCCCCATTGAAATAGATATTATAATCTTCACTGGACCCTGGACCCCGGTTCAGACTAGTTCAATTATCACTATAGGAGTCAACATTATTTTTATTTGACATTATATGAAACTTTTATTTTATTCTAGCTAAGTCCGAAGTAATTTCCTTATGTAAAGAATTTAAACTGATTAAAGGTGTCCTTTTACCAAATTTTTTAATTTAAATAACCCCACACCAAGTTAATACCAAATGCCATTTGAAACTGTTTATATATCTCCCTTTATGATACCAAATTTCATTTGATTATGTTTTTGGTGGTACACAGACAGTGTTATGAGCTAGTGATTTTGTTTTAACATAAGTGAATTACTGATGAGATTAATTACTCGGTATATACATACATATATATATATATATATATATATATATATAGAGAGAGAGAGAGAGAGAGAGAGAGATGATTGTCATAGAAAATTTTTTTAAGGTGGAAAGAAGATGAATAAATTTGAGTTATTAGATTTTATTATGGATTATTGATGTTAAAATATATCGGCCATGCGAGTTTTTTTAAAAAGTCACGTGACTTTGAGTCTTTTGTCTGGCAAGTGTCCTAAGCGAAAATGCCAAAAATTGTTATTGTTGATGGTAGAAAGGGAAAAATGGTTGACATAAGGGACATGAGGAGTGAGGCTGGATTTTTCTTAAGTAACTAGGTGGTAGAGACCTTGTTGTAGCTTAGCTAAACCAACCATCCTCATTGTGCTCACTTCTTGTATTTGGCATAAAAGGCCTGAAAAAGTTAATTTATAATTGAGACTTGAAAGAAACTTTGAAATAGAGAAAAGATTAAAACTAAAATCTGGGACATAAAGAACATTATAGATTATAAAATCTAGAGCAAAATGGATAATGCCAACATAATGTGAAGTGACTATAGAGCCATTGGGTCAATGAATATTCATGGGTTTTATTTTTGAAAAAGCTTGAAATTTTTTTAGAAAGCAACTAATGTGGTTAATTGCTCGAGAATTAATAATCCAAGAGGAATTATATGATGAATTAAAAGAAAGGACATAAGAGGTTTGTGGTGTGACATTGCAAAAAATAAAAGACATGTTACCATTGGGATCGTAAAAATTATTTGCTGGATAAGATTGGCCCGAGTGGAAGAGTAAGGTTTATTACTATTAGCACTGCCGGAGGCTTGTTGGAGCAGAGACACCAAATGCTGATATTGGGCTGTTGAAGATCTGGGTTGTTGAACTTGGCCCCCCACGCGAGTCTTACCAGCAAAAGAACGTGTCAGTGGCATTAGCTGAGGAAAACTTGGAATCGACATTATTGGCAAATTCATTGGGCACATCAAGACGGGAAAAAAACTGCATGTTGTCGCTCATTCTAAATGACCATGGAAAAGACCCTGTTAACAGAGGATAGAGGATCCATTAGCAAGATTTGAGAGTGAACAACATGGAATTTGTCATCGAGGCCCTTGAAAAACCAAATGATAAAATCCCGCTGACGGTAAAGATAGACTTAACAGTCACAAGTAAAAGGACAAAAATTATCAAGTTCTTCCTAAGAAGCCTTCAAAGTAGTAAAGAAATCTATGACAGTGAGAAAGCCTTGCTTTAAGGCATAAATCTCTTCTTGAAGCTCTGCAATGCGCGAAAGGTCGCTTTGAGAAAAACGTTCTCGTAAATCATTCCAAACATCAACCGCATGGTCCAAATAGATAATGCTTTAAGCAATCGAAGGAGAGACAAAATTTATGAGCCATGACATTAACAAGGTGTTGCAATGCTCCCATGGAGGATAGGTGAGATCATCAGGGGTCGGGATATGTATAACACCAATAAGGAACCCAATTTTGTTTTTAGAGGTGAGGGTCATACGAAGGGAACGAGACCAAGAGTGGTAGTTACCACTAGAAAGGATATGTGAGGCTAAGACAGAGGGAGGGTTCTCACTAGGGTGTATGTAGAAAGGACTAGACGGGTTTTAGCTAGGATCATTAGAAGGAGGAAGTGGTGGGTCTGTGACGTGGTCACTATGAGGGGACTGTGGCTCTACCATGATTGCAGGAAAGGGATATCAGCAAAGCTCCAGGTGGGAGCTCTAATACCATAAAAGGAGAAAAGGACAAAGGTGTAAAAACAAAAACGAATGATGTAAATTTTACTATATTGATTATCCCAATGTGTGCAATATATATACAAAGTGAGATCCTATTTGGTTAAGCAATAGTAAGGACAAAATAAATAAAGAAATAAAAAAATTACAAAAAATAAATATTATCTAAATTCTACTGTTATTTATAACAAAAGGAAGTTAAGAATATACTAAAGGTTGAGGAATGGATTGGACCAAGAAAGCACAAGGCTTCTTTTGTTTTATTTATGTATAGATATGTTATTTTATTCTATTTTATAATTACTTTTTAATAATAGGTAAATTTTTACTATTCTATCTAGACTCCCGATTCTACGAATCTTCAACCTCCACGATTCTAGGTAAAATCTCTCTTCTTGCTCATAATAGATGTAAACTTCATTACTTTTATAATTGTTTGGCATTATATTGAAGTTACGTGGTGGTTGTTCCGTCTTCCATCTTGATGTTGCATAACATTGCCTAGTGTTCCCTATTGATTTAGAGGAAAATTTGGATATGGAACCAAATAACGAATCCAAAGCAATGGATACGGTCAAAAGCTACTACTTTGATAGGGAAGTAAGCATTCACCAAACATCAAGTGTTTTTTTGTTAAATAATTATCTTATAGTAGGTGATACAAAATGCGTTATTCAAAATAGCATTGTGGATAAAGACTCTTCTAACCTAACCTTTTTCCTTTCTCGTCAATTTCAAAGACTACATGGAGCAAAGCACCATTTACCATTTTTAGAATGATGTTTTGCTTAGCTTTTTTGGTGTTTCGAGGCAGAGAAATCACTTTTCAATTTTTATACATTTTTTGACAATTCCCTTTTCATACACACCACTAGAATTTAAATCAGATCAACATTATGACTTTCTTCAACTAACAAAATTTGACAAAATAATTAAATAATTATATCTTTTAAACACATTATCAAAAGTTTAACTTGTGTCATGTAAAAAAAACTTTACTAAAAAAATAGAATGTTTTGAAACTATTAATCTTCGACTTCGATTGGTAAGATTGAAGGATAATAAAAAAAAATTAGAGTAGATACGAAATAAGATTTTTTATCCAAATTTTTCTCCATACAAGGATAATTAACCTAATTGCATAAATCCTAGCTAAGAATTAACTTTATTAGTCATAATTGATTCCTCCGACTTCTCCTTAGGAGACAATCGTGGGAACACTTTGTGAATGTGTAACTATATTCTATATATATATTTAATTAATACTTATATGGTGGTCCTTCATGTCCAAAGAGGCTCCCATAATGGGTTGAGGCTAGTGTTGTCCTCAAGGAAGTTCATGGCACTTAGATAGCCGGTGCTATGGGGAGGGCTTGAAATGAAATTATCCACTGATTGTTGGGGTGATTCCTGTGGGCTCTGTGTCATTTCCATGCAAATTAGAGCCACAAGATTGGCTTGCTGCAACTGCATGTTCACAAGCTCAGCTTGTGCTTTGGCTAATTGAGCTTGAAGCTCATTCACTTGCTTTTGGAGCTGGCAAATTGCCCCTGCACAACCATAAACAGGGTCTCTTATTCTTGAACTAGCCTCATAAACCATGCTGGCCACTGCATCAGCTCTTTGAGACTCTGGAAGTTCCTGAAAAATAAAAAAATAATGCATAAGTTTACCCTTTAGAAAATACATTAGACAAAAAGTATTTAATGACTAAAAAAGTGTATCCCTTGATGACTTCTACATATCTCAAATGTCCTTTTAATGACTTGGAATACTAGAAGGTGTTAAGTATAACTACTAGGAGACCCACCACTTGGAATTCGTTAGAATTAGGTTGTTGAATTTTTTTTCGGGCATTTTAACATGTAGCTCCATTTTGTCCAATTAAGAAAGAGTCTGATTCAAAAATACAACCATGTCAAAATTTGATAAAATAATTTTGTTTTTAATGATAATATAAGTGTCAAGTCTAGCTTAGTTAATTGGATATAATATATAAATTGCTGTATTCAATTCTTACTAAAACAGTAATTTTGTCTTGTTGGAGCCAAGATACTATTTGGCACCTCTTTGTGTGTCCACCATCTGTTTTACTTTTCAACTGAAGTGATGCGTAATTTTTTGTTTGTATAGTTTATGTTCATTGAAGTTTCAATGGTTAGCATAAAAAGTTAGGGAATTGTATGTCTCCTTGAGGAGTGGATGCTGAGACGGGTGATACAGGGAACTACAACTCAATAATGGAGACATTCCAATCACCAGTCATCATCAACTCGAAAAAATGTTGGTACTCTATGATCTTATCGATAAATGCTAAACAACTGAGAAAATTAAAAATGTACCAAGAAAAATGCACAAAACAAAAATAATGCAAAACAGAACACCAAAATTAAGCTCTACTAAATTAATACTCACTTCTTTGATTCATTTCTTCAATTAAGTTTTCACTTAAAATAGCTAAAGAAACTTTGAAATCGGAATTGGATCCTTTAATTAAGAGTTGAATATGCCTTTATAGAATGAGAATCCAGACAATGAAACACACTCTAATCAAGATCGAACGGGTAAAATGGTGAACTGTTTAAGTTAATTCTTTAGTGTTCTTAATACAGTTTCGATCTTCATTTTTCATTGGAATTGGTATATTTACCGGTTAAAGGTCGGTTTGATTTGAAAAATATTCTGGAAACAAGTAATTGAACAAAGATTTGTTAGAAAGGGTAATAATTGGTAGCCCTGTAACTACCTGCAAGAACTTGATGATGTTGCTGGCGCCAAAGACACGGTGAGCAATGGTAAACTTGGCAGGTTCAGTGGGAGGGAAATAAGGTGCCAAAACACATTTTTCAGCACATCTTCGCCTCAGGATCTTGCATGCAGCACAAGGGCTCATGACAACTTGAGGGGGTGGTGGTAGTGGTGAGGAAGAAGAGGAAGTTGGAGAATGAGAAAGTGGGGCAGAGGAAGTGTCACTACTCTCCATGTTTCTCTGCTTGTTTTGTTCTGTTTTGTGTGTGTTGATGTTTCAGTGACACAAAATAGGGAGAAGAGGGGTTGTGGGGTTTGCTTGCTATTTCAAGCTTCAGAGTTTGAGGCTTTTTATAAAGGAAATGAGAGAGCTTGAAAAACGTCATCACAAGGAGATGTGATGTCACCGTTGAATTTCGATAGCCAACGTGGCTTATCATGGTTCCCCACTTCTTCGTTAGGTGCTGTGGATTTGGCTCATTGTATGAATAACTCTTCAATCTTTGAAAAACCGTTTTTAAGACACATTCTCATTGTAATTTTTTCCCACCCTTTTTCTTTCTATTCTCGAAAACGGCCAAATAATATTAAAGACGATGCCTACCAGAAGTACGCGCAGCAAATACAGAGAGTATGAAGGAAAACAAAACTATTTACCCTAATATTCCACGTTTGATATTTATGTGAGTATTTATAGATTTGTATCCGTAGTTACACGTGATATTTAGTATTAATATGTGTATTACATTATACCATAGAACTCTTCATAATCAATATGGCTAACAAGTCGATATCAAATAAAGATTGAGGGAAATATTAGGGATATATTAACACGTGTAACTATGTTAGAAATGTCTGCATCTGTGTTTATTTTCCCTTAATTTTACGGAAAAGTACTAACAAAGAAAATTAAGTCATTTGATCATCATCCAACTTCTATAAATATCACTTAATTACTACGCATGGGGTGTATTCAACCATCTTTAACACTTGAGCTCTAATATGGATATTGTATTACTTGAGTGTAAGAGTATTGATCTGTTCAGGAATCCGGGGTCAAGAGTTGACTGTCTTGACCGGGGTTTGAATATCAGCGTTCTGACCGTAATTACCTCACTAACTTTCAGTTTTACACCGCCTCAGTGGAGTACGGTATTTTATACATCGGTTCAGTGGGAATCCGAGGTTCTTCAAGTAATAGTGGTGATTGATGTCTAGTCCGTACTAGGATTTTAAGACCACACCAGAGGTGTACCTGCAGAATATTCTCCGATGCTTAAGTTAGCATAGTTACTAAGGCAATATCGTATTACGAAGGTAACTTACGGGAACTAGATCAGATCCCTCTTCAGTAATAAATGAGTTGTATTTATAGTATTTACCTTAGTTTTGGAAGTGATTTAACCATCTTCCTAACTTATTGGTTGATACAGTGTCTGTAGGGTCAGTTTGCCCATACCTCCTCTGACTGGCTGTCGAATTGTCAGTTATGAACTAGGGTTGAGGGAGAGATTCGTAGTCAACCGATAGTTCCAGACTCCGGTTATGACTTACCAATCCTTCTTGGTGATGTGGTGTGGTGTTTCTAGACCTCGTCCAGTTCTGCTTACCACCCCGGATCAAATACCTTTATAGATGACACCTTATTTTGTCATTCAACACAAGACATCGATGTGCATTGGACGGAATACCACAAGACCTTGAGATCCTTACCGCACCATAGAATAGAAGATTGAATCTTCATTAAATTAGTGTAATAAGAGATTAAACATGTAAGTCATGTACCTTATACCAAATAGATCACCTACCAATTAACCAAAGGATAATCAAAACCTCGAAATCTTCTTTAAGCCAATTCCAAACCATACATTTGATTGTATGCATAAGCTGGTAACTATCCTAAGATTTTTGTTTGAAGATATTGTTTCTTTCTCTTCATACAAGCCACACAATACATTTCACATTCATAGATTTTTGTTACCTTTTAACAAACCAAAAAAAGATATTGATATTGAGGTAGACCAATAGACACATTGCGTCATCGAAGACACTCTATCCAAACCAAATAAGATTCGCAATAGCCTTTTGAATTAATGTGGACCAAATTCGGGCCTTGAAATTAAAGTTTGAATTCAAAATGAGTGTTTTTAACCTGATTCAAAAAAGACCAAACCTGTTGATTAAGGTAAACTATTTTGACAACTCTAACTGCAATTCACATTTCCAACATTCACATTACCAGCTTTTTGAAGTTTGCAAACAGTAGAAATGCTCCCTTAAATACATTTTCAAGCAAAAACATTCACCGTTTTACTTTAACCATCCTAAATTTAAAGAGAAATTATTCACCACCACAATTAAGTCAATAATTTTCATTTCCCTCGAAAGTATCTTTTGTGGTTCGCCTAACTTGCTAGGACTGTGGAAAGTGCCTGTCTTTCCATATAGCCAGTTAGAAAAAGTGACCCATATACATGAGTAGCATGTCTTCTTCACTCTCCAGATTTGTTGGACTTAAGACCCAAAATGGATCTCATATTAATTGTGATTACAATGCGTAAATCAACGTCATTAAATTTCATTGTAATACAATTCTACTTTCCCAAAATCATTTACGTGTAAGACAAGCAAGTGCATGTATAAATTAGACAGCATCACATTACTCTTCTTATCCATTTGTTTGTTTGTGATTATTTTCCTCGTATACTTGGTTAAATCACAATGTGTAGCAGCCTCAGAGGACAAAGCCAAACTAAACCTATTTTTCTCTTTATTTGAAAAATCTTTGATTCACCCAGGTCACAAATTTTCTTTTATTATTTGTTGAATTAATTGAACAAATTAATATAATAAACTAAACTTCTTGGCTAATTACTCTAACCATACAAATTATACTACTCCAAAGTCATCACATTCATAAATCAATCACATTATTTTACTACCTCCAATGTTAATCTACTAATGTGGCCAGATTTTTGTCCTTGGTCCACACTAAACTACTTCTTGTCTAGACTATATATGTTTTTGCCAAGTGGTTCAGTTTTGTACAGAACAGTTGGGGAAATGGGTTGTATATATTTAGAGTACATTGCTGCTACGAAAGAGACAAGACAAGGGTATCTATCTCATTTCTACTCACTTAACTACTACAAAAGACTCTGCAACTAGTGTCTACTAGCTGAATATATGCACACACGTGCGTTTTCCTGTTTGTGCGTGTAAGCAAGTGTGAGCAAGAGAGTTAATTGGCAGCAAGGTGGGGCAAGGTTGGTGGAGGGTCGTTCACCACGTTGGACATAACCATCTAAGGGGATCCATGTAATCAAAGTCTTAAATTCCAATTATGACTAAAGTTTCGTATTAGTCCCAGAACCGGATCGGTTATTCAACAGTGAAGACATCGGTTCAAGTAAACCATGATCAAATCGGGGTCCAACTGTAGTTGAACCGGTAGTATAAAATAATTGACTCGGACTAGTCACTTAACCGGTTCATTGTTCAACCAGTCAGACCTGACAAACTAATTCGATTTTGATAACAATGCTTCAAATAGAATATTTCAACCCTTCAAATTTTAAAAACTTTGATTTATTAATTTTATGAAAAATCATTCATGTTATTCTTTTTGCTTCACAATAACTAAACTGGATGTCATTTATAAAGTTGAATTTTTTTTTAATAAGAAGTCAGAAATTAAATCATGGGTTTTATAATTTCATGAACTAAACACTAATATATGATTTACTATAATTAACCCTTGAGCTTTATATAATTATAATTTTAATGTGTATATATATACATCATAGGATTGGAAGTCATGAAATAGGTATTATTTGAAAATGTGGGATTCCAAGTGATTATTTTTCCACGATTTGGAAAATTTTAATTTCAAGTTTCAACTTTGAGGTGGAAGCAGTTGGACCTTTGTCATTTATTATAGCATTTTTTTTCCTTTCTCAAAGCCTTCAATGAGTCATTACCGCGTGGAAAAGAACACTAGCACTTTACGGTTTACTATTAACCAAGCCATTTTTCTTTTCCCGCTTAATATAAACACGTTCATATTGATGGTGCTTAATTGTTGTCAACACAAAACAATTTAATTAGTTCTTGGTGATGTGAGAGGAAGATAAAATCTCTCGGATATGGCCAATTATATTCAGTTAATCTTTTTTTAATAAGTAAAAGAGATGATGATATTAAAATCAAAGGGTACAAGAAGTACTCATGAACAAAATGACTAATTAATTCATATAACATAACAGCCTATGACATATTTAGTTAATTCTACTATTTATAATCTCAACCAATGTTAACATTATATATATTGAAATTCTTTTGCACAATTATTAATATTCAAAAGCTTAAAGAGGTATACCATCTACGAGATATAGTATCCATACAACAATAATAAGACTATATGATTATTCAACTAGCTAGGGGTGTGCATGAGAATGGACACACAGAAAAGAAGATGAATCGTAGAATATGTATTTATTGAATTGTGAAAGATGGTTGCAAGACTCAAGGAATCAAAATAATTATACATAGAAGTTGTTTGAACAAACTAACAATAAATTCATTAACAAGTTACTAACAAACTCAACGTAGTTAAGTAAGGATAAATCATTTAATAAACCCAATAGACTTAAGCCCAAACAATAAGCCTAACATGCGGTAACATGCCAACAGACTTACATAGACTTAGACTTTTAGACAAACTAATAGATTTAGAGATATAGAGACTTAGTTACAACTTGATTACTAATTTATCTTTCACATTATGAACTAAAGGTGCCTAATAAAAGCACATTTAACTTCAATCTAAGAGAAAGGAATTGACACTGGTAGAGCCTTGTTCAATAAGTCTTCCACTTGAAATTGAGAAGGTATGTGCTTGATTGAGAAGGAGCTTTGAGTAATTTTTTCTCTTAGAGATCAAACTTAAAGTGTTTGGATTTTGAATCAGGAATAGGTTTTGTAGTGAGGGAAATAACACCCTAGTTGCCAAACAAACTAAGGGAGACATGGTAGACTTGACATGTGTAGCTCAATGAAAAGAGAATGAAGCAAATATATTTTTGCAACCAATATTGTTAGCCTTTGAAATTCAGCCACAATACTATGTGTTGCTTCTTAGCAACCTATGATACAAGATTTTTTTACCAATGAAAACACAACGTCCTAAAGTAGATCTCATGCCTATGATATCTACAGCCCAATCTGAGTCTAAGTAATTGGTGGGATTGAAATTGTCTAATTTTTAAAATAAAAGACCATGATCTGGTGTTTCACAGAGATATCTTAGCACCCTCTTGATAGACTTCCAAAGAGAGACGTGACTTGAGGATTATAAAAGAAATATATAGTTTGGTTATAGTTGAATAGAGCTCTAACCACTAATTTATAAAAGGCAAGTTCTGTCGCTTCCTCAGTTCCATCTGCTATAAGCTTACAGCCAGGGACAAAGGGAGTTTTAATAGGCCTAGCACCCTGCATGTTAACTCTAATTAGTATGATTGACTAAGAAGGACGACACCATTATGTATTTCCTTGGCTTTAAGACCAAGGAAATAATGAAAATTGCCTAAATCCTTGAAAGGAAACAAAGAGTTAAGTCTAGAGATCATGTGTTGAACAAAATGATAAGGACTTCCTATTATTAAGATATAATCTACATAAACCAACACATAAGTAACATGGCTAGATCCAGAGTAAAGGAGTAAACTATTATCAGACTTAGTAGGTTGAAAACCAAAAGAATTGAGGGTAGAAGCAAGTTTAGAGAACTAGAACCTTAGTGCCTGTTTTAAACCATAGATAGCTTTTGAGTCTGCAGACTATATCATAGTTGTTTTGTTAAAAACCTTTAGGGTGTCTCATATAAATGCCTTTTTCCAGAAATTCATTCAAGAGAGCATTGTTGACATCAATTTGTTTATGAACCACTCTTTTAATATAGCTATAGAGAGAACCACTCTTATGGTTACAAGTTTAACCACAAGACTAAAGGTTTCATTCTAGTTTAGACCTTCTTGTTGGGAGAAACCTCTAGCCACAAGTCTAGCTTTATGCTTGGAGACACTAACATCTGGTTTATATTTTAATCTAAATATCCAATTGGAACTTATAGCTTTCTTATTAGTGGTAGAGGTACTAGATCCTACGTATGACTCCTTGTTAGAGCCAAAAGTCCTCTTTCATAGCCTTAAACCATTCAGGATAATGAAGAGATAAACTAACAAACTTTGGTTCAATTTTTGCTAGCAAAACTCTTGGTTGGAACACTCCTGCCTTAACTCTTGTCACCATTTAGTGAGTGTTTATTGGTTTAGTTGAAGAAAGGTCTGCTACTACAACTGTATAACCAAGATGAGGAATTGTCTTAATCATAGTGGATAGAGAAAGTATCTTGCATAACAAGGTCAGTTAAAGGATAAGTGGTGGGATTTTGCATGGTGGACATAATAGGAACAATGAGATTTACCAACATTAGAAATATCATTAAACAAATTAGGTATGACAAGTATAACAAGCAAATACATGTCATCGGTACAAACAACAAGCTTAGTTTGAAGAAATGAGGAATTAAGTCTGAGAGGAAAATGATGTTCATCAAAGATAACATGTCTCGCTATAAACACCTTTCTTTTAGGGTTAAACATTCATAACCTTTAAAAGGTGAGCTATATACTACGAAAATACACAATTGAGACCTAAAGTTCATTTTATGCTTATTGTAAGGTTTGATGTAAGGAAAACAATTGCATTTGTAATATGGGGTTTTATCGAAAAACATTTTAAAAAAAGAGATTTAAAATTTACCATGGGAGAAGGAATTTTATTTATCACAAAAGTAGCCGTAGCAAAAGCATCACACAAAAAATTAAAGAGCAGACAAAAGTCTATAAGTAAAGTTAAATCAATTTCAGTAATATATCTATGCTTCCTCTCCATTAAGCCATTTTGCTCATGAGTTTAGGTATAATTAATTCTATGAATGATGACATTATCAATGAGATATTTTGAGAAAGCCCCGTACTTCTTTCTTTTATAAGTTTAAAGTGTTTTGATCTTTTTATTAAGTTACAATTCAATAATTATTTTGAATTTAGCACAAGTTGATAAAACCTTAGATCTGTTATTAGAAAATAAGCCCAAGAGAACTTAGAGAGAACATCCAAAAACAAGATATAATATCTGTAACATCCTAAAAATTTTATTCTCATGTATAATCATTTTGATTTAGACCATCAATGATATTATCCATTTTATCTCAACTTTCTACATAAATTTTTGGTTAGGACAACATCTTCAATTTAACCTTTTACCATGGTAAATAATTTTAACTTTATACCTTTGGTAAAAGTTAATCAAATAATTTATTACCTATTTCCTTAGTTATTAATTTCCTTGGCTTTTCCAATTACTCTCTTCAAATTGCTACATACTTCACTCAAAATGCGTCATCTTGTACACATTTTAATTGTTAGTTAGAGTCCAATTTGGAAATGTGGTTAACTACAAAGTTGTTCCTCTTTTCCTTATCTTTCCAACAAGACCAAATTTGTTAAATTCCATTAAGATATGAGAGAGATATTCCCAAAATACCGAAACAGTGTCAGAATTGATATTTTACTTCAATCATATCATCTTGTACATATTTTAATACCTTGTTAGAGTCTGAATTTGAAAAAGTGATAAACTACAAAGTTGTTCCTCGTTGTCTTAGCTTTCCAACAAGACCCAATTTGTTAAAATCCATTAAGATATGAGAGAGCTATGCCTAAAATACCAAAACAGTGTCAGAATTGATATTTACTTCAATCAAACAAACTACATTATGTAGGCTGCCGAAATGGTCAACAATCCAGCTCATTTTTCTCACCTAAAACCTCCATTATCACCATAATTCATGCACCTAACATCCCACTACAATACCATTATGAAAATCTTATCCCCCACTTGTCATTTGCATCATTAAATCAACACTACATCTTGTTCCCAAGTCTGAATTCTTAGAACAAGCTAAAGTTGGTGAAGTCTCTCTCTTATTTTCTTTCACTTTCTCCATCAAGTTCACTCTTGATCTGAAGCTAGGACAATAATACAACACTTTAAACCACTTTAGGAACCTCCATTAAGGTAAGAGGGGACAGGGTTGTGAATAACTATGAAATGGGTAGAATTGTATGTTGTTCTAGGATTCCAGTTTTAATTTGGTATATTGTTGCTCAGTTTTGAAATTGAAAACTTGTTAATTTGATTTTAACTTATTCATGAAAGTTGTAGATCTTTTTGTTTTCTGAATTTTGAGACCTGAATCAATTAATTTGAATATGTATAGCAAAAATTATAGCCAAAATACTACAGCATGTCTGAGTGGAATATTTATCCTATGTTTTGTGTATATATTAAAATTCTGGGACTTATACATGCATAATCAGCCTTTGATGTCTTCATGAAAGTTGTATATATTTGTGTTATGGATCTTTAAAAAGTGGTTTCAAGTCAAAATGATTTTTATAGCTCAAGTTATGCCTAAAATACTGAAGTATGTTCAAGCTGTAAATCTGTTAATTTGAGATACGTATTTTATTTTTAAAACTAGGAATTTTGTGTTTAGAATTAGTGATCGGTGTCTTCATCAAAGTTGTAGATCGTCTTGTTATGTGAATTTTGAGACCTGAACCGACTGAATTGGATATGTATAGCATGAGTTATGATCAAAATACTAGAGCATGTCCGATTGAAATACTTATCTTGTGTTTTGTGCATATATGAATATTCTGGGAATTGTACATACGTTTTTAGACCTTGATGTCTTCATAAAAGTTATAGATATTTATGTTAGGGATCTATAGAAAGTGGTTTTGAGTTAAAAAGATGCTTGTAGCTCTAGATATGCTCAAAATACAGAAGTATGTTTATGATGAAAATCTGTTAACTATGAAATCCGAATCTTATTTTTAAAACTGGGAATGTTGTGGTGAGACTTAGTGGTTGGTGCCTTCATGAAAGTTGTATATATTTGTGCTAAGAATCATTTAGAACTGGTTTCATGCCAAAATTATTTTTGTAGCTCCAGAAACGTTGAAAATACTAACCTGAGTACGTTTTAAAAATCCTCTTTGAGGTAGTTTTGTATTCTGTGAATAAGTGATGTTTCTGTTTAGAATTTGAATTTATGGTCTTCATGAAAGTTGTAGATATTTATGTTATTGAGCTATAGAAAGTGGAATCACATGAAAAGGATTTGATTTGCTCATGTTATGACTGTTTTACTAACGTATGTTGCTGTTGGAAATGCTGAAATTTGCTTATAATGGTTATTATGGATAAAAATGATATTTTCCCTATGGGTAACAATTTATTATTGAATTCTTGAGTGATTATGAAGTATTATGAATATTGATGAGTGTCTAATGAGCATCATTCAGTTTGTGTATTTGGGTGGTGAATAATTATGAATGACTAAATTAATATATATACATGAATGCCTTGCGGTTATTGATATATGTGGTTGAAACAGTAAATCCATGATTCTGAAAATTATTATATATGATGTGTCCTTTGATGACTTGTGGTTTTCCAAGTGGTTTTGGAAATTGATATATCATGGTATGTTAAATGATAAAGAGAATTAAAGGCATTCATGCATCATAAGCATTTGGACGCACCATGGAATTTAGGGGTTCCATGATTGCTTACCCTGGTGGGGGGTTACTCTATGATGAGTTTAAGCCCTATTTTCACAAGAACCATGGAAGTGTAGGGATCCATGGTTGTGTAAATTCCTACTGGTATACTTATTTCTGCAGGAGCCATGAAAGTGTAGGGATTCATGGTTATGTTAATTCCTACTGGAGTCTCTATGAGACTTTTTACTACAGTATTCCCACCAAACCAAATGGATCCAGCATGACACCATTGGACTAAATTAAAGACTTATTAAATATAAATGAACTTGTTTGGCATATTCATCATATCATTATGGTTTGTTGATTGTGTTTGTGTAATTTTATTTATTTTATATTTATTCTATATTCTGTCTCACTCTTACATTAATTTTTACAGTGAATGCCACGCAGAATGAAGAATGATGCCATGATTGATGCCTATATGAACTATTACTTGGACTTTGATTTTATGGGTTGTAATAAGTATAACGTATGATGTACCGTTATTTTTCTAAATCGTTTCCGCTACTTAAATGTTTTATCGAATTTAATTATTCACGACTAGTATGTATTATAATATTCTATAATTACCAACTACTACGTGAACTCTGAATTTAATTTATGAATTTTAAAATGATCTTTTAAAAATACGAAAAATTTATTCGGAAAATTACTAAGGACGTCACAATATCTATGGTCCTCTCTACTAAGAATAAGGAAGGGACCCCAAATATCAAAATAAACCAATTCAAGAGGTTCGTTATAAACAGTAGTAAAAATTAGAAAAGAGAGCTTGTGAGCCTCCCTTGAGCAGCAAGAAGAAGAGACAAATTGTGTATTATTATTCACTTGAATGGGTATCTTACATTGTCTCATGACATGTTTGACAATATTCAAGGAACAATAGTCTAACCTAGAATGCCATAAGGAGACATTATTACAAGGAACAAAATTATTAAGAGGGAAACTTAGGATTTGATATAGAAGGATGCACAAGTTGTAATTGATCAAAAACATACGATCCATTTTAAGTTATCCTTGTAAAAGAATTTTCTTGGTTTGTTGACATTTCACAAGTTAGCATGAAACTAAAAAATAACCTTATTATATTTAGCAAATTGAGATACACTAATTAGGTTTAGTTATATTTCGAACATGCAATAAGTTCTTTAATGAAAAACATATTAAAGACTAAAAGGATGTAATATTTGAATTGTCAATATGAGTAATATCCAAACCATGACCATTACCAACATGAAGCTTGTTTGGGCTATGATAGTCAAATACAATCATAAGATTGTTGAGATCATTTCTCAAATGGTTGGTGGCTCCTGTATTATGATACCACATGTCATTACCTTGAGGATTAGAATTTGAGGGTGTGATCTTAGCTTAAGGTTACTAGTTAGAATTTGATGATGCACCGGTCTTTGATTGAAAGTTTGGGTCTACACAAACAATGATAAACAATGTGACCAAGTTTTCCACATAGTTGATATTGAATTCTTGATCCATGACCATTGAATGCATATCCAAAACTTAATCTACCAAATCTACCACATCCTTTAGACTAGCCACGACCAGATCCTCTTCCTCGTGATGAGTTTGAGAAGACTTTCTTGGTGGTAAAGGAATTCTAAGCAAGATTAGTCTACATGTAAATAGAGTCCTTTTGTTTTCTCATTTCAAGTCTTTCTTCTTGACACATTAAAAGATTCTTTATCTCAATGAATGAATATGCTTCACTTGTTGTGATACAAGAAGTTTCAAGAGCATTATATTCTTGAGGAAGCTCATCAATGATCACCTCTATATGTACTTCAGAGGTAAGTGGTGATCCAATGTTGCCAAGGTTTCCATTAATTATTTTATCTAAAGAAGATAATCATTAAGTGAACCTGATTTCTTGATGTTGCATAGTTAAATTTTGATTTGCTTCACACGAACCTTGGTCTGTGAAGAGAAACAAGTCCAAGAACATTTCATACTTAATAGGACCACGTTCAACCAACTACATAAACTTTAAATGAAGAATCCATAAATTCTAACCAAGATTTTAAAAGAAAGTCTTGCTACTCAAATTTCTCACAAGGATGATTAACTTATTTCTTGGTTTCGTCATCTTTGCTAAAAAAATGCTTTAGAATTTCACCAGATCCATGAATGTGTTTCTTTAAATTTGTAGCCCTTAATGGTGGACTTTGCATGATCCATCCATGTCAAGAAGTTATCTTTAATCAATTTGTTGGAAATTATTAAGAAAAGGTATAAGGAACAAAGATTTAGGAGGTGGAAGACATGGAAGCATCAAACGGGCTATATTGATACCATGTAAGAGAATGAACACAGAGACAGAGGAAGATGAATTGTTGAATATGCATTCATTGAATTATGAAAGAAGATTACAAGGCTCAAGGAACCAAGACATTTATACACAAAAGTTGTTAGTAACAAACTAACAAACTCACTAACAACTTATTAACAAACTCAACATAACTAAGCAAGGATAACTAACTCAACATGCCCAACAAATTTAAGTCCAAGCAACAAACCTAATAGACTTATGTGGACTTAGATTAACAAACAAACTCAGACTTAGAGATATAAAGACTTAGTTACAACTTTATTACTCTTGTATCCTTTAGAGGGTGGATATTAGTAGTCAAGGCTAGGTTAGTCTCTTTGATAGTCCTTATCCCACACCGGAGCATAAATTGAACATTCTTTATAGATGTGACAACTAATATTCCATTAAATGACAATTTTTCAATAAGTTACAAAAAAATAATACTAACATAATCACTATTATTATTATTATTATTATTATTATTATTATTATTATTATTATTATTATTATTATTATTATTATTATTATTATTATTATTATTATTATCTAGCTTAGAAACTCAATAAATATCAATCATAAACGCACTTGAGGTACACACTATATGATCCTAGACCCAAGATTTAATATCTAATATACTAATTTAAACATTAGGGTGTCTTGCAAGTGAATACCATTTCTCACCCCTAATATTGAGGATATTAGCTAATTTGATAGAACTCAACATCATCAAGATCCTTAGTTTTTATTGAACTTAAAGATATAATATATCAAATCTTTACTAAACCAATATTATTTAAGAGACATATTATCTTTTGGTAGTAGATGGAGATATATAACAAAATTAATAATTATCTTACGTTTTAAATAAAAATGAATTTTACTTTTTGTTAGAGTGACGAGATGTTCCAATATTATACAATAACTTATGGGTCTTTAATGCATAATAAGTAAAGATATGACTCAATACTCAAGCAAAAGTTTGACTCCTTATCATGGTTACATATATATATATATATGATAATTAAATTAGCCAACCAGAGTGAAATATATATCCCAGCTAACCAAATTCAAAAACGCTATAAATGAAATGTTGCAAATCTAAATCCAGTCAAAATTGCAAGTGCATAGTCCCTACCTGGCTTTCTAAATCAGCACTTGTCCTGCCATTCAAGGAATGTGTAGAAAGTATGTGTTGAATGGTCATAACATGTGTCGATGTATTGTATATATCTTCCAAGTGATAAGTAATGATTTATTATGAATACCGGTACTCTTGGCATGGCATATAAATATGGTGTCATCAACCATCATCATCCATTCTTGCTCTTCAAAATCAGCAATTCTATTGGTCTGCTTTTGCATGCTTAATAAATGCAAAGTCCATAGATTACTACTTTGGATTGGTCTTTGTTTTATCAGATGAGTGAAAAATCAAGTCGTGAGGCACAGGGCATAGAGATAGGTGGGGTGATTAAAAACATTCTCTAGACTTGACCAATACTTCCAAGTCTTAGATGATAAATTTTGACTAATGAGTTGGCACTGCGTTGGTGTGCCAGGATCATGCATCACCCATAAGTTCAAGTGAAGATCATTAACTATTATGCTGCATACACCATTTGTTTAAAAGTGTTGAATTGTGATCAGATGAAGAAGGATGTCAATTGATTATCAATATAACTGTTTAACTGCTTAGATAAAGAAAGAAATATTAATAACAATTTTTCCCTTTAGTAATACTCTGACGAGAGATAAAATATGTTAAATAAAAAGAGATAATTAATCTAGTTTAATAAATAAAAGTTAGATAAAGAATTTTGATATATAATTAATATAAAATAATTATAATTATTGATTGACTTATCTCTCTCATTACCCTTATATAGTAACAAATGGAGTAATTTATATTCGTCTATTAAAATGCCCATAGCTTCAGCACTAAAAAAATGTGTGTCTTAACATATAAAGAGTTTTTAAAATTATGAACTCTAATATCATATTTTCATAAATTTTGTCAAATGTGTTAATAGTTTGGTAAATTTATTGAAGGGTTTTGTTAAACACGTGATTACGAATACATAACTGTATAGATTGAAAATTTTCAATTTTTTTCATGTTTTCTGACGTTAAAGAATCTTACAACATTTTATAGTTTAGGCCGCAACTAAAAATAACGGTCTAAAGTGAAAAAACTGTGGCCTTTAATTTAGGCCACGGTTTGGCCACACTTTGGCGTGGTCTAGGTGGGCGTGGTCTAAAACAAAAAGCCACGGTTTTCTACTTTCAACCACACTATTTTGAAAACCGTGGCCTTAAACATTAGAATAGGCCGCAGTTTGTTATGTTAGTTTTTAGCCACGGTTTTTTACATTATTTTAAGACCGCGGTTTCTCAAATGTGGTCACATATTAAGGGCCACGGTTTTTTGTATTAATTTAAGACTGCAGTTTCTTAAATGTGGCGACATATTAAAGGCCACGGTTTGTTAATCTAGGCCTTAGGCTACGGTTTTTTGTAATGATTAAGAGCATGGTTTTACAAATGTAGTCATAATTTTATAAGTGTGGCAATATGTTTAAACCATATTTTTTAAGCTTTATTTGAGGCTATACTTTTCTCATGGTATTTTTGGCCATGCTTTTTATTTAAAAATATATAATATAAAATATAAATATATCATAATCAAAAGTTAAGGACTAATATAATCTTGCACAAGAAAAAAAAAACACACATAAAAGGCAATGTCATGAACCAGGACCTCAATTCACAACATTACATTTCAATTATAATTCACATTATTACATTTCAATTATAATTTACATTTTGTCCCCCAAACATTTACATGATATCATAAAGGCCCATTGTCATTCCTGTCAATTTATAATGTCACTTAACTTGCAGCAAAACAATAAAAGGTCCGTTTGGTTTCCAGTTGGGGAAATGGAGAAATTTAAGGGTTGATATTGATCCTTCACGCCGTTCGAGATAGTCAAAACTCCGTTTGACCGTAGGATTTACTTTTGGGGTTGGTCAAACCGAGGTTTGACCAACCAAACTTCATAACCAAACAGGCTCAAACTCTGGTTCAGCCTTCACAGGTTGTCCATCAGGGACAAAAATCCTGTTGTAGTTTTCATGAGGTGTTGTTCTGCTTGAGATACTTTACAAGTGCCTTCCGGAAATCCCTCATAAGAATATACCTAAATATAGGTCCATTTCCAATCACATCACAACCCTTTCAAACTGCACAATGACTGCCATATGCAATCCAGAAGCTAAAATCATCAATAATAAGTCAAATATAAAATATTTTCTTTTAAAAATATCATTAAAGCAAGATGCAATCCAATTTCTCTTGAAAACCTTTTACTTTTGAATCCTTAATCAGTATCTTTAAGACATGCTAAATAAATAAAATTTCTAAAATAGGTCTAATATGATTTCTTATAAAAATTTTGTACTTTTAATTTCTTAATTGGTAACCTCAATAAATAAAGAGAAATATTAATAAGTATTTTATTTTTTCTATTTACACCACATGTATCTTTGAAAAATCTTGTTCAAATAAAAAACATTAATATGATGGTGAAGATAATAATATACATGTATGTCCGATCTGATAAAGTATTTTTCATGAAAAAATTCTTTAATAATAGAAATTTTTAATAAAAATAAACCTATATCATTAGCATTTCCATGATGGATTCTTCATAAAGACAGATACAAGTAAAATTGAAACAAAAAAGAATGAGAAAAGCTTACTTAGGAGATAAAGAAAATGGAACAGGTTCACGACTGAAAGTGGGGTGAGGAATGTCAGGTAAGTTTCAACTTATTCTTATGTAGACGGGCTTGCTTTCTTTAAGTGTGGTTGAGATTGCAGTATCAATCATTTCATGTGCATCTTCCAAGTTATTCACCATAGCCTATTAAACCATGCACAAAGACCCATTTAACACAACTAGATATGAATGGCTGACTACATTGACTAATGCACAGTTATGAAGTCTCCAAATTTGAATAAGTAAAATAGTATCACCTGCAGCTGTCGGATGCAAAGCCCATATACCAATTAGTCAGAATATGTTTCATTGAATTTAGAAGCAGAAAGAGCATTCACTATCATTGATAATATTTTAATATCACCTCAGATCAAGGTAGATACCAATTTTCTAAAATCACTTACCTTGTGTGACAGAGCAAGGATATAGAAAATAGAAAAGGAAAAGATAATGCAGCATTCTTAGGAGCTGTAATCTCCCTTCCCAAACCTGAACCCAATTTTCATGATTCGTTCCCTTTACCAACTTAACTTTCCCATGCTAATAGTCTAACAAAATATCCCACTCTTTTTTACCATTTCCACCCACAACATGGCAAGGGGCTGTGATCATAATTCATAACCCATGCACCGGGATGCTATCATATGCATTTCATTGTCGCCCTCACATTACCTAAGACACCATCTCAAACATAAACATTAAATTCCTCATCAAATCTTGAAAACCGAAAAAGGCCAACACATACTTAGACAATTACATACATACAGGCACAATAATGATTTGCTGCAAACCACACATAAACATACATACATATACGTTACACACAAAAAGAGAAACCTCACTTCATTCATTCATCTTATTTATTGTAATCAAACGGTATGCTCAACAACTAACTATAATGAAGTTGCATGACCAAAGGTAAACAAATAATAGAGTAACAAAACACTATATCTGTATCTGTATCTGTATTGATTAGCCTGCCTAAATCTCTCTTCTTTTTAATATAATTTAGACTTAACTATATTATTGATTTTCCTGCCTAATAAATTTAAGGTAAATCAACACCTAAAAAGAAAATCAAGCAATCTACCTCAGGTGTTGACCCTGCTGCCTGAATAGTAGCTACAACAACTGATATTTCAGCAATAGTTAGTGGATCCAAAGGGTGGCAGGCTTGGGCTCTTGTCGTGACTAGGATACCTATGCCAAGGATCCAAGAGCCTTACCAAGAAAAAACTTTCAGATGACCTATCATATGGATGTAACAACTTTGGAAAATCTTGATATTTTGACTGACTTGCATATCATTCTGAAAATTCATAAAGTAAATAACATAACATATAAGGTTGAGAGCGTCCTTCTCTGTCAAAACAGGTAAGCATCATAAAAGTCAGGATTTGCATACAAATCAATTGGGCAAACTTTGATGACTGACCTGCTGATGATACAGTTTTCGATGAAACAGATGAATGGAGCATCTGAGCAATGTTACTTTTCACCAGCATCATCAAGATCATTCTGTATAAAATGGATAGTTATAGAAATCAAGAAAGTAACTTAAACACCAAAATACTTAACAATTTCAACTGTTAGCATTTGATTCTTTTATCCACCCAATTGCAATGTAAGACAAAGATTAACAAAGACACTTGTCCTTTAAAATAAAATAACAAGCTACCAATTCTTTCCATCCTTATACTTTTTTAGACCAATTCTAAAAGTTAGGAACCACAAATAATAGAGATTGTATCAGTTGAACGCTGGTATTTAATTCACTAATTCAACCAACTGATGCAATTTACATTTTTCTTTTAGATGAGATGTTCAACACAGAGAGGGAAAAGAAATAATTTAATTTTCTTAATAGACAATGATTTTCACACCAAGCCTCATCTTACAAGCTCCCATTCCCAAGCGCAACCGAATACTTTGGAGTGTCATAATCTTAACTATTTCTAATAATATTCAAAAGTACCATAAGAAAAACTAAAAGGAAAGTAACAAGGACTAACAAAAGTCCAACCATTTTCGATAATATTCACAAGTAATCGGAGAGATAATGCCATCCGAAGTACAGAGATTAATGTGAGGACAAATAGAGTGGACCTTCTGAATTTTTTTCAATTTGTTGATCTTGCACCTAAAAAATAGAGAAGAGGAGTGGCCAATTTTTTATCTCCAATCTTTTCTATTTATGAGTGACTGTGTGATTTGTGAAAAACCGTACGTGAGAGAAGAGGGAAAGGGTTTACTACTAAAATCGGAAAATTATGGAAAGAAAGGTAACCTTGATTCCTTGTTTAATCTGTTCGGCTTGGGAGCGCTTGTCGAGATCGGCGACCATGTGAAAGCATCGGCGGTGGTTTATGACGAGAGTGACGGCAGATCTCCATCGGCGGAGCGCTTTGATGGAGGGATTTTTGTACTGAAGCTCGAAATCCTTCAAGAGGCTTTCCATGTTATCGGCGAGGGAAATCGTAGCGGAAGAGCGTACGAATTTAGAACATGGGAACCACGATTTCACCTATTTACATTAGACCCAGTATATCAACAAAAATGGAAAATGCATTTTTTTCAAAAGAAATTATCAGGTATTTTATTAAAGTTATACGAAGACAAGACACCACCAATACCACTTCTTAGTTCTTACTGTGTTTGCTATGTTCTGTTTCTTATCTCTAATTTTTTTTAAGTTAAAAAATTAATTTAAGGGGAAAAGGTTTATGTGTGTATTTGGAGTTAATTTTTTCAAGTTAAAAATTTATATTAATAAGGGATTAATTTTAAATATATATTAATAAACGATAAAAATATAAAAAATATGTTAACAAGGGATGAAAAACATAAAAAAATTATAAGGACAAAAACTAAAATATAATAATTTTATAGGAATAAAAAAATGAATTTAACCCTAATAAAAATATATTTGGACAAAAATTTGCATTTGGGGCAATTTTTTAAGTTAAAAATTAGTTTCTTAGTCCATATTTTTTTCTAAAGCAATAGTCCACCACTTTTAGGCACGTTTTCCTCTATGGCAGTACCCATGGTTTATGGTCTTTCATGGAACAAGCCACGTCTTCCCCTCTGGCAGTGTCCACAGTTTAGGAAATATGGTCTTTTATGAAATAGGCCACGTTTTCCTCTATGGAGTGCCCATGGATTAGGAAGTGTAGTATTTTATGGAATAGGCCACGACAAAACTGTGGCCTTTTATATATACATAAGGCAACAATATGTAAACTGTGGCATATTACACAAAAGGCCGCACTTTTATGTCAAGTTTTTTAAAGTTGGGAATGTAAGGTATCAATAGCCACAAGGGAATAAAAGTGTGGCCTTTGGGCCATTTAGGCCATATTTTTCCAACTGTGGGTTAGATTGGTGTGGCCTAAACTACTAAATGTTGTAGTACTTTCTCTTGAATTCAGTTGCCCCAAATTTCCTTAAGATTATTGTTAGATGTTCCAAGACAATTCTAATGAGCCATAAATCATTCACTTTCATGTTGTATGTGCTGAGAATTAAAATGACAAAAGGCTTTGAAAATCAGATATTGACACACTTAGAGCATATAATTGTTGAAAATTAGGTTACGGCTTCTCCATATTGATGACTGAAAACCAAAACCCTTTAGTTTTGACATGTAAGCTGGCCAGAATCACCCATGTGACCCATTTCTAAAACAAGGTTTGGGACCAGTTTTAGATTATTAATTACTAGAATTTTGTAATCAATTACCATAAGTACAGATATCGTGTTTATGCATATTTTGGCCTACGGGCCAACTTATGCACCCTTAATTAGCCCGCGTTAACTCTAAATGCTATTAAACTTTATGGGCATTATCTTTGACTCATTTTAGATCTATTGTCGTAGTTTGTGCTCAAAAATTCCTTTGTATTGCAAAGTTATGTAAAAAAATACATTTGACCTATTTTCATGCAATTTAAATACCAAAGTCTTATCAAATCAACTTGAAATGACAATTTCAACATACACACAAATCTCAAATGTGCCTAAAGACCTATTGGCACCTTTCGGGGATTTCGAATCCCACCAGAACTCAAAATCATTGATTCAATTAGCTTAATTAGCCAATTTTCTTCTTAGACATGACCTCTATTTATATATGCATTAATTCCTCTAATCATCATCATTCATCACGTAACATAATAACAACATTATCATCAACTATATGAAGCATATCCTGCCTATAAAATACAGTTTCTTTTATACTTTGGCTCAATGACATTCTCTACTCTACATTCATAATACTTGGTATAACATATATATAATTCAACATCATCATCTAATTGGCTCAATGTCATCTATTAATAAAACATACACACACGTACTACACTACCGCAAACACTTGCCCATAAATCACACGATTTAATCAAGATATAGTGGTTTCATGCCATCCAAAATAATATATACACATAAGATCTCATAACATAAATACTAAACAAAATACTCATAGTTTTACATTATTATAAGCTATACAAATTCATCTTTCGTTCCATGGAAATCCCGGCTTATTTGGGCTCACCTCCAGGATATCTGTAATATTCCTGTCATTGGTTACTAACAAGAAAACAATCACAACGAAATGGTGAGCGTCGAATTAATTAACTAATATAGAAATTAAGTATGTTGCAAAAGACATAACATTAGCATTACACTACATCCTTCTCTAAATCATTCCTTTCTCCAATTTATTATACTTTAATCATAAGAGACCTCTTCCAATTCTTTCTCACGTACAATTTCATTTATAATTTTCTAATTCTTCATCCTTTAATCACCCAAAGGTCAGCCATCACAATGCTTTCAACTTGGAATAATCAGTCATCATATATATGATCAATCATTACTTACATAAATATACTCTTTCAATTATTACAAGTCACTCAGACTGCATATAGCAACAATATGCATATAAACACACCCACACACATATACATATATATTATGAATTCTCCATCACTCAAAACAATCACCAAAACATTAATAACACACACACACACACACATATATATATATATATATATATATATATAATTTATTTGTAAATATTCACAAAAGATATACTTATATATATCCGCATAAAAATAAAAGCAACAACAAATGAATTCTCACACTTTTATTACCCTTTTTATTTATTATTTGATGAAATTTTAAGTTGGTTCGGTTAGTTTGGACAATTGAGAAATAACAAAGACCAAAAATAAGTAATATCGACAAGATAGATGATTCCTTTTAAATACATGAGATGTGAATAGAAAAAGGATTTATTAAGAGAAATCACAATTCAGTAATCTTTATGTCTTCAAAGATCTAATCTTCAATTTTTAACTTGAAAACACTCTTAGGTTAAATTATAACTAAAATATGGGGAGGAAAAGTATAATTAAATCTAATTATGTTGCTACATTCATGTGTGATGTAAAGTGTTCTATCCTATATATTCGAATATATCTACATAATAAATGAATTGACCGTAGAACATTTCCATGATGGTTACAACTACAAGTACTAAAGCTTTTGCTTCCAACTTCGTTATTCACAGTGATCTAGAATACATGTTTAAGTCCACGCGGTTAAGGCTAAAAGCTCAAGATGCAGTTCTAAATTGCTGTTAGTTACTCACACAGACAGCAGAAAATTGTTAAAAATTTAGTGAAGTATGTGTATGCATATACATATGTATGCTAAATTGTTTTGTGGAAGCCAGCCAAATAACACTGTCGAAAATGAAGAAGAAAGCTCAAAGGCCTTAAAAATTAGAAGAAATTCAATTCTTAATATCACCTCAATATCAGAATCAAATTCATTGGTAATTTATAGTTATTTTATAAATGTTCATTAAATTTTGAGAGCATGTTCCTTTTTAGTCATAGATCAATTCAACTAAACTTTTTTTATATAAAAAATATATATTAAGAAAAAATAAAGTAATTATATAACGTTTTTTAAAATTGATCCGGTCTCAATACCGGTATCCGATCTGCTATACATATTTCAACGTCTTTGATAAGACCTCTACGTGTAACCGGTGTCATCGGTATACATCCGGACTGTAATTCCGTATCAGGCGTTCTCCCTATACCGGTTGTTCAGGATAACACCATGACACCGGACAACACACACGACACTGTGCAAAAGACAAGGATTGTTGCTACAGGGATCAATCAATAATTCCCTGCACTACGAGCCAAATTCTGCTCACGGGAATGGTCAACTTGTTCCCTAATCCTAGTCTACATTCTCTATGCTCAATATAAAATAGCCACTTGACCCAATCATGCAGGTAAGTGCGCAATATAATAATGCTAATGGGAGTTGGTGGTTCCCCACCAACGAGTCCTCGTTAATCGAGCCAATCAGGTATATGAACTAACTTCATGATTGAAGTTAGGGATGATCTTCTTCTTCAGCTCTTTTACGACTGATTCCTCTCTGAATACATTCCTTACTTGGAATATAATCACTGACTTGAGCGTCGGAGAATCTTTGCAGGTGACACCACCATTCGCCCACTTCAACGCGTTAGGTCGGTGTGAAGGATCTCCAGAACGCCCAATCCGCTCTCCTCATTCAAGGACAACGGATACCTATATCGGATACACATACATCCGGTCTACTAGACGGTATTGACATACTATTCGTGACTGGCTTGAGATCGGATCTATTGACCCCGGTTCAGGACAGATCATTGGCACGCCTGGTGGGACACGATAAAGTTATTCCCATATCCTTTGACAGAGCAGGTAATCCACAATGGAAGGCGAAGCACAAGACTTCATGGAAAATCAGGCTGAAGACAGAACCAATCCTAACGCCTTCAGAAAACTCAACTTTGATTCTCATGGGGGCAACTCAAGGAAGATAGTAACAGTGTCTGATCCTGATCCTCGTGATGAGTTGATCAAACAACTTCAGAGGGAACTCGCTGAATTGCGAAAAGAAAAAAGGCAAAGCGAGGATAAAGAGTCATCTCGCACGCGAAACACTCCCCACACCACTGATGGTGAAAAGTCCACCACTCTTCAGTACTCAAAGATCCCAACGTTTGAGGAGGGAGAACAAACTCGCGATTCTGAGGATGCAGCTTCCCGAAGGAAGAGAGATTCAACAACAGCACCCCCATTGTCTTACAATCTGAAGGTTCCTTTTTCAAGGAGACTTATGGGCATCAGCATCCCCAAGCACCTTCAAACCACTCAACCACTTTCCATCGGAAAGTATAATGGTGAAACTGATCCAACTAAGCACCTTGATGCTTATGTGTTTGAAGCCATGTACTTGGGGGCTGATGAAGACGTGATGTGCCGAATGTTCCCTCGAACATTGTCTGAGGAAGCCCTCGGGTGGTTTAAAGGCCTGCCTTCTGGATCCATAGATTCTTGGACGGAAATAGCAGCTGCCTTTGAAACCCACTTTGTCATCTCCAGAGACGTACCCAAGACGTCTCATACCTTGGCTCAGATTAAGCAAGGTGAAACTGAGGGCTTAAAAGATTTTTTGAAGAGGTTTTATAAGGAAGCAGCCCTGATTCCTAACCTCACAGAATCTATCAAGCTGCATATCGTAATTGAGGCATTGCAGCCAGGATCAGCTTTCGCTCTTTCATTAGCAAAGAGCCCCCCAGCAACTTTTGAGGAGTTCAGGAAAAAAGCCTCAAAGTATGTGAGCATAGAGATGCACTTGGAGGCAATGGCTGCAAAGAAAAAGCCGCCAACACCATCTCCCCAAACCCAGAAGGGTAAGGAAAAGACGAGGTCAGAACGCATGGAGAGGCCATTCACCAATCCTAAGGTGGATAACCACCCTCCTCGACCTCGAGAAAGGCATGTCAATTCCTTCAGCCATTATGCACAGTTATCTGCCAGACCATCTCAGATTTTGAGAGAGGTCGGATGGCCAGTTTTCAGCACATATGGCATCAGGAGACCAGCCCCTATGAAAAGACCAGGAAATTCACGAAAGTACTGTGATTTTCATGAACAAAATGGTCATTCCACTGATGAATGCCAAGCTCTAAAGAACGCGATTGAGACGCTAATTAGAGAAGGCAAATTGAAACAATACCTGTTCAAAGAAAAATCCTTTGACAGGGAAGAACGGAATGAGAAAAGAGAAAGAGATCCCGACGATGGGGATGACAACAACCCCAGTCCGGTTCGAAAGTTCTCTGCTGCAGAGAAGCAAAAAGGTGTAATGACCGATAATACAGCACAGAAAGACAGCATGCCCCAGCAACAACGTCAGGGCCGACGAGAAGTTATTGACATGATTGCTGGAGGGTTCGCTGGAGGAGGAGCTTCAATTACAGCCCGTAAGAATCATCACAGAATGATTCTATCTGTGCAAGGGAAAGTCAAAGACAATCGCCCTTACAGAGGAGGAATTGAGGCTCCCATAATCTCTTTCTCTGACGAGGATTTTGGCCCAACCGTTCCTGGTGGTGACGATGCTGTAGTCATCACTGCTGTGATCGCCACAAGGACGTCCGAAGAATCCTTGTTGACCAGGGAAGTTCCTGCGATGTTATTTTTTATAATTGCTTTGAAAGAATGGGTTTTAAAGACTCAGATTTACAGCCTTACACGCAGGAACTAACAGCTTTCAATGGCGCAAAGCAACTAACTAAAGGGTATCTTGACACCCTTATCTCGTTTGAAGGCGAACCGGGAGCCAGGACGGTTAGGTCTCGGGTGCTAGTGATTGATGTCAAATCACCATTTAATGGCATCATAGGCCGTCCTACTCTGAATGCAATGGAGGCAGTTGTATCAACCCCACATCTCCTTATCAAGTTCATTGACAAGGATAATGCTGTGTCATCTATCCGGGGTGATCAAGAGATGGCTAGGTACTGCTACAACCTTAGCCTCAACATGACAAAGCTGGACGCCTCCAATAAAAAGAGGAAACTTAATGATGCTGGAACATCGGCTGGATCTATAAGTCTTGTCGACCTGGATCCTAGAGCGGATTTGAACATTGATCCGTTCAACCCATCAAAGCCCACACCGGATGGAAGTTCCAGGGACATTGTCTTGGGAGATTCTCCAGAAAAGATCACCCATATCAATGACAAGCTAGATGCTGAAATAGAGCAGCGATTGCTGGCTCTCTTACAAGAGTTTAAAGACCTCTTTGCATGGACTGCAGCCGATATGCCAGGCATAGACCCTGAATTCTGCTGTCATAAACTTTCTGTCTATCCAGAGACGAAACCTGTGGCCCAAAGGAAAAGACGATTAGGCCCAGAGAAACAGAAAGCAGCTTGTCAGCAAACTGAGGAATTGCTGAAGGCCGGATTTATCAAGGAAATCCGATATTCTTCTTGGCTTTCGAATGTGGTGATGGTCCCTAAATCCAATGGTAAATGGAGAATGTGCATTGACTACGTGGACCTCAACCGCTGCTGTCCAAAAGATCCTTATCCTCTTCCTAATATAGATCGGATGGTAGATAATTCCTCTGGTTATCAATACCTGAGCTTCATGGACGCTTATTCTGGTTACAACCAAATTCCGATGTGCGAAGAGGATCAAGAGAAGACAGCTTTCATAAATGATTGTGGTGTCTTTTGCTATACAGTCATGCCCTTTGGCCTGAAAAACGCTGGGGCGACATATCAGCGCATGATCAACAAGGTTTTCGAAGGTATGCACACCAAACTTGTTGAAGTATACATTGACGACATAATAGCAAAGACACCGGTTGGTGGCGATCATATTGAAGACCTGCGCCAAGTATTCACCCGTTTGAGACAATTTAACATGAGGCTGAACCCAATGAAGTGCACATTTGCTGTCCCTGCTGGGAAATTTTTGGGTTTCATGTTAACTCAACGTGGTATAGAAGCCAATCCAGGGAAGTGCCAAACGATTCTAGACATGCAAAGTCCTAAGAATCTCAAAGAAGTCCAATCCCTGAATGGCAAGGTAGCAGCTTTGGCACGGTTCATGCCGAAGATGGCTCACAGGTCGCTCCCCCTGTACAAAATACTGAAAAAGTCCAAGAAATTCGAGTGGGGACAGGAACAAGAAAAAGCTTTCCAAGAGCTTAAGGAGGTGTTGTCCAAACCACCCATTCTCACAAAGCCTGACCCCGAAGACACACTCATTCTGTACTTGGCTATTTCAGATGAAGCTTTGGGCGTTGCCTTGATAAAAGAAACTCCTGATGGACAAAGACCGGTCTATTTCACTAGCAAGACCTTGCAAGGTGCTGAGATCCGGTACCAAAAAATTGAAAAGGCCGCCCTCGCTGTTGTTTGGGCCTCACGACGGTTGCGTCCGTACTTTCACGCCCATCCAATCATAGTAAGAACGGATTTGCCACTCCGTTCTGTCTTAATCAAGCCCGATCTCGCTGGGAGGATGATCAAATGGTCTATTGAACTCTCCGAGTTTGATATATCCTACGAACCCCGCAGCGCTATTAAAGCTCAAGTCCTGGCTGACTTTATTGTGGAAATGACAGGGACTGATCCGGATTACCCTCGAGTCCATTGGACCATTTACGTTGATGGTTCATCAAACCAAAGAGGCTCTGGAGCAGGTGTAGTTCTCGAAAGTGATGACGGAGTACACCTGGAGATCTCCCTTCGTTTCAATTTCAAAACATCCAACAACCAGGCTGAGTACGAAGCTTGCTTGGCCGGGCTAAGAGCTGCAATTGACATCGGAGCTTCTGAGGCGACACTCTGTAGCGATTCACAGCTGGTGATTTCACAGATCTTAGGAGATTATCAAGCTCGCGAACCTCAACTCCAATTATACTTGAACTGTGTCAAGGAGTTGACTGAGAAATTCTCAAAGGTGGAGTTCAAGCATGTTCCACGTGAAGAGAATACGAGAGCGGATATACTCTCCAGGTTAGCAAGCACTAAACGACCGGGTAGCACCACTACTCTGGTTCAAAGCACGCTAACGTCGCCCAGCATCCCTCTTTTCCCTTCTCTAAACGCCATAATGACTGACTCCCTTTACGGAGATACATGGATGGCTCCTTACATCCGTTATTTGGCTGATGGACAGCTACCCACAGATGAGAAGGAAAAGACGAGGTTAAGGAGAGAATTACCGTATTTCACCATGATTGATGGTAATCTCTACAGAAGGGCACTCTCTGTGCCCTATTTAATTTGTCTCAAAGAGGATGAGGTGCAAGGTGTAATGGAGGAAGTGCATGGAGGACAAAGTGGACACCACGCCGGAGGAAGGAGCTTAATGCGAAAAATCCTCAGAGCTGGATACTGGTGGCCCACAATGAAGCAAGACTCCATTAACTTCGTCAAAAAATGCGACGCTTGCCAAAAATTCTCTAACCTACACCACACACCGGCAGAAGAACTCTTCACATCCGCTGTTCCATGGCCCTTCTATCAATGGGGATTGGATATTCTGGGCCCCTTTCCAACTGCTCCTGGGGGCATCAAATATCTCATTATAGGGGTCGATTATTTCACTAAGTGGATAGAAGCAGAGCCGGTGGTGCATATTACTTCAGCCCGAACTCGCCGTTTCATGTATGAAAACATCATAACACGGTTCGGGGTCCCAGCACGGATTGTCACAGACAATGGAACCCAGTTCACGGATAGAAAATTCACAGATTTGCTTGAAGGGTTAGGAATAACCCAAATATTCTCATCCGTCGAACATCCCCAAACTAATGGTCAAGCTGAAGTGGCCAACAGGGAGGTGCTTAAGGGACTAAAGAAGCGCCTTGGTGAAGCCAAGGGCGGATGGACAGACCAGCTGTGTCATGTCCTATGGGCATATCGGACAACGCCTCATTCATCCACCAATGAATCCCCATATCGCCTAACATACGGGGTCGAGGCAATGATACCTGTGGAACTGCAAATTGCTTCCACAAGAGTTAAGTACTTCTCTGAAGAAACCAACAATGCTAACTTGGCATCTGAAATGGATGTCATACAAGAACTCAGAGAAGACGCTTTCATCAGAGATCAAGCCATCAAAGCCAAAGTTGCTCTCCGGTACAACAAACGAGTCCAATCAAGGACTTTCAACGTTGGAGATTTGGTTTTGAGGAAAGCAAGTATAGGGAACAAATTCGCCCATCAAGGCAAACTAGCCCCAAACTGGGAAGGCCCATACAGGGTATCCGAGGTCACTGGCAAAGGCTCTTATCGCCTTGAAAACCTTGATGGCACTCCAATCCGAAACAAATGGAACACCCAAAACTTGCGCATCTACTATAGCTAGCTGTTTCTACACTCTCCTATCCTTATCTTCGATTGAATACTGGGGAATTTATTTTCACAGCTACGCTCTCCTTGTAATTCTTATTTTTGATTTAATAAGAATCTCTCATAACGATTTAACTCTTTCGAGTTTTTCTTATGCTGTGATTTTCAGTTTATCCGGTGTACAGAAGCATATTCAGGACGGATGATCTCAGCTACTTATTTTGTAGTTGACGATGTAACTCCTCGAATATGCGCAACGCTCAAGAACATACTCAGGACGGATGATCTCAATTACCCATTCTGTAATTGACGATGTAACTCCTCGAGTATGTCTAAGTATTGAAGGCCCAGATTGTAGGATTAAACCGAACTCTGGGTACGGTTAGTAAGTTTGGCTGAACACCGGTGAAGGCTCGGATTGTAGGATTGAACCGAACTCCGAGTACGACTAGTAGGAATTAACCGAACGTCGGGGAAGACCTGAGTTGTAGGATTAAACCGAACCTCAGGGCATGGGTTGTAGGGCTGGTCCTTTTTTAAGGCCACAAACCGAACCCCATTCGAAGACTACATGGGTTGTAGGGCTGGTCCTCTTTCAAGGCCACAAATCGAACCCCATGCGAAGGCTTGGGCGCAGTAAGCTGGTTCTTCTTCAAGACCACGCTGAACCCCAAGTGACGGGCGCAGTAGGTTCAGGATTAGCCCTGATCTGAACCCCGTATCGAAGGCTCGGATTGTAGGATTAAACCGAACTCTGAGTACGACTAGTAGGATAAACCGAACGTCGGTGAAGAATTGTCATTAGATAAAACCAAAGATCAATTGGAGAACGGCTAGTAGGATTAAACCGAATGCCAAATATGACATGGGACAGTAGGATCAAACCGAACTCCAAACACAACAAGTAAGTTATACTGAACTCCAGATTAATACTCTCTTATGAAGTTCTTTATTTGGAAGTTTTATAACTAACTCGTGAACTCCGACACAAACAATTCACTTGGGTACGCCACAATCTAAGGCATATTCACCTGAAATCCCTCAGTCGGAAATATTTGAAGAGGAATTTCTATTTTAAATCCTCATTCTCAAGATCTCTCACGTGAAAATCTCACTCAGAGTTTATTCAAAGTGATAATCACCAAATGATACTGGGGGACAACATCAACGGTTTAACGAATAATTTGAGGAATGAACTCTCGTCTAAACGATCTCACAATCATTCCCCTTAAGCCGTTCTTGAGGCTATGATGTGTTCCCTCACAAGCGGTGGTTTTACAATCCGATCTTCATTACTTAAATCCGGAATAATACAATACACATGCAGTCCCTCTATTAAAGTTGTTTTTCACTAAACAAGAATGGAGGTAAAAAACTCTTTTATTGATTCAATAAGAATTACAATTCGTGTAATAATCCGGAGCTGATCCCGGAACACAGCGAATTCGAATCAATAAAACGAAAAAGGAAATAAGGAAGGCGCTACTCTTTTTGGCTTAAGTCTCCCTCCTTCAATTTGCCTTTGTCTCCGGTCTTGCCTCCTTCAGTGCGAGAGCTTGATCCTGTACTTTTGGGCTTCAGGAGGGAAGGTCCCATTGATTGACCTTTAGGTAAAGGAGCAAACTTATAAGGACTGTTAGGCGGACTCTCATGACGATTGTCAACGACAGCCACCAGTTTCCCTTGGTGAAACTCATAGAACGGATCAATACCGTTCAAATTAATTGACACCTTGGGATTCCGGTATAGCACTTGACGAACTGCCAACCCGAAAGCCTCCTTGACTGCTTGGTCACACATGTTTACAGCATCGTCCAAGTCTGCTTTCAGGGTCTTGACCTCGCCATTCGAATCCGCCAGCTTTAATAGCAGCTCCTTTTCCTTACGTGTCCAATCATCCACTCCTAGAGAATGGACGACCTTAGCCTCCTTCAACCCCTCTTCCAGCTTTGAAGAGCGTTCCTTCTCCGTGTAGAGATGAGCATTGAGGTCAGCATTGATTTTCTTCTGATCAGAAACTTGACCCTCTAGCTCCTTGGCAAGATTTTTCAGTTTGGCAATTTCTTCATCCTTCTTCTGAGTTTCTTCTTTGGAAGTTTTTAATTTTCCTTCTAATTGGAGGATGATTGCCTTGTCCTTGCCAACCACTGAGGTGAGCCTCTCGTTTTCTTCTGTGAGCTCGCGAACCGACTTGAGGGGCTCGGATAACTCAGCCAAGTGCTTCTGTCCGTCGTCGCAAGCTCTGATCATTTCTTCACTCTTCAACGAGGGTTTCACCTTGGGTGAGGATTCGGGAACGCCCTCAGGAACGGAGCTCTCATACACCGGATGTTGAACAAGACCGGAACTATCTTCAAGAGGGCAAGAGGCTTTGGGCGCGAAATAAGTCGTTATTAGCTTCGCCCCATATGTTATAACACCACTTGGAGTATCCGGAATAGACCCTTCCGCTCTCTTTTCCTTAGCAGGCCCTGGCTCAGCAGCCCCTCTTGAAGTTTTTGGCTTTTTGGGCGAGGATTGACGGTCTGAGGTCTTTGAAGGATCACGCTTTGTCCTCTTCTTTTTCTCGACCACCTTCTCAGATCCGCCCTCGATCAGAGGAATATCGTCACCAGCAGATGAAGTTAATATTATTGTCTCAGCAGTGGCCTTCTTAGAATTCCGCTTTGCCTGAATGTCATTTTCAGCCGCAACGGAAGTCTCTCTGGCCTTGAGTCCTTTTAGCCTATTCATCTCTGGTGACTCGCCCTGAATTTCACCTGCACAATCAAAAGACACAATCAGAGACGTAAAATTTTCAAGGCAAATGACATAATAACGCATGAAGAATGGCAGGGAAATTACGTAAATACTCCTCGCGAGTAGACTTTGGTCCTAACAAACGCCTGCAGGAGAAAAATTGGTGTGAGGCTGTGTAGGACTGCAGAGCCGAAAGAACAGAGATCGAAGTTGGGCTCAGTTCGTCCTCCTCGGTATAGTACGCTTGGGAGGTCAACAAAAAATGTTCGTGCGTCCAAGTCACTGGGAATTTTGGAATCCCATCTTCAGTTAACCAAAAAATTGATTCATTCAGATGGACGCTAATCTTCGTGAAATAGGACTTGAATGAACGCCCATCAACTTTGGCGGAGTCAGTGTACGCCTCGAAGTTGATGATCTTGGAGATAGTCCGGAGGGATATCAAGCTCACTCCTCCTTTCTCCTTATTCGCACGACGGACCACTTGAGTGAAGTAGAAAAGCATGGCCACCGTCGGTTTAAAGTTGAAGTGCTCCCCAAGCACTTCAAGAGAGCGGACCAATCCCCATCCATTAGGGTGAAGTTGCGAGGGGGCGCAGTCCAAGAATCTCAGGACTCCCATCTCAAACTTCGTCAAGGGGAAACGCACACCCAAGTTCAGAAATATAAAGTCATACATGAACAAGGACCTCTCGTCCGGTGTGTGGCATATCCGTACCGATGGAAGGGGAGCGAATACATTAAAACACCATTTGTATTTGTCCTTCTTCCAAACGGTAAACCGCGGCTCCAGCTCCCCTTCATCCTCCCGAGCGTGGACGGACGGTGTCTCACGAAATTCCTCAGCCACCCAGCTGAATGGGCGTTTCTGTTGGAATTTCACCCAGTCTATCCGGTGTGCAACCACATTGCAGAGGCCGGATTGGGTCTTCAAGATATACTTCTCGGAAGGGGATTCCCTTTCAGACGATTTTCTCCCAGTGGCTTTCTTTGTCACCATTGTGAAAGCTTTGATGCTGCGATAAAATTTCACATCATCAGAGAGATACAAATCCCCACTTTCGACACTCTCACTGGAGGAGGAAGACTCTGAAGAGGGTATAATCACCCTTCGCCTTTGATATTGCGACTCCTCCCCCCCTGTATACTGTGGCCTCGATTGGAAGATCACTGGGATCCTCCCACCACGAACATTAGGGTTTTGAACCAAAGCCCTTCCTCCTCTTCCTCTAGGGCTAACGCCACTGAAGCTAACACCCTTCCTAGCCATTCTCAAATATTGAAAAGAGATGCAAAAAAACGAAGGGAAAGTGGTTACCTAAGGATAGTGAATTGAAATTCACAGAGGCGGACACGAAGAACTTCTTGGGACTTTTGCAGAGGTTCGTCGAGGAAGCAAGAAGAAATGGTAACTGAGATTGCCAAATATGCCTGTATCAGGGCACAAAAATTTTTCAAATACCCACTAAACACAATCTGTCGTTTACCCCCAAACGACTCCCCGTTTAGTGGACCAAAATTGTCGTTTAGTACCTCATGGCGCGAAAATGCCATCATTTTGTCACAGAGCCATCGAAATGGGCCTATTAAAACCAAATATTAGGCCCAACAAAACTATGCGTGACAGTTACTAAGACATGCGCACTTAATGCAATAATGGCGCGCCCACGTGAATTAAGGCATTAAATGTCCAATCATTAGAAACGTGGCCACCATTACCCGAATACCAAGGGTTGAGAAATTCGATAAACTTCTGATATTTCCATTGTGGAATCCGCCCTTAAAATTTCATCACTACGGAACATAGTTCCCAGAACGGATATTTACACTTCGGTGCAAATCCGAAATTCAGACGTACAATGATCAATATAGCTCATATGAGCAAGACAACTGCTTCCTCACCTCAGCTAGGGGGCTAGTAGAGGTAATACTCGGATTTCGTCTCGGATTTCGGATGGATGCGAAAAAAAAATTCACCAGGACGGATGATCTCAATCACTTATTCAGTGATTCGATGATGTAACTCCTGGTACGAAGAACTCCAATAATCATTCCAGGACGGATGATCTCAATCACTTATTCAGTGATTCGGTGATGTAACTCCTGGTATGAAGAACTCCAATAATCATTCCAGGACGGATGATCTCAATCACCTATTCAGTGATTCGACGATGTAACTCCTGGTATGAACAATTCTCATCATCATTCTTACGATGAAAGTATTCACTCAATCCGTGCTCCTACGATTGAAAAATGTCTCCAGGATGGATTATTTAAATCACTTAATCTGTGATCTGACGATGTAACTCTTGACGATGTGTATTTTTCCAGAACGGATAACCTCAGTCACCCATTATGTGATATGACGATGTAACTCCTAACGCGGTGTACCTGCCCAGGACGGATGATCTCAATCACCCATGCTGTGATCTGACGATGTAACTCCTGGCGCCATACACACCCAAAGGACGGATGATCTCAATCACCTAATATGCGACCTGATGATGTAGTTCCTGGTATCGTACACATCCCCAAGACGGATGATCTCAATCACTTATGAAGTGATTTAATGATAAAACACCTGGCATGATCAATATTCATAATCATCTTTATGATGGAAAATTCCGAAAGTCAATCCGCACTTTCGCTTTCTAGTGGTATTCTCCCAGGACGGATACTCTTTATCACCTATTCTGTGATACAACGACGTAACTCCTGGTGTAGAAAAAACTCCCATCATCATCCTTATGATAAAGGACTCAAACACCACTTCCTTGCAGTTCCCTAAACTTGGAACAATATTATCATCTCCTGTAAGAATATTACGGATTAGAAGCAGTCATCCGCCCTGTTACACTACTTTGCTAAACAACGGATCGACCCATCTTTCCCCAAAAGAATTAAGGATCATGCCCTGGAGACAGGCACCTTCTTCTTAATACACACTTGGGGACATGTATATATTTATCCTTTCTAAATTTTATTTGTTGTTTAATCTTCCGAGGCTATTATTTCAATCCGGCCTTAAGATTAATTATACAGAACGGATTAGAAACGATTTAAATATACATGAAACGACGAAGACAAATTTCTTCAACCAAAATTCATTCATTGAAATGAAATTACATACAATAGTTCAAAATCCGGAGTTGATCCCGGTACACAACTATACATGTAAATGAAAACAAAATTACGGAGGAGGAATCTGTTCTTCAGTTTTTTGCGCCTCCTCAGCACAAGGCTCTTGTCCCCCTTCCTTTGGAACCTCCGCAGGAGTCTCACCTCCAGGAGCCTCAGCCATTTCTTTAGAAGAGGGAACCTCGGACACAGGAAAGACGTAATCAGGTCCCATCGATTGACCCTCAGGAAGAGGAGCCAAACCATACAAGGACGTCGGTGGATCCTCGTGACGACCATCCACCACTGCGACTAACTTTCCCCCATGGAATTCATAGTACGGATCCATTCCATAAAGGTTAAGTTTCGCAGTGGGGTTGCAGTAGAAGACTTGGCGTATGGCTAGGCCGAAGGACTCTTCAACAGCCTGGCTGCATATGTCAACAGCTTCTTCTCTCTCAGCTTTCGCTGTAGCCAATTCTCCCCGCAACTTGGACAGCTCCTCACTAGACACCTCGAACTCCGCATTCCTAGCCTTCAGTCCCTCTATCTCAAGAAGGAGCTTCTTCTCCCTTTGAGACCACTCCTCAGCATCAGCTTTATGTTTATCCTGGCTGCTACGGAGTTCTTCCTCCTTCTCTGCCACCTTGCCTTCCAAGTTTTTAAGATCGCCTTTGAGCTTGAGATTCTCTTTAGTTACGAGATCCCCAAACTCCTTAGACTTGTTAAGACGATCTTCCATTAACTTCATGGCGGCTTTGTCCTTGTCTGAGGAAAGGTTGAGCTCTTCTAATTTTTCACTTAGCTCCTCAACCTTGTCGACGTTCTTAGCCAACTCGCTGACGGAAGATAGCAATCCAGCAAGTTCGGCTAGCTGCCACCTTCCGGCCTCACACGCTTCTTCAATTTCTTTAACACTAAGCGTAGGCCGGAGTTTGTACATCGGTGGTGGAAGAGTGGCAGGAGTAGAACCTTCGTAGGAGAGGAAGGGGGTGAGAAACGAGGTCGTTGGGAAGGAGGTCGGATTTGACCCAGAAGCCCCAGCAGCAGTTTCTTTATTAAGACTAGAGGGAGCACCAGCTGCTTCCGAGGTTTCAACAAGCTTACCCTCCGAAGTTTTGCGCTTTTTGGACGGGCCTCCCACTGAGTCATTCTTGATTTTTCTTCTCCTCTCAGAAACTGGAGGATGACCCGTGGATTCATCAGCGGCAGAAGAACCGCCCTCAACCAACGGAACGTCCCCTTCAGCATCCGAGGTCAGTATTATTAACTCAGGACGATCCTTGGTTGAGGGCCTGGGCTTCACTTCATTCTCACGGGAAACGGATTTACCGGCCGCCTTGAATTTCTTCAATTTGTCCATTTCTGGAGTTTCCTGTTCTATTTCACCTACATGAACAAACACAAGATGTCAGCAACTATAAATATTCTATATATGTTTGGTAAAGGAGGAAAGATGAAATAAAACGAGAAGTACGCAAATATTCCTCCCGGACTCCGCTTGAACTACTTAGCAAACGCCTACACGAGAAGACGTGACGACCTGTAGTGTGCGATTCAAGTGCGAACAACACTCTCGACGTCTCTCGAGACAGATCGGATTGATCAGTGTAGTACGCGTGTGAGCTCAAGAGGAAATGTTTATGTGTGCAACTCAGGGGAAATTTGTCAACATCCTCTTCGTCCTTCCAAAATTTCGGTTTGCCCTTCTTAATGGAGATGCGAGTGAAGTAGGTCTTAAACGACTTCCCATCAACCTTGGCCGAATCAGTATAAGACTCAAAGTTCACAAAAGAACAGAGAGTCCGGAGTGTCACCAGACCAACTCCGCCCTGCTTATTCGCCCTTCGAACTACCTGAGTGTAGTAGAACAGCATCGCTACAGTTGGCGTGAAATTGAAATGCTCCCCAAGCACTTCGAGAGCTCGGATGAGGCCCCAACCGTTGGGATGAAGTTGGGAGGGTGCACAGTTCAAAAACCTCAAAACACCCATCTGGAGTTCGGTTAATGGGAAGCGGACACCCAAATAATGAAAGATGAAGTCGTACATGTACACTGAACGATCGTTGGGGACGACATGACATATCCGCTCTGTCGGAAGTGGTGCGTAAACCCTATACCACTTTTTTGTCTCTTCATCCGTACTCAGCGTGAACCTCGGTTGAATCCGAGATCCCTCCTCATCCGCATGACGAGAGGCCAAGTCCTTAAATTCGCTGGACACCCAACAGAAAGGCCATTTAGCCTGAACCTCCTCCCAATTCAGCCTCGAAACAACTACGCTGAAGAGACCTTCAGCTGTCTTCGAAATGGCACTATCTCCAGAAGATCCTTCTCCAGTTGCCATTGGAAGTATCTAGACCGAACCCCTTAATCTATGATAAGAAATAAAATGTCGTCAGAAAGTTGCAATCATTACTCACTGCATTTTAAAAACAATTACAATCAGAGGGCGACTCTGAGAAGGGAAAGGTCACTTCCCGCAGTAAGTAAGATCCCCTTTCTGAGCGACGCAATTCAGTCTTAGGAAGAATTACAAGGACTCTTCCCTACGACTATTAGGGTTGAGGGAAACTGATTCCCCCCTTTTTTTGTTGAAGCCTACTTTCTATACCTAAGAATTGCAAACCAAAGCGAAACTGGAGCAACGAAGAAGAGATAATTACCTCAAATGACAATGTAGGCAGCAAACTTCCTTGCGAAATTTCTGCAGAATTTCGTTGAGTAAACAAAAACAAGTGAAATCCAGAATCCACTAAGTATTCCTTTTATAGGAAACAAAGAGGACCGGTTACCTCCTCTTGAAGTTGTGTCGTTCTCGATAAAACGCACCTGTTCACAAGCGAAACGACACAACCGTTCCAAATTCTTGGGCGCCAAAACGATAACAACTCAGCAAAGGGCTATCCACTGGGCCCAAAAGTTTTGAAAACTTCAGGCCCATTAAGCCCAAAACAACGGTTAATGAGATTTTCATCTCAGACGCAATAATTGCCTGCCCACGTGATTAAAAGCATTAATGTCTAATCATGCAACGCAATTTACGCTTTACAGCCGTTACACGAACTTCAAGAGCTTTCAATTCCAATAAACTCTTGAAATTCTCACACAACGAATCTTTGTCTGAATCCGTTGTGACAGTACCGAAAGGTCTTTTCTATTAAATTCAGAGCGGTTCTTTACGAATGACAACAGATGCTAAGGAACTGTTACACACGTAAGCTTACCGATATTAAGACCTCTCGCAGGTTGAGTAGCTTATGTGAACAACTATTCAGTCCCTCACACAAGCTAGGGGACATATGATCCGGTCTCAATACCGGTATCCGATCTGCTATACATATTTCAACGTCTTTGATAAGACCTCTACGTGTAACCGGTGTCATCGGTATACATCCGGACTGTAATTCCGTATCAGGCGTTCTCCCTATACCGGTTGTTCAGGATAACACCATGACACCGGACAACACACACGACACTGTGCAAAAGACAAGGATTGTTGCTACAGGGATCAATCAATAATTCCCTGCACTACGAGCCAAATTCTGCTCACGGGAATGGTCAACTTGTTCCCTAATCCTAGTCTACATTCTCTATGCTCAATATAAAATAGCCACTTGACCCAATCATGCAGGTAAGTGCGCAATATAATAATGCTAATGGGAGTTGGTGGTTCCCCACCAACGAGTCCTCGTTAATCGAGCCAATCAGGTATATGAACTAACTTCATGATTGAAGTTAGGGATGATCTTCTTCTTCAGCTCTTTTACGACTGATTCCTCTCTGAATACATTCCTTACTTGGAATATAATCACTGACTTGAGCGTCGGAGAATCTTTGCAGGTGACACCACCATTCGCCCACTTCAACGCGTTAGGTCGGTGTGAAGGATCTCCAGAACGCCCAATCCGCTCTCCTCATTCAAGGACAACGGATACCTATATCGGATACACATACATCCGGTCTACTAGACGGTATTGACATACTATTCGTGACTGGCTTGAGATCGGATCTATTGACCCCGGTTCAGGACAGATCAAAAATAAAACTCCAAAATTGTTCTTAATATACTTTCGATCAATTAACTCCATTTTAAAACTACTAATTTGATTTTATAAACCTCAACGTTTATCTCCGAATACTAAATCTGCAGTTGGGGAAATAGAATTGAGTTGAAATGAAAAATTTAAAGGTTGATATTAATTTTTTACGCCGTTCGAGACAATCAAAACTCCGTTGACCAAAACTTGCTTCAACTTAACGGAGATTTCTCTGTTGCTTTCTCCGTTGCGCATGCCTCCAAACGTAATCTAAGTTGGTTTTCCTCGAGAATAACCTCACCTCAAGTGAAAGTTAGATTCGTACCTCCCCGCCTTAAAGATAGATCATCCATTTCTTCACTAATTTTTGTAGTAATTGAAATAATTATAGTTTCAACCTTGTCAAATGTTTTATAAATCCATAAAGAAAAGAAAAATGGTTCTTTTGCGGATCTGTACGTCAAAGATATATATTAAAGGGAAAATAGTTCTTTTGCGGATTCTGTAGTGGTTAAGGATATAAATTAAAGATGAAATATGTTTTTGTTAATTTTTTAGTTATTTTTTATTAGTTTTTGATTTTCATGTTATTGAATATGTTGACATTAATCCTTAATATGTTAGAATTTATTTCTAAAATATAACACTGATAACTAAACCACTAATTCTTTCCCATCAATGTTTTTAGATATTAATTTCAACATATTCAATAACATAAGAATGAAAATCAATGAAAAAAATAACTTTAACACTAAAACCAAAAATTGATAGAAATATAGGAATCAATAACATATTTAATTCTATATTAAAAGATAATTAGTTGTTCACAAAAATTATTTTGGGGGCTAAGATAATGGCAAGAGAATCAACCAATCTTAAAATTATGAATGGTGTAGTTGAATTTAGTTCCTCAAATAAAAAAAATCATTAATTACATAAACTAATTAAAACAACCATCATTAAATAATTTGACAAACTAAAATGGTATGTTTTACAGTGGTAAGTAACCGGCTTAAACACATGATTAATTTTAATTTTCTTGAAATAAGGTTTGGAGTTACCATGTGAATTTTTCAGCAGAATGTTTGACAAGAACAAAAATGATATCAATGATTTCAAGGGGCAATAATGTCTGTATAATTTCAGGGAACAAATTATGTATTACTCAAATTAACTAATTGTTATATATAAATCAAAATCTGATTCATGTTTTGCATACAAGAGTTCCACCTGAGGACCACCACATCTGATTCATGCATCAATTTTCAAATAAACATTGACATTCGATCGTGATACTCAAGTTTCCTCATTCAACATCCATCTCATAATTCCAGCTAAATCCACATAAGTTTAATTTTTTTTCTCTGGTGCGTGCTGCATGGTGCATTTATTCATATTTGAGCATCATGTAATGCCAATTTTTTCACGTCGGTGAACATTGAGTCAAAGTTTAGGCCTTATTGAGGGGTTCCCATGTGCCCATTTGTCCCTTCACATGCTTTAATCCATCACATAACCGTAACGGCTAAACCCAAATATTTTCCTTATGTCATTTTAGTACTAGTGTTCACATGGGCTGGGTACAGAATACAAGGTGATGAAACAGAATTCTGTTAGACCTCCCTTGGTAGCTCAAGTGGTTAAGAGCATGTGAGGGTCACCTAAATTAGCAGGGTTCGAGCATGGTGACGTCCATAAGCCAATATAGACACGCCCAACATGCGCCCGTTTACGCCCGAGCGTTAGCAAGCATCACATCCAACATGTGGCACTCCCTAGGGAACAAGCGTGGTTACAACCAGGGACCGGTGAGGTGACACGTACGCTCCTTGATCCATGTCCCCTTTAGAGTGCCAACACCTACCACCTAATATGATAACACCCATTAGTAGGGAGTCCAGCTAAGGTGGCATCTCATTTTCTCACTTTTAATTCCTCTTCCTACCCTATTCAAACCTCACCAACCTTGACACCATACACTTACACACCATTTTCAAGAAAATGACCCAGGTCCCATGTTAAAACACACCCCATTTGGATTTCACACATACTGAAAACCTTTGTTTGAAAATGGCATTTTATAGGATAAGTGACATTGCAAATTAGGGTTCTTGACACCAAGACTTTGCCATACAACACTACCACACCTATTTAGGATTTACCTATCTTCCTGTCAATCAATTTCGTCACCACATGCATCAATTTGTATCCTCATCCTAATTACACATGATTCAACATAATATATATCAACTATTTTGTTGAGTTACACAAACCCACATATTCACTTCATTCTATTTATCTAACAATGCAATTCCTACTAATGATCTAATAGTAACAACCCATTTTCGTAAGATAAATATACTATACCATCATATACGCATGCATATTGCACATGGCTCCATACAATGGCATCACTAGTAGCATCAACACTAGCATTCATTCAACAATTATAATTAGCCATTACATTGGTTTGGTGTACATAAACCCCACCATATATGTACGCACAATACCAAAATAAGGCATATACTTAGAACTACTTGACAGGTTCACCACCTAGTATTAGCATTCATCCCTCTGGAGTTCACCAGTCACCATCACCCTACAAACTCATTAAAAATGTATGGAAAAGTGAGTATAGCCCTAGTAGCAAATATTGTAATAACGTACAGAGTCAAACAATCACCTATACACATCCACACATCTAACATATCATCAATAATTAATCTATATCCAACACAACGAAGATAAAATCAACACTTATCGTCAATCACATGCATAATGTATATGCTACGATATCCTCCTCATCATATATAATTATGCCATATGGACTCAATATGGTGGATAATAATGCAGTATAAAGAGAATGATTCACAATTATTTATCGAATATTCATACTGCCACCCTTCTTGCAACACCTATCACTCTCGGTGCTATGACTCCATATAATCAATGATGTTGTAGGTCGGCTCTAAGATACACAGACCTAGAGCATCTAGACTCTTCTTGGTCCCCAATGTCTCTTGCTCTTCTCATAAAGCCACCCCCACCAGGGTCGGCAACATGGGTACCTTGTATCCCCTTGTACGTTCAATGCATATGATGAATAATCTTAATATACCATAATGCTCAATGCAATTCAAATGCATCAATTGCGCCCCCTGGCATCTATACTTATCATTCATACATAAAGCAATCTCATCACCATCATCATGCAATATCAATCAATTAATTAATCACAATCTCATTAGTATTATCATTAACACACTAATGGCATTTCAATCATATTCACCATAACAAATTATCCATCATAGTCATCTCAATCATAACATAATCATCATTATCAATTCAATTATCACACTTTGTAATAAAGCAAACAATACTATATTTAATAATACTATACCTCTCTTCCATGCCTTATATGACACTGCTACATGAATAGACATTTGTTTTCCAAATCCAACACCCGACCTACATGTTGAAACATGTCTGAAAAATCAACCGCTTTTGATTTATCCCAAAACCTACACCAAGCTTAAACCTAAGCTACCTGAAACATAATTAACTAAGAATTGTCTCAAATTAACAGGAAGGTTTAGGTTTTGAGGGTTCTGACTCACCGAATTGAAGTTGAACGAGGATTCCAGAATGGGTTGAAGAATTTCAACACTACCCATGAACTCTAACCACTCCCTACAAGCACTAATTCAAAGGACTTAGAGCCAAAACTTCAAAAACTTGACAATGAGGGTTAGGATTGAAAACCCACATATCTTAGACTAGGGGAAATTGGACCAAACTCTTGCACCCCTTTTCCATGCATATGAGAAGGATGAGAAGAATAGAAATGGATGGCCTTTGTTTCCTTGCTTAGAAAACAAGAGTGGGGGAAGGAGGAGGAAGATGATGGCCACTGTGAGGAAAAGAGGATGATGACAATGGTGAGGGGGAGAAAAAAGGGTTACAAGATTGAGAAAGAGAGAAGATAGGGTCCCCTGAGGAAAGGAAAGTTAGTTTAGTTTTTAGGTGGTTAAGGGTAGTTAGTAAATTTTACCAGTTCAATTAATCCTTGAACCTACCCAGGTAACCTTATTTTATTTACCCCATTGGATTATGATTGATCTATTTCCCTTTGTTACACATTTATCATAAATTAGTTCGTAATTTGAAATTTAGGATATTATAAAGTTGGTTATGGGTGTTAGAGTTAGTTGTCATAGCCTTATTAAAAAAAAAAAGAGTTAGTTGTCATAGTCATCTCTTATCTATATAAATTTGTATCATTGTAATTTCATTAATGTAATTTAGTCTTTCATTCTTTTAAGACTTAAAACACTTCTCTCTTTTAAGAGTTGAAACATTTCCCTTATATTCTTTTCTCTTTTATATATACTGCTCAGATACCTTTAGGTTGTAAATTGCAAGCACAATTCACACCAAGAAGTATAGTATTTCAACATACACATGCCTAATTCGACCAACAAATAAAGAAATAAATCATTTATTCTAATTAACTAATAAATCATCACTTTAGAATTTGCTATTTTTATTTTCTTTCAAACAAACTGATTCTTTAATTATATTTCAACCAATAAAATGGTGAGATTTAATACAAAGAATGATTGAAGTGAGATGTTTATTAAATGACCAAATCATTGATTTTTCCTATTTGTTTTGCAGTCCATTTTCAACTATACACATAATTAAAAATAAAATTTAAATGTTTTTAAAAAAATGATTGGAATATCATCCATGAATTACACACATATACATAGGGCAGAATATATAAGGTTAAAAACAATAATTTGCCAGCCTTAAAAAAATCCATGTGATTACAAATTTCCCTTTCATTCTCCGCTCAATTTGGAGAGAAAATAAAATATATGGACTTCGGTTCTAAAACTCTTTTCCTTCTCTTTAATTTCATGCTAAAGAAAATCTATTGGACTTCATATTCTTTTCTTAAATTGAAAGTTGTTACTTTGTCTGAATTGGCTAAAGCATTTGAACTGTGTCGTTTCTCATACTTTATGGAACTCCTTACCCATCAATAGGTGCCTTATTTTCTGCAACACTTTTTCAATTAATTTTTTCGGGTAAATAACACTTTTTCAAGTTTTTTTTTTTTGGGTAAAAGAAGAAGAAAGACCAAATCTGAATAGAGGCATCTAAATTAACACTTTTTCAAGTTTAATTGGATAGCTAACTCATAAGCTTATACTCTTAAGTTAAAATTGGGCTATCTTAGGATGTAAGTCATCCATTAGTTCATAAATGAGATTGTTAAGTGGGTAACAAAAAAAAGTCAGTGATACAGTCCCAAATTCTACATAAGCCCAATTCAAGTCGTGAATTGTTGGATGCGAGATGGATCTCCTTCATAAAAAAACGAAGGATTGATTTCCTTCTAACAACATTTATTGATAAAATTCTTTTTTAATATATGTAAGACATTGGTTAACCAGATTTTATTTTAATGTATTTGAAATGTAAGGGTAGAGGTAACAAAACATAAAGGTTAGGGTAGAGTCTAAATTGCTTTATGTGAGCGTAACTTAAGGTATTTAAAGTTGATCACGGTGATTAGTTCTTTTGTTGGTTCGTAGAAAATTTAATGGATAACCCAAAGTTAAAAAGTTATTAAAAACGGGAATCGAACCCTTGATACTTGATTAAGAGATTGAGAAGTTTTCTTTCGTATTACCACATCTTAAAATTGAAGAGATGAAAAAATTTAAGTATTAGATTAGGGATGGAAAAATGAGCTAGTGGTTAGGCTAAGCGTCAGATTATCCAAAATAGGAAAATGGGTCTCACCTGTTTAGGTGGTAAGTTGACAGGACTGGCCAGTTAGCCCACCTTCTCTCTCCCTGTTTCTTTTATAAAAAGAACTTAATTTTTAATAAGAAAAATCTCAGGTATTTATTTTTGTAATGGTCATTAAAAAATAATATTTTAAAATTACACAGACAAAAGTTTTTTAAATACCCAACAAATTAACTCCCTTTAGTTTATTTTTTATTAGCCTAAACAGGTTAGCGGTCAAAAAACTTGTTCCAACTCACCATCTGATCCATTTTTAATTGGTCTAAAACCCATTTTACGATCCATATGAAAATGATATTTTAAAAACAAGTTTTCTAAGTTTGAATAGAAGATAATTTAAAGATTCCAAAGACATAAAAACAATCCTAAGAAAGTATAAATTTATAAATGATAAACAAATGAAAACAAAACTTTTTCACATCCAAATACGAGAATAAATCATAACTGGACCGGATAACTAACCATACAATTACTAAATTTTACTATGGTAATTGATTGTAAACATAATATTTTAAAAAATAATAATAAAGTTAAACAAAAAAATACTATATTTTATGAATTTTCTGAAAATCATATTTTCTCAAAAAAAATATATCTAAAATAAATTATTCTCTACACCAAACATTACATGCAACTTTCACCCCGTTCTTTCTAACTATATATATAATAGCAATACCAGCTATCTTGATTAATTATTAATTTTATCAATGAAAGGAGTTTGAAAAGGTTGATTACATATAGATCACACTTATACACCTAAATTTAAAACATCTCTTCAAATTTACAAAACGACTACCAATTAATACTGATTCCAACAAGTTACAAAAGGAGGGTATATATTCTTAATTCTTCAAAGAAAAACAGGAGTTGGGAATACTTAATTAAAAATAATAAATACATTCATCTTTTAAACTTGCAAAATTAAAACCAAATTCATGTTACAGGTGTTTGATAAACCTAGTTACAAAGGGGAAATTAAAGATGAAAGGCACTAGGTTGTGCCTTAGTCATCCTGGCTTCACCATAGGGTTCATCATTATCCATCCTGCGGTTGTTCCTATATGCTGCATAAGCAACTATGTAAACAATCACAAGGATGATCATCACAACAATGTTGATCACTGACACCTTCCTCCAACTCTTTTTGAGACTTGCCAGCACACCAGCCTTGCAAGAATCACAGGCATAACATAGTTGTGCTTGGTCATTGCTCCACCTGGTGCAATCTGGATTTCCTCCCATTAGTCCTGATCCAAGGTTCCACACTGTCTCATTCTGGTATATATACCCACAATCTGTTGGGGGCTTGCAGCAACCAGACTATAAAACAAAATTGGATAACTTTACTTCAATAAATTGCATCACATTTTGGCTCAGCAACAAAAGATTAAATACATGTTTTTTGTTTTTATTAACAACAGCTATGAAGTCCTACATTGAATAAAATAAAAATCAAGAATAAAGAGTATACAAGTGTTGTAAGTACCTTCATATCAGAACTGAAATGTTTAACCGCATTTATCTAACAACAAAAAACTAAAGGGCCTCTAAACTTTAAAAAAATGGAGTCCAAGCAACAACAACAAAAAAAAAAAAAATCTCTAGATTCCACATAAAGTGTTAACTAGAAACTTAGTTGGACTTGAGGAAGAGTGTTAAAAAGTCTTATTAAATGAAATAGAAAGGAGTAAAGACTATATAAATATTTGTTCTAATTAATCTTAAAATGACATATCTACACAAATATAATATTGTATCATTTCTTTTGCTGGAATTTTTGCCAACTCTCAAATTTGCCAATTGATTATTAGTTGGGAGTTGAGACCATAGTGATATGGTGGTCCTAGACAGCTATTGCTTTCTCCTTACTCTGGGAAAACAATTTTTCTCCTAATTTACAAAATTATTACATGAAACTGTCACTTTACCTTCTTGATTTCGGATACTTTCATCTCATACAATTATAGTAAACAATAAATGATTATATATTCTAACTTCTTAAACTTTTATATAAGCAGAGCTCCTATTTTTTTTTAGTAAAAATATTTTTAACCATAAAGATTAACGTAAAAAATTTATACTTTAATCCTACAAAAACTTTGGTTAATTTCCATTCTTGCAAATGTTAAAACTTTTTAAAATTATTAATGTAATCGCATATTGATGACATGTAATTCATTTAGAAATATTATATTAAATATCCCCTTATATTTGTTGAGATGATATATTTAAAGACATATCATATTACTACTAGATAATAATAGTAGTTATTTTAAAATATTTAATAAATTTTCATAATTAAAATTTAAAACCAACCAAAAAACTGAAACATTTTGAACAAATAGAAACCAGGAAACTGCTACTGGTTCCAGCTTCCAAGATATTGAGAACAGATGAATGAATATTTTGTGTTCTGAAAAAGAAATGACTTCGTGTATTGTAATTTAATCTTTCAATTCTTTTGTGCTCTCCTTTCGGTTAAACTATAATTGCCTTTTCCTTTCCCCCTAGAAAAACTTTGACCAGTGGCATTGGATAAGACCAAATTGCGAGTGTTTCATCTACCAATTGAAGCAAAACACAAATAATCAGATAAGTAAACTGTCAAGTCATTCTAAAAGATCAAAACATTAGGCTACAACATAAGCAACCAACAATTCCAAGTCAGAACCTTAAATCACAAAACTATTGACCGGTTTTTTCGGTTTTGATCGGTTTAATAAATAAACAATTTAATGTCAGTTTTGAATCGGTAGAGGTTCCAGTTTCTGGTCCGATCATCCGGTCAAATTCTGACAACAGTGATTATATGTGAACCCATGAATATAATAAAGCAATTAAACTTTAGCATTATTAGATGATAATTAAAAAACCATGTTTAGGATTGTAACTTGTTTTATAATTTTGTTTGGCCACTCATTGCCATAAAAAAAAACTAGATTAGATCAGTCAAATTGATCAATAAAACTATGAATTAATTAAGTAATAGATCCGGGTTAATTTTTATTATTACTGATTTAATTATGATTCGATATCAATATGGCCATGTGTCCCATTTTGAAAAACATTGGTTGAGCTACACATGCATGCTGTGGTGTTTCTACTTTGTAGACTAGCAAACAAATAATAGAAAGGATATCCCACCTAAAAGATAAATCATAGGGATAAAAGAAATAGAAAAAAGGGGCCAATAATACCCCAACCCTACAAAGTTCAAATGGTATCCTAGAACATTCTTAGGTGAGTTTCAGAGGAGAAAGCGACAACTGTTAGGTTATATATATACATCATGTTTGCCCCCAACCAAAATAAAAAGTATACAGGTGTAAATGAAGCCAAAACATAAACCCAAAAAAGTCAATAATGGTCTAATTCACTAACAAAGTCGGCAAAACAACTATGATTATTGTAAGGATAATTTCAAACTCAAAATTAAAGAATTTACTAGGACTATTAGTATATACATATAATTACTAATTAAATAATATTATAATTTCATTCTACCATTAATACTAAACAATATATTAAATCATTAAATTGGTAAAAGTTTTGATTTACAATTTATTAATTCAATTGTAGTATAGTTAAATATATATATATATATATATATATATATAAAATAAACTAATATATATTTATAAAAAATTAAATTGTATGATGATATTAAAATAATACACGTTATGTAAAATAAAAATTATGATGGACCAATGGTAAAGGGCATGCATGTATATTCCTTGATTAAGTTTAAATCTCATCTCAAGCATTTAGTAAAATTTAAAGAATTTAATGTCTAACCTTAAACCATCTGTTTTTATTAGTTTGATTGGTTTTTTTTAGACGAATTCTCACCTATCATATTTAATTATGTGATTGTTTCCAAACAAGTTATATGATTATTCTAAAACACTTATTAGTTCACCAATTTTTTTTATTCAAACACCAGATTCAATCTAAATTTCCAAACGTTTCTCCCCCAAAATTTAAATTTAAGCAATTATACTATGTTAAGTAACTGGCTATAATTATTATTTGCAATGATTATTACGTTTTAGGGATGAACATTATGAAAACCCATAACATCACTGTGTGCAAGAAAAATCTCCCATCCCATGACATGTTACATTTTGGTCACATTATTGTTGTTTCCTATGAGTGATGTTAAAGTAATCAAAGCAAAATATGTGATGATGACACATTTGGTATGTAGCATTAAAGCCACCACCGTTTCAAATAATGTTGATGGGTATACCATAGTGATGCCATTTCTTCTTTTCTTTAATTTGTCCCCCATTAAGATATTCGACAAGAAACCATAACTTCCGGTGATGGACGAATGAAAAACCCATCATCCCCACATGCAACCAGAGAGATTCAGATCTACCCATTTAATGAAACATGCACTTCAACTTGTTTCTTTCTCTATCAAACACTCAACACAACACGCTTTTCTAGAGACAAAACAAAAATAACGTAAAACTAAAACACGCTTTCACATGTGTTTCAAATTTCCAAAAACCAAAAAAAAAAAACCTTCCTCCTCCAAAATAAATCACAATTTCCAAAACATATTAAAATTTTAAAAGAAAATCATTCAAACCTCACTGGTCACAACTCATAAATTAACTCAGACGAATCAAGAAAACAAGACATGTCCCACTAGCATACATCCTCAAAAATTATGTAAATAGAACATAAGTAATAACAAAGTTCTTTTTCTACCAAAATGCCAAAAGAAAAAAAGCTCCTATCCTCTTCTTCTGGATGGAAAAAAACAACACCAACAACAACACCAGAAGAAATAAACAAAATTTGGCTTATGGTTTTTAAGTTGAAAGGTTAATTTTTTTACACTTTCCTTTTAATAATAAAAGATAACCCTCCTAACAAAAACATATCTTGATCACTGATTTGAATCATGAAGCATAAATATAAATCAATCAATCTATAACAAGCAATCTAGAGGCTACTTAACCAATCTTATATATGCTTATAGCAAACAAAATCTTTAAAAAAATAAAAAATATTGATAGAGATACATACCTGAACAGGGGTGAGTTTTCTGAGGTAGAACATATCAGGGGTTTCAGGAACACCATTAACGGTTCGACCCATCCTAGCACAAACCTTAGAGTCTCGAACACAAGAAGCGATCTTCCCCCAGTAGCTATCACTGGCGACGCGCTCCTCCAACCAACCGGAATAGTCCTCAAGGTAATAGTCGAGATAAGCCCGGTTCAGTACCCTTCGACCGGCCCCTTTGTCGGTGACAACGTAGGCGAAGATGATGAATCCGATGAGGACGGCGATGATGAGGAACATGACAAAGAGGTAGAGTCGCATGAGGAAGGTGTTGCGGTAACACGCGCCGGCGAAACCGGCGAGGGAAACGACCATGATGCTGACACCTATTATGATTAAAGGCCACTGAAGGAACTTGAGGCAATCGGTGTTGTTGGCTCTGCTGCTTAGCCATATCCCTCCTCCTAGTATTGGAATTGAGAGTAGAAATGTTAGGAAGTTCAGTACTCCTATCAAGTGGTTGCTTGTTCTCATCTTCTTCTTCTTCTTCTGTCTTTCAAATTTGAATCACTGTTATCATGGATGGCTTTCTATTTATTACTACTTCTTGATGCACATGCTTCCCAATGTTAAAGGGCAGAAACGGTAATTCTTAACCTGACGCATTAAAGATGTGAGGTTAGTTTAGATTCCAAACTTACCCTAAAATTCATACTTAAATAAAGTTTAATTGTTTCAAAAAACGTGAAAAATCAATATCAATTCTTGAATTTTTTTATTTCTCCAATTTTGTTTCCCCAACTGTAAATCAAACGGACCCTCAATCCAAAATAAATTAGTAATGGTTAAAGTAACTTAATGAATATTTAAATTATATGAAATATTATGAAGTTGGTGATGCGAGACTTTGAACGCAAAACAGTTTTCAGGATTTAACTTGCGTCGTTTTGATTTTTTGCTAAGTATAATAAATATATAATCTTTATTAAAATTGCTTTAATTTTTTTAAAATGAGATTTGGTTAAATATCGGCAACTAAATTAGGATTGAATCAATAAAAAAAAATTATTGACACATCAAAAAATTGATTTTATTAAATCTTTAAAATCAACATTAATTATTAATTTTTTTTATTTTTATATCGAATTATCAAATGAACACCAAGTCACTGTATCAACCTATCGACACTTGCTAATGGGTAAAAGCGCCTTAATAAAACGATACACATACTAGCAGATTACAATATTATAAATCAAACTATAAAAAAACGCATTGTTATGTTTTAGAAAATGTCCGTATATTCATGTATTTATACTTAATCAAACATTCATACGTATTATACTGTTAATTATGCAGAGGTGACATGTATGAGCTATATATTTATATATACTTGACATGTCATTTCAAAGAGATGATTTTGAAAATTATGAAATGATCAAAATTGGAAAAAGAAAAGAGACTGAACTAATATTTAATTCAATATTTTTTTACCTAGTTTGTGGTTTATTTTCTGGTAAAAAAGTTTTGCTTCTCTAATTCTTAAAAATAAATGGTCAATATTAAATTTTGAGAATTGAGGACGTAGCTGTGTGAAAGAGAAACTTAGATTTCCTTTTATCAGATTGTTTTTAACATGTAAAATCCTTATACAGTATAAAACAATAAATAAAAGTGGTTTGTATGCAGAACGATTAATATTATACTACTTTTTATCTATAAATATAAGATTTTAAAACAAATATCCTTCTTTTAAAATTTAATATCATTAATTATTTTTAATTTAAATACCTTTATTAATGTATAACTTTTATTAGAATCAATATAATAATAAACAACATACGTCATTAGATTATTTATCTCTCAAATAATAATTGGTAGTGATAGAGAAGGACTAAATAGAAAGAAAATAAAGAAAGAAAATTTAATGATAGTAATAATCACTTTAAAGATAATTTTATAAACTAATATAAATTTTAAATAAATTTAATAATTTTAACTAAATTAACTAATTGTTTTAATAGGTGTGAATTTGATAGAAGAATTTTATATTTAAAAGGAAATAATAATTGGACTCGTACATTATAAAATTTCATGGCTCTTGGTTACTTGATTGGGACATACATATCCTTGGGGATGTTACTGTAATATTATAAGTGTTTTGTTTTTTTTAATTGAAATCAGATTTTAGCTCAATAGTTTGCTTACGACAAGTTCATATTACAGATTAGACACGTAAATAAAGCAAAACATTGATTTTTTGTTAATAAATAAATAACATAAAAGTATTTACACTATTAATTTTATGTTTTATTGACAATTTTATTCTTTTATGCCTTAAAATCAGTGCAATGTTTAAAGTTTGCTTTGTCCGTGCATTGTAGAAAATTTCCAATTAGTTTACTTTTTTTTGAAGTCTCAAAACGAAAGTTTGTACATACGTATAGTGTTGGTATAAATAACTTAGCCATGGTTTATCATGTGTAAACTTCTTGGTAGGTGAGCGACTTATTTTTTTATAATTTGTCGTCTTTCATGGAAAATAATAACAAACAATAATAAAACTGTTACACATGAAAAAGGGAAAAGGAGAAGAAAAAATTCTCCAAAAATTGTGTTTTATTATGGTGAATTAAATACAAAGAGTATAGAATTAAAAGGAGATGGACACAAGTATTTATAATAAGAGGAAGAAATTGTAACTAACTATAACAAACATTTTAATTAAATGTATCAACAAACTTAGTTAGCCAACAAAGTTAGCAGAGTCGCTAAATCCGCATACTTATCGAGGACTCTAACACCTTCCTTAAGCTAGAATGTATACGTCGAACATTCCAAGCTTGGATTGAAGAAAGGCAAAAGGTTCAACGAGTAAGAGTTTTGTGATGATATCTGTTATTTGGTTGGAACTGTGAGGGTAGCAAGTGAAGCACATTTCACTAGTGCGAAAAAGTGATACGAACTTAAATAAAAAAAAGGATACGAACTCAATTTTGCAACCAAGTTTATATCACCCGATGTAGTAGGTATGGACCTTTAAACTTAGTTAGCAACCAATATTAAAAACCCTATTTAAACTTTGTTCCTACAAATACATTTTAACTCAGTTGTTAAGTAATCGAGTTTAAATGTACAATTATTTACATTCTTTTAGTCATATATTTAAACTCTATTAAAACACAATCGAGTTTAAATGTTGTAAGTTTAAATGTGGACTTTAAACTCGGTTAATGTCATAACCGAGTTTAAAAGTGAGTTTTTGTTTACCATACGCATTGTGTTTTAGTAATATGCACAAACCTGCAATTTTAAATAGCACAGTCCACATAAACAGTCACAACATATTATCCCATACAGTTCATTTTAGGTTTAATTATTATTCGTCAATTAGTAGAAACAAACTACACAATTAATATAAGCAAACTACAACTAATGAAATAAAATTATGTATTTATAAACAATATAATGCAGTAGACATCTACAACGAATATTATGTACAATCTTAGACTACATCAATGAATGACATAAAATAAAAAATGTTTATTGTAGTTTTTCCCTCACTTCAAGAAAGTATTTAGCCCATTATTCTCTCACATAATCTATGTTTGTCGAAGGGAAGGGTGACCGGTCTTGAAAGTGCTGCAAACGAATAACAAAATGATTAGTTATTCAAGTCCAAAGACCAAAAAGTTATATTACTATGTGAATACAAATTTATAAAATGTAGGCAAATGAACACTTACAATTGTCTATAACACCCCTATTTTTATTTTTATATTAAAATTTTAAAAGAATTAAATTATGGTTCTTTAGAACTTTTTAATCTACGTATTATTTATGATTTTTTGGAATTTTTGAATTATTTTAATAAAATAATATATTTTAAATAATTTTAAATTCATATAAAGTGACTTAAAATTAAAAATATTTATAAGAAAGTGAATTTAAATTATAAGAAAATTTTATAAAATTCATTTCAAATAGACTTATCTAAAAATTATCGGTTTGAGAAAAATCTTGATTTTTTCCAATCGTTAAAAAATTGAGAACGTATCAATAAATTTTTATTAACAGAAAATTTTAGATTTTTAAAATTTAAACTTTATATTACTTATTATAAAATTAGTGAGGACTGATAAAAAATCGTTAAATTTCAAAAAGGACTGATTTTGAATATTTAAAATATACCGAGTGAAAGATTACTATTTGGCTTAATAATTCAGCCTATGTTTACTATGTAAAACACTATGCATGTATGAAATTTTTAAAAGGTGCACAATAACCAGGAATGAATTTTTCAAAAAATACACAGTACTTTTATATTAAAATAATGGAATGCATAGTAATTTTCCTTCCTATAAATACCGAAGGAATTCTTCTTTAGAATTCACAATTTCAGATTAAGTTTTCTTAATATAGTAGTGCTAGTGAGATAGTGGTGGAAGTAGGAGAAAGAAATAAATTTTTTTGGAATAAGGTTCTGCTAAAATCCTAAGGTAAGAATACCTCTCTTTTACATTTTTTAGGGTTATTTTCATATCGTTTTTAGAAATCTATTATTATACTAGAAATAATATTATTTTAAGCTACTATTCTGAATAGTAAAATACTATTTCAATAGTAAAATACTATTTCAATAGTAAATTACTATTTTCAATAGTAAATTACTATTCAAATAGTAAATTACTATTTACTGTTACTATTTACTTTTACTATTCACGTTTTACTATTTACTGTTACTATTTACAATTTACTATTTACTATCACTATTCACGATTTACTATTTACCATTACTATTCACGTTTTACTATTTATTATTACTATTCATGATTTACTATTCACTATTCACTATTCATTATTTACCATTTCTGCTTTAAGTAGTAATCTTAATTTTCATCTTGTAACTATATTAAAATAAAATTGGTATGTTTTAGAACTCGGAGATGAGGCGCGCACGGATTTTCAATAACGAATCAGTATACAAGAGGTAAGGGGGAGTGAGATAAGAGTATAATATGAAAAGACATAAGAATGATGGGAGGAGTCCCCTACTCCTTTTAAATTTGATAATATTATTATTTTAAAATATTAGCATTTTAACTTAAAAATTTTAATAAATTTTAAATTAAATATCTGATGTAACTAACTTCAACATACCTATGCAAGGACCTGTACTTTTATAACCTATATGAACTGGACTATACCTATGCAAGGACTTGGACCACTATGACCCATATGGACTGAACTATACCTATGCAATGACTGGATTATATGGACTTACATAGACCTATGCGAGGAATTGACCAAAAAGACTCAAATTGATTATATTAATAACCATTAGACTTTGAATTATAATATTTATAAATGATGCTTTATTGACTTGATTTTGATTGATTATTTTTGTGATTGTTAGTTATTTATGATTGTTAATTGTGATGAATGATTTTGTGATGTGGAGTTTGAGCATATAGCAAGCATGACGGAAAGCTAAAACTCAGTAAGAATTTTCTTACTTTACTCTTTAATTTTTTTCTAAGAAAAAGTATTATTTTATTTAGTCTTTTATTTCTTCTTAGAAATTATTTCCATTGATTTTACTTTTAATCTTTAAAAATCTAGTATTTATTTCAAAAAAAGTCATTTTATGAAAATTAATTTATAAAAAGCTTGAATTAATTAATTCTTGAATTAAAGAAAAATTTTATAATTTTAAGTATTTTTTAAAAGATTATTATCTTTAAGTAAAATAAAATTTTCAAAAGTAAATTATTTTGTTCCAACCTAATAACTAAAGATATTTGAAAATAATTGAGATTTCTAAATTCGAGATTGTTAAGATTCAATTTAAAAAAAATATGTAAAGTGTTTTATGAGAAGTTTTGAATATTTAAGGCTTGGAAACTCAATTTTGGTGAGAATTGAAAACTGTACCAAAATTATTTCTGTATGAAAAAAATCAGAGAATTGAGAAAATATACAGTTTATTAAGATGATGTTGTAAACCTTTATGGTATTTAATAATTGAGTTTTTAAAAGCCTTAACCAACTAAATACGCGAGTAGTTTATACATCATAAATCATTAAAGTGAATTGTCTGGGGACGGATTATAGAAACCGGGGATATATTAGAGGAGGCTTAATTACGAGCCTTGGGATGAGAGGGTGTGAAAGGGTGCTTCAGGGGACCTGGGGTAGCTCCCTAGTGTCGGGTACTTTCACAATAAAAACTTTCTCAATCTGACAAGTCTCTAAGTGTTTCCGTACCAGTTGAGCTGTTCATATTATTATTATCCGGACTTATGGAACAGTGTAAACTCTTGGTTGGCCCAGTACAAATTAAAATTTAAGGGCCCACATATATAGGTAAGTTATGATGAAGATATTGCATAACATTCATGCATTCATAATTGATTGTGTATGTGATTGTGATTGATATTATTATGTATTGGTTTATGAAAATCCTTTGTTGCTTATGTCTTATTCGAGAATATTATATTCTGTTTCTCACTCCTTTCTCCGTGTTTTTGTTTCATATATTTTAAATTGATGATTCAGAGGGAAGGATCGAAGAATCTCGGCAATAAATAAAGCATGTTATAGAAAGGGAGCTCGGTATGAATACCGTGGTCCAATGAATAAATAATGTTAAAAAGTAACTGCTTCTGGGCCATGGAGTTTCCTCTCTTTCTTATAATGTTTAATGTTTATTTTCTTCAGATGAATGTACAATTACTTTATAAATTTTAATAATATTTATGAGGTATTTCAGAAATAATGTATGTAATTTATTCCGATAGTTTCTTTTTAACAATCATATCTTTAAGAAAGAAATTACAAATTTTTCTATAATTTATTAAGGTGTAACAGAGGGTGTTATATTGTCCATGCATCTACTATACGATTTTAGACAATGGTTGACACGGTCTTCATAATGTAATACCCACACTCATAGTTGTCTTGTTGTCTATGAGACTACAAGGTACATCAAATAAACACACTTAATTACTTAACTAGGAGAATTATAATATCGACACTTATGAGTAGTGTTATTCACCTTTGAAATAGAAAGTTTAATTTTTTTTCCTAATGCCTCTAATTGGAGCTTCAATTGGGGTAAAATGACTATGAAGAGTAAAATTCTTTTAATTAACTATTATTTTATATGCACACATTACATTGTGTTAAAGTTGAATTTATTTGTTAGAAAAATAAAAATAAATAAAAACCATTAACCACTGCGATGTGGCACTAGGGTTTTGAAAATAGTGTCTTTCAAATCTGTTTGCCCAACTACAATTTAGAACTTTTCCACCATTGTGCAAAATGAATATTATCTGTTTGATCATTTTCTTAACTTGTTAACCTCCATTTAATCTTAAACAAAACAAGCACTGTAAAAATAAAAGAGTGGACAGAGCGAAATGAGAAATGGAAAAATAGAAAAGTTCAAGCTAGTTTCAACAACACTATCGTGTAAAAATGGATGTACTAGTTCATGTTCAAGCTAGTTTCAACAACATTATCATGTAAAAATAGACGTATTGGTTCATGTTCAACCTAGTTTCAACAACACTATCGTGTAAAAATGGGCGTACCGGTTCATGTTCAACCTAGTTTCAACAACAATATCACGTAAAAAAGGGAAACACAATCACAACAATACCATCCAAACAAACCAAAACATGAAAAATAAATTAGGAAACAAAGTAACCAACTAGCATTTCAAACGACGAAGGAAATAGAGACGACAATGTGGCTTGATAATGGAGACAAGAGTGTTTATGGTGAAAGCCTGAAGGTAAGGGTGAGAGCCTAAGAGTTTGCGTCGTAGGTAAGATAAGTTTCAAGGAGGGTGAATGAATAATGAAATGTTAAACGTTAGGTTGGGTTTAAAACAAACCTTATAAACTCGGTTATGCTCCTTAACCGTGTTATAGGGTTTTGATTTTTTTCATTTATTTTGGTTGACCTATAAACTCGATTCCTGAAGGAATCATGTTTATATGTGATGTAGGAACAAGATCTAGTTCTTTTTTTTTCTCTTTTGATGTGATTTTTCTCTATTGTTCAATGATGGCAACAGAAGCAAGGGAGATAAGGAGAAAACGAAAATAAAGATTTGGGAAATTAAAGAAAGTGACTTAGAAAAAGTAAAATAAGGATTAGGGTTTTAGAAAAAAAATAAAGGAAACTCGGAAAGAAGGGAAATAGTTATGGAATGTGAAAGACAAAACTAAGATTATGTAAAAAAGGAAAGGTACCAACGTGCATAAAACTATGTAAACTAGGAAGGTGGAAGACAAACAAAAAATTAAATGCATAAAAGAAACAAGCACACAAAATAAGACCTGGAAACCTAGAATGTAAAATTTGTGTAAGGTACCAACATGAAAAATTGAATTTTTAGGGTTTCTTAGACAATTATAAATGATGATTAAGGGCTTTCAAACAATTACAATCAAAGTGCTCATATTTTTATTTTTATTTTTTTAGGTGTCCAAAATATTTACTTTTGGCTAGGAACCTTAAAAACTTTGTATTTTGAAAAAAGGGTCCAAGTTTTTTCTTTTTAATACTTTTTCTTGCCTTTTATATTTGTTTTACCCCTTTTAAAATTTTTATTTTTTTAGCACTTGAAATGATTAACACAAAAGCCCAAAACCAAAACCAAGAAACAATGCGCAAAATTCAATTTTAGCATTCTTTACTTACACATTAGCATGCATCTTCTCCTATACGAATTAGGCATTGTAGGAAAGTTTTTTTTGATATTTAAAATACAAGAAAATAATATGAAAAATTTAGATTTAAATGAACCTATTATGTTTTTCAAAAAAATGCAAAAATAAACCCTAAAAGAAAACTATGGAAAGAATCTAACAAGACTTAAAATTGAGCACACAAACAACTACCTAAAATTGAGATGGTTTAACAATGGATTTGGAGCCTTAAGCTAATTAAAACAAATGAATTTTAATTGCCTAAAATTCAGTACACTAATCCCGGAATCAAACAGAAAACTTAGAGACAATGATAAGGCTCTAAAGATGCACTAAAGACCTAAATTTGGCTCTATAAATTTTAATGCTTTAAGATCAAATTTTTATGACATGAAACTGAATCCTAATGGTGCTTAGGTAGAATTCTAACATACACAAACTAAAATTAAAAAGGGACAAACAATATGCAAGAAGAAAATTAAAAGAAACTAAGAAGGAAAGCAAGAAACATGCATCTTTTTGGTTCTTTTTTGTATTTTCTTAACAATAAGGCATATAAAATATGAATAACAAAAAAAAAATAGAATTTTCAGCAATCAAACAACCCAGGAAAAACGTAAATTAAATAGAAGAATGAAAAAAAAAACCTTAGGCTCTAGATACCACATGATGTAGGAAGATCTAGTTCTCTTTCTTCTTCCTCTTTGATGTGTTTCTCTTCTAGTTCAAGGATGACAACGGAAGAATATGAAGAAAATGAAAAAAAAAGAATTGTGAAAATAAGGAAAATGGGCAAGGCAAAGATAAAATAAAAGGGGGGAAAAGAGGAAAAGGGTTTGGAATGATGGAAGGAAAAAACAAGCATTAGTGAAACAAAGGAAAGGGGAGACGTCACCTAGAGAGGATAAGCCTCAATCTCACCACCTAGGGGAGGAAACCCTAGGATAAGAGCTTACAAAGGTTTAAAAACCCTAGCTAGAATGAAGGAGGAAAATTCAATTCACTTCACAAATACTCAAATATATTCTCTTAATTCAATGTGTGAGTAATACAAAGGAGGCATGCTTTATATAGGCTAAAGGGGGGCACATCATTTAACCTAATGGGTTGCATTCTCTCCTAAGCCTAAAAGCACTAAAACTAAACTAAACTAAGAAAGGTGATCAAAATACAAGGCCTAAAAAGACATACAAAATAAAGATGACCATGTAAAGTCCAAACCTATAGCCCAAAAGGTTTTCTAACCCTAATCTGAAATAATGAAAAAATGTATAAAAGAAACAAAAAATTATTTTAGCTAAAAGAAGTCCCTCTAGCTCTGTCTTTATCAATATGTTTATAAAAATAAATATAAAAATTAACAAACCCTATAAACTATGCCCTAAACCTTAAACCCTATACGTATAACTAGGTTTATAGGGTTTATGATTTTTTTAATATTTACTTTCATAGACATATAAACACGGTTCCTTTAGCAATCGAGTTCATAGGTCTACCAAAAATTAAAAAAATCATAAATCCTATAAACATTGTTATACGTTTAACTAGGTTTATATGTTGGTTTTAAACTCGACTCCTAAGTAACCAAGGTTAAATATTTTACTTAAAATTTTTAAAGTGTCACCGTGCTCTTTATTAACTTTGTTTCCCTGTAACCGAGTTAATATCTCATCCTTGTATATACTTTTTGTACCAGTGTTTACTTGAACTAAGGCTCTCATAGTATGGCAATCTAATTCAATATGCTTAGTTCTCTTATAGAAGATTGAACTAGAAGTAATGTGAACAGTGGACTTATTATCACAGTAGATGATCACAGGAGTCAAAGTAGAAGGATGAACTTCCTGAAGAAATTGGAGAAGCCATTGAGCCTCATAGGAAGCAAGAGTAAGAGCCTTATACTAAACTTTAATTGATGACCTTTCTACTATAGATTGTTTTCTACATTTCCAAGAGATAAGAGAATTTCCTAGGAAGAAACAGAATCCTACAATAGATCTTCTTGTATTAATGTAATAACCTCCTAATTAGAATCAATAAAGCCTGAAAGTTTTAGATCATTTAAGGCAGGAAAGAATTGTAACACCCTCTTATATACACGAGACATATATCTATTTTTCTTGCTTTTTTTTAAAGATATACATATTTATCACTTCTTATCTCGTGTATACAAGGACGTATATACATCTGATTTTCTTTGAATTTTGAAAGTAACAAGTTTCAAATTATTCATAATGATAAAATGAACTTTCAGAAAATCATAATGTGAACACCTCTTTTGGTCCGGTCCAAGTGGAACGAATCTTTTATACTGAATTCCGATGTAGAATGGCTCAAAAATAATCAAGTTCGAACGGGATAACTCTGATTGAAGCATTTCCGAGTGAAAAATAGCCCTGTTGGAGATAAATCCGAGTGGAATGGCTCCAAAATGATCAGATCCGAGCAGGATAGCCCTGAAGGAAGCTTTTTCGAGTGGAGTATGTCCCTGTTGAAGAGAAATCCGAGTGGAATGACTCAAAAAATGATCAAATCTGAGTCGTAATGAAGCATTTCCGAGTGGAATAGGCTCCTGTTAGGGAATCCGAGCAGAATGACCTATAAATGATCCAATCCGAGTAGAATTACTCAGAATGAGTCATTTCTAAGTGGAATAGGATCCTGTTAGGGAATCCGAGTGGAATGACCCATAAATGATCCAATCCGAGTAGAATTACTCAGAATGAGTCATTTCCGAGTGGAATACTATTGCTGATTGAAGTGAATCCGAGTGAGAGCTTTCTGAATGCGAGAAATCCGAATGAAAGAATACTGATTGAAGTGAATCTGATTGAGGAGTGTGTTTTTCTGGGCGAAGGCTGAGTCCGAGTGAAATAATCCCGACATCCGAGTAAGCACATCCGAAGGAGAAATGTTGATTGAAACCTTCTGATTGAAGTGTGAAGTACGACTCTCAGTGAATCTGGGTGGTCAGATTCCGATTGGAACATAAGTTCAATTATGAGTATATCTGGGTAGTCAGATTTTGATGGGAAGAAAACCGATTCCGAGTAAAAATGTAAAAGTTTCCAAGCCCTGATTGCAAAGAAGGTCAACTCCGAGTGACAAATCCGAGTGACAACTCCGAATGAATATTTGCCAATTGAGCCATTCTTCAATCAGTTTCGTTGTCAATCTTCAATCGGTTTCCGAGTGACAACGACTGAATGAAAGGATTTCTGAATAAATGTGTCCGATTGGACTGAAGAAAGGCAAATCTGTGTGAAATCCTTCTGAAGACGACTCCCAAGTGAGTGTACCGAGCAGCTGGTTGCCGAGTGAAAGTGATTCCTGATTGAAAAATAAGGACGAGTGAGTGCACTGAACAATTGACGACTGAATGAAAATTCTGAGTGAGGAGAAGGCTCTTTCCGAGTGAAAATGTCCAAGAGTCCAATTTCTGAGTAAGAAAAAAGGCTCTTTCCGAGTGAAAATTGCCAAGATCCCAAATTCTAAGTGAGAAGGCTCTTTCCGGGTGAAGAATCTCCAAGGTCAGCACTAAGTGAAGAATCTTCAGTCAGTTCCGAGTCATTCCTTTCTCACCCACTCCCGAGTGAGTACTCTCACTCAAATCCGAGCTATCCTTTCACCCATTCCTGACCCAATTTTTAGTCAGAACCGAGTGACACTTCAGTCAGTCAGCCCTCTTCAAACCAATTCTGTGTCATCCCTCCTCAAACCAATTCCGAGCCTTCTTCAATCGGTTCTGAGTCAATTTTCACTCGGTCTGATTGATTGTTCCAATCAAAATTGCCTTGTTTGTCCCCTCAATCTAATTGCATACTTTTTCACTCGGATTCTCCTCACAGCGACCCAATACCGAGCAAAACTTCCACTCGGCCTTCCATAGGAGAGCTCCTCCCAGAAGAATTCTCACTCGGAAAGGACTATTTTCACTCGGAATTGACTCGAACTGAGGATAAATGCTGACTGAGAGGCTAATCCGAGTCATCCTCTCTCGGATTTCCACATTGTCTCTCGGGTTTCAATATCCTCTCTCGGATTTCAATATCCTCTCTTGGATTTCCATCATGCTCTCTCGGATTACACGTGCTGACGTGGATTCCCACAATCCAAGTGGATCCAGGAATCCTGAGAGTGGCAGACAGCTAGGCGGAAGTGGAGAAATTAAAAATTCTCCACCAGCCGCTGTCCCCCCATTATTTTAACAGCCAGGTTGTCTCCACTAGGCACATGGGTGAGTGGAGACTCGTGCTGTCAAAGCACTCAGCCCATGTCCTAAAGCCTCTATAAATTCCTCAATCGAAGAGGCATAAAGGAGGGCAGGAAGACAGGGGAACCTCTGGCAAAAATTCACTTCAGAGACTTGAACCTAAAGAACTCATCCCCAACGCACTTATCTTTTCTTGAAAACGGAAACACCAACTGCACACCGACCCATAATCAAGCCCACCACACCAATCACACTGTTCCAATACTCCCTAAACACCACACCGTTCCAACAACTCCAAAACACTACATCGTCCCAACAACCCTCAATCTCCAGTTCCAATCCGTCCTAAACACCACACGGTTTTGCCCCAATCCATCCTAAGCCCACCACACCGTCCCAACGCCTCCCAATCTCCACACAGTCCCAATACCCCCCAAACACCATATCGTCCCAACACCCATCAATCTCCACACCGTCCCAATACTCCCTAAACACCGCACCGTCCCAGCTTCCTAAACCCACTATACCTTCCCAACATTTCCTGAATCCTCCTTACCACTGTTCGGTTCTTCAACCCTATACCCACGCCAGCAGAATCCACACCGGTCAACATCTGTAAGCATCACTCGGTCTCCCAACTTTTCACTCGGTATTTTTATTTTTCACTCGGTATTTTTATTTTTCTCTCGGTATTTTCATTTTCCACTCGGTATTTTCAACTTCCACTCGGTATTTTTATTTTTCACTCAGTATTTTCATTTTTTACTCGGTATTTGCATTTTTCACTCGGTTTTCTATTTTTTTCTCGGTTTTTTCCATTTTTACTCGGTTTTCCCTTTTTCTCACTCGGTTTTCTCTTCTCCCACTCGGTTTTTGCTCATTTTTCCCTCTCTTTTCCGAACTTACTGTTTCCCTTTCTCTCTTGTAGCTTCTGCTACCCTCCCTCTTTTGCTTTGTAGTAAAAAAAATATAATAAAGGGACATAAATGTTTCCTGTGTTTTCTTTCAGATCTAAATAAAACCAAAAAAGAAACAAATCATTTTTAGTCAGTGTCGTACGGAAAATACTTCCGTCTACACAACCTCTATAGGATCCGTACACGTGCGAAGAACTTCGTCTTGTATGGGTTCCTCACCAAAATGATACCCACCAACATTTTCCCAATCTCTTCCTAAAAGAAAAACACAAAGAACTATGTAACCCTGATTTCTTGGTAACTCAAGAATACGTAGGAGCAGGACTTCAAATCCTGTCGGGCCCATCTTTCTTTATCCCCACCTTTCCCATTTCATTCCTATTTTATTTTCTTTATGTTTCCTTCATAACCGCCCTTTTATCAAGCCCATGAAAATCAATTTAGACGTGACGTCTTGTTGATTTTCCCATAAGGAACGGGATACTTGGGACGAGACGTCCCGCTTATCCCCTTCCCATCTTTGACCCCGTGTTTTGATCAAGTTCCATGAAAATCAATTTAGACGTGACGTCTTGTTGATTTTCCCATAAGGAACGAGATACTTGGCACGAGACGTCCCACTTATCCCCTTCCCAATCTCTGACCCCGTGTCTTGATTAAATTCCATGAAAATCAATTTAGACGTGACGTCTTGTTGATTTTCCCATAAGGAACGGGATACTTGGGATGAGACGTCCCGTTTATCCCCTTCCCGTTTCTAACCCCGTATGTGATTAAAGGATGACTAATTTAGACGCAACGTCTTATTAGTATCCCCCTTTTTCTCTGTTTTTTATATCAAAGCCGAGTTTAATTTGGACGCGACGTCCTGTTGACCTACACTCTATGTTTGTCCAGTTTGTTTATCCCATTTCCTCTTGTTTTTTCACAAAGTACAACAATAAAAGGGAAGAAATAAAACATCTTTTGTAAGGCTATTTATGTTGCGCATTTTCAATCTTGGTACTGTTTCTGACAGGCGATGTAGGATGCTAATACCTTCCCTACTCGTAACCGACTCCCGAACTTGAATCTCATTTTAAACCAGTGCTTTACTGAACTTAGTTTTTTTTCCAATGTTTTTTTCTATGGATAAAAACGTTGGTGGCGACTCCTTGTTTCATACTCGTTTTCTTCCTCGCCGCGCCGTCGCGATCCAGGTTGCGACACATAAGTGATCAAAGATTACAGTATCATATCCAAAGAATAAGGTTTATTAAAGTTTAACCTTTACATTGATTTACAATCATCCAACTTAATATTGTATTAAGGTAAACTAAAACTAAAGATTTAATACCTCTACTTCGACTGTAACTAATTATTTCCTTATCTTCAAACCATGTGATTTTGAATCCTATTATTGTCACATCTCTTCTCTTATCCGATTGAGGATGAGACCAATTTACCCTCTTGTAATTTCATCCTTACATCTTGAACTGCTAGTTATATATCATATAACATATATTTTGGACACAAAATTCAAACAAGAAGGAGTGAGAAACATAATATAATACTTTACAGATAAGATATAAGCATAAGGGTTTTCACAATCTAATATAATAATTTCAATCACAATCATATACATAATCAATTATGAATGTAGAGTTTTCATAACATAACAATTATAGTTTTATTCACGACCATCCACATAGAATGTCACAATCACATGAATGTCATGCAATGTTTTTAATACTATCATCTCATTCATCCTATGCATGTGGGCCCTTAAAGTTTTAGTTTGCACTGGGCCAACCAGGAGTTTACATTGTTCCATAAATTTTGGATAATAATAACATAAATGCCTTCATGGCATATGAATAGCTCAACTGGCATGGAAACACTTAGAGACTAGTCAGACTGAGAAAGTTTTTATTGTGAAAGTACCTGACACTAGGGAGCGACCCCAGGTCACCTGAAGCACCCTTTCACACCCTCTCATCCCAAGGCTCGCAATTAAGTCTCCTCTAATGTATCCTCGGTTTCTATAATCCGTCCCCAGGCAATATCACATCTCATTTCTCTTTAATGATTCATGATGCATGAACTACTCACATATTTAGTTAGTTAAGACTTTTAGAAACTCAATTATTAAATACCATAAAGGTTCACAAAATCATCTCAATAAACTGTACATTCCCATAAGTTCTTCTTTGAACTTCTGTTATACAGAAATAAATTTAATACAGTCTTCAAATACAGATCTCACCAAAATTGAGTTTCCAAGCCTTAAATATCTCAAAACTTTCTCTTAAAAAACTTCACATATTTACATAATCTTTCCAAATTTGAATCTTAACTAGATTGAGTTTAGAAATCTCGACTATAAAATATCCTTTAGTTATTTCATTAGGGAAAACCAATTTAAATTTCTGATTTCTAAAATAATATATATATATATATATTTTAAATCATTAATTAAGAATACTTAAAACTATAAAAATTTTCTTTAATTTAAGAATTAATTATCTAAACCTTTGATTTTCATAAAATAGCTTCTTTCTAATACTAGATTCTATTTTAAAGATTAAAAATAAAGTTAATAAAAATTATTTCTAAGAAGAAATAAAAGACTAGAATAATGATAAAATATTTTCTCTTAGAATAAAAATTTAAAGAGTAAGCTAAGAAAATTCTTACTGAGTTTTAACTTTCCGTCATGCTTACTATATGCTCAAACTCCATATCACAAGGTCATCAATCATAATATTATCAATCACAATATCATCAATCATAATTAAATAATGTCAATCACGATCAAATAATATCGATCACAATTAAATATCATCAATAATAATTATAAACAAATCAATTAAATATAATTCAAATTTTAATGGTTATTTAAATTATTAAAATTGATTTTGAGCCCTTATAGTCCATTCCTTGCATAGGTCTATGTAAGTCCATATAATCCAATCCTTGCATAGGTATAGTTCAGTCCATATGGGTCATAGTGGTCTAAGTCCTTGCATAGGTATAGTCCAGTTCGTATAGGTTATAAAAATCCAAGTCCTTGCATAGGTATGTTAGAGTTAGTTAAACCAGATATTTAATTTAAAATTTTTTAAAAATTTTAAGTTAAAAAGTTAATATTTAAAAATAATATTTTCAAATTTAAAAGGAGTAGGGGACTCCTCCTATTATTCTTATGTCTTTTCATATTATACTCTTATCTCACTCCCCCTTACCTCTTGATCCGGTCTAGATACCGGCCTCCATTCTTGTGACGTCAGGATGACCTCATATAAGGAGAACCGGTGTCCTGGTTCAACGTTGCCACACCGGATATCCGTTGTCTGGCCGTCCGCCCTCACTCCACGAACATCATCATTCATTTTCGCCATAACGGTTCTATGTTCATTGTTACAGGACATTTATATAATTGTTGGCTTTTCCCTCACAGCAAGAGAAGAACCCCTGATAACTTATCAACGAAGACACTGTTTGTAGCAAAATACGTCACATCAATGGTCTCAGAAAGTAAGTGGGCCTGTCAGCAGATTATACGGAAAAGGTGATTATCCTCTCCTTTCCCTAGAGGATTGTACTCTGATAATTGACCTACCTTCCTGACACATTCGGAAAGTCGAGCCACTTTGATTGACACAATACACACGCAATCAGGGTTAAGGGACCCACCTGTATCCAACGACTCATTCTTTGACGTGCAACTATAAGTAGCATATTTCAATACAAATGCAGGGTATCGTTGTTCTATCTCTGAGTCCTTACTATTACTACGCTTGAGTATTCATTGAGTTCATACATTTTACTAACTTGAGCGTCGGAGAATCTTCGCAGGTGGCACCACCTTTCGCCTCCTTTACAACGCGAAACGTTGGTGTGAAGGATCTCCAGGACAACAAGACCGGCTTCTCCCACTGAGAGACCGGATTAATACATCGGATATACACTGTTCCGGTGTGCAAACCCTAAAATCACCTGTATCCTTGTGGCTGGTCCCACACCGGATCCTAGACCCCGGTCCAGACCAGTTCATTGGCACGCCCAGTGGGACTCGATAGAGTTGTTCCCATTTTTGCAGAAGTTAGGTTGTCACAATGGAAGGTGATGGGAGAGATTTCGTGGAAGGTCACGTGGAGGATGTGACCCATCAACAGGCTGGGAGGAGACTCGTCTTCGAATCCCCTGTAACTCAAACCCGGAGGATGGTGCAAGTGCAGACGCCTGACCCTCGCGATGAGGTTATCAGGCAACTGAAGGAGGAGCTGATGGAGTTGAGGCGAGAGAGAAGAGGAGCTGGAGACAGAGTAGTGTCTCATGCAGAGGATGCTCACCATGCATCAGCGAGGGATAGATCTACCACCCTCCAGTATTCGAAGATCCCCACATATGAAGAGAGGGAGCAAACGCAGGACTCTGGTGATAGAGTCAGTATCAGGAGAAGGGAGCAGGCGGTGGTAACTTCAGGGACATACAAGCTCAGTGTCCCTTTTTCAAGAAGGCTTATGAGTATTGTCATCCCAAAACACTTGCAAACAACTCAGCCATTGTCGATTGGGAAGTATAATGGAGAGACCGACCCCACTAAACATTTGGATGCTTATGTTTATGAAGCTATGTATCTGGGAGCAGACGAAGATGTCATGTGCAGAATGTTCCCAAGGACGTTGACGGAGGAAGCTCTCAGCTGGTTTAAAAGTTTGCCCTCAGGTTCTATAGACTCTTGGGAGGAAATGGCTGCTGCATTCGAAAGCCATTTCGTCATCTCTAGGGATATCCCAAGAACTTCTCACACCTTGGCCCAGATAAGGCAGGGAGAAACTGAAACTCTTAAGGACTTCCTGAAAAGGTTTTACAAGGAGGCTGCTTTGGTCCCCAACCTCACGGAGGCCATACAACTCCATATTGTAGTGGAAGCTCTTCAGCCTGGTTCAGCCTTTGCCCTATCTTTGGCAAAAAGCCTACCTTCAACCTTCGAGGAGTTTCGAAGGAAAGCATCCAAATATGTGGGCATAGAGATGCATCTAGAGGCAACTGCGACAAGAGTAAAGCCTTCTGCACCCGCTCAGCAGTCACGGAGAGAAAAGGAGCGAGTGAGGCCTGAGAAGCATGCCTTTAGAGAAGACTTTGTAAACGCTCGTCAGCATCCACGAGATAGGCGTGTATCATCGTTCGATCACTATGCTCCGTTGAACACCAGGCACTCACAAATCATGAGGGAAGTTGGTTGGCCAACTCTGAATGTCTTTGGTATAAGGAAGCCAGTCCCAACCAAGAGGGGTGGTAACCCACGTAAATACTGCATTTTCCATGAGCAGACAGGGCACAACACTGATGAGTGCAAGGAGTTAAAGAATACGGTGGAAACTCTCATTCGGGAAGGAAAGCTGAAGCAGTATTTGTTTAAGGAGAAATCTATGGATGAGCCTCACAGGATGGAGAAAAGGAATAGAGATCCTGATGATGAAGATGATAATACACGCAACCCAGCAAGGAAGTTCACTGCGGCTGAGAAGCAGAAAGGGGTAGTGATTGCTGAAGGTGCCCAACAAAGTAACATGCCCCAGCAGCAGAGGCAGGGCAGACGAGAAGTGATTGAGATGATAGCTGGAGGATTTGCGGGAGGAGGAACATCAATCACAGCACGAAAGAACCACCATAGGATGATTCTGTCAGTCCAGGGTAAACCGAGGGATAACCGCCCTTTCAGGGACGGTGTGACAGCCCCGACGGTGTCATTTACAGATGATGACTTCGGCCCAACAATTCCAGGAGGTGATAATGCAATAGTGATTGTGGCCTTCATAGCCAATAAGGATGTCAAGAGGATCCTCGTCGATCAGGGAAGTTCTTGTGATGTTATCTTTTATAATTGTTTCAAACGAATGGGTTTCAGTGATGCAGATTTACAACCATACACACAAGAACTCACAGCGTTTAACGGAGCCAAGCAGCCCACTATGGGATACCTGGACACTTTGATTTCTTTTGAAGGGGAGCCCGGTGCAAGAACGGTCAAGTCAAGAATTCTGGTGATTGATGTGGAATCCCCGTACAACGGTATCATAGGCCGTCCAACACTGAACGCTATGGAAGCAATTGTATCCACCCCTCATCTCTTGATCAAATTTATCGACAAGGACAACGGTGTGTCCTCACTCCGTGGAGATCAGGAGATGGCTCGATATTGTTATAATCTGAGCCTCAACATGGTTAAGTTGGATGTATTCAACAAGAAGAGGAAGTTGAACGACGGAGGAACAGCGGCAGGGTCTGTCAGTCTTATTGACTTAGACCCCAGAGCGGAATTGAAGATTGATCCACTCAATCCATCTAAGCCCACACCAGATGGTGGCTCCAGGGATGTCGTATTGGGAGATTCCCCAGAGAAGGTCACGCATATCAACGATAAGTTGGAGTCTGCTATGGAGCAACGCTTATTAGCCCTTTTGCAGGAATTCAAAGACCTTTTCGCATGGACAGCAGCAGACATGCCGGGGATGGATCCTGATTTCTGTTGTCACAAACTTGCAGTGTATCCTGAAACTAGACCGGTGGCCCAGAAGAAGAGGAGGTTGGGACCGGAGAAGCAGAGGGTGGCTTGTGAGCAAACAGAGGAGTTGTTGAAAGCAGGTTTTATAAGGGAAATACGCTATTCATCTTGGCTTTCTAATGTGGTCATGGTGCAGAAGGCTAACGGTAAATGGAGAATGTGTACAGATTATGTGGATCTTAACCGTTGCTGCCCTAAAGATCCATATCCCCTACCCAACATCGATCGCATGGTGGATGATTCATCTGGTTACCAATATCTCAGTTTCATGGATGCCTATTCGGGGTACAACCAGATTCCGATGTGGGAGGGAGACCAGGAGAAAACTGCCTTTATCAATGACCGCGGTGTTTTCTGCTACACCGTCATGCCTTTTGGACTAAAGAACGTCGGCGCTACCTATCAGCGCATGATTAACAAAGTCTTTGAAGGGATGCATACAAGGCTGGTCGAAGTTTATATTGATGATATCATAGCCAAAACGCCCGCTGGAGGAGACCATATTGAAGATCTACGCCAAGTTTTCACTAGGCTTCGGCAACACAACATGAGGTTAAATCCTTTAAAGTGCACCTTCGCCGTTCCAGCAGGAAAATTCTTGGGATTCATGTTGACTCAACGAGGCATTGAGGCTAACCCCGGGAAATGTCAAGCAATCCTGGACATGCAGAGTCCTGAATGTTTGAGGGAGGTCCAGTCATTGAATGGGAAAGTGGCCGCTTTAGCTCGTTTCATGCCTAAGATGGCGCACAGGTCCCTCCCCTTGTATAAGGCGTTGAAGAAACACAAGAGTTTTGAATGGGGAGAGGAACAAGAGCAAGCCTTCCAGCAGCTCAAGGCCGTTCTCTCGAGTCCACCAATTCTGGTTAAGCCTGATCCAGGCGAAACGTTAATCTTATACTTGGCAATATCCGATGAAGCTCTAGGTGTGGCCTTGGTGAAAGAAACCCCTGAAGGGCAGAGACCGGTGTACTTTACTAGTAAAACGTTTCAGGGGGCGGAAGGAAGGTATCAGAAGATTGAGAAAGCCGCCCTGGCAGTTGTGTGGGCGTCACGACGGCTGAGGCCTTATTTCCATGCGCACCCAGTATTGGTGAGAACGGATTTGCCACTCCGTTCAGTGCTCAGCAAGCCAGACCTCGCCGGAAGGATGATAAAGTGGTCTATCGAGCTGTCTGAATTTGAAATTTCATATGAGCCTAGAGGAGCCATCAAAGCGCAAGTGTTGGCCGATTTTGTAGTAGAAATGACTGGGGCGGACCCGACCACCCCTCGAGCGCATTGGACCATCTACGTCGACGGTTCGTCGAACAGCAAAGGTTGTGGAGCAGGTGTGGTGGTAGAAAGTGATGACGGCGTACACTTAGAAATTTCCCTCCGATTCAATTTCAAGACCTCCAACAATCAAGCTGAATACGAAGCATGCTTGGTGTAACATCCTATTTTCATCACAAATAGGAAATAGATATTAATATATATTTCTTGAGAAATACTTACTATAAGTTAGTTTATTATTATCATTTTTTTAAAATTTTGGTATTTATATTTTTATTATTTGTTTTTTTTAATAATAATAATAATAAAATGAAAATATTTTTGAATGAGAATTTTAAAGTGACTTAATTAGTATTCACTAATTAAGAAAATTATATTAAGAATTTTTAATATCTTTGTTATTCACCATTTTTATTTTATGTTGTTATATTTTTATTTTTTTTACATATTTAAGATTTAACTCTTATTAGAATTTTAAAATAAAATTTTGAAGGAATTAGACTATGGTTCTTTTAAACTTTTTGATCTACATAATATTTATGATTTTCTGGAATTTTTTGAAAATTTTGAATTATTTTAATAAAATAATATATTTTAAATAATTTTAAATTCATATAAAGTTGCTTAAAATTAAAAATATTTACAAGAATGTAAAGTTAAATTATAAGAAAATTTTCTAAAATCCATTTCAAGTAGACTTATCTAAAAATTATCGGTTTGAGAAAAATCTTGATTTTTTCTAATCGTTAAAAAATTAGAAACGTATCAATAAATTTTTATTAACAGAAAATTTTAGATTTTTAAAATTTTAGCTTTATATTACTTATTATAAAATTAGTGAGGACTGATATAATATCGCTAAATTTCAAAAAGGACTCATTTTGAATATTTAAAATATACCGAGTGAAGGGTTACTATTTGACTTAATAATTTTGCCGACAATTACTATGCAAATCACTGTGCATGTATGAAATTTTCAAAAGATGCACAGTAACCTGGAATAAAAAATTCAAAAATGCATAGTACTTTTATATTAAAATAATGGAATGCATAGTAAATTTTTTTCCTATAAATACCGAAGGATTTCTTCTTTAGAATTCACAATTTCAGATTAAGTTTTCTTAATATAGTAGTGCTAGTGAGATAGTGGTGGAAGTGAGAGAGAGAAGAAAAGTTTTTGGAGAGAAGGTTCTGCCAAAATCCTAAGGTAAGAATACTTCTCTTTTATATTTTTTTGGGTTATTTTTATATCGTTTTTAGAAATCTGTTATTATACTGGAAATAATATTATTTTAAGTTACTATTCTGCATAGTAAACACTATTTCAATAGTAAATTACTATTTCAATAGTAAATTACTATTCAAATAGTAAATTACTATTTACTGTTACTATTTACCATTACTATTCACGATTTACTATTTACTGTTACTATTCACGTTTTACTATTTACTGTTACTATTTACAATTTACTATTCACTATTCACTATTCACTATTCACTATTCAAAATTTACCATTTTTTTATTTTAAGTTGTAATCTTAATTTTCATCTTGTAATTATATTAAAATGAAATTGGTATGTTTTAGAACTCGGAGACGAGGCGCGCATGGATTTTCAATAACGAATCGGTATACAAGAGGTAAGGGGGAGTGAGATAAAAATATAATATGAAAGACATAAGAATAAAGGGAGGAGTCCCTTACTCCTTTTAAATTTAATAATATTATTATAAAGTAATAACTTCTCAACTTAAAATTTATAATAAATTTAATATACTGTGTAACTTATTCTGAAATATCTATACATAGATCTGAATTATTATAACTTATACGGACTGAACTAAACCTATGCAAGGACTTGGATTTTTATATCCTATATGGATCGAACTAAACCTATGCAAGGACTTGGAATATTATGACCTGTCTAGACTGAACTATACCTATGCGAAGACTGGATATATGGACTTATATAGACCTGTGCGAGGAATGGACTATAAGGACTCAAAATCAAATCTACTAATTTAAATAACCATTAAAAATTTGAATTATATTTATAAGCGATATTTAGTTGATTTGACTTGATTATAATTAATTATATTTGATTTCGATTAATGATATTGTGATATTAGACTGTGATTAATAATATTCAATTATGATTGATGATATTTGATTGTGATTGATGAGATTACTATACTTGATTGTGGTTGATGAATGATTGATGATCTTGTGATATGAAGTTTGAGCATATAGCAAGCATGACGGAAAGTTAAAACTCAGTAAGAATTTTCTTACCTTACTCTTTAAATTTTTATTCCAAGAGAAAGTATTTTGTAATTATTTTAGTTTTTTATTTCTTCTTATAAATAATTTTTATTAACTTTATTTTTAATCTCAATAATAAAATCTAGTATTAGAAAGAAGCTATTTTATGAAAATCAAAGGTTGAGATAATTAATTCTTGAATTAAAGAAAATTTTTATAGTTTTAAGTATTCTTAGTTAATGATTTTAAATTATTTTCTTTAGAAATTAGAAGTTTAAAGTAAATTATTTTGGTTTTCCCCAACGAAATAACTAAAGAATATTTTGTGGAGATTTCAAAAACTCAATCTAGTTAAGATTTAAATTGATAAAGATTATGTAAATATATGAAGGTTTTTAAGAGAAAGCTTTGAGATATTTAAGGCTTGGAAACTCAATTTTGGTAAGATCTGAATTTGAAGACTGTACTAAATTATTTCAGTATAACAGAAGTTCAAATAAGAACTTATGGAAATGTACAGTTTATTGTGATGATTTTGTGAACCTTTATGGTATTTAATAATTGAGTTTCTAAAAGCCTTAACCAACTAAATATGCGAGTAGTTCATGCATCATGAATCATTAAAGAGAATTGAGATGTGATATTGCCTGGGGACGGATTATAGAAACCGAGGATACATTAGAGGAGGCTTAATTACGAGCCTTGGGATGAGAGAGTGTGAAAGGGTGCTTCAGGTGACCTGGGGTCGCTCCCTAGTGTCGGGTACTTTCACAATAAAAACTTTCTCAGTCTGACTAGTCTCTAAGTGTTTCCACGCCAGTTGAGCTGTTCATATGCCATGAAGGCATTTATGTTATTATTATCCAGAATTTATGAAACAGTGTAAACTCCTGGTTGGCCCAGTGCAAACTAAAACTTTAAGGGCCCACATGCATAAACTGAATGAGACAGTAGCATAAGCATTACATAACATTCATGTGATTGTGACATTCTATATGGATGGTTATGAATGAAAATATAAGTGTTATGTATGTGGAAACCCTATATTCATAATTGATTGTATATGAGATTATGACTGATATTACTATATTAGTTTGTGAAAACCCTTATGCTTATGTCTTATCTGTAATATATTATATTTTGTTTCTCACTCCTTCTTGTTTGAATTTTTGTGTCCAAAATATATGTTATATGATATATAGCTAGCAGTCCAAGATGGAAGGATATATAATTACAAGAGGATAAAGTGGTCTCATTCTCAATCGATTAGATGAAGAGATTTGACAAGAGTAGGATTCAAAACTCGATGGTTCAAGGACTAGGAAATGATTGTTCACATTTGTAGTAGAGGTATAGTTTAGTTTTATTTTGCCTTATTACAATATCAAGTAGATAATTGTAACAAGGTAAAGGTTAAACTTTGATAAACTCTTTCATTCGGATATAATATTGTAATGATTTATCACTTATGATTTCTATAAATTATTTTGTCATTATGGACAAATATTGAAAGACAATTTTTTTTTACTTTCAATATTCAAAGGAAATCAGATGTATATACGTCCTTGTATACACGAGATAAAGAGTGATAAATATGTATATCTTTCTAAAAGTTTTTTTTTAAAAGTAAGAAGAATACATATATATCTCGTGTATATAAGGGGGTGTTACAAAGTGGTATCAGAGCAGTTCAATCCAAACCGGCTTGTGGTATGGTCTTACTAGCGTGTTAGTGTACTCTGATGGTTGAGTTTGACAAGAGATTTTATGGTTGAGAAAAGAGGAAATTTTATTAGAGTAAATGGTAAGAAGTAAGTGAAGAAAAATTAGGAGTATAGAAAGAAGGAACTAATTTTAAGTTCATAAGAAGTATAAGTTAAAACTTTATAGCCTGTTACTTGAAAAATGTTATTGCAGGGATTATCAGAAACTGGCCATTCTGAAGTCTTTCTTGACATTGTTTAAGTACAGGCCTTAATGTATGGTGGAATGATAAGGTAAATTAACTAATGCAGTTATTTTCTTTTATTCCAAATGTATTGTATGGTGTTTGATTCTCTGATTAATATGTGATAGTGAAATATTCTAACATTTTCCTGTTTTACAATATGGTATGAGACAACAAGGGAGATAAGACAATAGAAAATTCTTAGAAATATTTTGGTATGAATTCTAGATTGGAGCTGTCGTGACTTTGACTACTTAGTTATAAACTATCGGGACTGATCACCCCGAATGATTTGCACTAAGTAGTGAAAGACATGTCAAAAGAAGGATGTTAAGATCAACGAATTTAACCTTGGGTTAATGTAGTATATGGAGAAATGGAGATAAACTCAATAAATTCTATTAGGATATTCCTTACCATGTCCTTGAAGTTGTAAGAGATACTTGTGTGAATTAGAATTCCAATGGGTAAATAACTGTTGTAATCCCAAACTAGTATAACAAATTCTTTAAGATAGAATCATAGTTTTTCCGTTGGTGATATATTTTGAAAAGAAAAATGTGTGGATGTATACTTTATAAAAAAATATGATAATTTATAACTTGTTTGATATAACAAATAATCATATTAGGAATTGTATCTCTGGCTATTTGTATTGATTCTTCTTTTGTATGACATATAAAATATGTTAATTATTGTTTGATTTGATGAAGTTTTCATTTATGATGTGTACGATTGAATAATATATATGATGGTTATGTGTGTAAATATATGAATTAATGAAACTTTTATGATTGTGACATCGAATGTAATTAACCATATATTTTTGAATTTTTTTTAAATTGATTTATTGTGATAAATATATCAATGAATGACCTAAAATAAGCATTATAGATCTTTGGAAGACATCGATATTGGTTTAATATTTAGAAATTGTGACATAAAATATTTTTGTGATTCCTAACAATATGATACATGTTTATCAAGTTATTTTCTTTTAGTCATCGATTTTGTTCGACGAATATATATACATGATATAAATCATTGTTATGTAATGACCATTGTAGATTTAAAATAAAGAAATGTGTTAGTAAACCATGAGGAAGTAGATATGAACCTTTACTTATTGATTACATAAGTCTTAGTTACCTATAAAAAAAAAAATATTCAAGTGAATATTTCTAAGTCAACGTAGTGATTTGTGATCATTTAAGATTGGAGAATTTATCAAATATATGTAATGGTTGTAGTCAATTATAATGGAATGTGTAATCACTTAGTTAAGGAATATTTGATTCATTATAGAAGACAATAAGAAATGATTACATACCCTGGATTATCATAAAGCAAAGACCACAAGGATTTAACTAGTACAACATGGACTAAGACATATTTATCCTTTCTCACTAGGATAATTTATTATACACGATTACATTAAGGAAAATAAAATAGAACATCTAGTATATCATAGATAGAGGTCTAAGAGTCTTGGCAATACAAAAATTATCCAAACTAGAGAAATAATCATAACGATTATAAGAAGTGAAGCACTTGTTACCACAACTTGTAGTCCATCCCGACTTCGTTCTTCCTTACTTCTAGGAAGGTTAGCCATCGAATAGTATGATAGTACTTGAAAAAAAAAAGAAGATTGAAGAAATTAGAAAGAAGAGAGAAACTAAGAAACCTTGAAGTTGTGATAGGAAGTGAGAATGGAATGAGAATTTATAAGCAAGCAAGGGAGGGAGAGTTGCAACGGTCATAAACGGCTAGTCCAACGGCTAGTCCAACGGCTAGTTGCTAACGGCTAGTTGTCCAGTAATTAATTCTTAGCAGTCCATTTTACTATATTACGAGTAGGAATTTTAATTAATAGATGTTATGGATTATGTTAAGTAAGATTTTAATAGATTGAGAAACGTAATTATTGAGGTGTTTAGAGTTAACCATCAATTTATGATGAGCATGGTTGACAAAATTAAGACGAGTAATATTTTTGAATTAAGAAAAAAAAAATACAGATAAGATTAAAAAAAGAGAGATAAATGGCAATGTTAAGGAAAATGTACACAATTGCCAAGGAAACTAGAAATATATTTTAGAACAGTTCAGTTAGTTTAGCTATGGTAAGATTTATTAACAATATTAAATTTCGAGGACGAAATTTCTTTTAGGGGAGTAGAGTTGTAACATCCTATTTTCATCACAAATAGGAAATAGATATTAATATATATTTCTTGAGAAATACTTACTATAAGTTAGTTTATTATTATCATTTTTTTAAAATTTTGGTATTTATATTTTTATTATTTGTTTTTTTAATAATAATAATAATAAAATGAAAATATTTTTGAATGAGAATTTTAAAGTGACTTAATTAGTATTCACTAATTAAGAAAATTATATTAAGAATTTTTAATATCTTTGTTATTCACCATTTTTATTTTATGTTGTTATATTTTTATTTTTTTTACATATTTAAGATTTAACTCTTATTAGAATTTTAAAATAAAATTTTGAAGGAATTAGACTATGGTTCTTTTAAACTTTTTGATCTACATAATATTTATGATTTTCTGGAATTTTTTGAAAATTTTGAATTATTTTAATAAAATAATATATTTTAAATAATTTTAAATTCATATAAAGTTGCTTAAAATTAAAAATATTTACAAGAATGTAAAGTTAAATTATAAGAAAATTTTCTAAAATCCATTTCAAGTAGACTTATCTAAAAATTATCGGTTTGAGAAAAATCTTGATTTTTTCTAATCGTTAAAAAATTAGAAACGTATCAATAAATTTTTATTAACAGAAAATTTTAGATTTTTAAAATTTTAGCTTTATATTACTTATTATAAAATTAGTGAGGACTGATATAATATCGCTAAATTTCAAAAAGGACTCATTTTGAATATTTAAAATATACCGAGTGAAGGGTTACTATTTGACTTAATAATTTTGCCGACAATTACTATGCAAATCACTGTGCATGTATGAAATTTTCAAAAGATGCACAGTAACCTGGAATAAAAAATTCAAAAATGCATAGTACTTTTATATTAAAATAATGGAATGCATAGTAAATTTTTTTCCTATAAATACCGAAGGATTTCTTCTTTAGAATTCACAATTTCAGATTAAGTTTTCTTAATATAGTAGTGCTAGTGAGATAGTGGTGGAAGTGAGAGAGAGAAGAAAAGTTTTTGGAGAGAAGGTTCTGCCAAAATCCTAAGGTAAGAATACTTCTCTTTTATATTTTTTTGGGTTATTTTTATATCGTTTTTAGAAATCTGTTATTATACTGGAAATAATATTATTTTAAGTTACTATTCTGCATAGTAAACACTATTTCAATAGTAAATTACTATTTCAATAGTAAATTACTATTCAAATAGTAAATTACTATTTACTGTTACTATTTACCATTACTATTCACGATTTACTATTTACTGTTACTATTCACGTTTTACTATTTACTGTTACTATTTACAATTTACTATTCACTATTCACTATTCACTATTCACTATTCAAAATTTACCATTTTTTTATTTTAAGTTGTAATCTTAATTTTCATCTTGTAATTATATTAAAATGAAATTGGTATGTTTTAGAACTCGGAGACGAGGCGCGCATGGATTTTCAATAACGAATCGGTATACAAGAGGTAAGGGGGAGTGAGATAAAAATATAATATGAAAGACATAAGAATAAAGGGAGGAGTCCCTTACTCCTTTTAAATTTAATAATATTATTATAAAGTAATAACTTCTCAACTTAAAATTTATAATAAATTTAATATACTGTGTAACTTATTCTGAAATATCTATACATAGATCTGAATTATTATAACTTATACGGACTGAACTAAACCTATGCAAGGACTTGGATTTTTATATCCTATATGGATCGAACTAAACCTATGCAAGGACTTGGAATATTATGACCTGTCTAGACTGAACTATACCTATGCGAAGACTGGATATATGGACTTATATAGACCTGTGCGAGGAATGGACTATAAGGACTCAAAATCAAATCTACTAATTTAAATAACCATTAAAAATTTGAATTATATTTATAAGCGATATTTAGTTGATTTGACTTGATTATAATTAATTATATTTGATTTCGATTAATGATATTGTGATATTAGACTGTGATTAATAATATTCAATTATGATTGATGATATTTGATTGTGATTGATGAGATTACTATACTTGATTGTGGTTGATGAATGATTGATGATCTTGTGATATGAAGTTTGAGCATATAGCAAGCATGACGGAAAGTTAAAACTCAGTAAGAATTTTCTTACCTTACTCTTTAAATTTTTATTCCAAGAGAAAGTATTTTGTAATTATTTTAGTTTTTTATTTCTTCTTATAAATAATTTTTATTAACTTTATTTTTAATCTCAATAATAAAATCTAGTATTAGAAAGAAGCTATTTTATGAAAATCAAAGGTTGAGATAATTAATTCTTGAATTAAAGAAAATTTTTATAGTTTTAAGTATTCTTAGTTAATGATTTTAAATTATTTTCTTTAGAAATTAGAAGTTTAAAGTAAATTATTTTGGTTTTCCCCAACGAAATAACTAAAGAATATTTTGTGGAGATTTCAAAAACTCAATCTAGTTAAGATTTAAATTGATAAAGATTATGTAAATATATGAAGGTTTTTAAGAGAAAGCTTTGAGATATTTAAGGCTTGGAAACTCAATTTTGGTAAGATCTGAATTTGAAGACTGTACTAAATTATTTCAGTATAACAGAAGTTCAAAGAAGAACTTATGGAAATGTACAGTTTATTGTGATGATTTTGTGAACCTTTATGGTATTTAATAATTGAGTTTCTAAAAGCCTTAACCAACTAAATATGCGAGTAGTTCATGCATCATGAATCATTAAAGAGAATTGAGATGTGATATTGCCTGGGGACGGATTATAGAAACCGAGGATACATTAGAGGAGGCTTAATTACGAGCCTTGGGATGAGAGAGTGTGAAAGGGTGCTTCAGGTGACCTGGGGTCGCTCCCTAGTGTCGGGTACTTTCACAATAAAAACTTTCTCAGTCTGACTAGTCTCTAAGTGTTTCCACGCCAGTTGAGCTGTTCATATGCCATGAAGGCATTTATGTTATTATTATCCAGAATTTATGAAACAGTGTAAACTCCTGGTTGGCCCAGTGCAAACTAAAACTTTAAGGGCCCACATGCATAAACTGAATGAGACAGTAGCATAAGCATTACATAACATTCATGTGATTGTGACATTCTATATGGATGGTTATGAATGAAAATATAAGTGTTATGTATGTGGAAACCCTATATTCATAATTGATTGTATATGAGATTATGACTGATATTACTATATTAGTTTGTGAAAACCCTTATGCTTATGTCTTATCTGTAATATATTATATTTTGTTTCTCACTCCTTCTTGTTTGAATTTTTGTGTCCAAAATATATGTTATATGATATATAGCTAGCAGTCCAAGATGGAAGGATATATAATTACAAGAGGATAAAGTGGTCTCATTCTCAATCGATTAGATGAAGAGATTTGACAAGAGTAGGATTCAAAACTCGATGGTTCAAGGACTAGGAAATGATTGTTCACATTTGTAGTAGAGGTATAGTTTAGTTTTATTTTGCCTTATTACAATATCAAGTAGATAATTGTAACAAGGTAAAGGTTAAACTTTGATAAACTCTTTCATTCGGATATAATATTGTAATGATTTATCACTTATGATTTCTATAAATTATTTTGTCATTATGGACAAATATTGAAAGACAATTTTTTTTTACTTTCAATATTCAAAGGAAATCAGATGTATATACGTCCTTGTATACACGAGATAAAGAGTGATAAATATGTATATCTTTCTAAAAGTTTTTTTTTAAAAGTAAGAAGAATACATATATATCTCGTGTATATAAGGGGGTGTTACACTTGGCCGGCCTCCGTGCGGCGATTGACATCGGAGCATCAGCAGTTACACTCTGCAGTGATTCCCAACTGGTGATTTCGCAAGTCCAGGGGGAGTACCAGGCAAAGGAACCACAACTTCAATTGTACTTGAATTGTGTTAATGAGTTGAAGGGAAGATTTGAAGTTTTAGAGTTCAAGCATGTGCCTAGGGAAGAAAATACCAGAGCAGACATCTTGTCAAGATTGGCAAGTACAAAGCATCCTGGTAGCACAACAACGGTGGTTCAAAGCACTTTGACATCACCCAGTATACCTCTGTATCCTTCTCTGAATGCTGTCATGGTGAGCTATCCATATGAGGATTCTTGGGTCATTCCCTATATTCGTTATTTGGCTGATGGTCAACTTCCCACTGACGAGAAGGAAAGGAGACGAGTAAAGAAGGAGCTGCCATATTTTACTATGGTCGATGGTGTTCTCTACAGAAGGGGATTCTCTGTCCCATATCTTTCATGTTTAAGAGAAGACGAAGTTCAAGCGGTCTTGACTGAGGTGCACGAGGGGCAATGTGGGCACCACGCTGGAGGCCGAAGCCTAATGAGAAAAGTCCTCAAGGCTGGATACTGGTGGCCCACGGTGAAGCAGGACTCCGCAGATTTCGTGAGGAAGTGCGACGCATGCCAAAAATTCTCCAATCTCCACCATACACCAGCCCAAGAGTTATCTTCATCTGCTGTGCCTTGGCCGTTCTACCAATGGGGCCTTGATATTTTGGGTCCGTTTCCCACTGCGCCAGGAGGAATCAAATACTTGATTGTGGGGGTAGACTACTTCACCAAATGGATCGAGGCAGAACCAGTAGTGCATATCACTTCTGCACGTACAAGATGTTTCATGTACGAAAATATCATAGCTCGGTTCGGGGTGCCAGGGCGGGTTGTGACTGACAACGGCACCCAGTTTACAGACAAAAAGTTCACGGATTTACTTGAAGGACTGGGGATAACCCAGATATTTTCATCTGTTGAACATCCCCAAACCAATGGCCAAGCAGAAGTAGCTAACCGAGAAGTGCTAAAGGGGTTAAAGAAGCGTCTGGGAGAAGCGAAGGGAGGATGGAACTACCAGCTATGTCATGTTCTATGGGCATACCGAACTACGCCTCATTCGTCAACTAACGAATCCCCATACCGGTTGGTGTACGGGGTTGAGGCGATGATCCCAGTGGAGTTACAAACAAGATCGGCTCGTGTGGAGTACTTTTCAGCAGAAGATAATAACGCCAACTTAGCATCAGAACTGGACGTCCTCCTAGAGCTAAGGGAAAAGGCTTTCGTCAGAGATCAGGCAATAAAAGCAAAGGCTGCACTCCGGTATAATAAACGTGTCCAGTACAGAGCTTTTAACACCGGAGACCTCGTTCTGAGAAAGGCCAGTGTGGGGAATAAGTTCGCTCACCAAGGAAAGCTAGCACCGACGTGGGAAGGACCTTATAGAGTTTCGGAGGTGACTGGAAAGGGATCATACCGGTTGGAAGAACTTGATGGAACCCCAATCCGCAACAAATGGAACACCCAGAACTTACGAGTGTATTACAGCTAGTTGGTAAGACGGCGTGTACTCTTTTTCCTTACTTGAGTTTTTTCCCATTGGGTTTTCTCAAGAAGGTTTTAACGAGGCATGGCCCCAACGATGCTCTTTGTGTAATCTATTTTCAATTTTAATAAGAATACACTTTCACCGCTCTATCATTCTCACTTTTCTTATGTGTTATGATTTAAAGCCGTAGTTTAATACGCATACACCTCAGGACGGATGAACGCAACTACCTATTCTGTAGTTGATGAGATAATTCCTCGAAGAACGGAGGAAGACCCCTCAAGACGGACGATGTAATTCCTTAAGGTGGAATGGGTTGTAGGGCTGGTCCTTTCTCAAGGCCACAAACCGAACCCCATTCAAAGACAACATGGGTTGTAGGGCTGGTCCTTTCTCAAGGCCACAAACCGAACCCCATTCGAAGACAACATGGGTTGTAGGGCTAGTCCTTTTTCAAGGCCACAAACCGAACCCCATTCGAAGACTACATGGGTTGTAGGGCTGGTCCTTTCTCAAGGCCACAAACCGAACCCCATTCGAAGACTACATGGGTTGTAGGGCTGGTCCTTTTTCAAGGCCACAAACCGAACCCCATTCGAAGACTACATGGGTTGTAGGGCTGGTCCTTTTTCAAGGCCACAAACCGAACCCCATTCGAAGACAACATGGGTTGTAGGGCTGGTCCTTTTTCAAGGCCACAAACCGAACCCCATTCGAAGACTACATGGGTTGTAGGGCTGGTCCTTTTTCAAGGCCACAAACCGAACCCCATGCGAAGGCTTGGGCGCAGTAGGCCGGTTCACACAGGAAACCGCGCTGAACCCCGAGTAACGGGCGCAGTAGGTTCAGGATTAGCCCTGATCCGAACCCCGTGTTGAAGGCTTGGACTGTAGGATTGCACCGAACTCCAAGTACGGTTAGTAGGATCGAACCGAACACCGTGTGAAGACCTGAGATGTAGGACCAAACCGAACCTCAAAAGAAAGGCGTAAAAGCTTACCCTTGTCAAAGCGCCAAAATTCAAAGGCAATGTCCGTCCTCAGTAGTGGAATATCCACCCCGGAGCGGTTGAACGCTGACGTACCTGCTCTACATCTTCGAGGACGGATAAGGATTTTTATCTTTTAAGAAGTTAAAAGGTAATCTTTGAGATAAACTCTCCCTTCCCAATGTACTTACACTTGGGGACAGGGCATGCTTTAACTTAATTGTCATTTATTCATTACAATCTGTTATCTTAATCCAATGTGATAAGTACACTTTAAGTAGCTAGGTAACCATGCAGAACGGATTCGCAAAGCATTGAAAATAATAAAGTGTTTTGTATAACACTAAGTTATTCAGCACTCACACATTCGATGCAAACAGTTGAGGAAAATTAATAGTGAATCTTATTTTCAAAAATAAGAAAATATGCAGGTTACAAAGTGTTTTAAAGCTGGAGCCGATCCCAGAACACGGCTATGAATGAAAGCATAAAATTAAGAGGCCAGTGCTTGATCCTCCACAGTGGGCACTCCTGCCTTCTCCGTCTTGTCCTCCACCCCAGTTTGAGCACCTTCTTGTGCTTCAGCTCCAGAGGCAGCAGTGGACGTTGTAGGCTCCATACTTTGACCTTCTGGGAGGGGAGGCAGTTCGTACAGAGATGCATGGGGCTCATGGTGCGATCCGTCCTTATGAACCTCTACAAGTCTTCCCCCATGGAACTCGAAGAACGGATCTAATCCATACAAATTCAGCTTTATTCCAGGGTTACGATAGTAGACTTGACGAAGGGCCAGGCCGAAAGATTCATACGCCACATTTTTGCATATATCCAAGGCTTTGGCAGCTTTGGCCTTTGCAACAGCTAGTCTCCTTTGAACCTTGGCATAATCCTCTTCTGAAGGCCCAGCACTCGCACCACCCCTTTTGAGTTCATCAATTTGGGCTTGCATCTCCTTCCAAATGGACTCCCACTCCCCAAGGTCCTTGTTGCGACCGTCCTCCATAACTTTGAGATCGTCAGCAAGCTTAGCCGATCTCTTCTTCTCCAGCTGTAATTCTTCTTCAAGGAGGGGTATGGATTTGTTCTTATTCTGGAGGTCGGCAACTTCCCGTTCTAGGGCCTTGTTCACAAAATGAACTTTGCTTGCCTCTTCAGTTTTCCTCTGGAGTGTTTCTTTAGTTTTCTTCAATTCTGATTCCACCCCTCTGTGAACTTCAGCTTGCTTGGCCGCAAATTTCTCCTTCACCGCGAGTTCGGTCTCAAGTTTTTCAACCTGATCCATATAGTCAGCTTTCTCGCTCAGGGACTCAAGCAGGCCGGACAGTTCATCAAGTTGCCAACGCCCAGCCTTGCAAGCACCTCGGACCCCAGCAGCGTCGAGGGAAGGGCGGAGGCAATACCGTGCCTTTGGGAGAGTAGGAGGCATAGACCCTTGAAACCACAAGTAAGGAGAAAGGAAGGAGTCACGCGGAGGATCGAACGCCGGAGGAGGACCATTCTCAGAGTCCGGTTCTGAAGCATTTTGAGAAGAAGGGGCAGAGAACTCAGGAACGGGTTTCTTTCCCTTGTCCTTCTTCAATTCAGCTTCTTCGGCCGTCCTCTGACGCTTCTTCACAGGGTTATCAGAGGAGGGTTTCTCTTGATTTGCCTTCTTTACAAGATGCCTCTTCTTCTTCTTTTTCTCTGGGACGGCCTGCTCGCCACCCGCTCCAGCGGCCTCAGCTGCTTCTTCGGTTTCCTCCTCGTCGAAGAGAGGAACCTCATCTCCTACCGCAGAAGTCAGGGGAATGAGGGGAGTTTTAGTGGCGTTCCTCTTCGCCTGGATTTCATTTTCTTCAGAAGAGGAGTCATCGTCAGCCATCATGGTCCTTAACGACAACATTTCTGGGCAGGCCTTTTCAATTTGTTCTGCAAAACAAGAAAAGTTGAATAAGCATACAAGAAGGAAAATAACTAGAGCGGAATAACCATACAACACAAGGAGAATAAGAGCGGATATTACGGAGGTAGGTATTTTTGATGTCATCCTCGGCCAAGAGAAGGCGGCTGGAAAACCCTTTGAGGGTCTTTGAGGCCGTCTGCAGGGCACTCAAGACCTCAACAGAATGAGGGGAAAGTTCGCTCTCATCTGTATAATAAGCACGGCTCATGAGGAGAAAATGCTCGTGCGTCCAGCTAAGGGGAAACTTGGTAAACCCCTCTTTATTCCGCCAGAAGACTGGCTTATTTGGTTGAATCCGGACCCGCGTGTAGTAGTGTTTGAAGGAGCGCCCATCTACCTTTACGGATTCCGTATAAGACTTGAAATTTACAACCCTTGAGTCACTACGGAGAGTAATGAACCCAAGGCCGCCCTTCTTATTAGCTCGGCGGACCACTTGGCAATAGTAAAATAGCTTGGCCACAGTGGCGGAGAAGCCAAAATGCTCCCCCAAAACTTCCAGAGCCCGGACAAGACTCCAACCGTTGGGATGTAGTTGTGAGGGGGCACAGTCTAAGAAACGCAGGACGGCCATCTGGAAATCCGTCAGGGGAAAGCGTACTCCCAGCTTTAAGAAAACGTAGTCGTACATGTAGACCGACCTCGCATCAGGGACGCTGTGGTATATTCTTTCAGAGGGATGCGGTGCCATCACAGTGTATCGCGCTTTGTACTTCTTATCCAAATATATCTTACAGCGGAAAGAAACCGTGCGCTCCTCCTCACTTGCATGGTGCGAAGGGATCTCTAGGAATTCCTCTTCCACCCAGCAATAAGGTTTTTCCCTGTTGAGTTTCTCCCAGTCAAGCCGGTGTGCCACAACATTGACACACCCTTCAGCAGAGCGGAGAAACGGTGTTTTTCCACGTCCTGGAAGATCCATGGTTGTGCAGGCGCGGTGGAATGCGTAGGTGCTGTGATAAAAAGCAACATCGTCAGAGAGATAACCTTCAGCACTTGACCCCTCATCAGAGCGGCTGGTAGCCCTCGAACCAAGGGGAACCTCAGAGCGACGAGAGGAAGAAGACGCTCGTGAGGAAGAAGCTTCGGCTCTCTCTGAGCGATGGCGCCCAGCCACAGGAGGATTCGCTGGAATCCTCCCACCACGGTGGCTAAGGGGGGCACGAGAGCCAAACCTCCCTCTATTTGAAGGACCAGCGTGGCCTGCTCTAGGGCGCATAATGGAAGTAGAATGATTAAAATTGCAAGGAGTTGAAGGGAAGGAAGGTTACCTAAAGGAAGAGGATCTTTGAGAAGTTGAAGACGACAAGGAAATCCCAAGGAAATTTGAGCAGAGTTTCACTAAGTTTGAGAGCAAGGATGGATTCCTAAATCTGCTAAGAGTTCCTTTTATAGGTAACGAAGAAACACAGTGTTTCATCGGAGGTCACAAGGCTTACCTCAAAACGCAGCCCTTTCAAATTGAAACGACTCCGTCGTTTCACCACAAACGGGCGCGAAAACAGTAACGTTTCAGTAAACGTTTTGGCAAAATGGGCCCCCACTCAGTTTGAATCCAGGCCCAATAAGCCCAATCGACGGTTACACTTTTGGGCAATGATGGCTCTTGCATAAAAAACGCATTTACTGTCCAATCATGCTGTACGCATTTAATGCCTCCCAACCATTTTTCGAATATCAAGGGTTTCGATTTTCAAAGACTCTTGGGATTTCCATTACTTATATTATGCTGTCTGAATCCGTTGTACGCAACGCGAGAAGGGCGGTCACTCGTTTACTAGAGCGGACACCACCGAGCTCCCAAAGACTTACAAGAATGTACTACCGGTATCCAGACTTCTTTTGAGGGTTGTGTAGCTCATATGAGCAACTTAACAGTCCCTCATACAAGCTAGGGGACAAATGATCCGGTCTAGATACCGGCCCCCATTCTTGTGACGTCAGGCTGACCTCATATAAGGAGAACCGGTGTCCTGGTTCAACGTTGCCACACCGGATATCCGTTGTCTGGCCGTCCGCCCTCACTCCACGAACATCATCATTCATTTTCGCCATAACGGTTCTATGTTCATTGTTACAGGACATTTATATAATTGTTGGCTTTTCCCTCACAGCAAGAGAAGAACCCCTGATAACTTATCAACGAAGACACTGTTTGTAGCAAAATACGTCACATCAATGGTCTCAGAAAGTAAGTGGGCCTGTCAGCAGATTATACGGAAAAGGTGATTATCCTCTCCTTTCCCTAGAGGATTGTACTCTGATAATTGACCTACCTTCCTGACACATTCGGAAAGTCGAGCCACTTTGATTGACACAATACACACGCAATCAGGGTTAAGGGACCCACCTGTATCCAACGACTCATTCTTTGACGTGCAACTATAAGTAGCATATTTCAATACAAATGCAGGGTATCGTTGTTCTATCTCTGAGTCCTTACTATTACTACGCTTGAGTATTCATTGAGTTCATACATTTTACTAACTTGAGCGTCGGAGAATCTTCGCAGGTGGCACCACCTTTCGCCTCCTTTACAACGCGAAACGTTGGTGTGAAGGATCTCCAGGACAACAAGACCGGCTTCTCCCACTGAGAGACCGGATTAATACATCGGATATACACTGTTCCGGTGTGCAAACCCTAAAAACACCTGTATCCTTGTGGCTGGTCCCACACCGGATCCTAGACCCCGGTCCAGACCAGTTCACGTCTTGTATATTGATTCATTATTGTAAATCCATGCACGCCTCGTCTCCAAGTTCTAAAACATACCAATTTCATTTTAATATAGTTACAAGATGAAAATTAAGATAACTACTTAAAAGCAGAAATGGTAAATTTTGAATAGTGAATAGTGAATAGTAAATTAGTAATAGTAAATAGTAAAATGTGAATAGTAATGGTAAATAGTAAATTGTAAATAGTAACGGTAAATAGTAAATCATGAATAGTAACGGTAAATAGTAAAACATGAATAGTAAAGGTAAATAGTAATTTACTATTTGAATAGTAATTTACTATTGAAATAGTAATTTACTATTGAAATAGTATTTTACTATATAGAATAGTAACTTAAAATAATATTATTTCTAGTATAATAATAGATTTCTAAAAACGATATAAAAATAACCCTAAAAAATATATAAGAGATGTATTCGTACCTTAGAATTTTAGCAGAACCTTATTCCAAAAAAATTTATTTCTTTCTCTTACTTCCACCACTATCTCACTAGCACTACTATATTAAGAAAACTTAATCTGAAATTATGAATTCTAAAGAGGAATTCCTTCAGTATTTATAGGAAAAATTACTATGCATTCCATTATTTTAATATAAAAGTACTGTGCATTTTTTGAAACTTAAAACCTGGTTACTGTGCACCTTTTGAAAATTTCATACATGCACAGTGTTTTGCATAGTAAATGTCGGCAGAATTATTAAGCTAAATAGTAACCTTTTACTCGGTATATTTTAAATATTCAAAATTAATCCTTTTTGAAATTTAACGATATTATATCAGTTCTCACTAATTTTATGATAAGTAATATAAAATTTAAATTTTAAAAATCTAAAATTTTCTATTAATAAAAATTTATTAGTACGTTTTTAATTTTTTTACAATTGGTAAAAATCAAGATTTTACTCAAACTGGTAATTTTTAGATAAGTCTACTTGAAATGGATTTTAGAAAATTTTCTTATAATTTAACTTTACATTCTTGTAAATATTTTTAATTTTAAGTAAATTTACATGAATTTAAAATTATTTAAAATATATTATTTTATTAAAATATTTTAAAAAATTCAAAAAATTCTAGAGAATCATAAATATTATGTAGATCAAAAAGTTCTAAAGAACTATAGTCTAATTCCTTCAAAATTTTATTTTAAAATTCTAATAAGAGTTAAATCTTAAATGTGTAAAAACATAAATATAAGAACATAAAATAAAAATGGTGAATAATAAAGATATTAAAAATTCTTAATATAATTTTCTTAATTAGTGAATACTAATTAATCATTTTAAAATTCTCATTCAGAAATATTTTCATTTTTTATTATTATTATTTTAAAAAACAAATAATTAAATATAAATACCAAATTTTCAAAAATAATGATAATAATAAACTAACTTATAGTAAGTATTTCTTAAGAAAGATATATTAATATTTATTTTCTATTTGTATTGAAAATGAGATGTTACAAGAATAATCCTTGTGTAAGTGATTTTTTTGATGTATTTGAGGATTCTCAAGGCTGCTTGATGACATTTTCTTGGTTGGAGAGTCCAAGAATTGACTACGTGAGTTAAGGTATGGTGTGTGTGAGGTAAATCAACTTTCCAATGAGTCATCTATAAACAGAAGTATTAAGGAGATGAGTTCCAGTATTCTTGTGAGGTTTGAAAGTATGTTCCATGGGAGTTCTACAAGGCTTGGCAGCCAAAAGCCCTGTTTCTTCAAATAAATCAAGAGCATATTTCCTTGGAAATAATGTGGTCCCCTTATTTGGTTTTGCAACTTCTAGACCAAGAAAGTATTTTAAATCACCAAGGTTTTAGGAGAACCTGACAGTGAAACCCTTATTAGTATGTTTGGTAATAAACAATAGTTAGACTTGGATTATGTGAGTCCAAATTGTAGAAGAACTTGGCACAACTTCGTGTTCCATTTCCTACAAGCTTGCTTGTAGCCATACAAATATTTTTGTAATCTGTAAACATAGTTAGAGGAGGGAACATTAAGCCTAAAAAAAGGTTGCATGTAGACTTCCTTATCTAAGTTTCCATGTAAAAAGGTTGTGTTGACATCTAATTGTCTAAGATGCCACTATTTAGTAGCTTCCAAACATAGAAGAAGTTTGATAATAGTTATCTCAACCATAAGGCTGAACATCTCAAGGTAATCAAGGCCATGCACCTGAATAAAACCTCTTACTACCAATCTAACCTTATGCCTTTCCACAATACCATTAGCATGAAACTTGGTTTTGAAAATCCCTTGCAACTAATTGGTTGCTTTAATAGGTAAAGTAGTAATAATCCAGGTTTTCTTTTCTTCAAGTGCTTGTAATTTAGCTTGATTGGCTTATCTCCAACATTAATTTTTGATAGCTTATTTAAAGGTGAATAATTCAGGTAAGGTTGAAGTATTAAGAATGAAGTAATTATAGTTTTAAGAAGGGTGTTTATAAGGTAGATAACTAGATATGGGATATTTGACAATATGACTAGAAGAAGTATGTGACTGTGTAAGGTTACAATGATAATCATTGAGATATAATGGTGGTTTCTTAGGTCTAGTTAACTTTCTAGTAGTAATGGGTTAGATAGGGTATTCATTTATAGATGGGTTGGTTGGTTATTGAGATACAATATAGCCAGTAGATTCAGGTATAACAGATTCAGGTATAGCAGACTCAGGCATAACAGCTTCAAGGATAACAGACTCAAGCATCTTAAGAAATGAATGAACAAAAGAAATAGTTGTCGAGGATTGTGAAATACCAGTAATTTGAAACCCATGAAAACACTTCTTCTGGACTTGGAATCAAGTTTTTTTTTTATTGGCTTGAAGGGTAGAAGTAAAAGCCAGGCATCCAAAAACTCTTAAATCTTTAATATTAACTACATCACAAACAATATGTCATGAAGAGATCGACTTCCTAAACTAAAACTTGGTAGTTTATTTATCAAATGCACAACATGTCCAACAGCAAAGTTCCAAAAACAAACTAGAATATTGGATTGGATAACTAGAGTTCTAGCCATGGAGAGAGCGTGTTAATGTTTTCTCTTAATAACACCATTTTGTTGTTAAGTGACCAAACAAATGGTTTGATTCGCAATCCTTTTCGAGGCATAAAAATCAACTAGTTTGAACTCATGACCTTTGTCAAATCTTATACATGCTTCTAAAACTGAACCTCAACAAATGCCACAAAAGACTTGATTAAGTCCCTAACTCACTTTTGTTACTCATGAAGAATAACCATGTGTATCTTGACTTATCATCCACTGTGGTTAGAAAATACTTATGACCAATAGTAAAGACAACATTTACAGGACCCCAAATGTCCATATGGAAAAGATAAAAAAAAATCATTACTCTTATTGAAACTCTCACAAAACATCAGTCTCTTTTATTTTGCCATATGGCATACATCATAAAGGTCCTTAGACTTATTACAATCAATAAATGAAAAAACTTTCAAATGGATAACATTTTATCATGAGAAGGGTGTCTAAGTCTTAAATGTCAAAGATCTTTGTTATAGGTACAAAAGTTATTCACGGTGTGGAAACCAATGTTGGGATGCTTAGGTGAAGTGAGTTTATACAACCCTTTGTTTGACTCGGTTGCACCAATCATCTTCATGGAACGACAATCCTATACTAGGCATGAAGAATTAGTAAAGATAACCTTACAAGGTTGGGACAATGTGAGTTTAGAAATTAAAATCAAGTTGAATTGAAACTTTAGAATTTACAAAAGATCAAGTAACTAGAAGTTTGATGAAAATACAATTGTTCCAAACATGGTAGCCACTATGGTGCTACCATCAAGGAGTTTAACATGAATAGGAGATATATTTCTTGAAGGTTTAAAAAATAAATAACTCATAGGACACATAGTTTATGGCCCCCGTGTCAAGAATCCAAGTTTGGTTCTTGAAAATATAGGAAATAATACATACAATACCTATAGATTTAGCTTGACTTGACACAGACATCACATGGCTTGTGGCATGAAAGTTCTGAGAATCACTAGTTGTATGTTACTAGAGCATGGCTAAGATGGCCTCATTCTATTCTTAAGTGAAATTCAGGCGAGATGATGCATGAAACTCAAATTCTTGGATCATGTTGTGTTCTTCAGACTCAATCATAACATTATGAGTTGTGCTACATCTTTGATAGTGAGGGGGTACCTATGTTTCTTGTAGCACATGTTGTAACATCCTATTTTCATCACAAATAGGAAATAGATATTAATATATATATTTCTTGAAAAATACTTACTATAAGTTAGTTTATTATTATTTTTTTTAAAATTTTGGTATTTATATTTTTATTATTTGTTTTTTTAAAATAATAATAATAAAAAAATGAAAATATTTCTGAATGAGAATTTTAAAGTGACTTAATTAATATTCATTAATTAAGAAAATTATATTAAGAATTTTTAATATCCTTATTATTCACCATTTTTATTTTATGTTGTTATATTTTTGTTTTTTTACATATTTAAGATTTAACTCTTATTAGAATTTTAAAATAAAATTTTGAAGGAATTAGACTATGGTTCTTTTGAACTTTTTGATCTACATAATATTTATGATTTTTTGGAATTTTATGAAAATTTTGAATTATTTTAATAAAATAATATATTTTAAATAATTTTAAATTCATATAAAGTTGCTTAAAATTAAAAATATTTACAAGAATGTAAATTTAAATTATAAGAAAATTTTCTAAAATCCATTTCAAGTAGACTTATCTAAAAATTATCGGTTTGAGAAAAATCTTGATTTTTTCTAATCGTTAAAAAATTAGAAACGTATCAATAAATTTTTATTAACAGAAAATTTTAGATTTTTAAAATTTCAGCTTTATATTACTTATTATAAAATTAGTGAGGACTGATATAATATCGCTAAATTTCAAAAAGGACTCATTTTGAATATTTAAAATATACCGAGTGAAGGGTTACTATTTGACTTAATAATTTTGCCGACAATTACTATGCAAATCACTGTGCATGTATGAAATTTTCAAAAGATGCACAGTAACCTGGAATAAAATTCAAACATGCATAGTACTTTTATATTAAAATAATAGAATGCATAGTAAATTTTTTTCCTATAAGTACCGAAGGATTTCTTCTTTAGAATTCACAATTTCAGATTAAGTTTTCTTAATATAGTAGTGCTAGTGAGGTAGTGGTGGAAGTGAGAGAGAGAAGAAAAGTTTTCGGAGAGAAGGTTCTGCCAAAATCCTAAGGTAAGAATACTTCTCTTTTATATTTTTTGGGTTATTTTTATATCGTTTTTAGAAATTTGTTATTATACTGGAAATAATATTATTTTAAGTTACTATTCTGTATAGTAAACACTATTTCAATAGTAAATTACTATTCAAATAGTAAATTACTATTTACTGTTACTATTTACCATTACTATTCACGATTTACTATTTACTATTACTATTCACGTTTTACTATTTACTGTTACTATTCACGTTTTACTATTTACTGTTACTATTCACGATTTACTATTCACTATTCACTATTCACTATTCGCTATTCAAAATTTACCATTTTTTATTTTAAGTTGTAATCTTAATTTTCATCTTGTAATTATATTAAAATGAAATTGGTATGTTTTAGAACTCGGAGACGAGGCGCGCATGGATTTTCAATAACGAATCGGTATACAAGAGGTAAGGGGAAGTGAGATAAGAATATAATATGAAAGACATAAGAATAAAGGGAGGAGTCCCCTACTCCTTTTAAATTTAATAATATTATTATTTTAAAGTAATAACTTCTCAACTTAAAATTTATAATAAATTTAATATATTGTGTAACTTATTCTGAAATATCTATACATAGATCTGAATTATTATAACTTATACGGACTGAACTAAACCTATGCAAGGACTTGGATTTTTATATCCTATATGGATCGAACTAAACCTATGCAAGGACTTGGACTATTATGACTTGTCTAGACTGAACTATACCTATGCGAAGACTGGATATATGGACTTATATAGACCTGTGCGAGGAATGGACTATAAGGACTCAAAATCAAATCTACTAATTTAAATAACCATTAAAAATTTGAATTATATTTATAAGCGATATTTAGTTGATTTGACTTGATTATAATTAATTATATTTGATTTCGATTAATGATATTGTGATTTATAATATTAGACTGTGATTAATAATATGCAATTATGATTGATGATATTTGATTGTGATTGATGAGATTACTATACTTGATTGTGGTTGATGAATGATTGATGATCTTGTGATATGAAGTTTGAGCATATAGCAAGCATGACGGGAAGTTAAAACTCAGTAAGAATTTTCTTACCTTACTCTTTAAATTTTTATTCCAAGAGAAAGTATTTTGTAATTATTTTAGTCTTTTATTTCTTCTTATAAATAATTTTTATTAACTTTATTTTTAATCTCTATAATAAAATCTAGTATTAGAAAGAAGCTATTTTATGAAAATCAGAGGTTGAGATAATAAATTCTTGAATTAAAGAAAATTTTTATAGTTTTAAGTATTCTTAGTTAATGATTTTAAATTATTTTCTTTAGAAATTAGAAGTTTAAAGTAAATTATTTTGGTTTTCCCCAACGAAATAACTAAAGAATATTTTGTGGAGATTTCAAAAACTCAATCTAGTTAAGATTCAAATTGAGAAAGATTATGTAAATATATGAAGATTTTTAAGAGAAAGCTTTGAGATATTTAAGGCTAAGAAACTCAATTTTGGTAAGATCTGAATTTGAAGACTGTACTAAATTATTTCAGTATAACATAAGTTCAAAGAAGAACTTATGGAAATGTATAGTTTATTGTGATGATTTTGTGAACCTTTATGGTATTTAATAATTGAGTTTCTAAAAGCCTTAACCAACTAAATATACGAGTAGTTCATGCATCATGAATCATTAAAGAGAAATGAGATGTGATATTGCCTGGGGACGGATTATAGAAACCGAGGATACATTAGAGGAGGCTTAATTGCGAGCCTTGGGATGAGAGAGTGTGAAAGGGTGCTTCAGGTGACCTGGGGTCGCTCCCTGGTGTCGGGTACTTTCACAATAAAAACTTTCTCAGTCTGACTAGTCTCTAAGTGTTTCCACGCCAGTTGAGCTGTTCATATGCCATGAAGGCATTTATGTTATTATTATCCAGAATTTATGAAACAGTGTAAACTCCTGGTTGGCCCAGTGCAAACTAAAACTTTAAGGGCCCACATGCATAAACTGAATGAGATAGTAGCATAAGCATTACATAACATTCATGTGATTGTGACATTCTATATGGATGGTTATGAAGGAAAATATAAGTGTTATGTATGTGGAAACCCAATATTCATAATTGATTGTATAGGAGAATATGACTGATATTACTATATTAGTTTGTGAAAACCCTTATGCTTATGTCTTATCTGTAATATATTATATTTTGTTTCTCACTCCTTCTTGTTTGAATTTTTGTGTCCAAAATATATGTTATATGATATATAGCTAGCAGTCCAAGATGGAAGGATATGTAATTACAAGAGGATAAAGTGGTCTCATCCTCAATCGATTAGATGAAGAGATATGACAAGAGTAGGATTCAAAAACTCGATGGTTCAAGGATTAGGAAATGTTTGTTCACATTTGTAGTAGAGGTATAGTTTAATTTTATTTTGCCTTATTACAATATCAAGTAGATAATTGTAACAAGGTAAAGGTTAAACTTTGATAAACTCTTTCATTCGGATATAATATTGTAATGATTTATCACTTATGATTTCTATAAATTATTTTGTCATTATGGACAAATATTGAAAGACAATTTTTTTTTTACTTTCAATATTCAAAGGAAATCAGATGTATATACGTCCTTGTATACACGAGATAAAGAGTGATAAATATGTATATCTTTCTAAAAAGTTTTTTTATCTCGTGTATATAATGGGGTGTTACACATGTCGATAATGTGACCTGTTTTGTGACAATAGGAATAGACTTTAGTTGACCGACCTCTACCTCTTAGGCGTCTTTCTACAATGAAACCACAACTTATTCCCCCCCTCCTCTATCAGTGTAGCCACCTTCACCAACATTGGTTATAATTTTTTAATCTACATTTTGCATCCTAAACCGTCTTTCTTATTAGGTTACGGACACTAGTCTCACATTAGACACACTATTTGGTCATTTTCTTATTATTCATTTATCACATTAGTTATTTTTCATATTACTTTTGCTTAAATAAGTAATGTATTTTTTTCATTTCCCCGAGCCTCAAAAACCACTGGCATACATAAAATTTGTATTACATATTACCACCTTCATCCCTAAATATAAGATCTTTTTACCTAATTCACAAACATTAAAAAAGTTAGTTAGTTTAGTTAAAATTATTAACTTTTGTTTGAAATTAGAGGTATTTTTTAAAAATTACCCTTAAGATAATTAGGAATAGTATTTTTTATTCTCACTCATTCTCTTTCCACTAATTCTCTTATAATTAATGACTTGTATAATAAGGGAAATTAATCTTTATGTCAACAAATTATAATGAGAGATAAATATTTTAAATAATGTAATTCATTTATTTTTTAAACTCCAATAAAAGTTACTCATTTAATAGGTGTATTTTAATCTAAAAATAATTAATAATCTAAATTTTTTAAAAATGGTTTTATATTAAAAGACAAAAAAAAATCTATATTATTATTATGTTGGACAAAAATTTTGTATTGTATATTATTATGTTGTTGTCAAAATTCTATATTATTATTATGTTGGACATAAAATCTGTGTTATATCTTATTATATTATTATTATTATTATTATTATTATTATTATTATTATTATTATTATTATTATTATTATTATTCCAACAAATTCTATATTATGGACCAGTACTAATAAGCGTGAGATTTTATTTTATTTTTTTGTGTTTTTGCAATGGCCTGAAAGAGTTAATGATTAACATGAGTGAGGGTATTTGGACTTTGATGGGCCAATGTGCAAATGAAACTAAGATACATTTTCGTTATTGGATTTGCATGGCTCCTATCATCACCGGCTTCATCTCATTTGAAGAGACCAGGTTATAAAGTTATATAACCTATAGCTCACTTTGTAACTTATACTTTTTTTGTTAATTTATAACTTATACTTAATTGAAATAAAACTGTTTTAAAAAATAAATTTAAATGATATTAAATAACTTTAAATAACATAAAATATTATTATTATTATTATATAAAATGGTTAGAATTGTCCAAAAAAAAAGGGTAAAATTTTAAAAAAATTATAATTTTTAAAAATCTTAAATTACTTCTAATAAATTTTCAAAAGATAAGAGTTTATAACTTATAAACTTCTTATATTTTATGTTTCATTAAACAAACTTAATAACTTTTTTAAAATTATATGCTATCTTTATCCAATAGAAATATACCGAACACACACATCTATTATATTGTATTGGACGTGGAAAGAAATAACAAGAATAAAAGGTAGGGGTGTGTGATTCTAGGAGTGGGATGGAAGAGTTCAGTGGATAAACCCAACAAAAGAGTCCAAATGAATACATTAAGTGTTTGTTTGGTATGCAGTTGAGGAAACGAAACTATAAAAATTTAAAAATTAATATTGATCTTTTACGCCATTTAAGACAATCAAAGCTCTGTTTGAAAGTATTTTTCTTTTCCTCTTTTACAAAACTCAATTTACCATTTTCTAACATCTAAATAGACAAGGGGGTAAGTAATTGATGGGCAGGGGCATGCCTAATTTGATGTAAAAGCAAAGGAATCTGCATAAGGTCACTAATGAAGTTGCATGGCAATTCATACATATTTTTGTTTAACTATAAATATTTCAACTATAAAGAATCTTACTTGACTAGGGAACATTCATATCATAATGGATTCAACTCTTTTGAAATCTTTTTCATCCCTATAAGTTAATAATTATTACTTTAGAGTGTTTCAATTAAATTATAGACAAAAATGATGTTTTAACCCTTTAAAGGATTTTTTCATGTCAATTTAATCCTTTAAAGTTTTCAAATTTATAAATCTATATAAAATTATTAAATAATTAACATTGTTAAATAGTCTAACACATGTTAAACTCATCACAAGACTTTAAAATTAATAGTTATGATGTAACCTTCATATACATCTATTTCCTTTCTTTCTCCTCATCACCTACCACGGCATGCTACCCTCCATTGGCCACCGACACCACATGTGCTAACTTTTGGTAACAATTTATCTAAAAGTTTTTTTTTTTTATAGTTTGTCAAAATTTTTAAAATTGTCTAAAGTAAAAATTGATTCATCAACACTCAATTAAAAAAAGAATATAGCACTTCACAAGATTACTTCGGTTAATCAAAGAGTTTGATGACCTACATAAAAAAAGATTCTGTTGTACCTTGACTTACCACTATTACCATAGTTGTACATTTTTGTATTTTAGGAATAATTGGGTTACGTTACAGACAACATATGTATCCTTTGTTTTTTTTGGACAATGACAACATATGTATCTTGTAAGGGGAAGTTCCTTTTGAGAACACAATTAGCCTAGTGGACTGAACAGTGGAAATGCAATGTAATTGACCACTTGTATGAAGTGATTATATCCAAGTGATTTTTTTAAAATTATTTGAAATAGATTTTTTAATATGTCCAAAAAGAAATGGATTTTTTAAGTTCATTTAAATAACTTATCAACCTAGTGGTTGTGGTTGGTGTGACAATTTAACACTTCGTCATTTAAACATGTGGTTAAGGGTTTGATCATTCACAAATATAAATAGAGTAATTTAATTAGCTAGTTTGTCAGTTAATGTGTCAACCGTTGAAACTAAAAAATAGTTTACGAAGATACAAAAGGTAAAACCATCACCCAAAATTTTAATAACTTATCATAGGTATAATAAGTTATAATCATGTAAATTTAGGTATATTAGATGAAAACTAATTTTAAAATAATTTATTTTATCTGGATTATCTAAATAATTGATTATTTTATACTAAAACTAAAAATTATAATATTTTAATGATTAAATTTATTTTTTAGTTAATTAATTTATCAAAAATAGTAGGAAAAATATAATAATTTTAATCACGATCCTTAAAATCTGACTTATAAATTCTAATATATACAATTCTTTCATAAGCCCAATAGCATTTTAAACTTAATTCGGATAAACTTAGGTAAAAATACTTAAAAGAGAAAGAGGGTAGCAATTATAGAAGGATTGATTTTGACATTTTATAAACTCATGGCAAAATAATAGATAAGAATACTTGTATATATAAATTTTAATTTGAATAGGTAGACATATATTATGTAAAAATGCACAATTAATTTCATTAAAAATAATGAATATTATTAATTATTTCGAAAGAAAAATGTCTTGTATTATTTTATCGTTTCAACCCTATGTCATCTTTTATAATTGACACATTTGTTGTCTCATCAAATCATATTACTCACATAAAATAATTTTAAAAAATATCAAAATAATTGTTCAGGCACCTTTCATTTATGGGATATCTGGATAAATAGATGGAAGAAGAAGAGGTAAAAGAGGGTTAGCATTGGTTTGTTAAAGATCGATGATGGCTGGAACTATGAGGGAGCATATGGACGTGAAAAGACTTCGGTGATGGTGATGACAATGATGTTGGTGATGTAAGAACATTTATTTCATTCTTCATCTTGGTTTCTCTTCTTATTCTAGTAGATGGAGAACTCATGTTTGTTATCACTGTGTTTTGGCAACTGATCTAGGTTTTTGATGAGGGGAAATTCTTCGACACCAGGTGATTTGCAAGATATGTTGAAGGACTATACAAACTTGCAAATGTCCTTGGTTATGATTCCTTGAGTGTAAAGACTTTGCGAATCGATTGCTTTTGTTTTGTAGACCGTGCAACTTTGGTTTTTGTTACGTGTTGAAGCTGCATGGGAAGATGGAAAAATGGACCAAATTTTTGCATTTGGCATTCGTTTTCTTGTTTTTGCATTCATACATGAATTGGTTTCAATCATTTTCCTGCATTTGCACGTTGGAATGTCCAATGCACATGTCGTCTTTGGTTAATGCCACCATCACTTATTATTTATTAATCATTCATCCAATTGGATTACCTACAATAGCAAGTAATTTTTGTAAAATCTCCCCAAACATATAAATTTTGGTGATAAGGTAAAACTATCCATTGACAAATTATTTTTTCTTATTCTGTAAAGGAAAAATACTTAGAAAACTTGTTTTAAAGCAAAAAGGACGTTTGCAAATTTTCTAAGATTGACTTTACTGAGCTAATAAAAATAGTCTAAGTCAATTTAGCCACAAGTTGAAGTTGCATTAACTTAAGCAAAAATGATATTCACTTTAGCGAGTTTAGTTCAGGGAAACATCATCAGGATCAACAAAAATCCTCATAATTGAATCCTAAAAGCACAAGTCAAAAAAGGAAATTCTCATAAGCCATAAATTTCGACTTTAACGAATTTATTAAAATTAAACATCTCATGTTCGTGTTTTGAAGAGATATAAAAGGATAGGATGTTACTTTTTGAGATCTTTTGCCAAGGTAAGAATAAAAAGAGTTTAATATTCTTGGAGGCAAGACTAAGGAATTTCTCCAAGTTTTTTTTATTATTCTTTCACCCATTGTATTCTTGGATGTCTTTCATCACCATTAGTTGCTCATCCTTTTTTTTGGTTGGGGTTTAATGTGTTGAATGTAAACATTTCACTTATGCTTATATTCTGAATATGTGTGGTTGTTTATCTATATCTATGTTAGTGATTCTTATTTTTGTTTAATGCTTATTTATGATTCGGAAAGCAATAACATGATGTACTTTTTGAAGTTTAACTGGAAAACACCCTCTAACGCATGATATGAATTGAATCACCCAATGGATCTTGTGTTCAGAGGTTATGCTTGATGCATAAGTTGTTTTAAGGCCAAAGCTTAAAGTGAGGATTTTTATATAAAAATACTCAAGGTTGTGGAAATGATTTAGATCTATTTCACTAACGAATTAGGTTGAGTAAATTAAATTTTGCATTAACAAAACTAAATAAGTAAACACAAAACAATACCATTTTTATAAATAGTCAAAGATTGATATTTGTATAAGGAACTTGAATTTTCTTGCTAAGGGATTAGTTCGAGATTTAGTTCACATATGAAGTTATAATGCACAAGTTTACTTTATAAAAAAATGATGCTAAGACGTCTCACGTCTAAGTGCAAAAATCTCACGTTAAAGACTTTAGCCATTAGACATGTTCTACGATGCTAATTCTTTCCATGAAAAATCCGTATAAGACACTAACTCTCACGTCCTGACCTAGCATATGACTAAGTATCATAGGTTATTCCTTAACACAGATAGGAGTGTGGGACACCATGCATGTGTCACACCCAAGTCCTAGCCTATTGCATCATACCTTATTTATTATTATTATTATTACTACTATTCATAATAACAATTATTTATAATAATAATAATAATAATTGTTATTATTATGTATTGATCTAGGTCTAATATCGGCCTAGAGGATATGGACACTAGAACAATGATCATTTTATTATGTTGGTGATCTCTTAAATTCATTTTGAAATTAAAGTATATTATAACTATATAATGTTTCTCATTTGAAAAATAGTCTTTATCTAATATCAAAATTAAGGATTGAATGAAAATAAAAAATTAATGATTCATTAACTTGAGACAGAAATAAAAGCTATTTTTTTAAAATGAATAAACAATATCACCAATAGAACACAAGACAATCAATGGTGCCAAAGTTATGGGGAACCATTGTAGCCTCCACTGGTATTTAATTTAATATCTTTTTCTGCTGATGAAACTAATAGAACTTGATTAAGAATAAGCGCAGTGTTTATATGAGAGAACCATATATAATATTTTCTTAAAAGACTAAATCAGCCTTTTAAGAACTAACATAAAGAATTTTAAAAATTAAGAACTAAAATGATAATTTTTAAAAACTAAGTGAGTATTAAAAAAATCAAATATAAAAAGAAATAAAGACTTACAAATAAAATATTTTAGGAAAATGTTTGAAATAAAATCATCCAAAACATTATATTAGGAAAGAGCCTAAAATTGTTTAAGATGGAGAAGAAGCTCTCGTTGTTAATTTCTCTCAACCTTTAAATAGATTTTGTTCGATTATGGCTTATAGTAGGTGTTTCAGGTAAGGGTTTAGATATAAAGATACTTTTTAGGGTTAAATATGTCTTAGTCCTGTATTGTATCTAATTGAATTTAGTTTTTATGTTAAATTTTTATTATATTCCCCTAGTTTGGAAATATAAGATAAAATTATATTAAATGTTTTTGTTTTTAGTCTCTCTTTCATAAATAAGGATGTATTTTAGCCTGTTTTAAATGATAAGAACAAAGACAATAAAAATTTAATATAGAAACCTGTTCCAATTAAGTCCTAAAATATAAGTATTTAAAATATATTTAACTCCATTCTTTATTTGAAAGATTAAGACTAAATATACAATTTATTATTAAATAAATAAAATTGTTATAAAAGATAAGATATCCATAAAATAAAGCAGATTTTTAGTGGGAATAGGGTGGATTTTAAAAATATTTTTGCTGATGGGGTTCCAAGAAAAATAATTTGATGTTTAGGGTTGAAAATATCAAATTAGGGTTTCTATTTCACATGCTAAGGTAACAAAATGTCAGGGATCAACATCAACGCCATGGTTTCGCATGTCCATTATGTAAAATACCTGTATGCATGACAATGGACAACATGCAAAGGCCATTTTGCATAGCCAGTCCATGAAATGTCAAGGGTCAACGTCGGGCATAGATTTCTGCATGTCCACCATGCGAAATATGTGTATGCGTGACACGTGACCAACATATTGTATTTCAAAAAAGAATAACAATTACTTTGAAAAATATAGGTTTGTAACTATATTTACTTCCTGTCTTTGTGATACATTGTGAAGCATCTCCTTGTGTGGCACAATGAACACCCCAGAACATCAACATCAACAAATATCTAAAGTGCGATCATATCCAATTATAACTCAAAAATACTTAATAACAAATCAATCTCTTTTATCGTATTTGAAAACTTGAATTTTTTTTACTTTTATCAATAATTAACCCACTAGTTAATTTCGTTATCACCTGATTAGCTTTGAGTTTCAACATAACATAAATCCTATCTTTAAGTTGCGCAACTATAATACTGTGTTTTATCTACATCAATTTGGTATCGCCCTTAAATGAAAAACCAATTGGACCTTTAAAATTTCGCCCATTAGTATACAAAACAATTTAAGGAGTCATTGTCATATTAAAAATCCTAAAGTTGCCAACAAGAACTTGAGTATAGAAATAGGCATAAATAAACTGATTTGAATGGTATGGAATGTGATAATTTATAGGCCTTAATTCATAAACCCAACCTACGAATTATACCATTAATTCGCATGGGTGGTATGCGAAAAGCCATGTGGCAACTACCAATTATTTCGTAGGTCCACTTTATGAAATTAGTCTAACATTTTACACACTGAATGTATGAAAATATAGTGCCATTTCACATACTGAACATGCGAAATACTGTATGGTGGCTATGTGTCGCACATGCATGTATTTCGCATGGTGGATGTGCGAAAATCTGTGCTTGATGTTGACCCCTGACATTTCGTGGACTGACTATGCGAAATGGCCTTTGCATGTTGTTCAAGGGTCATGCATATAGGTACTCCACGTGGTGGATGTCCGAAGCCATGGTGCTAATGTTGACCCTTGGCATTTCGTCACCTCAGTATGCGAAATAGAAACCTTGATTAGATGTTTTCTACTTTGTAGATCAAATAAAACATAAGGAAAAGAGATAAAGTTAAAGTAATTAAATTACATTATAAGATTTTACTAAAAAAAATACTACTGTATAGGAATTTTATGTTTACTCATGTTGCTAAATGAATTGATAATTGATTTTGCATTAAGGAGACATTTGATACATGTATTTCTTTTTATTCCCAAAATTATAACTTAGGAATCATTTATTCTCATGTATGGTATAACTGTTTTAAAAATATTACTGGAAATTGAGATTTTTAGAAATTTATTTTTATTTATAATTTTCACTAAAGGGGACGAGAATCCTAATTCCCATTTAGTTTGAATACAATTATGTCCTAGATATAGATTTACTCAAACTTCTTTTGTATATTGAATCCTTACCTAAAAGTATTAGAAATACGAGAGTGATTAACATTCCAAAGATTCATATAATTTTCTTAGAAATATTTTAATCATAACAAACATATTTATAACATTTCTAAAAACTATACCTAACATAATTTGTAAGAAACATAATTCTTGGGATTCACGTCTTAATAACTTTTCTCCTAATTAGAGGTGTCCAATTTCGACGTTATCCGTGCGAACCCGAGCTACCCAATTTTAAAGATAAGAACGGGTCGGTTTGGAATGGGTTTTTGGGTAAAAAAGGATCATTTAAGTGGTCTATTGTGATTAAGAACGAGCGAGTTCGGGTTAAAAAAATTAAACCCGTAGATACTCATACCTGACCGACTGCTACTAGGAATATCATGCAGTTATTTATCTTTACTGATTTCTAGATATATTGATGATACTTTTTTTAAAATTGGTCTTTGTGTGGTCAACCTGAAGTCATACATGAGTTTATCATCAAATCATCATATTCTAAATGCATGTGCTAGATCTGAATACTTAATAACTTTTAAGCTATTTTTTGGTACTAGTACAATCTATGATTAAAAAAAATAATCTAATAGAATTAATTCCTACTGCTTGAATGTTATGTCACTTTCATATTTCATAAGGCGTTGGTTCTAAAACATGAAATACATCATTTTTGTATGCAATCCATCGGTCGGGTTCGGTCGAATTCGGTTACTTTTGAGTCCACCCGTTGTTATCCATAAAACACAAACAATAACCCATTTTCACCCAATACTACGGTAGGTTTGGTCGGGTTCGGTTAATTGCGGTTCTCAGTTTTTTAGTCGGGTTTTTCGGTTAAGTTTTTTAGGAAAATTTAATTTTTATTTTTTGCCAAAAACATATAAAATAATTTTAACAAAAACTTTTCAAAATTTGATTTTAATGATATTTATAGTATAAATAATTATTTTTTGTTGATATATATTTTTCTAAAATAAGAATGTTAATATATCTTTAAGAAGTTGAAGGACCAAGGCCCTTTAGTCCCCATGTGGCTCCACCACTTTTTGTAGCTTATTCTTTGTTGAGTAACGATTGAAATAGAATCATTTGATATATATAATATATAATGATCTGTCCTGGACCGGGGTCAATAGATCCGATCTCAAGCCAGTCACGAATAGTATGTCAATACCGTCTAGTAGACCGGATGTATGTGTATCCGATGTATGTATCCGTTGTCCTTGGGTGAAGAAAGCGGATTGGGCGTCCTGGAGATCCTTTACACCGACCTAACGCGTTGAAGTGGGCGAATGGTGGTGTCACCTGCAAAGATTCTCCGACGCTCAAGTCAGTGATTATATTCCAAGTAAGGAATGTATTCAGAGAGGAATCAGTCGTAAAAGAGCTAAAGAAGAAGATCCCCCCAACTTCAATCATGAAGTTAGTTCATATACCTGATTGGCTCGATTAACGAGGACACGTTGGTGGGGAACCACCAACTCCCATTAGCATTATTATATTGCGCACTTACCTGCATGATTGGGTCAAGTGGCTATTTTATATTGAGCATAGAGAATGTAGACTAGGATTAGGGAACAAGTTGACCATTCCCGTGAGCAGAATTTGGCTCGTAGTGCAGGGAATTATTGATCGATCCCTGTAGCAACAATCCTTGTCCTTTGCATAGTGACGTGTGTATTATCCGATGTCATGGTGTTATCCTGGATAACCGGTATAGGGAGAACGCCTGATACGGAATTACAGTCCGGATGTATACCGATGACACCGGTTACACGTAGATGTCTTATCAAAGACGTCGAAATATGTATAGCAGATCGGATACCGGTATTGAGACCGGATCATATGTCCCCTAGCTTGTGTGAGGGACTAAATAGTTGTTCACATAAGCTACTCAACCTGCGAGAGGTCTTAATATCGGTAAGCTTACGTGTGTAACAGTTCCTTAGCATCTGTTGTCATTCGTAAAGAACCGCTCTGATTTTAATAGAAAAGACCTTTCGGTACTGTCACAACGGATTCAGACAAAGATTCGTTGTGTGAGAATTTCAAGAGTTTATTGGAATTGAAAGCTCTTGAAGTTCGTGTAACGGCTGTAAAGCGTAAATTGCGTTGCATGATTAGACATTAATGCTTTTAATCACGTGGGCAGGCAATTATTGCGTCTGAGATGAAAATCTCATTAACCGTCGTTCTGGGCTTAATGGGCCTGAAGTTTTCAAAACTTTTGGGCCTAGTGGATAACCCTTTGCTGAGTTGCTATCGTTTTGGCGCCCAAGAATTTGGAACAGTTGTGTCGTTTCGCTTGTGAACAGGTACGTTTTATCGAGAATGACACAACTTCAAGAGGAGGTAACCGGTCCTCTTTGTTTCCTATAAAAGGAATACTTAGTGGATTCTGGGTTCCACTTGCTTTTGCTTTCTCAACGAAACTCTGCAGAAATTTTGCAAGGAAGTTTATCATCTACATTGTGAGGGTTTCTTCGTTCCTCAAATTCATCACTGTCATCTGAGGTAACTATCTTTTCCTTGTCGCTTTAGTTTCGCTTTGACTTGCTACTCGTAGTTATAGAAAGTAGGCTTCATCTAAAAGGGGGGGGAATCAGTTTCCCTCAACCCTAATAGTCGTGGGGAAGAATCCTTGTGATTCTTCCTAAGACTGAACCGCGTCGCTCAGAAAGGGGATCTTACTCACTGCGGGAAGTGATCTTTCCCTTCTCAGAGTCGCCCTCTGATTGTAATTGCTTTCAAAATGCAGTGAGTAATGATTGCAACTTTTTGACGACATTTTATTTCTTATCGTAGATTAAGGAGTTCGGTCTAGATATTTCCAATGGCAACTGGAGAAGGATCTTCTGGAGATAGCGCCATTTCAAAAACAGCAGAAGGTCTCTACAGCGTAGTTGCTTCGAGGCTAAATTGGGAGGAGGTTCAGGCTAAATGGCCTTTCTGCTGGGTGTCTAGTGAGTTTAAGGAATTGGCCTCCCGATATGCGGATGAGGAGGGATCCCGGATCCAGCCGAGGTTTACTTTGAGTACGGATGAAGAGACAAAGAAGTGGTATAGGGTTTATGCACCACTTCCGACAGAGCGGATATGCCACGTCGTCTCTAATGACCGCTTTGTATACATGTATGACTTTATTTTCCATAATCTGGGAGTTCGTTTTCCTCTAACCGAACTCCAGATGGGCGTCCTGAAGTTCCTGAACTGTGCACCCTCTCAACTTCATCCCAATGGTTGGGGCCTCATCCGGGCTCTGGAGGTCCTTGGTGAACATTTCAATTTCACGCCAACTGTAGCGATGCTGTTCTACTACACTCAGGTAGTTCGAAGAGCAAACAAGCAGGGCGGAGTTGGTCTGGTGACTCTCCGGACTCTCTGTTCCTTTGTGAACTTTGAGTCTTATACAGATTCTGCCAAGGTTGACGGGAAGTCCTTCAAGATTTACTTCACCCGCATCTCCATTAAGAAGGGCAATCCAAAATTTTGGAAGGATGAAGAGGACGTTGACAAATTTCCCCTGAGTTGGACACACAAACATTTCCTCTTGAGCTTACACGCGTACTACACTGATCAATCTGATCTGTCACGTGAGACGTCGAGAGTGTTGTTCGTACTTGAATCGCACACTACAGGTCGTCACGTCTTTTCGTGTAGGCGTCTGCTAAGTAGCTCAAGCGGAGTCCGGGAGGAATATTTGCGTACTTCTCGTTTTATTCTATCTTTTCTCCTTTATCAAATATGTATAGAATATTTGTAGTTGCTGACATCTTGTGTTTGTTCATGTAGGTGAAATAGAACAGCAAACTCCAGAAATGGACAAATTGAAGAAATTCAAGGCGGCTGGTAAATCTGTTACTCATGAAAATGAGGTGAAGCCCAGGCCCTCAACTAAGGATCATCCTGAGGTAATCATCTTGACCTCGGATGCTGAAGGGGACATCCCACTGGTTGAGGGCGGTACGTCCGATGTTGGCGCAGCCTCGGGTCAGCCTCCAGTTACTGAGAGGAGAAGAAAGATCCAGAATGATCCTTCGAAGCGTCAGTCCAAGAAGCAAAGGACTTCGGAGGATAAAGCCGTTGAAACCTCGGAAGGGATTGGTGCTTCCTCCGGTCTCAATAAAGGCACTGCTGCTGGGGTTTCTGGATCAGGGCCGACCTCCTTCCCAACGACCTCGTTTCTCACCCCCTTCCTCTCCTACGAAGGTTCTACTCCTGCCACTCTTCCACCACCGATGTATAAACTCCGGCCTACGCTTAGTGTTAAAGAAATTGAAGAAGCGTGTGAGGCCGGAAGGTGGCAGCTAGCCGAACTTGCTGGATTGCTATCTTCCGTCAGTGAGTTGGCTAAGAACGTCGACAAGGTTGAGGAGCTAAGTGACAAATTAGAAGAGCTCAACCTTTCCTCAGACAAGGACAAAGCCGCATTGAAGTTAATGGAAGATCGTCTTAACAAGTCTAAGGAGTTTGGGGATCTCATAACTAAAGAGAATCTCAAGCTCAAAGGCGATCTTAAAAACTTGGAAGACAAAGTGGCAGAGAAGGAGGAAGAACTCCGCAGCAGCCAGGATAAAAATAAGGCTGATGCTGAGGAGTGGTCTCAAAGGGAGAAGAAGCTCCTTCTTGAGATAGAGGGACTGAAGGCTAGGAAAGTGGAGCCCGAGATATCCAGTGAGGAGCTGTCTAAGTTGCGGGGAGAATTGGCTACAGCGAAAGCTGAGAGAGAAGAAGCTGTTGACATATGCAGCCGGGCTGTTGAAGAGTCCTTCGGCCTAGCCATACGCCAAGTCTTCTACCGCAATCCCACTGCGAAACTTAACCTTTATGGGATGGATCCGTACTATGAATTCCATGAGGGAAAGTTAGTCGCAGTGGTGGATGGTCGTCACGAAGATCCACCGACGTCCTTATATGGTTTGGCTCCTCTTCCTGAGGGTCAATCCATGGGACCTGACTACGTCTTTCCTGCGTCCGAGGTTCCCTCTTCTGAAGAAAGGGCTGAGGCTCCTGGAGGCGAGACTCCTGCGGAGGTTCTAAAGGAAGGAGCACAAGAGCCCAGTGCTGAAGAGGCACAAAAGACTGAAGAACAGATTCCTCCTCAGTAGTTTTGTTTTCATTTACATGTATAGTTGTGTACCGGGATCAACTCCGGATTTTAAACTATTGTATGTAATTTCATTTCAATGAATGAGTTTTGATTGAAGAAATTTGTCTTCGTCGTTTCATGTATATTTAAATCGTTTCTAATCCGTTCTGTATAATTAATCTTAAGGCCGGATTGAAATAATAGCCTCGGAAGATTAAACAACGAATAAAATTTAGAACGGATAAATATATACATGTCCCCAAGTGTGTATTAAGAAGAAGGTGCCTGTCTTTGGGGCGTGATCCTTAATTCTTTTGGGGAAAGATGGGTCGATCCGCTGTTTAGCAAAGTAGTGTAACAGGACGGATGACTGCTTCTAATCCGTAATATTCTTACAGGAGATGATAATATTGTTCCAAGTTTAGGGAACTGCAAGGAAGTGGTGTTTGAGTCCTTTATCATAAGGATGATGATGGGAGTTTTTTCTACACCAGGAATTACGTCGTTGTATCACAGAATAGGTGATAAAGAGTATCCGTCCTGGGAGAATACCACTAGAAAGCGAAAGTGCGGACTGACTTTCGGAATTTTCCATCATAAAGATGATTATGAGTATTGATCATGCCAGGTGTTTTATCATTAAATCACTTCATAAGTGATTGAGATCATCCGTCTTGGGGATGTGTACGATACCAGGAACTACATCATCAGGTCGCATATTAGGTGATTGAGATCATCCGTCCTTTGGGTGTGTATGGCGCCAGGAGTTACATCGTCAGATCACAGCATGGGTGATTGAGATCATCCGTCCTGGGCAGGTACACCGCGTTAGGAGTTACATCATCATATCACATAATGGGTGACTGAGGTTATCCGTTCTGGAAAAGTACACATCGTCAAGAGTTACATCGTCAGATCACAGATTAAGTGATTTAGATAATCCATCCTGGAGACAGTTTTCAATCGTAGGAATACGGATTGAGTGAATACTTTCAGAATGATGACGAGAATTGTTCATACCAGGAGTTACATCGTCGAATCACTGAATAAGTGATTGAGATCATCCGTCCTGGAATGATTATTGGAGTTCTTCATACCAGGAGTTACGTCACCGAATCACTGAATAAGTGATTGAGATCATCCGTCCTGGAATGATTATTGGAGTTCTTCGTACCAGGAGTTACATCATCGAATCACTGAATAAGTGATTGAGATCATCCGTCCTGGTGAATTTTTCCAATCAAGGGAGTGCGGATTCAATTGCCAATTTTCGCTCCATCCGAAATCCGAGTCTTACCTCTACTAGCCCCCTAGCTGATGTGAGGAAGCAGTTGACTTGCTCATATGAGCTATATTGATCATAGTACGTCTGGATTTCGGATTTGCACCGAAGTGTAAATATCCGTTCTGGGAACCATGTTCCGTAGTGATGAAATTTTAAGGGCGGATTCGACAATGGAAATATCAGAAGTTTATCGAATTTCGCAACCCTTGGTATTCGGGTAATGGTGGCCACGTTTCTAATGATTGGACATTTAATGCCTTAATTCACGTGGGCGCGCCATTATTGCATTAAGTGCGCATGTCTTTGTAACTGTCACGTATAGTCTTGTTGGGCCTAGTATTTGGTTTTAATAGGCCCATTTCGATGGCTCTGTGACGAAATGATGGCATCTTCGCGCCTTGATGTACTAAACGACAATTTTGGTCCACTAAACGGGAAGTCGTTTGGGGGTAAACGACAGGTTATGTTTAGTGGGTATTTGAAAAATTTTGGTGCCCTGATATAGGCATATTTGGCAATCTCAGTTACCATTTCTTCTTGCTTCCTTGACGAATCTCTACGAAAGTTCCAAGAAGTTCTTCGTATCCACCTCTGTGAATTTCAATTCACTATCTAAGGTAACCACTTTCCCTTCGTTCTCAGTTTCTCTTTTCAATATTTGAGAATGCCTAGGAAGGGTGTTAGCTTCAGTGGCGTTGGCCCTAGAGGAAGAGGAGGAAGGGCTTTGACTCAAAACCCTAGCGTTCATGGTGGGAGGATTCCAGTGATCCTTCAGTCGAGATCACGAAATACAGAGAGGGAGGGGTCGCAATATCAAAGGCGAAGGGTGATTATACCCTCTTCAGGGTCTTCCTCCTCTAGTGAGAGTGTCGAGAGTGGGGATTTATATGTCTCTGATGATGTGGAATTTTATCGCAGCATCAAGGCTTTCACAATGGTGACAAAGAAAGCTACTGGGAGGAAGTCGTCTGAAGGGGAATCCCCTTCCGAGAAGCATATCTTGAAGACCCAATCCGGCCTCTGCAATGTGGTTGCACACCGGATAGATTGGGTGAAATTCCAACAGAAACGCCCATTCAGCTGGGTGGCTGAGGAGTTTCGCGAGATAGCATCAGTTCATGCTCAAGAGGGGGGAGCGGAGTTGGAGCCGCGTTTCACGGTCTTCAAGAGGGATAAATACAAGAAGTGCTTCGTGGTGATAGCCCCGTTGCCATCTGATCGAATTTGTCATATCCCGGACGAAAGGTCCTTGTATATGTATGACTTTTTATTTTTGAACCTTGGTGTGCGGTTTCCCCTTTCGAAGTTTCAGATGGGGGTTCTGAGATTCCTGGACTGTGCTCCTTCACAGCTTCACCCCAACGGATGGGGATTAGTCCGCTCTTTTGAAGTGCTTGGGGAGCACTTCAACTTCAAGCCGACGGTGGCCATGCTCTTTTATTTTGCCCAAGTGGTCCGTCGTGCAAATAAAGAGAAGGGGGGAGTGAGCTTGATATCCCTCCGGACTCTCTCAAAGGTTATCAACTTTGAGGCGTACACTGACTCCGCCAAAGTTGATGGACATTCATTCAAGTCCTATTTCACGAAGATTAGCGTTCACCCTGACGAGTCAGTTTTTTGGTTAACTGAAGATGGGCTTCCGAAGTTCCCAGTGGCTTGGACGCATGAACACTTTTTGCTGACCTCCCAGGCGTACTACACTGAGGAGGATGAACTAAGCCCGTCTTCAGTTTCCGTTCTTTCCGCCCTTCAATCGTACACCGCCTCGCATCAATTTTTCTCTTGCAGGCGTTTGTTAGGATCGTGGTCTACCCGCGAGGAATATCTGCGTAATTTTCCTGCTAATATTCATATTTTATTGCATCATGCCTTGAAGTAGTTGATTTCTAACCGTGTTTCTTGGTTTTGCAGTTGAAATTGAAGCTGCGTCTCCAGAGATGGAAAAATTGAAAGGGCTCAAAGCTGGAGCGAATTCCGTGGCAGCTGAAAATGACATTCAGGCGAAACGGAATTCGAAAAAAGCCACAGCGGAGACCATCATTTTAACCTCATCTGCTGGTGACGATATTCCCTTACTGGAGGGCGGATCTGAGAAGGTTGTGGCTGAGAAGGTCGGAGAAAAGAAGAAAACTATAAAACGCGGTTCCTCAAGGACCTCGGATCGTCAACCCTCTCCGAAAAAACAAAAAATTTCAAGTGAGAGTGCTGATCCGGAGCCTTCAAAGGGAAAGAAAGTGGAAAGATCCGCTCTGGATGTAGGGTCCACTCCGGATGCTCCTGGCGACGGGATCACCTATGGTGCAAAGCCAATAACGACTTACTTTGCACCAAAAGTTACTCGCCCCCTTCAAAGTAGCTCCGGTCTTTCACAATATCTGGTATACGAGGGTTCTGTTCCTGAGGCCGTTCCTGAGACTCCGTACAAGCTGAAGCCCTCATTGATGAGCGATGAAGTAGCCAAAGCTTGCGATGCCGGACAGAAGCACTTGGCAGAATTATCCGGGCTCCTAAGATCGGTTCGCAAGCTTCCAGAAGAGAATGAGAGGCTGAGCTCGTTGGTTGGCAAGGTTAATGACCTTAGCGTTGCTGCTGCTAAGGACAAGGCAACCATCCTTCGTTTAGAAAGTAAATTAGAAGCTTCCAAAGAGGAAGGATATAAGAAGGATGAAGAAATTGTCAGGCTAAAACATCTTGCCAAGGAGTTGGAGGCCCAAGTAGCTGATCAAAAGAAAATCAATTCCGACCTCCACTCCGGTTTTTGTGCGGAGAAGGAACGCTCTTCAAAGCTGGAAGAGGAGCTTAAGGAAGTCAAAGTTGTTTATGCTCGAGGAACCGAAGATTGGTCGCGTAAAGAGAAGGAGCTGCTCTCAAAGTTGACGGACACAAAAGCGGAATTTGACGAGGCTGTGGATATGTGCGATCAGGCAGTCAAGGAATCCTTTGGGTTGGCTGTTCGTCAAATTCAATACCGGAATCCCAAGGTGAAACTTAATCTGAATGGTATTGACCCGTTCTATGAGTTTCATCAAGGGAAACTGGTGGCCATAGTTGATAAGCGTCATGAAAGTCCGCCTAGCACTCCTTATAAGTTCGCTCCTTTACCTGCAGGCCAATCGATGGGACCTTCATTCCTGAAGCCCATAAGCACAGGAACGAGCTCTCGCACTGAAGAAGGCAAGGCCGGAGGCAAAGGCAAAGGGAAAGAAGGAGATTCAAGCCAGAGAAAGTAGCGCCCTTCCCTGTTTCCTTTTTCATTTTATTGATTCAAATTCGCTGTGTTCCGGGATCAGCTCCGGATTATTACACGAATTGTAATTCTCATTTAATCAATAAAAGAGTTTTTTACCTCCATTCTTGTTTAGTGAAAAACAACTTTAATAGAGGGATTGCATGTGTATTGTATCATTCCGGTTTTAAGTAATGAAGATCGGATTGTAAAACAAAATCTACATACCGGACTTATACATGCAAGATGAATTTCATAATAAGGTCACCGCTGATGAGGGAACACATCATTGTTACAAGAACGGTTTAAGGGGAATGATTGTGAGATCGTTTAGACGAGAGTTCATTCCTCAAGATATTCGTTAAACCTTTTATGTTGTCCCCCAGTATCATTGGGTGATTATCACTTTGAATAAACTCTGAGTAAAATTTTCTCGTGAGAGTTTTTAAGAGTGAGGATTTAAAATAGACATTCCTCCTCAAATATTTCCGACTGAGAGATTTCAGGTGAATATGCCTTAGATTGTGGCGTACCCGAGTGAATTGTTTGTGTCGGAGTTCATGAGTTAGTTATAAAACTTCCAAATAAAGAACTTCATAAGAAAGTATTAATCTGGAGTTCAGTATAACTTACTTGTTGTGTTTGGAGTTCGGTTTGATCCTACTGTCCATGTCATGTTTGGTGTTCGGTTGAATCCTACTAGCCGTTCTTCAATTGGTCTTTGGTTTTACCCAATGACGATTCTTCACTGACGTTCGGTTAATCCTACTAGTCGTACTCAGAGTTCGGTTTAATCCTACAATCCGAGCCTTCGATACGGGGTTCAGATCAGGGCTAATCCTGAATCTACTGCGCCCGTCACTTGGGGTTCAGCGTGGTCTTGAAGAAAAACCAGCTTACTGCGCCCAAGCCTTCGCATGGGGTTCGGTTTGTGGCCTTGAATAAGGACCAGCCCTACAACCCATGTAGTCTTCGAATGGGGTTCAGTTTGTGGCCTTGAAGAAGGACCAGCCCTACAACCCATGCCCTGAGGTTCGGTTTAATCCTACAACTCAGGTCTTCACCGACGTTCAGTTTATCCTACTAGTCGTACTCAGAGTTCGGTTTAATCCTACAATCTGAGCCTTCACCGGTGTTCAGCCAAACTTACTAACCGTACCCAGAGTTCGGTTTAATCCTACAATCTGGGCCTTCAATATTTACACACTCGAGGGGTTACATCGTCAATTACAGAATGGGTAATTGAGATCATCCGTCCTGAGTATGTTCTTGTGCGTTGCGCATATTCGAAGAGTTACATCGTCAACTACAGAATAAGTAGCTGAGATCATCCGTCCTGAATATGCTTTTGTACACCGGATAAACTGAAAATCACAGCATAAGAAAAACTCGAAAGAGTTAAATTGTTATGAGAGATTCTTATTAAATCAAAAATAAGAATTACAAGGAGAGCGTAGCTGTGAAAATAAATTCTCCAGTATTCAATCCAAGATAAGGATAGGAGAGTGTAGAAACAGCTAGCTATAGTAGATGCGTAAGTTTTGGGTGTTCCATTTGTTTCGGATTGGAGTGCCATCAAGGTTTTCAAGGCGATAAGAGCCTTTGCCAGTGACCTCGGATACCCTGTATGGGCCTTCCCAGTTTGGGGCTAATTTGCCTTGATGGGCGAATTTGTTCCCTATACTTGCTTTCCTCAAAACCAAATCTCCAACGTTGAAAGTCCTTGATTGGACTCGTTTGTTGTACCGGAGAGCAACTTTGGCTTTGATGGGTTGATCTCTGATGAAAGCGTCTTCTCTGAGTTCTTGTATGACATCCATTTCAGATGCCAAGTTAGCATTGTTGGTTTCTTCAGAGAAGTACTTAACTCTTGTGGAAGCAATTTGCAGTTCCACAGGTATCATTGCCTCGACCCCGTATGTTAGGCGATATGGGGATTCGTTGGTGGATGAATGAGGCGTTGTCCGATATGCCCATAAGACATGACACAGCTGGTCTGTCCATCCGCCCTTGGCTTCACCAAGGCGCTTCTTTAGTCCCTTAAGCACCTCCCTGTTGGCCACTTCAGCTTGACCATTAGTTTGGGGATGTTCGACGGATGAGAATATTTGGGTTATTCCTAACCCTTCAAGCAAATCTGTGAATTTTCTATCCGTGAACTGGGTGCCATTGTCTGTGACAATCCGTGCTGGGACACCGAACCGTGTTATGATGTTTTCATACATGAAACGGCGAGTTCGGGCTGAAGTAATATGCACCACCGGCTCTGCTTCTATCCACTTAGTGAAATAATCGACCCCTACAATGAGATATTTGATGCCCCCAGGAGCAGTTGGAAAGGGGCCCAAAATATCCAATCCCCATTGGTAGAAAGGCCATGGAACAGCGGATGTGAAGAGTTCTTCCGCCGGTGTGTGGTGTAGGTTAGAGAATTTTTGGCAAGCGTCGCATTTTTTGACGAAGTCAATGGAGTCTTGCTTCATTGTGGGCCACCAGTATCCAGCTCTGAGGATTTTTCGCATTAAGCTTCTTCCTCCGGCGTGGTGTCCACTTTGTCCTCCATGCACTTCCTCCATTACACCTTGCACCTCATCCTCTTTGAGACAAATTAAATAGGGCACAGAGAGTGCCCTTCTGTAGAGATTACCATCAATCATAGTGAAATACGGTAATTCTCTCCTTAACCTCGTCTTTTCCTTCTCATCTGTGGGTAGCTGTCCATCAGCCAAATAACGGATGTAAGGAGCCATCCATGTATCTCCGTAAAGGGAGTCAGTCATTATGGCGTTTAGAGAAGGGAAAAGAGGGATGCTGGGCGACGTTAGCGTGCTTTGAACCAGAGTAGTGGTGCTACCCGGTCGTTTAGTGCTTGCTAACCTGGAGAGTATATCTGCTCTCGTATTCTCTTCACGTGGAACATGCTTGAACTCCACCTTAGAGAATTTCTCAGTCAACTCCTTGACACAGTTCAAGTATAATTGGAGTTGAGGTTCGCGAGCTTGATATTCTCCTAAGATCTGCGAAATCACCAGCTGTGAATCGCTACAGAGTGTCGCCTCAGAAGCTCCGATGTCAATTGCAGCTCTTAGCCCGGCCAAGCAAGCTTCGTACTCAGCCTGGTTGTTGGATGTTTTGAAATTGAAACGAAGGGAGATCTCCAGGTGTACTCCGTCATCACTTTCGAGAACTACACCTGCTCCAGAGCCTCTTTGGTTTGATGAACCATCAACGTAAATGGTCCAATGGACTCGAGGGTAATCCGGATCAGTCCCTGTCATTTCCACAATAAAGTCAGCCAGGACTTGAGCTTTAATAGCGCTGCGGGGTTCGTAGGATATATCAAACTCAGAGAGTTCAATAGACCATTTGATCATCCTCCCAGCAAGATCGGGCTTGATTAAGACAGAACGGAGTGGCAAATCCGTTCTCACTATGATTGGATGGGCGTGAAAGTACGGACGCAACCGTCGTGAGGCCCAAACAACAGCGAGGGCGGCCTTTTCAATTTTTTGATACCGGATCTCAGCACCTTGCAAGGTCTTGCTAGTGAAATAGACCGGTCTTTGTCCATCAGGAGTTTCTTTTATCAAGGCAACGCCCAAAGCTTCATCTGAAATAGCCAAGTACAGAATGAGTGTGTCTTCGGGGTCAGGCTTTGTGAGAATGGGAGGTTTGGACAACACCTCCTTAAGCTCTTGGAAAGCTTTTTCTTGTTCCTGTCCCCACTCGAATTTCTTGGACTTTTTCAGTATTTTGTACAGGGGGAGCGACTTGTGAGCCATCTTCGGCATGAATCATGCCAAAGCTGCTACCTTGCCATTCAGGGATTGGACTTCTTTGAGATTCTTAGGACTTTGCATGTCTAGAATCGTTTGGCACTTCCCTGGATTGGCTTCTATACCACGTTGAGTTAACATGAAACCCAAAAATTTCCCAGCAGGGACAGCAAATGTGCACTTCATTGGGTTCAGCCTCATGTTAAATTGTCTCAAACGGGTGAATACTTGGCGCAGGTCTTCAATATGATCGCCACCAACCGGTGTCTTTGCTATTATGTCGTCAATGTATACTTCAACAAGTTTGGTGTGCATACCTTCGAAAACCTTGTTGATCATGCGCTGATATGTCGCCCCAGCGTTTTTCAGGCCAAAGGGCATGACTGTATAGCAAAAGACACCACGATCATTTATGAAAGCTGTCTTCTCTTGATCCTCTTCGCACATCGGAATTTGGTTGTAACCAGAATAAGCGTCCATGAAGCTCAGGTATTGGTAACCAGAGGAATCATCTACCATCCGATCTATATTAGGAAGAGGATAAGGATCTTTTGGACAGCAGCGGTTGAGGTCCACGTAGTCAATGCACATTCTCCATTTACCATTGGATTTAGGGACCATCACCACATTCGAAAGCTAAGAGGAATATCGGATTTCCTTGATAAATCCGGCCTTCAGCAATTCCTCAGTTTGCTGACAAGCTGCTTTCTGTTTCTCTGGGCCCAATCGTCTTTTCTTTTGGGCCACAGGTTTCGTCTCTGGATAGACAGAAAGTTTATGACAGCAGAATTCAGGGTCTATGCCTGGCATATCGGCTGCAGTCCATGCAAAGAGGTCTTTAAACTCTTGTAAGAGAGCCAGCAGTCGCTGCTCTATTTCAGTATCTAGCTTGTCATTGATATGGGTGATCTTTTCTGAAGAATCTCCCAAGACAATGTCCCTGGAATTTCCATCCGGTGTGGGCTTTGATGGGTTGAACGGATCAATGTTCAAATCCGCTCTAGGGTCCAGGTCGACAAGACTTACGGATTCAGCCGATGTTCCAGCATCATTAAGTTTCCTCTTTTTATTGGAGGCGTCCAGCTTTGTCATGTTGAGACTAAGGTTGTAGCAGTACCTAGCCATCTCTTGATCACCACGGATAGATGACACAGCATTATCCTTGTCAATGAACTTGATAAGGAGATGTGGGGTTGATACAACTGCCTCCATTGCATTCAGAGTAGGACGACCTATGATGCCATTAAATGGTGATTTGACATCAATCACTAGCACCCGAGACCTAACCGTCCTGGCTCCTGGTTCGCCTTCAAACGAGATAAGGGTGTCAAGATACCCTTTAGTTAGTTGCTTTGCGCCATTGAAAGCTGTTAGTTCCTGCGTGTAAGGCTGTAAATCTGAGCCTTTAAAACCCATTCTTTCAAAGCAATTATAGAAAATAACATCGCAGGAGCTTCCCTGGTCAACAAGGATTCTTCGGACGTCCTTGTTGGCGATCACAGCAGTGATGACTACAGCATCGTCACCACCAGGAACGGTTGGGCCAAAATCCTCGTCAGAGAAAGAGATTATGGGAGCCTCAATTCCTCCTCTGTAAGGGCGATTGTCTTTGACTTTCCCTTGCACAGATAGAATCATTCTGTGATGATTCTTACGGGCTGTAATTGAAGCTCCTCCTCCAGCGAACCCTCCAGCAATCATGTCAATGACTTCACGTCGGCCCTGACGTTGTTGCTGGGGCATGCTGTCTTTCTGTGCTGCATTATCGGTCATTACACCTTTTTGCTTCTCTGCAGCAGAGAACTTTCGAACCGGACTGGGGTTGTTGTCATCCCCATCGTCGGGATCTCTTTCTCTTTTCTCATTCCGTTCTGGCCTGTCAAAGGATTTTTCTTTGAACAGGTATTGCTTCAATTTGCCTTCTCTAATTAGCGTCTCAACCGCGTTCTTTAGAGCTTGGCATTCATCAGTGGAATGACCATTTTGTTCATGAAAATCACAGTACTTTCGTGAATTTCCTGGTCTTTTCATAGGGGCTGGTCTCCTGATGCCATATGTGCTGAAAACTGGCCATCCGACCTCTCTCAAAATCTGAGATGGTCTGGCAGATAACTGTGCATAATGGCTGAAGGAATTGACATGCCTTTCTCGAGGTCGAGGAGGGTGGTTATCCACCTTAGGATTGGTGAATGGCCTCTCCATGCGTTCTGACCTCGTCTTTTCCTTACCCTTCTGGGTTTGGGGAGATGGTGTTGGTGACTTTTTCTTTGCAGCCATTGCCTCCAAGTGCATCTCTATGCTCACATACTTTGAGGCTTTTTTCCTGAACTCCTCAAAAGTTGCTGGGGGGCTCTTTGCTAATGAAAGAGCGAAAGCTGATCCTGGCTGCAATGCCTCAATTACGATATGCAGCTTGATAGATTCTGTGAGGTTAGGAACCAGGGCTGCTTCCTTATAAAACCTCTTCAAAAAATCTTTTAAGCCCTCAGTTTCACTTTGCTTAATCTGAGCCAAGGTATGAGACGTCTTGGGTACGTCTCTGGAGATGACAAAGTGGGTTTCAAAGGCAGCTGCCATTTCCGTCCAAGAATCTATGGATCCAGAAGGCAGGCCTTTAAACCACCCGAGGGCTTCCTCAGACAATGTTCGAGGGAACATTCGGCACATCACGTCTTCATCAGCCCCCAAGTACATGGCTTCAAACACATAAGCATCAAGGTGCTTAGTTGGATCAGTTTCACCATTATACTTTCCGATGGAAAGTGGTTGAGTGGTTTGAAGGTGCTTGGGGATGCTGATGCCCATAAGTCTCCTTGAAAAAGGAACCTTCAGATTGTAAGACAATGGGGGTGCTGTTGTTGAATCTCTCTTCCTTCGGGAAGCTGCATCCTCAGAATCGCGAGTTTGTTCTCCCTCCTCAAACGTTGGGATCTTTGAGTACTGAAGAGTGGTGGACTTTTCACCATCAGTTGTGTGGGGAGTGTTTCGCGTGCGAGATGACTCTTTATCCTCGCTTTGCCTTTTTTCTCTTCGCAATTCAGCGAGTTCCTTCTGAAGTTGTTTGATCAACTCATCACGAGGATCAGGATCAGACACTGTTACTATCTTCTTTGAGCTGCCCCCATGAGAATCAAAGTTGAGTTTTCTGAAGGCGTTAGGATTGGTTCTGCCTTCAGCCTGATTTTCCATGAAGTCTTGTGCTTCGCCTTCCATTGTGGATTACCTGCTCTGTCAAAGGATATGGGAATAACTTTATCGGGTCCCACCGGGCGTGCCAATGATCTGTCCTGGACCGGGGTCAATAGATCCGATCTCAAGCCAGTCACGAATAGTATGTCAATACCGTCTAGTAGACCGGATGTATGTGTATCCGATGTATGTATCCGTTGTCCTTGGGTGAAGAAAGCGGATTGGGCGTCCTGGAGATCCTTTACACCGACCTAACGCGTTGAAGTGGGCGAATGGTGGTGTCACCTGCAAAGATTCTCCGACGCTCAAGTCAGTGATTATATTCCAAGTAAGGAATGTATTCAGAGAGGAATCAGTCGTAAAAGAGCTAAAGAAGAAGATCCCCCCAACTTCAATCATGAAGTTAGTTCATATACCTGATTGGCTCGATTAACGAGGACACGTTGGTGGGGAACCACCAACTCCCATTAGCATTATTATATTGCGCACTTACCTGCATGATTGGGTCAAGTGGCTATTTTATATTGAGCATAGAGAATGTAGACTAGGATTAGGGAACAAGTTGACCATTCCCGTGAGCAGAATTTGGCTCGTAGTGCAGGGAATTATTGATCGATCCCTGTAGCAACAATCCTTGTCCTTTGCATAGTGACGTGTGTATTATCCGATGTCATGGTGTTATCCTGGATAACCGGTATAGGGAGAACGCCTGATACGGAATTACAGTCCGGATGTATACCGATGACACCGGTTACACGTAGATGTCTTATCAAAGACGTCGAAATATGTATAGCAGATCGGATACCGGTATTGAGACCGGATCATATAATATTATAATTATGTAAATGGTAAAAATCTATCATTGTAAAAATAATATTAAAATAAAAATAATAACTAAATAATTAATAAAAAATATATAACCTTTAGAAAAATCATAAATTACCTAAAATAATTTTTCTTTTAAAGTTAAGAATTATAAATTTATTTATTTTCATTTTAACAGAATCCGCTGTTTTCGCTACTACAATAGTGTATTCCATTGCTCCTCTTTCTTGTAAAGTAGTCACCACTTGAGCCACAGAAGATGCTTTTTGACCAACAGCTACATAAACACATATTACATTTTGGTCATGTTGATTAAGAATCGTATCAGTAGCTACTGCTGTTTTACCTGTTTGTCTATCTCCAATAATTAATTCTCGTTGACCGCGCCCTATGGGGATCATCGAATCAATAGCAATAAGTCCTGTTTGAAGAGGTTCATATACAGAACGTCTTGAAATAATACCAGGAGCGGGAGATTCGATTAATCGAGATTCCGAAGCTGAAATTTCTCATCGACCATCAATAGGTTTAGCCAGGGCATTTATAACACGACCCAAATAAGCTTCACTTACTGGTATCTTAAACTATAAATTGTTTGAAAAAGCTACTACCTTTATCAAACAAGCGAATACACAATTTTAGGTCATAGTCCTAACAAAATATTTTATATTTCATGATTTCCACAATTTAGGATTTTTTGTTTCCGTTTATTTGTTTTTTAATTTTAATTATAAAATAGTTATCTTGTTTTCTGTTTTTAAAATTTGTAACGAAATACTAAAAATAGTTTTTTCCTGTTTTTTAATTTCATCTTTGTTTTAATTTTTTAATATAAATTTTTAAAAATAAAAAATACGATAATAATTTTATAATTAAAACTGAAAAAACAGAAACTAAATAACACTTAGTTTAAAAAAATATAAAACCATATAAATATTTAAACCAAAAATAAGTAGAGGAAGGAGTATGCGGACGCGAGGTGATAGTTAAAAGGAATTAAATGACAGAGCGTAAAACGACAACACTGTACTCGTTTGCTTCCCTCTATCGCTCTCACTGTCTTCCTCTCCTCGTGCTTTCTTCTTTCTTAGTTACTACTTCCACATTCCACTCTCTCTCTCTCTCCCTCTCTCTCTCTCTCTCTCTCTCTCTCACACACACACACACACACTCACACTCACACACACACACACACACTATCCACTCAACACTCAGCAGAAGAAGAGTAACCATTGCCATACACCAACCACTTCAACATCAAGGTTAGCACCACTCATCCATGTAATCTCTTTCCATTTTTCTTCATTCCTTCATTTACTCACATCTTTCTTCTGTTTCTTAATGGCGATTCTTTTTCCACCTCTTCCTTTTTTTTTTCTTTTTGCAAAAGTGCATTTTTCCCATTTATAAAGCTCACATCCATGTTGCATCTCAATATCTGCAACCTTTCGTACCTTTCATGTTATGATATATACTTTACATAAAATAAAAGCAAAAAAAGTTGATTCCATAACGTACTTCTTTTATTTGTCTGTTTCTGATCTTCTTCTTCTGCTTTTTCTTTTATGTTTTAATAAACTAACTATTTATTTAATTTATCTCTCTCTTCTCTCTCGTTTTTAATCTCAAAAGATGGGTTTTCAATGTTCCATTATCTTCTTTTCTTCATTTTCTTGTGCATGCTGTCTCGTTTATTGTACATCTTATTCCTTTACTTCCCAATGAAAATCCTTGTATTATGAACTCACCTTCCACAGGTTTTCCTTTCTTCGTTTTGGCGTTTCCATGTTCTGCAATGTACACAATTTAGAGCATTTTTTTCCAAAAAAAAGTAATGTACAAAAAAAGTTTCAGCTGTTTACATGTGAAAAATGTTAGTGGGTACTGGGTAGTGATGATTAGGCTTTTGGCGTTTTTCTTTAGCAGACAGAATCAGAAGGTTTGAGCGTATTTAGGTGAATTGATACGTGTAGTGTGTGTTTGTGCTCATATCATATCAACCTCACATCTAAAACTCTCGTTGAATGGACCGTGCCTTCTTTCACGGCAAAATTGGAGGCTTATGAAATTTTCATTCTTGATTTACGAAAATGGCCATTGTATTTGTACATCTATGGGAAAAGGGTGGGATTCATTCATTAGTTGCACAGGGGCAAGTTGGTATTTTACTCATCTGAAATGGGGAGGTGTTGGGGTATTTCAGTAATTTCCCCCTTTTTTTTTTAAGGTTGTTTTAGTTGTAACTTGTAGGTCCCTCTTGATCATAACTGGGTGTTGTTTGCCTGAAAGACCTTATCATAGCAGCAGTTGGTAAAATGACAACATTTTCTTATGTGTGGACCTGTGGTTGACATTTTTTTTTGATACCAAAGGTGATTGGTTTGCTTTTTGAAAACATTTTTTTTAATTTTCTAATGTAAAAACAGAAAATTAAAAAAGAAACTATTTTTTTATTTGGAACTAAACAGTTTAATCTTCTTGACTTTTCCATCATTTGGTGATGCCCATTAATAGGGCACATCTTTTTCTAGTTATATCTTTTGGCACACTTTACTCTTAAGGATATTTTTTTTAGGATGGAGTGAAAATCTAGAGGACTTTCTATTTTAAAAAAGAAGATTGTGATATTTTTTTGGTATGTTGAATGGGGGATGAGGGGAGAGTTAGTTACTAGTAAGGTACTTTTCAGCATTGAAGTGAAAATCACAGTGAGCATGTCTACTCTGCATTTATAGATTAGGAGGTGAAGATAAGATCATCTCATCCTGCATGCACACATTTATTATGTTCATAACTTTGTTAACCTTCACATTGGATTCACTTGTCTCACTTTGTGATATTTGTCTGAACTGTTACAGAACTTGTGGGTCAGGGAGCATTCAAGCAGTGAGGCCCTAATTATTAACCTGTTTCTCTATACTGGATAGAAGGGAGTTAAGTCATGCAGACTCCAAAGACAAGGTAATCTCGAATCACTCGGTCCATTCGTTTTACTAATGTTGTTTTTTTAATTTGCTAATTCTAAAGGATTTTTGGCTTTAAGACATCATTAACAAGCCAAATGCAATATCTGAATGCAAGTTATCCTGTGATACTGATTTTGCCAGAGCTTTTTCTTTCAAATAAACGCTTAAGATAGTATTCAAGATTATACGAGTCATGTAGTTTAGTCCTTGAAATTTTAAAATCTCAATTTAGTTTCCAACTTTACAAAACAACATTTAATTTAGTCTTTTTTAAGTGTAAAGGACAGTGAAAAATATAGTATAAATCTCAGGGACTAATCTCTTTTTTTTTTCATATATGAAGTTGTAGAAGTTTATCTGAATAATGATCAATTGCTAAAGCTAACCAAGATTCTACAACCAGAATGGCTTTATTGAGTTGATTAAAATAATGTGTTATTGATTATTGATCTATCACTCAGACAAGTTTGGCCAATTTTTGTTATTTATTAAAAAAGAAAATCAGTTTGATGGCTAAGCATTTTTGTCTCCAAGCCTAAAGACCTAATCATACCTCTGTACATTTCCTTTTTAGCTCCACTATGTTTCATTATATCACATGGCTCCTCCCTTTAACTGCGGAATGGGAAATTGGGACCCGGGGTAGTTATTAATAATTCTAATGAGTGAACAAAACATTAATTTTTCTATGGATCAACTGCCTCATTATTATTACTAGTTTCCTTTCTCCCAAATGGCAGTCAAAATTAATTATGTAGTACCATGTACCAAGTACCAACTATCCCCCATTGCTAGTAATGACCTATTTAGCAATGGTGATAGTATATCTTGAAAGAATAAGATTCTTTGCTAATTACTATAAATTTTAAATTGCAAATTCACTGTTAAATCACCTTGTTATTTAATAATTGAAACATACTTCATAACTTGTGCTTGGAAGATACTTTTCATTTTTCAAACTCAATTTATGGAGTTGATGGCAGCTAAGTTATCAGGAAGACTTTCTTATAACTTGTAGGAGTCTTTTAATTTGTGCTTTGAAGACACTCTTCATTTTCAAACTGAATTTATGAAGTTGATGACATCTATATTATATTAGGAAGATTTTCTCATAGGAGTCACTGTCACGTAGTTGTAGTACTCAATTACTCTGTGTGTGTGTCGGTCTGTTTAAATTGGCTTCAAGAATGGTTCGACTTATCTGGTCTCAATGCTAATGTTATATCATCGAAAAGAATTTGTGCTACCATTTGAGTGTGAGGATGTTGTTTAATACGGCAACAAGGTATTTATTGCTAAAGCTGACATAGGAGTTTACATTCCCCACATTGGATTTTCACTTGCTTACATTTGTTTTTTCTGATTTCAGAAGTGGCTCCTCTGAAGTGCCTCAGAAAGTTTCTCCACGTGCTGTCCGCCAACTCAGGACTACTGCTCTAGACACTGATTGTGTGTCTTCTTCAAGTCAAGCTACTAAATTATCTAAAGAAAGGAGTCCCAAAGTCACGGACCGCAGATCACCTAGAAGCCCAGTTCCTGAGGTAACATTTTTTTGACAAATACTATATTTGTAGCAAATGTACTTAACTGGGAAGTGTTTGAACTTGGAACCGTAGTATCTTTTGGATAACCTTGACAATGAGAACCATATCTCTATCTAGACAAGCTTGTTTCCTTTAATATTTTAGTAGCTGGTGAAAAAAGCTATGCCAAATGTGTTTCTAAGTGTTGTGTGGCACTGTTTTCTGGTTTCCATTCAAAAGTACTTGTTGGGTACTGTTAGTATTAACTATTTATATGAAGCTTAATTGAAAATTTGTTTTAGGATGCATCTTTTCTTTCTACAAAGTGAAGTTTAGCCATTTAGCAGATGGATAATAAATGGACCTTTTTAAAGGATTCTGTTCTTATATAAGTCACATATGTACAATTCCATAGGCGCATACAGAACCAAAGATAAGTTGTTATATGAAAGACCAGTACTTTAGTCTACTCACAGTCTCAGTATTGCCTTGTTTTTAGAGCCTGTGATTTCTCAATTTCTCAATTTTGTTCTGCTTGGATTTTTGTGATCCGGGTTGGATGCACCAATGTGGTGTGTTGTTTATGAAATTTGTCAGTACTATTTTCGTAGTCATGAAATTTGTAGAGAATTTTTAACCATTGTAATTTTATGTGCCTTTAGAGGAAGCGCCCCAGCAAAATATCTGAATTGGAATCTCAAATTTCTAAACTCCAAGATGATTTGAAGGTGGTGAGGGACCAGCTTATTTTGTCCGAGTCTTGCAAGAAGCAAGCTCAGCAAGATGCTGAGGAGTCCAGGGACAAACTATCATCATTATCTGCAAAACTTGAGGAGTCACAAAAACAACTTCTGGACCTCTGTGCTGAAAGAGAAGCTCGTGTTACCGAGCTCCAGAAAATTGCAGAAGAACGTGATATGGCATGCCAATCTGAGCTGGAGGCATCCAAAAAGCAGCTCTCAGTTGACTCTGCTGCCTTGGCCTCTGCAGTGAATGAAATTCATATGCTCAAGGCCCAACTTGAATTGGTAGCTAGTAGTTGTATGCAAAGTCAACATGCAGAATCAACATATGTGGAGCTACTAAACCTGAAGCAAAACTTATCAGAAACTTTTTCTCTTGTGAACAACTTGAAAAACCAGTTAAAGGATTGCCAAGAATCTGAAGCTCAGGCCCAAGCATTGGTTGGCGAAACTACAGTGCAACTTGAGGCTGCAAAAAGAACTACTGAGCTCTTAAGGGCTGATGTTGCAAAAGCTGTTGATGGCTACAACTCTATTGTTTTAGAGTTAGACCAGTCTAAAGCACGAGTGAACTCATTAGAAGCACTTGTTAGCAAACTTGAGACTGACCTAAACAATAATAAATGCAACCATTCTGAAAATCTTGCAGATTATCATACATTTGAGCACCAACCTGAAACACTAAAAGAGGGAGAGGATCCTAGTCAGATGGAAGCAGAACTTATTTCTTTGAAGTCCGAAGTTAAACGCCTGAGATCTGCTATAGATACTGCAGAGACTAAGTACCAAGAAGAACAGATTCAGAACACAGTTCAGATCAGGAATGCCTATGAGTTGGTGGAGCAGATAAAATCTGAATCCGGCAAGAGGCAATGGGAGCTAGAAGCTGAATTGAAAAGAAAGAAAGCCGATATTGAAGAGTTGAAGGCCAACTTAATGGATAAGGAAACTGAGCTGCAAGGCATTGTGGAGGAGAATGAGAACTTGAATCTAAAGCTTGAAGAGAGCATGTCATCTCAAAATGAGCGTGAGCTTAGAAAGGAAATCAAAAGATTAGAAGAATGCGTGACCGAGTTGAAAGCTGATATGATGGACAAGGAGACGACACTACAAAGCATCTCTGAAGAGAATGAAATGCTCAAGCTGGAAATCAACAAGAGACTCTCAGATGGTGGCAATGTGAGGGAGGAAGTTGCGGCTGAAGTGGAGAGAGCCAAGGCCGGAGAACGTGAGGCTCTCGTGAAACTCGGCATTGTGATGGAGGAGGCAGATAAGAGCAACAAGAAGGCTGCAAGAGTGGCTGAGCAGCTAGAAGCAGCACAAGCAGCAAACTTAGAAATGGAAGCAGAACTGAGGAAACTGAAGGTACAGTCTGATCAATGGAGGAAGGCTGCAGAGGCAGCTGCTTCTATGCTTTCAGCAGGAAACAATGGGAGGCTCACTGAGAGAACTGTGTCTCTGGACAACAACTATAAGTGCTCACCCTATACTGAAGACATGGATGATGACTTCCAGAGAAAGAAAAATTCCAACATGCTGAAGAAAATTGGTGTCTTGTGGAAGAAGCCTAAAAAATAGTGACTTGTCGGGTCTGATTTATATGATGTTTTTCTAAATTGTAGTCCAAATAACAGTGTGTTCATGTGATGTTTATGTCTTTTGTAATTTTTGTCTAACACAACCCTGCTCCTCTTGCACTGCACTGTAAATCCTTGAGTTGTACTTGAAAATTTGGCATTTAGTTATTGAACGAATTAAGATCTTCACAAAGGGATTCTTCTTCCCTCCTTTGATGAGAAAATATTACATCCACCGTGTGGTTCTATCCAATATGGATTTGAAAAATATAAAAATTGATAAATATTTAATAAAGATAAAAATTATAATATTATATTTATTAAAACGTGTAATTTTTGACATGAAATATTAAACATAAAATATAGTTCATTTAATGATATGAATTATCTTAAACAATAGAGATAGAATAATTATCTTAATTGATTTAATTTAATAGCAAGATTAAAAATAAAATATTTGATATAAGTTGAATATATAAGAAAAAACAATTATAAAAAGAACCAAAATAAAAAATATCTCTTTTTTTATAGGTTCAAAATTATATTGAAGTCTATATAATTAAGAGTTAAAAAAAAATGTTTTCCTTTGCTATGAGAGTCTACTGCATTTTGTATTTGGTGTGAACATAAAATATTAAGTGTAGGTTGAACCTGGTTTTAACATTTTTTCTTGTTTTTATATCGTTATTTCAATAGATAAAAGAAAAATCGTCTCTAAGATTCATTTCAAAATTACTAAGAGTAGTTTTCATATTGAGCTAGGGCTTTTAGTTCTCTTGTCAATGTAAAAAAAAAAAACTTAGGTCCCATTTGGATTTTTTAAAAAGTTTATATTAAAATAGTAAAAAAAGAAAATGAAAATAAGAAATAGAAAAAAATTATTTTTAGTATTTTTTGTATAAAATTTTAAACACTGAAAACAGAATGATAGTTTTATAATTAAAATTAAAAAATGTTTTCACAGTTGAAACAGAATCTTAATTTATTCAAATGGAGTATTAATTTCGAAAGGCGAGGGTATCAATCAACTTTATTTGAGAAGCGTTATAGTTTTTGTCGACATATGTAAAGATGTGTTAATATACAGGGTAATGAACATAAAAAATAGAAAGTTCCTCACATTTTAATATAATGTGTATTTATTTGAACGTTTTATATCCTAGAACTTGTGTTCCTTTTATAAATATCTATTCTAATAATCAACTATTACTACAATTAGGGAATTTGATAGTTTATAAATTCAGATATGTCATATGCGGAGAGTCAAAGCGGGCTGAGTTCAACAGACTGGTTCGCCAACTCGTCTAAAATGAGGTGGGGTGAGTTTACCAACTTTATTCTACAGTAAGTTCAATACTGGGTATGTGTGATCATAATAAGGGAGGTTTTGTGTGGGATCCTTCAAAAGTTGGTGCCATACTAGTTTATTTGTGGTAAGGTACACTTGATATGCTTATATTGCGACTGATGTGTGGTCTTGGAATTTGAGCCAATACCAAGTTTAAATCACTTTTAATATACAAAAATGATATATATATATATATATATATATATATATATATATATGTATGTATATTACCTCCATCTTTAAATATAAGACTCTTTTTTAAAAAATTTGTCCTTTAATATAAGACCCTTTTTTAAATTTTAATGTCATTAATTATTTTTGACCTAAATACTCTTTATTAATGTATAGCTTTTATTGGAATCAATGTAATAGCAAATGACATACCTCCAATGATAATTGAATAGTAAGTGGAGAGAGACTAATGGATAGAAAATATGTAGAGAAAATGTAATGACATGTGATAATCACTTTAAGGGCAATTTTAAAAAATTACTATAGATTTTAAATAAATTTAATGATTTTAACTAAATTAACTATTTTTCTTAATATGTGTAAATTAAGTAAAATGATCTTATATTTAGGGACAAGAATAGTATATATTGTTAACCTCTTAAAAACATATTAATTTATCTAAGATAGATGAATTATAAAACTTAATTCAACCTACCCTTAATGATGGTAGGCTTAAGGGCCACTTGTAGATTTCAGTAGTAGTGAAAAATATGTAAAAGAAATTAGAATAATTAATTGAAAAGAGTGTTCATATTAGGGGGCTTTACCGTTGATAGCGAGGAAATTGATAGATATGTGCCATGTGCATGTCAGATAAACAAAGAGATAGTGCTTGCTAGTTCAAGACTTTGACTGCCAGTACTTCTCATTTAAGTAGGCCCATTAATTTCAAACATCACATACAATATCCTACCATATAAAATTAAGTCAAATATAAAAATGGAATGGATAATGTAATTAAAAAATGATAGTCCAAAAATATTATATGTTGTTTCTAAATATTTATTAGAGAAATAATAGTTCTCTTAAAATATTATCCATTCCTGCTTTAGTTACTTTAACCCTGTAATAATTATTTGTCGCCTAACACATAAAACTAGCTAGTTCCTTAAATGCTAACTATTCACCAATTTATTTCTTCAAATTAAGTTAGTCTTAATATCAATAAGTATAAATCGTTTTAATCTTTATTTCTTATATTTTCAGATATTCTTGTCTTATAATTTTGCAAATTAAAGTTAGCATCATTTTAAAATTTTTAAGCATTAAATTGAATTCCGCATCTAGTTTCAAGGACATATGAAGCTATGGTTTCGTAGTTAAGTAAGTAGGGTCCAGTTGATTAAAAAATGAACATATAATTATAAAATCACGAATTTAAATTTTACTAATATAAAAATTTTATTAATAAGTAATATATAAATACCTTTATAAACATTTATTAAAACTTAAAATATTTCTTGACGTACTTAAGTCATTAACCAACTCTTCTACACTTTTTTCAAATGGTACACAAATTCTGGGACTAATTTAGTATACTAATCTTGTTTGTCATAATAATATAATTAAATATGAAGCCTGGGCCCATATGAACTAGGAAGAAAATGACTTGCTTCAATGCTATACAGCTGCACCGTTTTTCATATTTTCATACCCAAAGAACGAATTCTCAAGTGTGACAGCCAAACAAATCAGATTCTGTATCTGACTCCATTGAATTTTTTATGCCCCAGAATCCATGTCCCTCTTAAAAAATTCAAACAATGATGCAGCAAACGTAGCCTCATTTGTCATTGATTAGTGAGGCACATTCAAATAATTTTCAAACTTGTTACTGACGGTTTTCTCACGCCCAAATCCTATGATGGATTTGGTCTGCCAAGAGCCAAAGAGGGACAAAAAATCCTTCCCGAAGTTGGTGCTCATGCTTCACTGAAATTTCTAATTCTGAAAATTCCCATAAGCTGATTCACCCCCACTAGTATCATATATATATATAATGTCACATTGGTAACTATTTTATTCCACTATCATATATAATATGTCACATTGGTAACTATTTTATTCCACTATCATATATATAATGTCACATTGGTAACTATTTTTATTTCCATTTAATATTGTATTTTTCAGTGAATATGGTCAGTAGTAGTCAGTACAAAACATGTTCTAAGAATCTACCTGAGGAGAATAAGATCCAATTGTGGAAGAAGAATATCTTGAAACCATCACAAATATTAAAAACTCAAAGCTATTGAAAATTTAATTCCAGTACTGTTCAGAGAGGGCAGGTTCATGCTGCAATGCATTAAACCATGAAACATCATTCTCATTCTCTCTCTCTCTCTCTCATCAGTCAAAACAATGAAAATGAATCAATCATGCTCTATATCATCTATCTACCTCTCTCCAACTTCATTGACTTGGTTAGCAAACAAGCTCTGGAATTCATTAGTCTATTCACCAATTAAAACATAGTAGCAGTACAAAAAAATTGACAATTTAAGAGGGCAAAAAAAGGAAGAGAAAACTAAAAAACAAACAAGAGAGAAAGAAAAAAAAAAAAGAGATGATTCAAGGGAATCAAGTAATGAACTGAAACTCCCTGTTAATTAACCAAGCACTCAAGAGGATTAATGGAAAGTCCTAAGACTAATTAATATCTATAACTTTGGTTGTTTTTTTTTTTTTTGCAAACATGAGAGGAAATTAATTATCATTGATCTCATGAGTGCCTTTGTGTTGTCTACATTAGGGGACTATTGAGAAGACCATGCCAAGAAGATGATGTGATACCATTCCAACTAGCTCTTGCTGAGTCAAGTTCACCCATGTTAGTGTCTCCATTGTGTTGCCAAGGGAAACCCCACAATACCTTACTCTCATTTTGTTCCCTAATTCCATTGCAAACCTCTTGTTTCATGGTGGTGACTGTCACAGCCTGAGTGGTTGCAAGGCTCATTTCTTGATGATCATAAGGCATCATCATCATCATCTCTCCACTGACCCCAACAACCCCACCACAAGCATTGCCATTGTCCACCTCCCCCATGTCCCCATTATTCCCATATCCATAGTACAGATTCTGCACAGTACCACTGTTTTGTGTTCCAAGGAACCCATTTCTAAGAGCATCCAAGAATCCTGCAGGGTTTGTGGATGATGAGTGGTTCATGCCTAGGACATGATCATGACATGGGTTGCTTGTATGGTTTCCCATGAGTGAAAGATCATGCTCATCATAACCCAATTGGCCACATGATTGCTTCTGGAGCCTTGCTAATGCAAGAGTGAGGTCACTGGAGTCATAGGACAATTGAGGGAAGCCAGAGAGTGGGTTGTGATTGGGTGTGAATGGTTGATCCTGAGCCCTTTTTGAAGATGATGAGGACGAGGAGGACCTCTTGTTCTTCCTGCACCCTCCACCCACAGGAACATTCCTCAGTGTGCCTCCTTTGGTCCAATATCTCCTGCAGGACTTGCAGAAGTACCTTGGCTGAGAAAGGCTGTAATTGTTGTAGTAACAAAATTTGGTGTTTGTTGAGTCACATCTGGGACACTTCAGAGCTTGCTCTGGCTGTGGCCTTGCCTTCCTCTCCTGTTGTTGTGCTTTTGAACATGCTAACATGTTCTCCAATGATTGGTTAGACATTTGCTGCAACATCACAAAAACATCCAAATTAGCAACAGCCAACCCAACCCAATCAAACCTCAGCCAAATTTTAGTGAGGTATGCTTACTCTTACATTGATTCATATACACAAACAAAAATTAAAACACATAATTAAATTCCAACTTTCTTTTTGTACAACTGATGTTTCACATGAATATATATAAAATGTTCGACCGGAATTTAAATTCTACTCTCTACACTTGTTCCATATCTCTTTTATGGCTATTTCAATTAATAAAAGAAAAATCTAATTTTTGTACTTTATTGATGACACTAAAGGGGATCACAAAGATGAAGAACCTAAAGTTTTTAAATTTACCCTGACTTTCTTTCTAGCTTGAGAGACATCAATTAATTGATACTTTACCCTATACATGAGCATAGTTTATTCATAGAGAAAACTATATGGTATACAATAACGAAGGAGTGACAGAACTTCCCTGTATAAATGTTAAAAACATAAAGATCTTTAATTTCCTTGCTCACTCTTCAAATTTTTTGTACCCAAAACCAAGTAATAAAAAAAACCATGAAAGACAAAAAAAAAGTACAAAATTAGAGAAGAAACACACGTTGACAGAACGGGAATAAGCATGCATGAATAATATGATGGTGTATATATATTGATATGCAAAATTTCACCTGGTGTTGTCCACTAGAAGGATCCATCCATACAAAGAAAAACTTGCACTCCTAAATTAACTGGGGGGTGAGTTCAAAACTTGAAAGGTAAGAGCTTAATGATGTGTATATATGTAGGTGGGTCTATGAGAGTGAGTGTGTGTTGGTTATGATAGTACTTGAGAAAGGGAAAGAGAACAAAGAGAGAGATCCAAAGAGGAGAGTTTAGAGAGTCATGCAAAGTGAGGTAATAGAAAGCAAAGTGAAGGGGTGGTTATATATAAAGCAAGCAATCCCAAGAGAGAGAGGGTAATGATGGTTTTGCGTACGAGATGATGGATGAGATTGGCTTGCACGCAGAGAAAGCATTAAGAAAGAAAATTCGAGTGTCTTCACTCTTCACTTCACTAAAATTCTGTTTCTGCAACGGTTTCATACGAACCAGAAAACACTACAACCAAAACAAAACACACCCTAGTGGGTCCCCTTCTCGCGTGGATGCAACTATTACTGGACCCCACCTCACCAAGGGTCCCCACATATCCACCACTCTCAATAACCATACCAGATTCCAATTCACTACCTACTTCCGGACTTATTTGGTAACGCAACTATGAAAACATGGTTTCATCAACAACATTATTATTTACTGATTCTTTAGTTTTTAACTGGGATTCTTCCATACTAAAATTTCTTCACATCTCGTATAACATATAACATTAATTATTAAATTCAATTTTTGATATATTATTTAAAACATTTTTAAACTATATTTGATCAAAATTACAGTTGCCTAACTTAAAAACGAATTCAAACTTCAATTATTATCTCTCTAAGATCGTCTCCTTAAAAACCAATCCTCGGAAGACTGAACCTCGTCCCCATGTGGTCTTTTTCCTTTTAGGTTTTTTAAAATAATGGTACTAGAATTTTTGTTTAAAAAATTAATTAAATTGATTGAGGAGGAAGAAATGGGAATAGGGAAAGAAAAAGAAGGAAGTGGTGAGGTGATGGTGTGTGTATGATGAAGTGGGACCCAGAAGGAGGGAATGAGATATTATAGATGGAAGGGAAGGATTGTGGTCGTTTGTTGAATGTCCGGGTGATGTGGACTTGTAATGATGTTTGGGACAGGCAAGGGGACACTAATGACAGTGACACAGGATCTCTCCATTTTAATCTCACTTTCATAACCCCTCCTTAAAATATTCAATTATTCACCCAATTTTACAAATATATGTTTTTTTTTCTAGCTCAGACTTAAAATAATAAATTTTGAAAATTTATTTTATTTTTTAAAATGTCACTTGGAATATAAAAGGATTACGAAATCCTATATCTCAACTTCGGCCTACCAATTCAATAAATCTTTGTTGCAGAGTTTATAAATAGGAAAAAAATCATCTAATAATCAAATAAAATTTTAACTGTCTCAAACGACGTAAATATTAACGTTAACTTTTAAATTTTTCCTTTTTTTAATATCTGTTTCCTAACTATGAATCAAATGGAGACTACATGTTACATAGGAGTAGAAGGGAGACATGTGTATTGTATGCATGCACTCACATATATACAGAGAGTAGTGTCACCACTCACTCCATATATACATTCATCTGTCAATTTTGCTTTATTTGTTTTGGCCCTTCAATTTGGGTGCCTGTGGCCCCTCTTCCTGATCATAATCAATAACACTCTCAACACTCTTACTGACTTGTCTTACTCAACTCTCACTTTGGATGCAACTCCTACCCTTCTCACTCCACACACGTACTATTTTCCATTATCATCACTTCAATCCACAACCAATATCTTCTCCCAAAAATGACTGTGTCTACATGTATCATGCATAATTGGTTTGAATATGACAATTAGCATACCATAAATCAACCATGCATATCTTCAATTAACTATTCATAATTTTTCTTACCATAAAAACCCAGATATTTAAAATAAAATCTCAAGCTAAACTATTCAACCCTCTCAGTATTTGACTAATTCCAATGGGTTGCAACTAATTGGTTTAAGGAACATATATTTAATTTTTCTTGAATAAATCTTAAATTTGAGAATTATGTATAATGCTAAAAGAATTCGTCCCTCGGTAGTATAAATAAACGTTTGTGTTTTTAGAACTTAAATAATCTTTCATTATATATGATTTAGCCCTAAAGAATTAAAAGGAGAAAGAAATAATTTTTCATAACTTACTAATGCTATCATATTTTAACCCTGCTCGAATAGTTAAAATATTGATAAAATCAGACTTTTGCTCCTATTTTTTAAGATTAAATTCAATTTAGATTTTTCATTTCGAATAAAACTTATATCAAAAGTATCAAAATATTTTATACATTCTACTCAACCAATTGAAATAGTTTCAATGACGTCCAATATTTTCTTTGAGCTCTATATCTTTATTTTACCCAAACTCATATTTATTTATTGTTAATGACTCAAATTTACCCAATTTCATTCATCTATATTAAGTTGGCTCTTATAAAATTTTCCTCTTACCCTTTTTATAAGACATAATTTTAAAAAAATTTGTGATTTTCTTTTATAAAACATGGTTACAATTTCTGTATGAAGTATTTATTGATGTTTAATAAATTGTCTAAGGTGATGACCGTATAAACCAATCAATAAAAAAGGAGAAATATTAATATATTCATTATTACTAAATATATTAATTAAGTTTATATGTTTAAACTTAAAATGCTATATTATTTTTAAGAAATAATAAATTTAACCACTAAAATAATTCTATTAATTTTACCTTATAAAAAGCATCATAATGAGTATACAATAAGAAGAGATGACACTTGTATTTTCTTAATGGTTAGTAACTGATCCGATCTGGATACCGATCCCCAAAGATATGACGTCAGAGTGACCTCTTAGAGGGTGAACCGGTGTGACTGGAATACAGCACCATAACGGTTATCCGATGTCACTTTATCCGTTCTCACTCCATCGAATGCTTCATCCGCCCTCGACACGACGGATGCCCCATCCGTTCTCATATCTACGATATGAATAACCGTTTGCCTCGGGGTCATTATGAGATAAGAGTTCATTATAACTTATCAGCGAAGATACCCTGCATAGCGGAATGTGTCTATGTCAATTATCTCAGAGAGTAAGTACAATTGTCAGCGAAATATGCGGAAAGGTGATTATCCTCCATCCCTATCACAGGATCGTACTCTGATAATTGACCTACCTCCCTGACACACTCTTAGTACTGAGTCATATTGATTGACACACTCTACACGCTATCAGAACCAAGGGACCCACTTGCATCCAACGATTCATTTCCTACGTTCAACTATAAATAGCATGTTCCAATACACATGCAAGGTTACGTTGTTTTATCTCACACCTTTTCTATTGTATTGCTTGAGTATTCATTGAGTTTCCTATACTCTTCTAACTCGAGCGTCGGAGAATCTTCACAGGTGGCACCATCTTTCGCCCCCTTCAACGCGAAACGCTGGTGTGAAGAATCTCCAGGACAACAAGACCGGTTTCTCCCACTGAAAGGCCGGATTACAATACCGGATACCCACTGTACCGGTGTACAAACCCCAAAACACCTATACTTTTATGGCTGGTCCTACACCGGATCCCAGACCCCGGTTCAGACCAGTTCAGTAACCATATTAATAGAGATGAATATATGTAAGGGTAATTTGAAATCATCTCGAGGAACCAAGTTGGATAAAAAATAATAATAAACCAATCTTAAAAGTGAGGGAGCAAAACTCTAAGGCTGTTTTTAGTTACAGAAAATTATTCTAGTTTTTTGGGAAAAGTTTTCCACTTGTTTTTCAAAATTTTCATTTCCTAAAATAGCTAGAAAAATTTTGAAAACTCGTTTAGATAATGTAACAGTTTTTCAATTTAGAAAACTAGAAAACTAAAAAAGTTGTTCAAGTGCACTTAGTTTTTCAAATTTTTTTCAAACATTCTTTAATTCAAATTAATTGAGATATGTCTTATATATATATATATATATATATTATTTATGATAATATTGTATAGTAAATGCATCACATAAAAATTGTAATAAAAATTTAAAGTAATATTAAAATGAGAACAAATGAGTTTATGTTTAAATATATTTCAAAATAGTAACGGTAGAACTTTTCAAATTAATAGCAGTTTGTTTCATATTTTTATTTAATTACATTTTTATCTTGTAATTCAGTTACTGTCTTTTCTATTTTTTTACTTTTCTTAGAAAACCTTTTAAAAGAGTTTTCTAATTTTCTTAAAAAATAGAAAATTAATTTTCTATTTTTCTATAAAAAAATTAAATAATTTGTAAATAAACAGTTTTTCTATTTTTTAAAATTTTTCTAAGAATAATTTTCTATTTTTCTAAAAAACTTATGAACTAAACACAGCATATTTTTCCTAAAATATTTATGAATTTGGGTTCTTACACCACAAAATTCATTTAAGGGATATACAATTGATTTATTTAGTTCTACTCATAACTCAGGTAAAATACATGCATAGTATGTTAATATAGCTCAATACTAAACAAATAGAAATGATAAATATTTATAGACGTTGTTAACTTATCCTTTGAAATTTAGCAGGATTGGCCATCTCTTTTCCAATTGTATCTGATGATAAAATTAAATTTAGCAAAAGAACAGAGTCGAAGATTCATCTGAACCGCCAAATATATCGGAAATGATTGTATGATAGTTACCATTATTTGGCAATGCAGAACCGAATGATTAATTTCGTCTTCTTGTTTTCTTTAATCAATCTGCAGAGTAATCAGAGATATATTTCCTCACACATGGAGTTTTGTCGCTTAGCTGGTGAGAAAGAAAAAAAAAAGTACCATTCTCCTTTTTTCCACAACCGATCTGGATATATCTTTGGGCTCGTTTTCTTTACACACACAAAAAATAAAATAATTAGGCAAAAGTTAACAACCATCATTACGTTTTATTAATTTTTTAATTAATCCCAATTTTGAACGATTCATGTGGCACACTATTTCTTTTTCTCTATAGTCTTAATTAATTAAAATTGAACAAGCAAAACCACCCCAACTGATTGCTAACCTAACAAATCATATCCATTATGTCCAAAATCCCGGAAAATAGTTCAAAAAAAAAAGAAGAAGAAGCAACAATTGTTGCATGTGACCAAAAATTCAACTAAACTACATATCATAGGGCATTTAAGTATATATTCCCCCTAGCCAAAGAAAAAGTAAAACAATGGGCTACATATATATATATATATATATATATATATATATATATATATATATATATATATATATGTAATGCTAGTACCTTCTATACTATATGATTTGTTCCTAAAATGGGTGTTGTGTCTTCATTGCCATTCATTCCTATTAGATTCTTTAGAGTGGCTGGCGGGAAATAGTATAATACTAACTTTAAATAATTTATATATAGTGTCATTATCTTTTGGAGTACTTGTGGAAAATAATTAGCAAACAATGATTGATCCCACTTTGAAATCCTTTGGATCCCATGCTTTGAGTGCACCCTATGTAACCTTAAGTCCCTAGACTAGCTAGTATTATTCAAAGGAACCATATATTGGATGGAAAAGGATATGGTGATTGAAATGAACATGTATGAGAATGCATGGATAATAATATTTATTAATAATGCTTTTAAAATTAGATTGATTATTAATTTGATTATGATGATGATTAATAATTTAAACATATTTAACCTTAGAGTCTTTAAGTGATAGATAGACTACTAAAAGGTAAATGTATTTGTTAGTATAAGTAGTATTAATTAATTCCTTTTATTTATCTTCAATTGTATAATCTTATACCTATACAATCTTTGAATCTCTTTCATTCTAATGTATTCAGTTCATTCATATGTCATTTATATTAAAAGCCTAATGTCAGTTGTTTCTTGTTTGTGCCTCTATACCGACCATCCTTAATCAAATATTCAATTTTTATTAATTCATATTTATAATCAATTTGATGACTGATTCTCCTTGATCAAATCATAAATTATGGATTGGACCGGTGGAATGAATCCAACTTTTACACTATATTTGTGAGTAAATGGGTATCAAAGATTGGAGGGTGCAAAAATATGTGGTGGGCCAAGGATTGTAGGTGGGGCAATGAGGCATGAACATCATAGGGATCAGTCATGTTTGTTGACTGGTCAAAATTATTATCGGTCAAAGGAAACACTGAGGGGGTGAGGGCAAAGAAAAAAAAAAGTAAAAGTAAGTGGTGGGAAACTGTGCCCAACACCCCTAGGCACAAAACATATACGGTAATGTTGTTTGTATTAGCATTTCTGTGAAGAAAAGAATCTGGTGTTCCCACTTCTTTCTTCCCGAGCAGAATCTTTGTCTCTATGGTTGAGGTTGATATGTCATCCCATTTTGTGTGCTCCTTAAGGACTTTAATAATCATAAATCATCCAAATAATAATCAATTAACTACTAGCTAGGATGTGATGGGTTTATTTTAGATGTGAAAGAATGAAAACTGTGGATCGTTCAGCTAAAGGTGTTTGGGATATAGCTAGCAAAATTTCATTGGATTAGCCAATTATAATAAATAAATAAAAAGCAATAATGTTAATCACAAATCACAAAGCATTCTTATTTTGGAACTACTTGGAGAGAATAATAATCATCATCATCATCACGATATATTAGTTGTTGGTGTGAAAAGCCGTTAATTTACATCGCTATCAATTTTTACGCATCCCTTGTTGCCAATAATAATCATGGGTCATGATAAAACTACTCTATTTGGTGGTTGTGTTTTCTTCATTGATGTTGGGGAAAATTAAAAACACTAGTGTAACATTTGTTGGTGTTTGAAATGTTCTATCGTATAAGTTTAGTATCATAGATACACACACCTAGGGATCAATTCAACAATTAATCTTTAAGGTCATTCTCAGAGAGAAAAATTGAATCTTACAAAATCTTAAAAAATTTCTTTAGAAGAATTAGGTTTGTATTGTTTTAAAAATGTGTTATTTGAATATAATAGGAGGTTTCAGAATCATTTATATAATGTGTAAAAAAGAAAGAAATGGAAGCCTTCATTCCCTTGAAGATAACTTTACTTTAAAGATTAAGAGGAATTAGATTTCACTTGATTTTCGCCTGAAAGGGGAGAAAAGAAGTGGTATAACCTCTTCCCAATCCGGACGAACAAGTCTATTTTGCAATTTTTTGAGAGAGGGAAGACTATTTGAAAATTTCTTTAATGCATCGTGGCACTCCAATTTTAGAAACAGCATGCATGTTGGAGATCACACATATGATTTTTATGTTTGCACAAAATGGCAAAGAAATATTCTACAAATCCTACAACATTTATAAACTGCGTTTTACATTCAAAAAATAATCTAGTTGCTAAATAAGCATATGGAAATGTTTTTTTCTCACATTTAACCGTTCTCGATGTTGAAATTGCAATTTGGAAATTATTTTTGGACATATAGTTAAAATTACACCGTGTAATTAAATCATAATTTTAATTAGAATAAACTTTAACTTTTGTTTCTTCTCATAGTGTATACATGTATGTGTGTGTTAGAATATATTTGAGTTGGTTTAATATAAATTGTGACTTTAGTTAAGGTGAACAAATTATTTAAAAGTTATATTGAATGAGATAGGGAGTCTCTATTATGCTTATCAAGATTGTGATTATTTATTTTTTTAGATGAGTTAGAGTATTTTTGTACTTTTTCTAATTTTTTTGAAAAAAATAATAATTCACCGATTTAATTATTATCCGATTTTTTAAAAATATTTTAAAATGAGAAACGCGGGACGAGGTAAAAGAGCGACGTAGGAAGAAAGAGAAGAAAAAAAAAACAAAATCATAAGAGTGATTAGAGATATGGTCGGTGTTGGGTGGACCCTACGATGATGTCAGGTGTTGAACACGTGGCATATGAAATGCGGCTTCTAAGACTGATATTGCACTTTACGGGTACGGTGGTTTAGTAATAAACGGTAAAAATAGAATTTTAAAGATGAAAAAATTAATAATTAATATTAGTTTTAGATATTATTTGAAATAATTAAATTTTTATTAAATCATGAATATTTTAATTTTACCCAGCAAGAGTAGAGTGCAATTGGAAAGTGTATTAGACATTAGAAATTAGAAATATAAACATTGCAGGGTCTTACACGATAGCACTGTGAGTGACTTAGTGGCCCTTTAGTGGGCCCTCACTAACTTCTCCTCCCTTCTCAAGCAAAGCATCACAAACTTATAATCCAATTCCAACAACCCAATAATATTCCATCACACTATTCTATTCTATCATCTTATCCAAACTAATAAACTTCCCCCTCACTGTATTTGGATACATACATATGCATGCAAAATAAAAGGAGAACATGTCACCAGTATATATATTGTTATTCATTATTTCCTTAGTTTGTTGCTTTAAACTTGCCATCTTCTGGTAGGGATATTTGTAGTGTGGGTTCAGTTTTAATGTAAAAAATGAGCTGAAGTCTAATAAAAAAAATTAGTGTGATTTAGTTTGCTTTAATAAAAACCAAGCCATATATCATTATGGTTTGCATTAATTTAGTTAATACAATTTTAAAATTTTAGTCATTAACATGACCTAGTTATATTCTATATAACAAATTATTAAGTAATTAATTAGAATAACTAAATTAATTCACCTACCAATAACAATATCCAAAATAATATTAAATTTTTTAATTGTTAATTATATATAAAATTCACCCACCTTATGTAACTAAATTGTAAATTATAATTCAAGCAAATATCAAAATGAATTCATCTGGAACCAATAAATTAACAAACAAATTTTAACTCAACCATCAATAATAAAAATAGAGTTGTGAAAACGTATTACTCAACCTGGCAAATTAGGTTTTTTTTGAGCTGAGTGAAAAATGTTCACTTTGAATTCGGAGTTAAGGTTTAGCACTTGGCTCGCATCAGCCAAGTGGCTTAGCGGACTTCGCTTTAGTGGGTTTTTTTAGGCTTTTAAAGCTACTTTAATAGGTCAACATTATTTTTTGGTAAAAAATTTTAAAAAACATATTATTAAAGATATACTAAAATTTTTTTATATTCTCAATCAACTATTATATATAATTCAAGTAAAAAAATGTAGAATTTTTTTTCCATATTAATAAAATAAAAACAAAAACCATCTTTCAATTGGCCCTAGAACTTATCTTCACACCCTATCAGCACGATTAAAAAGAGATTAGTAACAAAGTTGTATATAGGCGTGGTGCGGTTGATTTAGTTTGGTTTTTCTCATGGTAACCCAGACTATATCAGAACATGCAGTTGTGATGATGCGGTTAGCAATTTAGATTAATTCAATTTTATGATTAATGGTGAATTGATTTGGTCTTTTTACTGTCATTTTATAAAAAAATGATTAAATTAAATATCATTTTGTCATTTCAATAACCAAATTAACATTTTAAAAATTTTAAGAACTAAAATGCATGATTCATGTATAAAATCTCATACTAACATGAGTTCATGAGAATTAATTTCCTCATTTTTTTCTCATGCTTTCCCACTTGTTAATTTATAAAACAAACAAAAGGTTTCCTAAAAAGAAAGAAAAAAAGGTGCTCCTAATAACTCCTTATTATTTGCAAGAAAAAAAGTGAAAATTTGATTCTTACATATACAAATTAATTTACATACGTTGCTTATTTTTAAAATTGTTGTAATAAGTTAGTGGTTGAGAAGTATTTTAATTATATAAATGTATTTATTAATGAACGTATTCTATTCGCATACTAATAACATTTGCTATCACACGCACATACGAGCTGAATAAAGATAACAAATAATTTGAATGTGATTACATTGAAGATGGTTGGTAAAGACACGCGACGCACGAAGGAATGATGAAGTTATGAAGAGGTTTCAGTGGCAGTGTTTGGGTTGTTGGATCCCAATTCCTCAAGTGGGAACTGAAATGATGGATATTATCTAAGGGGGAATGTATGAATTTCGATGATGTAATCAAACAGAAACGGTGTTACGTTATAGAAAAGGTGGGTCTTTGCGGATTTCATCCAATCGATTTTGGAAAACACATGGCAAACGGAGGTTTGCCAACTATGTTAGATACAGACTCCGGTTGGTCAAACTCCAAACTAACCCTAAAAATACATCTTACGATCAAACAGAGTTTTGACTGTCTCGAACGGCATGAATGATCAATATCAACTCTTAAATTTCTCTATTTCTCCAACTCCGTTTTCCCAACTAACAATCAAACGGACACTTGCTGGAGAAATTTTATCTTACGATTAAACGGAGTTTTGATTGTCTCGAACAGCGTGAAAGGATAATATCAACATTTAAATTTTTTTATTTCTCCAACTGTGAACTAAACATCTTCGTATTAGATTAGATTGAATTGATTGAAATAATTTTTTAAATTTAATTTGATTTAATACAGTTTAGATTAAATTTGATAGTTTGATTTTTCATATTTTCATATTTTATTTAATTAAAAGATAATAAATAGATTTTATTTTATTAGTAAATATTAGTATTAATGTAAAATACACAACGTAAATAATAAATAAAGATATATAAAATTAAGTTTAAATTGATGTTAAAAATAATAAGTTTATAAATACATATAAATAGTAAGACATATGTTTCATAGAAAATAATAAAATAATATAGCTTTAAAAATAACCTTAAAATTTAGTTGAGTAGTAAAATTTTATGAATATATATATGACCATAGAAAATTTAGTTTATAAATAAAATTATATGTCTAAATAAAAGTTCGGTTTAAATTAAAGCAGATTGATTTCAAAATATAGATCTAAAATTCAATTCCATCAAATTTAGTTGTTTTTTACAGTTTTTGATTAGTTTTATTACCAGTGAATTTAAATATTTATTTTTTTCAGATTTATTTCACGATTTATATTAAATTGAATTGAGGTATGAATATCTAGTAATCATATTCATCACGTTATGTGAATCCTACTAATTGTTAATTACTAACTTCCAAACTACTAAGCAACGTGATAAATGGTAAACGCACCATATACAAACTTGCTTATTGCAAGTTCAATGTCGTCCACCAAGTTTATTTGGTTTGTTCATATCCTGTTGTTAAATTAAACGTTCTTAAACATATCATTTAGTTTCATCCAAAAAAAACGAAACACGTCATTCAGTCAATTTAAGGCTCTGTTTGATATTTTTTATTAATTCATATACCGAGTACACCACCTTTCCTGGCTTTTGGGACTTTCTCTTTGACGCCTAATATGCCAATTATCTAAAATTTCAAAAATTTCCAAATCAAATTAATGTTTCAGCCTTCACCATCAAAACCCATTACATCAAAACAACTTCAAACGCATCCTTAGGATTTCTAAATCTTACCTTTTTCAATTCCATCACTTAACGACCCTGAAACAAAACCCCATTATTGTCGAATGTCATATTTAAGTTCCAAAAGTTTGATTTAACGTCTTTATAACCCAAATTCTTCAAAATTCATAGGACCCGAATTACCCCACTTCCTAGTGTGTTTTCAGTTTAAAGAGAGTATGGAACATAAAATTGAACATGCTAATGCATCTGTCTCGCTTTCCCGATCACAATGATACCCTCAATTTCAGGTTTCGACGAGAAATTAGACATCAATTGGGCATAGCACCTCATGGCCATGGGAGGATCTCGAGCCTCTGATTCTTTCTTTCATAAGTCATGCATGCTTGATGTAGAAGAAAGGAAATGTAACTTTGATTTTTAACCCCACGGCCAGTTTTGTCCTTTCGTCATTTCTCTTCTATTTTCTTTTATTTCCTTTAATATAATTTACCTTAAGTAATTCATCATTTTACCTTCATTACATGTAACTAATATTTTACCATCGTAATTTAATTTAAATCTAATTTCATAATTAGTCACCCAAAATTAATTATTTTAATTTTATCATCAATTAGAATTTTCCAATTAATTTAATTTAATTCTCAATAATACTCAAACATTGCTGTTATAGCTGCATAAATGGCATGGTTAAAGAATCTTTTATATGAGCTTCACATTTCTACAACAAGCAAACTCATAATATATTGTGAGGTTCCATCCCAAAACCAATTGGCAATAGTTGGAGTTGCCCAACAGGTATTTAAGCCCAAAGGGTAACTTTTGACTCACAACGAAAGGGCAACTCTTGGCCCATGAGAACCGGAAAGAATGCTCTAGCTCTGATACCATGTTAAAGGTTTCATCACAAAACCAATTGGCAATAGTTGGAGTTGCCCAACAGGTATTTAAGTCATGCGAAATATCATGAGGCAGGCGATGTGGGACTTCCAACAGTAAGAACAAACTCAAAGTTCGTTCTCATTTCACCTTGAGTTTAAGGGAGAGTATAAGAGATAACTAAAGAATTATAATTAATTTTAGTTAAATATGAGTTTGTTATTTAACAACTTATAATAGTTATTTTTTGTTACATTCATAAGCTCTTAGTTTAGTCTTTCTTTATGTATATAAAAAAGTTTTCTTATACCTCTTTGGTATGTATTCATTTTCCATTAATTCAATATACAATTCTGATTCTCCCTTTCTCTCATAATAATTGTTGATTTATTGTATATATCACTATGTTGTTAATTCTTCTATTTCATTTGTAAGTGTCGTCTACCTTCTTATTAATGAAACATTTTGACAAAAAGAAAAAAGAAAAACTTGATGGTTACGTGATTTTGTCATATAATAACCATATCAAACGTAATAAATGACGCGGATACGTGGAACTTAAATTATCACTGGTTGTGTTCATTTATTTGTGATTAACTTATATGATTTCACTTTCAAAATACATGAAATTCAAAGCACATTTCACAGGTTTATTAAACAGCACCTCGTGTATCATGTTAAAAAGACTGCGATGCTTTTTGTGTTTCATCTCTCAAAATTGTTCAATAAGGTGAAGAGGAAATTATTAATTTAAAATAACTCACAGTCAATGCTTCAATAATTTTATTTTAAGTTTTCAGGTGGGAAAAAAATAAACATTTGGAAAGGTTTCTCCTTTATCGAAGACCTCCAACTTTAGCTTTTGTGAAACTCGTTTGTGATAAAATTTTAGCATTGGTTTATTCATGCTGTTAATTAACATCAGTCATTAGAATTGTTTTCATATAACACGCTTTCACTAATAATATAGAAATCATTTAAAACATGAGAATCAAAACTAATAATTTTTTTAATAAATAATAACTAAAATCAAATAAATTAAAAGCGTATACGTTTTTTGGATATGTCTCTTCACGTTCAACTGTGAAGGGAAAATGTATTTATAATAATAAAAATTTAAAATTACATATATTAAATGATATAAATACATGAAAAAGAATAAGAAACTAACCCGGTAACAATTCTTTTTTACCTTAAAGTTTGTCTATTAAACATATGAACGTTTCATGTTTATCCACACAAGACTAATATTTATCGTTAAATCTTTGACCATAAAGCTTTTACCACAAAATATAAATGAAAATGGAGAGAAAACTATTGTTCTTTTGATTTTGTTCCATGCAACTTCTCCATTTACATGCTATAAGTTCCTCAATTTATAGCAAAATATTGTGACTCTTTACAACAAAAAAAATTATAATAATATTTCACTTAAAGAAAATAGTTTTGAAAAAATTAAACTTTTTAATTTAATTATCAAATAAAAATATTCCTATAACAAAAATTACAACACTTATTATGTGACCCCGTAAGTTTGATACTAAATCGATGGTAAATTAATTTACAATCAAAGTTGTTGTCTAACAACATAACAACCGGATAACATAAAGTAATATCTCTTTTACTTTTAAGAACCATTAGAAAATCTATGTAAAATTTCTCTTCATCTTTATAATTCTAAAATAACTCTAGAGTATAGTATCATTATCAAACTCCAACAAATTAGTTAAAAAACTATTTTCGTCATTCATTCAATTGCATTGATTAATGTCTTTGTTTTATAACATAGCTTGACCTCATAGCCAAGAGTTGGTGGATTCCATCTCAGCTTATTATTAATTCTACAAAGTTCAACTATATCCAATAACCATTAAACTAGCATCCTAATGCCTTAGGTATCAGATCGAAGTATAATAAATAACTTGAAAATCATTATGACAATCTCTACAACGTTCTTATTTTTAAAATTAAATTTCAATAATCAAATAAATTTTTCACAAATAATTTAAATTTCCAAAACAGAATTTGGATTAAATAATTACACTATCCTTTTTACATCAACCGACCGGCTCATTTAAGTACACAAATAATTATAAATACTCGGTATGCACAAGAGTCGGCCAAGGCTACTACAAATAACTATGTGCACTATGTACAATACATATAATACATAATGCTCTGAGCGGCTGAGTGACTTCACATATCATTGTTTTGTCCTATATCCACTGTAAAAATAACAACAAGTAGGGGTGAGCATAAACATATCAAATGATAGTTATTGAATTAGATTAGAGGTCCAATTCATAACTATATATAAAACATAACCGGATCACACAATCTCATCATAAATCATCATGTTATTCACAATAACATATATCAATGCATTCATATGCCCAATCAAATGGATCCACTATTAAGTCCTTTAATTTGTGTTGCAACACTGGCTCCCAGCCATAACTCAGCTATCAGCTGATCCGGCCGTTTTACTGGTACCAAACCGTTTGCACCCTCATGTGACACAATCACTCCCAGCGACAACGGTAGTGCCACGGGCTAAACCCCGAGCCCCGCTCAAGAGGTTTGCCTTGAGTCTCACCCAAGGTCTTTTTGTGGAATCCTCGAAACCACATATTATTTCATATTTGTTCAATACACATGCATCCCATGCATTCATACATCAAAAAAAAATTCATGAATAATATTCATATCATCATCATCAACCACATATCAATATCATATGAACGGAAATCACAATCATCACAAATATATCACATGTAAGATATATATATATATATATATATTCAGGATTTCATATTAAAGATAATAATATTATCCTGAATCTGTTTATAAACCATGCATTTAAAATGTAACGCTCCCCCTACCTGGAAATAAGCGTTCCAGCAACTTTTCAAGCTATATCCAAATCACTGCTCACGAATTCCGACTGGAATTTGCAGATCTGAACCAGTTCAAAGCTTTCTTACTTATGAAATCCAAGCTTTCACGTGAAAGAAAAGGAATGAAGATTGATTTCTTCTTCGTTTGATGGTTTCCGGTAAAGATTGGAAAGAAAAGATTATAGATGATTTTTTTTTTCACTTTCAAAAGTTTTAAACTAATCCAACAGTAGAAGTATTTATATATCGTTCATGCAGAAGAGACGTGAACGATAGAAAGATGTCTGCTACACGTATCTTTAAATGATGAGGAAGGAATAAGATATTTAATAAAAAAAGGACAGAACATCAGAGAGGGTCTCATACTTAGAAAATATCAGAAAATAGAATCTGCTAGAATGTGAAAGAACAGAGTGACGTGAAAAGCCTCAATAATTGAAATAATTATTAATTCTGACTCGGTTTCGGTATTCTGGCACATCTTTCCGAGAAGATTCATCACAGTCTCTGTCCGTTCAGAATTCCTTCATTCGGAGGTAATTCTCTCGGAAAGGTTTCATCCTATGAAACACTCAGCTTTCCTTTCTCGGAAATGTCCCACACAGAAATATCTCATTCAGACATCTCACTCAGATATATTTCTGTCCGAGTCAAGCCTTCACTTGTGTCACTCGGAAGTCTTCCATCTGAAAAGATCACTCGGAGTTTGAAGACAATCCTCTCTCAGAAATCTTTCCACTCGAAAGGATCACTCGGAGTCGAAAACAATCTCGAAGACGAACCCGAGTACAAATTCTCAGCTACTCTGAATATGGACCCGAGCACGAATTAAATGAATTCACCACTCGATATTTACTTCCCTCGGAACCATTCACTCGGAATATACTCATTCGAAGTTGAAGTCTTTCTCAGTCCAGAAGTACTCTCCCTGGAAAAGACTTACTCGGTATATCCCAATCGGTGCCACACCATACGGAAATTAGAAATTTCTCACTTGACGCTTTCCTACTTGGAACGTCTCACTCGGTGTCATCCCTCTCGGAAGTATCGTACTCAAAGACACTTCACTCGGAAAGTCACACAACTCGGAGATACTCCTCACTATTCAAAAATATCTTGGCCTGAGAAGTACTTATTCGAAATCAAAGCTTCTCCTCATTCGGAAGTACTTCTATCGGAGACGATTCATTCGGAAACGTTTCACTCGGATTTGCCTCACTCAAAAGTGTCTTATTCGGACACAGATTTTCTTAACTCAGAAATGATTCTCTTAATGATGTTTCACTCAAAAACATCTTAACTTCACTTGGAAGTAGTTTTTTCGGTCTTACTTCACTCGGAATCATATCCATTTTCACTCGGAATGTCTTATCTCAGACAGTATTCACTCGGAATTTTATTCGGAAATCTTCCATTAATCCTTAATAAATTATTTTTCTAAGAATCATAAATTTTGGGATGTTACAATCTCAAGTCAAAAGAAATTATTATACTACTTCCGGTTCTAAATATAAGTAAATTTTAGTTAAATTTTTTGTCTCATAATATAAACAAAATTATATTTTCTAATGTCACTAATGTGTGTCTACCAAATATCTCCTCTTTATATATATTTCTAAGACAACTAACGTTGTGTAATAAACAATATTAGGAGTATTTTAGGATATCAAATCAAATATTTAATAACATTAATGAAAATAACTACTTCCAACCATTATTTTTAATACATATAAAAATAGTTACTTTTACTTATATTTGAACCGGGGTAGTACTTTTTTATGAGAATTTCTCATTGACAATATAAAGGTATTATAAACTATAGGAATTCTTATTTTGAGTCACTTCAATAATCATATTCCTATATGCATCCTTTATATATGTAATTTAATGAATGAGATCTATTAATCTTTATTTAATCAAGACCATTTATTTAGATTAATGGTGTCATGTCTACAATAATCATACAATTTAAAACAATTTAAATTAAAATTATAAAAGACTTGTTTCTCATTACTATAATCTTCATTATAGTTTTAATTGAAAACACTACCATATTAATTGAAACAATAAATATAATAATAAAATTATAAATAATATTTTATTTATACAAATATGATAGATTAGATATTGGGTCTACGCTCATAGTTGTATGTGAGGTATTTTAATGTCGAAAAGAAAATTCGACCTTGGTATCTCTCACTTCCAACCCCCCATCCTTTAACCATTTCTACCAAGAAAAAAAAAAACACACTTTATTTGCATATGGCTTCTCTCGTAGCACTAAATTAGCTTACGCAAATAAGTTTAGGAGCATAAGGTTAAGGAAAGAAGCCAAAAAGGACAACTCTTCATAATTAAGTATTCGCTTTTGTTAAATGAGAATGTGTGAATTATCATGAATGTTGATATAATTAAGTTCGATCCTTAATTAAAAAAAAATCATTTTCCAATCCACATGATCCAACACAAATGAATAAGATGCACCAATAGTGTGGTTCTGTGTATAATATATATATATATATGTGTCGGTTCAATGTGTTGTCCAGCATTTAGGGTTGGGGTTCAAATATTGTGAGCTAAGGCATGCGTGTGTTGTCCCATATGGGGATAGTTTATGAGAGGATTTTGAAAATGTCTAGTGAAATGCCTACAATACATACACGCATCTTTATCAACTGGATTTCAAAATCTTTATTCCAAATTTTTCTGATTGCTCCACTTTGTTTCTTCTCTCATTTTGATTATATATGCTCTAATTAAAATCAACATTTGGACCTGCTTCTCTTTCATGGTTGTTTTTGGACACTGCACTCAAATCGTATTCAGATACTATAACTAATTTTAGGGTTAATACATTTCTGCTTCTTAGAAAAAAAATTATTTTTATTAAATACTTTTTTCATCTATTTTATATCGAATATTTTATTTTTAGTTTCTATTATAAACTTGAATTCGTTAATTATTAATAAGAGTAATTAAATTACATATTAGTTTGTTCATATAATTCTAACATGTCTAATTTACAGTTAATATATTAAAATATATTTTTTAACAATTAAAGTTATTTTCAAAATTGTCATAAAATAAAATTGTTGGGTTTTTAATGATTAAAAATTATACTTTAGCTATCAGAGTCACATGTTAACAACAACTAATGTGTAATTTAACTACTCATATCAACATTAATGAATTTAAATATATTCATTGAATATAGAAAAATAGAAAAAAGAATTATAGAGACCAAACTAAAATACCCTTATTTTATAATGACAAACACATATTTATGCATTAATTTTAATATTTCATGATTAAAGGCATATGTATTGACATTAAATAATTCATCGGATTTTTTTTTTTTACTGTCATAAGGAAAAAATTTGAGAGCAATAACAGGAACATGTATATATTTTCGTCATCTACTCACTTTCCAAATTGATTCAACCTTCGACAAGTTAAATATCAACGATAGTATAAATTAATACCATGTTTTAGCATATTAAAATACTAATATTTTCCGGAACAAAAAAAAAAACATACTAATATTTTTCACGTGTGTGTTTTAACTCTAGAATTTTACTTGGGAGTTAAGAGAATGAAAAGAAAAGAAAAGAAAAACATGACGAGAAAAGAAAACGGAGAAAATTACAGATAAAGATAGCGGTTTTCAATCTATAAATCAGGACGAATCTTAAGCTTGATAGAGTAATATTTACCATGGAAGCAATACAAACATTAGTTACATGTAATATAAAATTAAAATTGGAATTTACATGTAATAGTTCTTTTTGAAAAATTACATACAAAAGAGAATCAAATATGAAAGTAAATTTAGTTTTTTTTTAATTACATATATTTTTATTGGGAGATAATTCTGTTTGAGACACGCATCTCAAATATGAAAGTAAGCTTAATGATAATTTAAATATACGAAAGAAAAATGAAGCTATACAATAAAATTACATCATCACTTGCTTTATGATATGTTGATAATGTATTTTTTTAGATAATTCCTTCATTACTTGAATTTATTTATTTATTTCTTAAAAAATATGAATATTTTTTTTGTTTTTTATCAAAAAAATTATTTTCTTTTTTCTTTTGGTCTATTCACTACGTAAATTCTTACGGGTTACTGTAAGTGTAATGGGCCTTATTTCAAACATATTTGCCTTTATTGTCCAGTTATTGGCCATATTGGGCTTTGTTGCATTGACCAAAAGGAGAACCTTGAGCCAACCAAAAACAAAGAGAGAAAAGGTCACGAATCTCCAAAAAGAGAACCTTTAATATTTTTATTATTTATCAACACTTTAAAAATTAATCTCATCAGTTGAATCACGAAGACACTGATTCACTATCTATTTGTCCAGTCATGCTTGAATTGGAATCAAATTTGTCATAATAAATTATCTTCTTAGTATAATGTAATGTAGAATTGAATGATTTTTAGATGGTAACGACTAAAGTCAACAATTTTTTATTTTTTTTTTAAACATCGGACAAACATCCAGAAATTTATATTATTTACATCTTTAAATATAATACTTTTTTTTAAATTGTCTTGTAATATAATATCATTTTTAAATTTTTATGTTATTAATTATTTTTGACTAAAATACCCTTAATAATGAAATCAATATAACAATAAATAAGATATTATCAATTAGATTATTTATTTATCCTATAATAATTAATTTGGTAGCAAGTAGAGAGATTAAGTGAAGAAAGTTGAATGATGAGTCATAATTACTTTAAGAGCAAATTTAAAAAACTAAATAAATTTTAAATAAATTTAATGATTTTAACTAAATTAATCAATTTTCTTAATATGCGTGAAATAAGTAAAAATGTCTTATATTAAAAGAGAGAGTAAGTAATATAGAAGTATTAGGAGAAAAACTAATGAGGACATCAACTATATTAACCCTACACGAGGATTGGAGGATGGCTTGGATGCTTTTAAAGGTCCTTTGACTAGATCAAGACCAAGAGAGCCAAAGAGGCCCCGTCCAAAGCCTTGGTACTCTTCATTACACCATTACATAGGCCCAAGCCCAAAGAAGACTATGAGAAGACCTTCAATTATTTTTCATGTATTATTTTAGAAGTTAGGGATTTATAGTTTTATTTAGACACTTTTGTTTGGGCCTTGCATGACTATGTCATTTGGGCCACTTTTGGATCTTGTAAATGAGGTTATGGTATTGGGCCTTGGATAGGATAACTTTAGGTTGGGAATAATTAGGCCTCCATAAAGCCTGTGAAGGTGGCTTCTAGATAGAAAGGATATTAATAGGTAGTCTCCTTTGTAAAAGTCGACTTGGAAGTCATAATTGAAATTTTTAGTGCGAAGTGAGGTTTTCTCTCTCTTTAGAATCTTGAGAGCTTAGACTCTCTTATATTCTTATCCTTTGGACTTCTCCAAAGATGGTGAACTATTGGCTCTTCTCTTTGACACCTAGAGAGTGATGTCACACATCTCCTTCATTGCCCATCTACTCTCATTTCTATTCTCTCACCTTCCTATCCTTTAGATTTAGGAAAAAACTGAAACCTACAGCTTAGTTTGGGACCTTCTAGCATTAGGTCAAGGCATCATCGGTGAGCATTTTTAGAGCTTAGAGAGGGAAAGCTTGAAGATCTAAGAAGAAACTCAAGACTAGATCCTTCTATATCTAGAAAGACCTACATTAGAAAACAATCTCTCTACAATCATTATTCAAAAACATAATCGAAATTGAAGATAAAGGACAAGGATCAAATAAACAAAACAAAGCTAGACGATCTGTATACCAACTTTCTTCCCTGTTATCACCTAAAGAGACTTGTGATTTCTTGTAGCAACCTAAAACATGGATGGTAAGGAGCACATCCTTACATCATAAGAGATACCCGTACCCGGAGTTACATTCAATAATAACAACAATTCCCTCAACTCCAAACCCATTTTCAACCCATGCAAACTAGTACTTAACTCAACTTCTAACAAAGAATAGTCTCCCAAATTATAACAAAAACATTTGTTTGGAGGGATCCAATTAGCCTATATATTACCTACAAAGGAGCAATCTCTTGACACATGAGGAATGGACTCACTACTTTCCTGACATTATCCCTTTTATTAGTTAATAATTATCCATGCATAATCTTCCAGATGCATGAATTTTAGGTACCCTATTTCTAGGTTTGACTAGACAATATATAATGGTCAAGGGATGAGTTATCATCATAAAAGGCACATTAGGCTAATGCTATCAAAAAGCACCATCCCAGGAAAAAGACTAAATAGGCACATCAATGGGCAAGGAACATGCATGATCAAAATCTTGTTCCAGATAGCTTCAGACAGCTATGAAGGCAACATGGTAATTAATGTTCCAAGCACCATTCATCACAAATAAATAAATAGGAAGATTAGTTTGCCACATAGGTATTAGGGAGTTGGCAAACACTTTGAGATAAGCCAAGAAATGAAACAAACCAAGCCTTCTAAAACTTAGAGTTATTTTCAATCCCTACATTTCACTGAATGGACTTTGTCACCTTAGGCCAATGAGCCAGAATTCCTCTCTCTGTACATGAGCAATCACTAGAAGCACAAGATTCCCAACACTAAGTAGTTATTAAGTTTCCTAAAACATCCTTTCATACTCTCTCATCCTAAGATTCACAATTGAACTTCATCTAATCTATCTTTTGTTTCTATAGTCTCTCCTTAGTAAATATTACATCACATCTTTTCTATTTGATGTTTTATAATATATAAACTACTCGTGTATTGAGTTGGTTAATATTTTTAGAAACTCATTAATTAACACAAATATATCATTCGGACCTATAAATCACAATATAATCACCCCCAAAAAATTATACCTTTCCACAAGTTCTCTAATAAATTTATTACATAGAAAATTTTGGTACAGTTCCATAAAGAAACCTTACATATTTGAAAACTTTTTTAGTGGATATCTTAAAAATCTCAAAACCAATTTACTTTAAACTCAATTATATGTCATAAACCACTTTAGATCATTAATCATAATACTTGAAAATTAGTACAAAATAATTTAATAATATTTCCGAATACTTGTAAACACATGCTTTCTTATCTTTCAACAAATTTAAAATGAATTATTAGCATTAATATGAAAATTGTCATTTTATTTAATGATATATTGTTTCAAAATTTACAAGGTCATTTTAATAGAATAATTTCTCCTTTTTTGTCATAAAATGACTAGAAATTATTTTTAATTTAAATTTAAATTATTATTCTTGAAAAAAAAGCTAAAGAAATTATTACATTTACATATATAGTTTTTAAAAAATATATGAATAAACAATAAGCAATAAAATAAAAATATAAACGATTTCTTTTAAAAACAAAATTTGAAAGAGTAAAAGATAGTAAATTTTTACTAAGATTTTACCTTTCCATTGTGTTTGTTATATGCCTTTTCTATACATTTATATAAAATTATAAATCACCATTCAATCAAGTCGAAATAGCTCAACCATCATATATAGTTATCACAGCTCATTACAAGTATAAGATATTCAATCATTATAGTCTATAAAGTCTTAATACTCCAATTATTGCACAAGTTTACAATATCAGTTTATAATGATCTAATCACAATAAGGTAAATCATAAAAGATATATATATTTTAAAATTGATTTTTTATTATTTAAGGTAATAATAAAAATTACTTTAGAATATCATAGTTGTTTTTAAGTTTAAATGGAGGAAGGAACTCGTCCCATTATTTTTATGTATTTTTATGTTATATTTTTATCTTACTCCTTTTACCTCTTGTAACTTGATTCATTTTGTAAATCTTACGTACACTTTGTCTTCAAGTTTTAAAACATATTAATATAAATTCATTTTAGTATAAAACTCAAAATATAAAATTCTCAAAACTAATAACAAAATTATTTTAAATGAAACTTTTTTAATAAAAATTTCATCTTTCATTATTTGATTACAAGATATGAAAATAAGCATATCATAATTAATATACCTAAAACAAAAGTTAAGATATATATTCAGAAAAAAGTTTTCTTGTATTAGTGATTTTATTTTATCAAAAATATTATTTTATAAATAATGGCAGTAAATAGTAACAATAAACAATCAATAGTAAGTAGTGAATTAGCAACTAGTAATCAGTAAATAGTAAATAATAACAATAAATAATAATTCATAATAGTATCTTGTATCATTGCTATTTAAATCTAGTACAATAATAAATTTAAAGCGATGTAAAAATAAACTTAATGACCATAAAAAATATTAAAAAAATTTATATATTACTATTTTGATATATTTTAATATTTTAATTACTGTGTGAGAGTAAAAAATATAAGACATGATTACCATGCCACTTTAAAATTTTTGAACATATATGATGCAATGCACAAGATACGACGGTTACAATTATGAAGGGGTACAAATAGAAATTTATGGGGTGTCAAAAGCAATTTTCAAATTCTTTTTGTTTTGTTTTCTAAATTCATAGAAATTTTTCAAAAAAAAATCTTAAATAATATAACAATAAAAAGTTCTATAGAATCATAATCAAATTCCATCAAAATTCAAATTTAAAAATTTGAGTAGAACATATGATAAAAACAAGGAAAAAAAATAATGTTACAAGTAACCTCTAAAAGAGATCTTGAAATGAAATATCAACCCATCTTGTCATGGCTTTCGCTATATGCGTCTTAAGCACCAATTAACCTTTTTTAATGGGAGAACACCTTAAAGAATGAATCAATTTTTAAAGGATGCTGATATCATCAAGGAGCACTGAGAAGGCACAATCAGATTTGGCATGATAAGACACAATTTGTTAGCAAAAACTTTGGAGAAAATCTTGTTACTTATGGTTGAAAGTGCGACGGAAAAGTCAGGTTCAACATTTTCAAAATTAAGAAAGATAACATCAATGAAACGCTCATGATCCCATGATTCCATTGGTAACTACATGAAACTTTACCATCAGCTCACGAATCAAGTGATCATCATAAACCCAACTTTGATTACCGTCGTGTTCCGGCACCCAGCTTAAGCTAATTCACCTTAACAAGCCAACCCCAATGCATCTCTTCTTGCACCATAATTGTTTCATAAGAATCCCAAAGTTCTCTTCTTGTCATGCATAGCCCAATCACCACCATAATCAAACCGAGGCTCTTTTCACATGATAAATGGAAGCAATCTATCTAGTTTTTCCAACGTATCGCCACATTTCCAAATATACGAAGTCACATAGCTTACAAGACGAGAGACAATACCCAAAAGCTTCCATGGTCCCTCAAAAGGACATGTTAGTCATCTTCACTTGTAAATTGGATAATGAAGTAACCATCCTCTATATTTGCATGTGCCCAAAGAGATCTTAATCTTGTTGATAAGAAGTTCATGTTCCAATTTCCCCTTAAAGCTTAATGACCACTGTTGATTTCCATGGTTGACACCATTCCTCATGTTCCACTAACTCCACCAAGATATTAGGATTTGGATTAAACTCTCGTAGGACCTGGCCTTTCCTTGTATCATTAGGGTCCACAAAATTCAAATCCTCCGAGACTAATTGAATTATATCCTCAGGGTTCAATTAGCATCCTTATATGATGCGGCCTTAGAAGCAGATTCACTTCCTTTACATTCCATAGTCACCCTAATGCCATCCCTCGGTCTCTTAGGGCTTTTCTCCCTACATATTTCCTCCTCATCATAAATACCCGCAACACTCATTGAAAACAAACTGAAGTAAAACGTAAACAATGACCAAGACCCTAACCACACAAAGCCTACACACAACTCAGTACTAAGAGGCTGTATGCAAAACTCTACATGCAATTCAAAACCTAAATTAGTTCAACTCATCAAGAATAAGTACAAACATTGAACATGTCTTTTAAAATGCTACGAAGTCGGTGAAAGACCTGAGCGTAGTTTTGACCTAAATTTGGTCATTGTCATTGAGTCCTTTAAAGTTAGATTTAGTTGTTGGTTAATATGTTAAGTTTTCTTCTAAATACACCATGTTGAAACTCACCAAGTATTTCAATTTGACAAAAAGTTGTTAAAATTTTGCAAGTGCGCACATATATATCAATAATAAGAAAGTATCATGGATTTGACCAAACTTGGTAATGTTGGAAGAGCATCATCCAATACTTCATTAGATAAAGTCAGAATGAATGAAAGAAGTCAAGAGGAACTAGACCAACCTAAATATAATATAAGTAAAACTTTTATCTTAGACCCAAGAAAAACAAAGACCTACTTTTTTATTAATATAATTATTATGAAAAATTATTAATTAAAAGTAAATAAAAATTAAGAGAAATAACACAAGTAAAAAACAATACCTCAATTGATATTGTAAATTATGTAATTGGTTATTTTCTAAATACATATATAACATAAAATAATATTAACAATTTCGGTACATAACAATTGAAATCAGTTCTTTAAATTAAAATTAATAAAGATTTATTTTATCATTAATATTTAAACAAGTATTTATTGTCAATTTAAAAAATATTAAAATAAATTTTATTATAATTCATTGGTGAATAATTTCGTATCTCAAAAAATTCAAAATATAAATGTAAATGAGATTTAAATAAAATATTATAGTTAATTTTAAATATCTCATTTTAAAAGTTATTTTAAACTTATATATTGAGACCATTTTAGGAGGAACTCTCAAACCCTTGAAGAACACAAACAATATATGATTAAAGTTATCAAATGTTAGATAAAGTAAAAGAGTTTTAGTGAAAAAGAAAGAAAGTCTGTGAGTTTGACTCTTACTTATAAATACAACTAATAAATTCATTGTTGGCTTATTAAAAATACAAAGGCAGATAGCTATTAATTAAAAAAATAACAAATTTTTGGGTCAAAAATTTATAGTCTTGGTAAGCCTTTAAGTAGTTACTATCAATTGCCCAGCCTTTTAGAATATGTCATTTGGCATAGACACGTAGGAAGTTACCAATAACTTTTTAGACTAAAAAGAAACAACCTTGTACACGTTCTCAAATAAAGGATTGATATATATATGAGTATGAGCTTCTATCCTTAATTCTATTTTGTACTTTATTTTCTGAATTCATTAATATATATTCTAAAAGATAGTTTGATACAATCTTACTATATTTAAATTTTGTTATAGGTTAACATCTTATGAAACGTGATCTCGTCTATTTTTATTATTAAATTTCATAATTAAATTATTTACTGATAACATATATTTATTTGATTAATTTAAATTTGATATAAGAATAATAAGTGTAAAATATAATAAGTGAAGTTGATAAGAATAAAATATCTTCTATTAAATTATTTATTTATAGTATAATTAGTAGCATGTGTTTAATTGGTTAATTTGAATTTGATAGGAATAAAAGATGTTAAAATATAATAAATGGATTTGATAAAAATAAAATCTCTTTAAATTACTAGGTTTTTTGGCTGATTTATCATGTCTAATTTGATAATAAATGAAATATTAAATAGTGAATTGATAAATGCATGTTTAAATCTATATCTATCTATATCCTATATACCAATTTTATTAATATTAAATATTATAATAAAATATATTAAAATTTCAAAATGTTAATAATTATAAATTTAATATAGATTGAATTTTAAAATTTTTATTTATTATATTAAATTTAGAATATTTAATTTTTAATTTTTAATTTAATTTTTTATATATTATATTAAAAATTACAAATTTAAAAATTTCAATTAAAATAATAAACAACTATAAATTTGGCACGTGTCATTGTCTCATTTATTTGTCTTTTTTAAAAAAGTTTAATTCAATATTGAGTTATTTAAAAAATAAATGAAATCTCAAATATTATTTCATATTAATGTTGATGTTTTTTAATTATTTTTATTTATGATTTTGTTATGGTGATGAGTTATTCACTAAGCCACTGTTGGTATTAGTCAAAATATTTAGGCATAATTCATTCCATCAATCTTTTTTATTTATTTTTTGATATTTATGATTCTTTATCCCAAATAAATCAAATCTCATATATTATGATGATGAAACAATTGATAGCCACCAATAATAAATTATAAATAAATTTGTTAGGCCACTATTTATATTTGTCAAAATATTTAAACATAATTCATTCTGTTAATTTAAGTTTTATTCCGGAAGGATCATCCATCATTCCTATATAATACGAATAATTCATTTTCATTAAAGTACATTACACATTACATCATTTTTCACTCCCCGTTTATTATCACAAATATCAATATTATGACATATGATTTGGTTAATGTGGTTAATATTAAAATTTAAAACAAAATATGAAAAATTAAAGTCTTTAAGCTATGGAAAATACCTAACAAGAAGTTTCCCTTTCTAGACTCAACCACATACATGGTGTTAAGTGTCTCTCCGCAAGTAACTCATGATATCGGTCTGACCCAGGCATAAGCTTCCCATGTAACGCCCTCTGTTACACCTTAATAAATTCTAGAAAAATTCATAATAATTTTTTTTTACTAAAGATATGTTTGTTAAAAAGAAACTATCAAAATAAATTATATACATTATTTCTGAAATACCTCAATATTATTAAAACTTTATAAAGTATTTGTACATTCATCCGAAGAAAATAAACATTAAACATTATAAGAAAGAGAGAAAACTCCATGGCCCAAGAGCAGTTGCCTAGTGACATTATTTATTCATTGGACCACGGTATTCATACCGAGCTCCCTTTCTAGAACGTGCTATATATACTGTCAATGTTCTTCGATCCTTCCCTCTGTACGAACCATTAATTTAAAACATATGAAACAAAAACATAGAGAAAGGAGTGAGAAACAGAATATAATATTCCCAAATGGGACATAAGCAATAAAGGGTTTTCATAAACTAGTATAATAATATCAATCACAATCACAAGCACAATCACAAGCACAATCAATTTATGAATGTATGAATGATATGCCATATCTTCATCATAACTTATCTATACATGTGGGCCCCTTAAATTTTAATTTGCACTGGGCCAACCAGGAGTTTACACTGTTCCATAATTCCGGATAATAATAATATGAACAGCTCAACTGGCATGGAAACACTTAGAGACTAGTCAGATTGAAAAGGTTTTTTTTATTGTGAAAGTACCCGACACTAGGGAGCTACCCCAGGTCCCCTGAAGCACCCTTTCACACCCTCTCATCCCAAGGCTCACAATTAAGCCTCCTCTAATGTATCCTCGGTTTCTATAATCCGTCCCCAGACAATATCATTTTGTTTCTCGTCAATGATTCATGATGCATGAACTACTCGCGTATTTAGTTGGTTAAGGCTTTTAGAAACTCAATTATATTATCAGGGCCTACGAATCGTGACATAGCCACCCCAGTAAACTGTACTTTTTCAACTTCTCAAATACGCTGTCGGGACCGAGATCACGGCGGGATGGCCGACCGTTAAAACAAAAACGGGTTTTTCGAAATCCTTTCGAAAAGAAAACAGGGAGTCGCCACCAATATTTTTTAGGATAAAAATATCGGGAAAAACCTCTTTCAAAACACTGGTTATGAAAATAAAATTCTAAGTTCGGGAGTCGAATTACAGGTGAGGAAGGTATTAGCACCTCACAACTGTCAGTTATAAAACGGTTACCTCAAATTGATAGCACTTATTCCAAAATAGTCTAGAAATTATTTTAACTTCTTTTATGAAAAGAAACATACAAAATGACCAAGCAGACACAAACAGAAAAAACAGACTGAATAATAACAGTAAGAAATCTGACCAAACAGCGACAGTAAGAAAGAAGAAAACAGCAACGATAGAAGACTAAACAGTGACAGTAAGAAAACGAATAACGACAATAGAAGATTAAGATAGTAATAGTAAGAAATGACAAAGCTATGACAGTGAGAAACTCGACAAAACAACAATTATAAGGAAAAAAATAAAACAAAGTAAAAGTAAAGGTTAACAGGACGTCTCATAAAATATTAAAAAAAACATGAGATTAACAAGACGTCTCGTCTAAATTAACCTCATTTTAAGAAAATATTATTTTAATAAAAATATTAAAACACGAGATTAACAAGACGTCACGTCTAAATTAACCTCCTTACGACAATAAAATTTTAAAACATTAATTATATAAAACTAATCAAAATCATAACAGAGACATAAAAAATTATAACGAGAAAGTGGGCCCGACAGGAATTGATTCCCGCTCCTACGTATTCTCAAATGTATTGAGAAATCAGGGTTACGTAGTTCTTTAAGAAATTAATTTTAAAAGAAAATATTTAAATTATTTTTAATTGATTTTAATTTTTAATAATGGAAGAAAATTAATGGGGAAGGAGAAATACAAAGCGAAGAAGATCGCACGTGCATAAACCTTCGGGATCTAGTAATGTAGGCAAAGTGATTTGCACGACATCATCTATAAGATTTTGATTTAATATGAAAGATTATGTTTTTTTATAAAAGATATGCTTAGATTGTAATACAACTTTATTTTTTAAAACTAATCATAAATGAGAAACTAATTGTCCCTTTATTTTAGAAAAGATATTTATTTATTTTTATAATCATTACTTTAAAAAAGGATATGTTTAGATTTTAAATTTATGTATTATTTTAAGATTCATCACAAAATAAAGAAACCATTTATTGTTATTTTAGGAAAGATATTTTAGATTTTATCACAAGGAAATATTTAACTCTATTATTTTTATTCTCTTTCTTTTAAAAGGATTATTTATTCATTCTAAAGGCTATTTAGATTATTTATTTATTTAAAAAACTATTTTTTTTTAATTTTGGAAATATAAGATAAATTAAATGGGCCTTAAGGGCCCAGAACAAAACAAAAAAAAAAAATAAAAGAGAGGAGGGAGTTATAGTAATAGGCCTCACTATTTGAGGCCCAAACAAAACTAACCCTAGAAACTAAAAAAGAAAAGAAGAGCAAAGAGTAGAAAGAAAACAGAGGGGGCGGCTGGCACAACAGAGAGAGAAAGGAAGATTTTGGGAGAGAGAAAGAGAAAGAGGAGAAGAGACCGAGAGAGGGGATCGGAGGGGGACGTCGGCGCCGGAGAGGGAGAGAGGAGCTCGACGTCGCGAAGGTTCAGGGACGGAGGAGTGAGATCGGAGGGGAAGGCTGGCGACTGGGCTCGGACGTGAGGGGGGCGTCGGCTTGCACAGAGGCCGGTTCGAGGAGGAAGATGACCAGACCGGTGGCGCTTGTTCGGGACGCGGAGGAAGCCGGTTGCAGGGACGGAGGAAGAGAAATCAAGAGAGGAAGAAGGAGGGTGGATCGACGGAGGAGGGAGAAGAAGATATGGTGACCGAGAGGGAGATACGTCGGTGGGAGGAAGAAGAAACGGAGGAGATCGATGGCTAGTGGTTTTGGAGTTCTCTTCCTCTTTTCTTTGCTTTTATTGAGTTCTTGGTGGGTGGGTATATATTTTTGTTTCCTGGGTTTTGATTGAAAGTTGTTATTGCTGGATCTTTTGGAGAGGAATAAGATATTCTGTTTTTTTTTAATTTCTTGTTTTTGGTTCTGTTTTCTTTTTGCTGTTGGTGAATGGAGGAAGATGAGGATGAAGGAGATGATGGTTGTTTGAAGAAGATGAAGGTGTTGAGTTTGATGAAGGAAGGTGAAGGGGTTCTGTTCGTTGGTGGTGTGGGTGGGGTGATGAGATGTTTTTTCTGGTGAAAGAGATGATGAGGGATTAAGAAGATGAAGAAGGTTCCGTTGTGGCCTGGTTGAGAGGTTCTGAGAGGATGAAGAAGGTGAAAGTGGGGAACCCATTTCCGGATTCTGAGCGGAATTTCCGGAATGGGGGACAAGAAAAATATTTATTTATTATTTATTGTTATTTAAAAAAAGCAATGATGTTCACAGTTGCCCCTCTTTACTTTCTTTTCATGATAATATGAATGATCCATTCATATCGAGGAAAGGAAGTAAAGACGTGAACATCTTTCTCTTTAGAGATGATCTCGACATCAATAACTTTAGAGAAATAACAGTTTTGATAAAATGACAACTTAAACAATGCCAGCTTTGGCAGTCGAAGAGCTTAAAAGTTTCAACCTTGGTGATAAGAGCTTGAAAGGGTGCCAACTTTGGCAAACAGAAAATCCTGAGAACACCTATCCTTGGCAATGGAAGCTTAAAAGTGCCCATCCTGGGCGATGAAAGAAATATAAAATTTGCCCATCCTAGGCGATGAAAGGAATTTAAAGTGCCCATCCTAGGCGATGAAAGGAATTTAAAGGTGCCCATCCTAGGTGATGAAAGGAATTTAAAGGATCAGGGGTGTTTCCCCTTGGTTGACTGGAAATAAAAGGATTGGGGGTTGACCCTCGGTTAACAAGAAATAAAAGGTGTCTTGTTTGGCGGCTGGAAAGTAAAGGGTGCCTGAATAGGCGAATGGAAAGTAAAGGGTGCCTGAATAGGCGATTGGAAAGTAAAGGGCCTGAATAGGCGAATGGAAAGTAAAGGGTGCCTGAATAGGCGACTGGAAAGTAGAGGGTGCCTGAATAGGCGATTGGAAAGTAAAGGGCCTGAATAGGCGAATGGAAAGTAAAGGGCCTGAATAGGCGACTGGAAAGTAAAGGGTGCCTGAATAGGCGACTGGAAAGTAAAGGGTGCCTGAATAGGCGATTGGAAAGTAAAGGGCCTGAATAGGCGAATGGAAAGTAAAGGGCCTGAATAGGCGAATAGAAAGTAAATGGCCTGAATAGGCGAATGGAAAGTAAAGGGTGCCTGAATAGGCGACTGGAAAGTAAAGGGGTGCCATCTTTGGCAATCGGGGAAGAAAACTCTGAAAGGTGCCAACTTTGGCGATTGAGGAATAATCTTCTTAAAGTGCCAGCTTTGGCGGTTGGTTCCACTGGGGAAGAGAACTTGAGAAGTACCAGCTTTGGCGATTATGGTTTCAACTGGGGAGGAATTGAATGAGATGACGAGACTCCACATGACTGCTTGTTATAACAACCTGCAGAAAAGGGATAAGTATAGCAACGACAAAGTAAATAGAAATCTGAGGAGACTCCCCATGGAACCATGATCTCTTGAGGTGACTCATGACCGAACAGAACGAATGAAGTAACTCTAACTTTAAAGAGCGTGTCTGGGCTCAAGTCTTCATAATGATCACCTGAGGTGAGGTCGAGCAATAGGAGCATCTTGCCCCCCACAACTTTAAATAATTATATTTTTTATTTTATTTGATAAAGGAAAACACATGTCTTATCATATTCATGAAATTCACAATATAAACACGTATCGAAAAATGGTGAAATTTATTTACGAGTTGAGTAAGTACATGGAGAGGGAAGTAGGGAAAACAAAAGAAGTCTAATACACAGTTGATAATAGATGAAACAGGGAAAGCTTGCTGATCTTTTGGTGGACCTCTGAGGATAACGCGCATCTTAAACCCCATATCATGACTTCAAGCTCACCCTTCGACTCTGCCTTTAAGAAAGCGATTCAGTCATGATCTATGTGCCCCAGTTTGGACTCGCACTTTTTGCATGGGAAGTCTCAGTCATACTGTCAGGATTTTGACCCTAATTTTTGCCTGAGCCGCCTTTTTAGGTTTTCGACTCACCGGGTCGCTCTAACTTTTGCCTAGGCCGCCTTTTCAGGTTTTCAGCCTAGCGAGCATCTTTTTTACTTTTTCTTTTTCTTTTCTTTTTGTTTTGATATTCTTTTTCTAGGAAAAGTATTTCTTGACCGCATCCGCATTTATGGGCATTGGTAAGTCCTTACCGTCCATGGTTGTGAGTATCAAGGCTCCCCCAGAAAAGGCTTTCTTCACAACATACGGACCTTCATAGTTAGGTGTCCATTTGCCCCGATTGTCTTTTCGGATTGACAAAATTTTCTTGAGGACTAAGTCTTCTTCCTGAAATTGTCGAGGTCGTACTTTCTTTTCAAACGCTCGTTTCATACGCCTCTGATACAACTGACCATGGCAGAGGGCATTCAGTCTCTTCCCATTTATCAGGTTTAATTGGTCATATCGAGCTTGGACCCATTCAGCCTCTTCTAGTTTCGCCTCCATTATCACCCTAAGGGATAGAATCTCTACCTCAAAAGGTACAACTGCTTCCATACCGTACACTAGAGAAAAAGGGGTTGCCCCTGTTGAAGTTCGAACCGAGGTGCGATATCCGTGTAGAGCAAAAGGGAGCATGTCGCTCCAATCTTTGTAAGTTACGACCATCTTCTGTATGATCTTTTTAATGTTCTTGTTGGCCGCCTTAACTGCCCTGTTCATCTTCGGTCGATAAGGAGAGGAATTGTGATGACGAATCTTAAAGCTTTCACACAATTCTTTCATCATCTTGTTGTTTAAATTCGTGCCATTGTCAGTAATGATTTGATTTGGCAAGCCATACCGACATATCAATTCTCGCTTGACAAATTTGACCACAACGTTCCTTGTCACATTGGCGTATGAAGCTGCCTCCACCCACTTGGTAAAATAATCAATGGCAACTAAGATGAAACGATGACCGTTTGAGGCTTTTGGCTCAATAGGTCCAATAACATCCATGCCCCACATTGGGAAGGGCCACGGCGCCGATAAGACATTCAGGGATGATGGGGGTGCATGAAGATGGTCAGCGTATATCTGACACTTGTGACATTTTCGAACATAAGCGAAACAGTCAGCTTCCATGGTTATCCAATAGTATCCAGCTCTCAAGATCTTTCTCGCCATGGCATGTCCATTGGTATGAGTTCCAAAGGATCCTTCATGAATATCTGCCATGATCTTGCTTGCTTCAACAATATCAACACAACGAAGGAGGATAAAGTCATGATTTCTCTTGTAAAGCACATCACCATTCAAGAAGAAACCCATTGCAAGTCGTCTCAAGGTCTTTTTGTCATTCTCTGTGGCACTCTCAGGGTATTCTTGACTCTGGATATATCTCTTGATATCATAGTACCATGGTTTCCCATCTGACTCTTCTTCTATTACTTGGCAGTACGCGGGCTTGTTGTGTCTTTCTACCTCAATAAGGGGCATATCACAGTCATTGCTCAACTTAAACATCGATGCAAGGGTGGCCAAAGCGTCAGCCATTTGATTGTCATCCCAAGAGACATGGTGAAAAGAGATGTCATCAAATTCCTTGATTAGCTCCTTGATATGAGCTTGATAAGGGACTAACTTGCTGTCCCTAGTCTCCCATTCACCTTTTAGTTGATGAATGACCAAGGCGGAATCCCCATAGACTTCTAACTTCTTCACTTTTACATCTAATGCCGCTTGGATCCCCAGAGAGCATGCCTCATATTCGGCAATATTATTAGTACAGTCAAAACAAAGTCTGGCACATACAGGGATGAATTCTTTATCTGGTGAAATTAGGACGGCCCCAATCCCATGCCCCAGTGCATTAGAAGCTCCATCAAATCTCAAAATCCATTTGTCTTTTGGAGTGTCTTCTTCATTAAACAATGCCAAGATATCCTCATCCGGGAACTCAAAGTGCATGGGTTGGTAGTCACTTACAGGTTGATGGGCTAAGTAGTCTGCCAAAGCGCTCCCTTTTATGGCTTTCTGAGTGACATAGATTATGTCATATTCAGTTAATAGAACCTGCCATCGAGCGATTCTTCCTGTTAAGGTGGGTTTTTCAAAGATATACTTGACAGGATCCATTTTGGAAACAAGCCAAGTAGTGTGACTTAACATATATTGCCTTAAACGTCAGGCTGCCCATGCTAATGCACAACAAGTTCTCTCTAAAGCCGAATACCTCATTTCGTAATCAGTGAACTTTTTGCTCAAGTAGTAAATGGCATGTTCTTTCTTTTCAGTCTCATCATGTTGCCCCAATACACAACCCATAGATTCATCCAACACTGTCAGATACAAAATCAGTGGCCTTCCAGGAGTCGGCGATACCAAGATCGGTGACTCCCGTAAATACTGCTTTATCTTCTCAAAAGCCATTTGACAATCTTCATTCCATTGCGTCGGTTGATTCTTACGGAGTAACTTAAAGATCGGCTCACAAGTTGCTACCAGTTGTGAGATAAACCGAGCAATGTAGTTCAACCTTCCTAAGAATCCTCTGACTTCTTTTTCTGTACAGGGAGGAGGCATTTCGAGAATCGCTTTGACCTTGTCAGGATCTACTTCTATTCCTTTCTTGCTTACAATGAACCCTAACAGTTTGCCTGATCTTGCGCCAAAGGTACACTTGGCCGGATTCAACCTGAGCTTATACTTCCTTAACCTTTCAAAAAGCTTTCTCAGATCAACAATATGCTCTTCATCAATTTTAGATTTAACAATGATATCATCCACATAAACCTCTATTTCTTTATGCATCATGTCATGGAAAAGGGTCACCATTGCCCTTTGGTAGGTTGCCCCAATGTTTTTCAAACCAAAGGACATCACTTTGTAACAGAAGGTGCCCCACAAGGTGATAAATGTGGTCTTTTCCATGTCTTCGGGTGCCATCTTAATCTGGTTATACCCGGAGAAACCATCCATGAACGAGAAGATTGTATGTTGGGCTATGTTATCAACCAAGACATCAATCTGTGGCAGAGGAAAATCGTCTTTGGGACTAGCCCTATTTAGGTCCCGATAGTCTACGCACATTCGTACTCTTCCATCTTTCTTTGGGACAGGGACGATGTTTGCTACCCATTGAGGATACTTTGCCACTGCTAAGAATTCGGCATCAAACTGCTTTTTAACTTCTTCTTTGATTTTCAAGAGCATTTCGGGCTTCATTCGGCGCAATTTTTGCTTTATCGGGGGATAGTCTGGCTTCAGTGGTAATTTATGCTCAACAATGCTAGTATCAAGGCCGGGCATGTCTTGGTAAGACCAAGCGAAGATGTCACGGAACTCTATTAATAGTTTAATTAGTTCTTGCCTCCGCTCCTTACTCAAAGAGGTACCAATCTTGACTTCCTTCTTATCCTCCTCATTCCCCAAATTAATAATCTCAACTATCTCCAAATAAGGCTGAATTTCTCTGTCTTCTTGTTCCAATAACCTTGTTAACTCAGGTGAAGGATCATAAACTTCCTCATATTCCTCATCAGCATAGTCAACCGGGTGGTCAAAGTCATGAAATGGGATTGCAAGCTCATTATTCTCAAGAGGGTCATCTTTAGATCTGCGTTTATTCAGGTTATTATGGTGAATAATAAAAACGAATAAGTAAAGGATAAGGGAATCAATGCAAAGATAGGGAAAGCAAGAAGGACTGGAATTCAATACATATTTATTGTGAAAACTGAAAATGATAAAAACATGTGTTTGCCCTTATTACAGAAAAATACCCCAAAGCCTTAGGCATAGTAATGAGACCAACAAGTCATTAAAGTTTTGTCAATTACTTTGATAGAACATTTAAAGTTGTGGGCAGCTCGATGGCTTCCCAGTTACAAAGATCCCTGTCTGGTGAGCAAGGGATCACAAAGCTTCCATCTTCATAGGGATTATCTTCAATAGCAGCTATTTGATCAGGGGGTACTAGACCAGCACTTCGGAAGCTCTGGTAGAGGTCACATAGGGGGACTCTAACAATGCGGGGTCTCGACCCTCTAAACGAGCAATCCTCCTCTCTTTCTTTTCTTCTACTACTTTTCTTCTGTCAGCTGCTGAAGGTTGGTATCCCAAACCATACCTGTCTTTATTTTCTGGAAGATGCACCAGTTCCATTCTTCCTTTTAAGCCATGCCCCAAGCCTTTCCCAGGTTGATATCCCCTTTGTAACATCATTTTGGCCATCATCAGGGATGCATTTGGCATATGGGCCTTTATTTCTACATTTCCTTCTCCAACATACGTGGTATTTGCAATCTCCAAAGCTTGAAAGGAAGTTTCAAGTGCCTCTTTTGCAGCTTCAATGTAGGGGGTAGATAGGGGTTTACTGACCAGAAAATCTTCTTCACCAGAAACGATAATTAGTTTATTATCAATAATAAACTTTAGTTTTTGGTGCAAAGTAGAGGGAACCACTCCAGCTGAGTGGATCCAGGGCCGACCCAACAAGCAGCTATAGGCAGGCATAATATCCATCACTTGGAAGAGAACCTGGAAAGTACATGGCCCTACTTGAATTGGAAGCTCAATTTCACCTATCACCTCCCTTCTAGTGCCATCGAATGCTCTCACCACCATAGAACTTGGTTTCATATAGGTTCCATCAAAAGGGAGCTTGGCCAATGTAGATTTTGGCATGACATTTAATGACGACCCATTGTCGACAAGCACCTTCGCCAATATGTGATCTCGATACTTAACTGAGATGTGGAGGGCTTTATTATGCCCCATTCCCTCCACAGGTATCTCATCATTTGTAAATGATAGATAATTGTCAGCAGCGATATGCCCCACTATTCCTTGAAATTTATCAACGGTGATGTCGTGAGTTACATGAGCCTCATTAAGCACTTTCATCAAAAATTTTCGGTGGGGCTCAGAATTCAGCAAAAGTGTTAAAAGGGAAATCTTTGCAGGGCTATTGTTCAGCTGGTCTATCACTTGGTACTCACTCTGGCGAATAAATTTCAAAAATTCCTGAGCTTCCTCATCAGTTATAGCTCTTTTGATTTTTCCATCAATGTCCCCTTTGACCAACTTGGCCTTTCCACTACTACCAGCTGCACTCACTGGACTTGGTTCCTTCCTTAATTCCGGTAGGGAGTAAACTCGACCACTCTGGGTCACCCCTCCTATCCCTGATATGTTTGACAAAAATGGGTCATTTATTTTTGAGCTTTCAGCTATTACCTCCACATTATATTTCCACGGAACAGCGTGAGAATCTTTGAATGCAAAAGGAGAGGGTGTCTGGATTGTGACAGGATTATGCGTAGGGCTTATAGTCGTTGAGGGGTTCTTGGTGTAGTAAATTACCAGTGGTTTAGGAACTGACATTCCTGTTTCCCCATGAACCATGTTCACATCACTGTCATGACGCCTATAGACTTGGAAGACATGACTATCCATGAGTTCCTGGAGTACTTTACAAAAATTTTGGTGGCTAATAGTCTGCTCCTTATCATTTTCATAGTCCCAAGGTTTTCTTATTAAACCTCTCCTGAATAATTGGGCATGAATCTCCTTCAATGGTGTATTGACATCAGAGACATTCGTCACATGCTCCTCATCTCCTTCCACAGCATTAATCTCAGGACCTTGATGGTTGGGCAAGGGATTTGTGGTCACATTTGGCATTCCTTCCTTAAAATTTAACCAATTGGCTTTAATTAAATCTCGCACTCTATATTTCAAGGCCATACAATTTTCTGTGGAGTGCCCGGGTGCCCCAGCATGATAATCACATCCCCTAGGGTAGGGAGGTTCCAATGGTTTTGCAGGACAAGGGACTGCAAGGGAATATCGAATAAGGTGAGGTAGAAGTTCAGTGTATGTCATAGGAATTGGGTCAAATTGGACCGGTGTTCATTCATTATTTGGTCTTCTTTGGTTTTGGTTGGGATTAGGTGGTTGAGGCCATTGTTGCAGAGGATTGTACTGGGTTGGCTGTGGATTCGGTGCCCTGATGATGGGTGGACGGATGTGGGATTGTGGTGATGCGGGATAAGGGATCTGGTTATGGGTAGCGGCTGCCATATGTGGGTATGGAGCATGAGGAAAGTGATTGGTATGTTGAAAAGTGGCAGGGCCGAATGGTCTGGATTGAGCTTTCCTTTGGTCATAAGAGACGGAATTGGTTTCCCCATCTCTCTTTCTCCCCTCACCTAGTGCTGATCTTTTTGCAGCGGGTGTCCCAAATGGGCTTTTGGAAATCTTCCCTGTCCTTAGACCACTCTTTATTCTTTCTCCAATAATTACAATATCAGAGAAATTGGATGAAACACTGCTGATCATCTTATCATAGAAAGGTGATTGGAGTGTGTCAATAAACATGGCCACTACCTCTCTTTCAGAGAGTGGAGGATCTACTTGTGCGGCTATCTCACGCCAGCGTTGTGCATACTCCCTGAATGTCTCATTATCCTTCTTTGACATGTTTTGGAGTTGAATTCTATCAGGTGCCATGTCTAAGTTATACTTGTACTGCTTCAAAAAGGCATCCGCCAGGTCTTTCCAACAGCGAATACGAGTTCGCTCCAAATGAGTGTACCAAGTGAGCGCAGCCCCAACTAGGCTGTCTTGAAAGCAATGTATTAGCAACTTGTCATCGGAGGCATGGGAAGCCATCTTTCGGCAATACATTGTAAGATGATTTCGAGGGCAAGTCATCCCTCGGTATTTGTCAAAATCTGACATTTTGAACTTTGGTGGAATAATAACATCTGGGACTAAGCAGAGTTCAGAAGCATTTGTTAAGCCAAGGCCTTCCACACCTTCCACAATCCGCAATCGCTTGTCCAGGATCTCTATCTTCCCTTTTTGCTGGGACTCTGTGGTTGTGCCATGATCAATAACCGGATTTAACGTTTGAGTCGCATCTCGCGGGTTGGCAGTGTAAGAATTCATGTACCCATACGGGTAACCGTAATATGGGTAAAAAGGCATTGTCGAATGAGCTTGGTTCATCAGGTTAGTGTTTTGCGCCGGTCCCTGTGATTGGGCTGTTGCTTGGGTGATGGGGATTAGCTGAGCTGCTTGGGCGGTTTGAGTTTGGGTGGCTTGAGCTGGAGTGGTCTGAGTTAGGGTGGTTTGAGCTTGGGTGGTTTGAGGACCTAGGGTTTGGTTGACTGGCGGAATGGTTGTTTGGGTAGGGTTTAGAACTTGGGGGTTTGTCCACTGTAGGGTATTGCCATCTTGGGAATTGATTAATATAGGAGGGAAATATCCGGGAGGCAAGCCGTATGGTGGAAAGGGTACAGGGTTACCGTCTGAGCCAATGAAAATATGTGGTGGCGTATAACCATATGGCAAGTCATGAGGCCTGGTGTGGGAATCAACAGGTTGATTGGGACTCCCAACATTAATAGTGAGGGGAACTGCCGTGGGATTTACAGCCTGGCCCGACGTTGGACCAAAACCTGGGGGATATGGTGGAGTAGGTGTTTGTTCCTCATTTCCCGCAGAAGGGCCCCCTTCAGTGATCCTCCTTTCCAAGAGCTTCGTTAGTTCTGCAATTTGTTCCCTTAGCTGATTATTCTCATTCTTGAGGTTCTCATTCATTTGTTCTGTTTCAGCCATGAGCTTCCTCTGTAGTCGGGTTCCGTAAGGGTGCGTCCCCGTGCTGCCTTTAGAAAGGAATACAAAATTTAGAAAAATAAGCAAATAATAAAATCAAGTAAAATGAGATTATGCGGGAAGCAATGTCGGAACTTGATGAATCCTTCGACCGTTCCTCGGAACGTCACGTTCAAAAGTACTAAGTAAAGCATTAAATGGAAATTAACATGAGATAGTTGTGAAGACAAAGGAATCCATCATCTCGAAAAAAGTACATTACTGCCATAAAATGCTGGGTTACAAAGCAGGAAAATAAATCAGTCATTCCTAGCTCGGGCAATCATTTCCCTCATTTTACAAATTCGTCCTCTGCAGTAATCTAAGAACGTTGCAATTTCTCTAGGAGTATTGATAGGGTTGGCAATTCCTTCAGCTTGTTTGAGTAAAAACGGGAGGTCTTCTAGAGCCCCGTTAGCCAGGTATGCCAGTTTAGCGAAACGATCCATCCACAAGTGAACAGTTTCATCTTGTTGTGTTAACTCAGCTTCCAAGAGGCGTATGGTCTCTTGACAGTCTTGTTCAATGTTCATGGCACATTGTCGCTCCCCATTTATCTCTTGCTCGTAAGCCTTTACCACTTCATTGAGCTGTTGTTCTAATTTATAGACTTGTGACTGTAGAAGCTCTTTTTGCACCATGATACTCCGCTCATTTTCTTTTGATTGTGCCAACATATCCTTCAGAAGATGTTTCTCAGCCAAGATGGTATCACTTTGTTTGCTCTTCATTTTTAGCTGAGAATTGGCCGCTTGAAGACATTGGTCTTGTTTTATCATGTAGTCTTCATCAATCTTTCGTTTTTTTCTAATCTCTTCAATGGTTTGCTTGTTCTCTAAATTCTCCCTTTTCTGAAGGGTGTATTCTTGTTGACATTTCAGCAAGTCTTCTTCTAACTTCTTCTTCCTGGCAGTCAGTTCCTCTATTTTGGTCTTTAGCGCCTTGGTTGCTTTATCTTCCACAACAAGTGATGGAGCAGGAGTATTTTCCAGGATATAAGAGGGACTTCTGAAGGGTAATTTAACAATAGAGACCCTATTCAGGATCCATTCATGATATTCTTCTCTGACAGCATGGCTCCGGACCCCTAATTCCTTTCCTTTTCGATGTACTTTCTTCCATGCATTCGCTATATCCCGAATGACAGAGACATAGCTTCCCTTCGAGTAATATAAGATGAAAGGAGTGAGAGACTCTTCATCAGGTGGTCCAAGCAAAGGATAAGCTAGCTGACGCTTGGCTATGATGGGATTATAGTTGATACATCCTTGCGTACCAATAAGGGGAACATTTGGGTAATTTCCACAGTGATGAATGATGGATTCAACTTCTAACCATTGGGGATACTATCTGACTTTCTCAGCCGTGAGCCCCACAAGGTGATTGGCCCACTCACGCCCACTTTTCACTGCTAGTTGGCATAGTTTTAGATCAGAAACCGGACATTCCGCCTTACAGACTTGGTTGAAAACATGAGATGTGAACCATACATATAAAGCAGGTAAACAACAAATAACCCTCTTTCCACCTTGTGTGTGGCAGAAATCCATAGTGCAGTACACATTTGCCAATACAACTGTGACAGGATTCTCAAGCCTTTGCTTGCAAGCTAGGAATACAGCGATAGCATCATAATCCACATAGTTGTCAATGTTGGGGAACAAGACAACACCATAGATGGTAATAGCTAGAGTATCCATGAAGGCTTCCCAATCTTCCTTTTCTGCCAGGACCTGCATATGTTTCTCGAGAAATTCCCGAGTGAATCCGGGGGTCTGATTTCTATTTAGTTGTACACTCCTTAAAGTTTCAGGATGGATCTTCAGAACACGGGCGATGGAAGTAACAGTTGCATGATGATCAAGATGACGGTAAGGTATCTGTCCTTCCAAAGGCATCCCCAAGATTTGTTCGAATTCCTCAATAGATGGGGCCAACTGAAAGTCTCTAAATGTGAAGCATCTGAGAGGTGGGTCGTAGAACTGTGTTAAGGCAGTGATCGCCTCAGTTTGCACTTCCACTTCTAAGAGCTTTAGAATCCTCCCATACTTTCTTGTAAAAGCCATTTTTTGTGTTAGGTTTAATTTTCTCCCCATTGTTTGTAGACTACCCATATCGATCCTCTTGGCCTTAACGTGTAATATTTTTCTCAATTCGATTACATTTGTGTCACAACTATCAGATCTCATGTTAATTTCCATATCGCTCAAAGGTACTCGCTAAGTTCCAAACAGCTTCCTGCAAGAACAAAGAGAAAGGAAAAAAAATCAGCTACTGTAATGTTTTGTAAACCGTTACTTCCTTATTAATTTATTGGAAAACATTTTCACTTTGAGAAGTAGCGGTCGGCAAAACTCGTGTGAAACCAAAGTTGTGTGGGTCATGGATCTTTCAAACATCGTCAATACTTTACTTGAAGAGAATTTTTGTTTTCATTTTTGTTTTGACGATTGGGAAGATTTATAACCCAAGACTCAGAAGTACACGAAAAGAGAGGGAGCTGCTTATCAGTTAAAGGATTACTAGTTTTTTTTTTTAAAAAAATGAGTCATTTTTTTTTGGAATAAAGTAACCCTTTGAACATGTAAGCAGTTTATCAATTTGGATTTAAAGGGAAAGCGAGAATGAGATAAGGTATAGTAAAGTCTGCCCTTTTGTGCCTTAAGTCAGGTTTTTCTGAAAGTCTTTTCTGGGACCTATAGCTTATCTAACAGTGGACTCCTCACATTGAGTGGCTTGTACTAGACTTCTAAAAGGTCACTAGAGCCAAGATCCTACTCATGATGTAACCACAACAGTAGAGAATCTACTAGGTGCGTACATCATGAAAGGTCGAACTCTAGTTGAGGTTCTTACGATCGCCGGATGGGAAGTACATCCCAAACGACACCGCTACCAACCTCTCCTAACTTAAGCTTCATTTGGGACCCGGGTATAGGGCGCCACTCATAAGTGTGTGAAAATTGTGAGTGTAGTGTGTGAAAGGGCATTCAATACCTGTACCTTACCCCATCCTGCACAGAGAACAAATACAGAATAATAACACAAAGTCGTCTACCCTAGGGTTCAACAATCATACAGAATTTAACAGAAAATAAATGACAAAATACAAACAAAACAGAAACCACATACAAACATTGATAAAAAAAATAAAATAAAGGAAGAAGTTAAATAATTAATAGACTATTTAATAATATGCGCTATCAACTTGTTTGGCTTGACTCTCTAAAAATTTCCCCAGTGGAGTCGCCATCTGTCGCGACCGAGATCGCGGCAGGATGGCCGACCGTTAAAACAAAAGCGGGTTTTTCGAAATCCTTTCGAAAAGAAAACAGGGAGTCGCCACCAATATTTTTTAGGATAAAAATATCGGGAAAAACCTCTTTCAAAACACTGGTTATGAAAATGAAATTCTAAGTTCGGGAGTCGAATTACAGGTGAGGAAGGTATTAGCACCTCACAACTGTCCGTTATAAAACAGTTACCTCAAATTGATAGCACTTATTCCAAAATAGTCTAGAAATTATTTTAACTTCTTTTATGAAAAGAAACATACAAAATGACCAAGCAGACACAAACAAAAAAAAACAGACTGAATAATAACAGTAAGAAATCTGACCAAAGAGCGACAGTAAGAAAGAAGAAAACAGCAACGATAGAAGACTAAACAGTGACAGTAAGAAAACGAATAACGACAATAGAAGATTAAGATAGTAATAGTAAGAAATGACAAAGCTATGACAGTGAGAAACTCGACAAAACAACAATTATAAGGAAAAAAATAAAACAAAGTAAAAGTAAAGGTTAACAGGACGTCTCATCCAAATTAACCTTAATTTGTACATAAATTTAAAGATTAAAATAAAATTAATGAAATATAATAATTAAAAAAAATAAAGTTGATTAAAAAATATTTATTTTTTAATAAAATATAAAAAAACATGAGATTAACAAGACGTCACGTCTAAATTAACCTCATTTTAAAAGAAAATAATACTCTAATAAAATATTAAAAAAAAACATGAGATTAACAAGACGTCTCGTCTAAATTAACCTCATTTTAAGAAAATATTATTTTAATAAAAATATTAAAACACGAGATTAACAAGACGTCACGTCTAAATTAACCTCCTTACGACAATAAAATTTTAAAACATTAATTATATAAAATTAATCAAAATCATAACAGAGACATAAAAAATTATAACGAGAAAGTGGGCCCGACAGGAATTGATTCCCGCTCCTACGTATTCTCAAATGTATTGAGAAATCAGGGTTACGTAGTTCTTTAAGAAATTAATTTTGAAAGAAAATATTTAAATTATTTTTAATTGATTTTAATTTTTAATAATGGAAGAAAATTAATGAGGAAGGAGAAATACAAAGCGAAGAAGATCGCACGTGCATAAACCTTCGGGATCTAGTAATGTAGGCAAAGTGATTTGCACGACATCACCTATAAGATTTTGATTTAATATGAAAGATTATGTTTTTTTATAAAAGATATGCTTAGATTGTAATACAACTTTATTTTTTAAAACTAATCATAAATGAGAAACTAATTGTCCCTTTATTTTAGAAAAGATATTTATTTTTTTTATAATCATTACTTTAAAAAAGGATATGTTTAGATTTTAAATTTATGTATTATTTTAAGATTCATCACAAAATAAAGAAACCATTTATTGTTATTTTAGGAAAGATATTTTAGATTTTATCACAAGGAAATATTTAACTCTATTATTTTTATTCTCTTTCTTTTAAAAGGATTATTTATTCATTCTAAAGGCTATTTAGATTATTTATTTATTTAAAAAACTATTTTTTTTAATTTTGGAAATATAAGATAAATTAAATGGGCCTTAAGGGCCCAGAACAAAACAAAAAAAAACAAAATAAAAGAGAGGAGGGAGTTATAGTAATAGGCCTCACTATTTGAGGCCCAAACAAAACTAACCCTAAAAACTAAAAAAGAAAAGAAGAGCAAAGAGTGGAAAGAAAACAGAGGGGGGCGGCTGGCACAATAGAGAGAGAAAGGAAGATTTTGGGATAGAGAAAGAGAAAGAGGAGAAGAGACCGAGAGAGGGTATCGGAGGGGGACGGCGGCGCCGGAGAGGGAGAGAGGAGCTCGGCGTCGCGAAGGTTCAGGGACGGAGGAGTGAGATCGGAGGGGAAGGCTGGCGACTGGGCTCGGACGTGAGGGGGGCGTCGGCTTGCACAGAGGCCGGTTCGAGGAGGAAGATGACCGGACCGGTGGCGCTTGTTCGGGACGCGGAGGAAGCCGGTTGCAGGGACAGAGGAAGAGAAATCAAGAGAGGAAGAAGGAGGGTGGATCGACGGAGGAGGGAGAAGAAGATATGGTGACCGAGAGGGAGAGACGTCGGTGGGAGGAAGAAGAAATGAAGGAGATCGATGGCTAGTGGTTTTGGAGTTCTCTTCCTCTTTTCTTTGCTTTTATTGGGTTCTTGGTGGGTGGGTATATATTTTTGTTTCCTGGGTTTTGATTGAAAGTTGTTATTGCTGGATCTTTTGGAGAGGAAGAAGATATTCTGTTTTTTTTTAATTTCTTGTTTTTGGTTCTGTTTTCTTTTTGCTGTTGGTGAATGGAGGAAGATGAGGATGAAGGAGATGATGGTTGTTTGAAGAAGATGAAGGTGTTGAGTTTGATGAAGGAAGGTGAAGGGGTTCTGTTCGTTGGTGGTGTGGGTGGGGTGATGAGATGTTTTTTCTGGTGAAAGAGATGATGAGGGATTAAGAAGATGAAGAAGGTTCCGTTGTGGCCTGGTTGAGAGGTTCTGAGAGGATGAAGAAGGTGAAAGTGGGGAACCCATTTCCGGATTCTGAGCGGAATTTCCGGAATGGGGGACAAGAAAAATATTTATTTATTATTTATTGTTATTTAAAAAAAAGCAATGATGTTCACATACGCACATAGAATTTTAGTACAGTTCCTTTTCAAATCACAAATCAAATCTCCTTATAAATTTGAGTTTCAAAGCCTTAAATATATTTCACAACCTTCTTTAGAAAGTTTATACGTCAATTCAAAATCAATTTCTAAAAACTCGAATTTGGAATTATCAATCTTTAAAACCTTAGTACTTGAAAATTTTGTATAATATTTTTATACATTTAAATAATATGTATATATATGTATATATTAAAATATTAGTAAAAAATTTATTTTTATAAAATAATTTCTCTTTCTTTTTCTTTTTAATAAACTAACTAAAAAAAATCTAAATTTTAGTAAAGATATATACATATATATTAAAATATAAAAGAGATTTCTAAAAACTTATGTAGTTTTATTGAAATCTAAGAAATTTCTTAAAAGTAATTTGAATAAATATGAATAAGTAAATAAAGAAGTAGGAGATAAGTAAATTCTTACTGAATTTTAGATTTCCGTCATGCTTGCTATATGCTCAAACTCCACAGTACAAGATTATCAATCATAATCAAACATTGTCAATCACAATCAAACATCATAAAACATAAATAAATATTAACAATCATAATCAAATCAAATAATTAAACATCAGTTATAAATATGATAATTTTAAAATTCAATGGTTATTTAAATTAATAAAGTTTGTTTTAAGTTCTATGGTCAATTCCTCGCACAGGTCTATGTAAATCCAAGATAGTCCAGTCCTTGCATAGGTCTAGTTCAGTCCATATAGGTCATAAATAGTCCAAGTCCTTGCATAGGTTCAGTCAAGTTCGTAATAGTTCAAGTCCTTGCATAGGTTCAATCCAGTCCGCATAGGTCATAATAGTTCAAGTTCTTAAATATGTTAGATATTAAGTTACACAAGATGCTTAATTTATTAATAACAATTATTATAAATTTTAAGTTAAAATTTATTATTTTAAAATAATAATATTGTTATGTTTAAAAGGAGTAGGGGACTCCTCCCAATATTCTTATGTATTTTCATATTATATCCTTAATCTCACCCCCCTTACCTTGATTTGCTACCAAAAGTGAATTCGCTCTGCGCCTCCAAGTTCTAACAAAATATTAATACTAACTTATTTCAGTATAAGCTTAAGATGAAAATTAAGATTGCTATCAGAATGATAAATAGTAAATATGTATAGTAATAATAAATAGTAACGGTAAATGGTAAGTCATTAATAGTAACGGTAAATAGTAATTTTTGAATAGTAATAGTAAATAGTAAATTGTAAATAGTAACTTTTTGAATAGTAGTGGTAAATGGTAAATCATGAACAATAACAGTGAATAGTAAATTTTGAATAGTAACGATAAATAGTAAATTTTAAATAGTAACGGTAAATAGTAAAAATAACACAGTGGTAAATTATTTTTACTATAGTAACTTATTCATAATAGTACTAGTATATCAATGGTTTAAGAGTGCTAAAATTATAAAAAGAATATAGAAGAAAGTTATTACCTTACACCTCCAGCAAAACTTCTTTTTACCAAAAGAATTTACTCCCCACTAATTTTTTACGCACTATCTCTCTAGATTCTCTCTCTAATTTTTGGTGTGGAAATGTTGTAAATGAGCCATCTATTTATAGGAAGAAAATTTTACTATTTAAGATTATTTAATTATTTATTTTACTATTCATGATGTAAGCGATGATGTCAGTAATGGCATTTTGGTTATTAGATGAAAGGTTAAGGGTATTTTTGTCATTCTAAAAAAAAAAATCTAAAAAATTATAAATTATATAACAATCAAAAAGTTCTAAAGAACTATAATCAAATTCCTTTGAAATTTTATTTTAAATAAGAAATAACGAAATTAGGGGTGTTACAACTCTACTCCCCTAAAAAAATTTCGTCTTCGAAATTTACATTTTTTTTAGTAAAACAATTGGGGATGAGACTCTTTCATCTCATTTTCTAGTTCCCATGTAGCATCTTCCCCTCTCGTTTCACTCCAAATGACCTTCACGAGTGGAATTTCCTTGTCTCTTAGCTTCTTTATTCTTTTGTCAGCTATTCTGATAGGTGGTGCATCATATGTAAGATTATCTTTAACTTGTACGACATCAGGTTCAATAACATGTGTAGGATCAAATATATACTTTCGTAAGTTTGACACATGAAAAACATTATGGATATTAAAAAGAAAAGGTGGTAATGCTATTTGGTAGGCAAGAGGACTAACTTTATGAATTATTTGATATGGACCAATAAATCTAGGAGTTAGTTTTCAAGATTTCATTGCCCGACCGACCCCAGTCATAGGTGTGACTTTCAAGAATACATGATCGCCTTCTTGAAATTCGAGCGGCTTTCTTCTTTTGTCATAGTAACTTTTCTGCCTGCTTTGTGTTGCCTTCATCTTTTCCTGAACTATTTTGATTTTATCCGTGGTTTGTTGTACCAACTCTGGTCCTAGCATCAAGTTTTCACCAGTCTCAAACCAACATAGCAGGGTCCTACATTTTCTTCCATATAATGCTTCAAAAGGTGCCATGCCAATGCTAGCATGGAAACTGTTGTTGTAAGTAAACTCCACATATGGTAAGAATTGATTCCAACTTCCTTTATGCTCTAACACACAAGCTCGTAACAAGTCCTCTAGAGATTGGATTGTTCTTTCTGATTGTCCATCCGTCTGAGGATGATATGCTGAACTTAGACGCAGTCTTGTTCCCAAAGCCTTGTGCAAGCTCTTCCAGAATTGTGATGTAAAACGAGAGTCCCGATCAGAAATGATACTTGAAGGAATTCCATGCAATCTCACAATCTCCTCGATGTATAATTTTGCCAGCTTCTCCATAGAGTAACGAATATTGATGGGAATAAAGTGGGAAGACTTTGTTAGTCTATCAACTATTACCCATATTGAATCATGTCCTAATGGAGTTTTAGGTAGAGAAGTCACAAAATCCATGGTAATGCTATCCCATTTCCATTCTGGTATTTCCATTGATTGTAGCATTCCAGGGGGTTTTTGATGTTCCACTTTAACCTTCTGGCAAATTAGACATGCAGCTACGTACTCTGCCACTACTTTCTTCATTCCAGGCCACCAAAATAACTTCTTCAAATCTTGATACATTTTAGTAGCTCCGGGATGAATGCTCATATAACTTTTATGGCCTTCTTCCAGAATTGCTTTCCTCAACTCCTCTTAATTAGGGATACACACTCGATCCTTATACCTCAGCAATTGGTCACTTCTTACATTGAACTCGACTTCTTTTCCTTGTTTCAAGAGTTCTTTCTTTTCTTGCAGGAATTCATCATCTCTTTGAGCCTTTAAAACTTGCCTCAGGAATTCACTTGTCACTTGCAACGCTCCTAATCTGTAGCTGTTAGCATTAACCTTTACTGCTAGGTTAAGATCTCTGAAGTTTTCTATCAATTCCAGCTCTTTAATCATCATTGTGGACGCATACAAAGACTTTCGACTTAAAGCATCAGCTACTACGTTCGCTTTTCTAGGATGGTACTGTAACTCAAAGTCATAATCCTTTAAGAACTCCATCCATCTCCGTTGCCTCATGTTTAACTCCTTTTGGTCGAATAAATACTTGAGACTCTTATGATCGCTAAACACATCGAATGTTGCACCGTATAGATAATTCCTCCAAATCTTTAAGGCAAAGACTACAGCGGCTAATTCTAAGTCATGGGTAGGGTAGTTAATCTCATGTTGCCTTAATTGGCGCGACGCATAGGCTACAACCTTCCTGTCTTGCATGAGTACACTTCCTAGTCCTTGTTTAGACGCATCACAGTAAACTTCAAAACTTCGATGTGGATCGGGGAGTACTAACACCGGCGCAGAAGTAAGTCGATCTTTCAGCTCTTGAAAACTATTTTCGCATTATGTCATCCACACAAAAGGTTGTCCTTTCCGTGTTAACTTGGTCAATGGGTATCCTAGCTTTGAAAATCCTTCAATGAATCTCCTATAGTATCCAGCCAAGCCCAAGAAACTTCTAATCTCAGTGATCGTGGTTGGTCTCTCCCATTTTAAAACTGCCTCCACCTTGGAAGGGTCTACAGCTATTCCTTCTTGACTAATTACATGTCCTAAAAAGTTCACTTCTTCCAACCAGAATTTGTAACATCCTATTTTCATCACAAATAGGAAATAGATATTAATATATATTTCTTGAGAAATACTTACTATAAGTTAGTTTATTATTATCATTTTTTTAAAATTTTGGTATTTATATTTTTATTATTTGTTTTTTTTAATAATAATAATAATAAAATGAAAATATTTTTGAATGAGAATTTTAAAGTGACTTAATTAGTATTCACTAATTAAGAAAATTATAATATCTTTGTTATTCACCATTTTTATTTTATGTTGTTATATTTTTATTTTTTTTACATATTTAAGATTTAACTCTTATTAGAATTTTAAAATAAAATTTTGAAGGAATTAGACTATAGTTCTTTTAAACTTTTTGATCTACATAATATTTATGATTTTCTGGAATTTTTTGAAAATTTTGAATTATTTTAATAAAATAATATATTTTAAATAATTTTAAATTCATATAAAGTTGCTTAAAATTAAAAATATTTACAAGAATGTAAAGTTAAATTATAAGAAAATTTTCTAAAATCCATTTCAAGTAGACTTATCTAAAAATTATCGGTTTGAGAAAAATCTTGATTTTTTCTAATCGTTAAAAAATTAGAAACGTATCAATAAATTTTTATTAACAGAAAATTTTAGATTTTTAAAATTTCAGCTTTATATTACTTATTATAAAATTAGTGAGGACTGATATAATATCGCTAAATTTCAAAAAGGACTCATTTTGAATATTTAAAATATACCGAGTGAAGGGTTACTATTTGACTTAATAATTTTGCCGACAATTACTATGCAAATCACTGTGCATGTATGAAATTTTCAAAAGATGCACAGTAACCTGGAATAAAAAATTCAAAAATGCATAGTACTTTTATATTAAAATAATGGAATGCATAGTAAATTTTTTTCCTATAAATACCGAAGGATTTCTTCTTTAGAATTCACAATTTCAGATTAAGTTTTCTTAATATAGTAGTGCTAGTGAGATAGTGGTGGAAGTGAGAGAGAGAAGAAAAGTTTTTGGAGAGAAGGTTCTGCCAAAATCCTAAGGTAAGAATACTTCTCTTTTATATTTTTTGGGTTATTTTTATATCGTTTTTAGAAATCTGTTATTATACTGGAAATAATATTATTTTAAGTTACTATTCTGCATAGTAAACACTATTTCAATAGTAAATTACTATTTCAATAGTAAATTACTATTCAAATAGTAAATTACTATTTACTGTTACTATTTACCATTACTATTCACGATTTACTATTTATTGTTACTATTCACGTTTTACTATTTACTGTTACTATTCATGTTTTACTATTTACTATTACTATTTACGATTTACTATTCACTATTCACTATTCACTATTCACTATTCAAAATTTACCATTTTTTTATTTTAAGTTGTAATCTTAATTTTCATCTTGTAATTATATTAAAATGAAATTGGTATGTTTTAGAACTCGGAGACGAGGCGCGCATGGATTTTCAATAACGAATCGGTATACAAGAGGTAAGGGGGAGTGAGATAAAAATATAATATGAAAGACATAAGAATAAAGGGAGGAGTCCCTTACTCCTTTTAAATTTAATAATATTATTATAAAGTAATAACTTCTCAACTTAAAATTTATAATAAATTTAATATACTGTGTAACTTATTCTGAAATATCTATACATAGATCTGAATTATTATAACTTATACGGACTGAACTAAACCTATGCAAGGACTTGGATTTTTATATCCTATATGGATCGAACTAAACCTATGCAAGGACTTGGAATATTATGACCTGTCTAGACTGAACTATACCTATGCGAAGACTGGATATATGGACTTATATAGACCTGTGCGAGGAATGGACTATAAGGACTCAAAATCAAATCTACTAATTTAAATAACCATTAAAAATTTGAATTATATTTATAAGCGATATTTAGTTGATTTGACTTGATTATAATTAATTATATTTGATTTCGATTAATGATATTGTGATTTATAATATTAGACTGTGATTAATAATATTCAATTATGATTGATGATATTTGATTGTGATTGATGAGATTACTATACTTGATTGTGGTTGATGAATGATTGATGATCTTGTGATATGAAGTTTGAGCATATAGCAAGCATGACGGAAAGTTAAAACTCAGTAAGAATTTTCTTACCTTACTCTTTAAATTTTTATTCCAAGAGAAAGTATTTTGTAATTATTTTAGTTTTTTTTATTTCTTCTTATAAATAATTTTTATTAACTTTATTTTTAATCTCAATAATAAAATCTAGTATTAGAAAGAAGCTATTTTATGAAAATCAGAGGTTGAGATAATTAATTCTTGAATTAAAGAAAATTTTTATAGTTTTAAGTATTCTTAGTTAATGATTTTAAATTATTTTCTTTAGAAATTAGAAGTTTAAAGTAAATTATTTTGGTTTTCCCCAACGAAATAACTAAAGAATATTTTGTGGAGATTTCAAAAACTCAATCTAGTTAAGATTTAAATTGAGAAAGATTATGTAAATATATGAAGGTTTTTAAGAGAAAGCTTTGAGATATTTAAGGCTTGGAAACTCAATTTTGGTAAGATCTGAATTTGAAGACTGTACTAAATTATTTCAGTATAACAGAAGTTCAAAGAAGAACTTATGGAAATGTACAGTTTATTGTGATGATTTTGTGAACCTTTATGGTATTTAATAATTGAGTTTCTAAAAGCCTTAACCAACTAAATATGCGAGTAGTTCATGCATCATGAATCATTAAAGAGAATTGAGATGTGATATTGCCTGGGGACGGATTATAGAAACCGAGGATACATTAGAGGAGGCTTAATTGCGAGCCTTGGGATGAGAGAGTGTGAAAGGGTGCTTCAGGTGACCTGGGGTCGCTCCCTAGTGTCGGGTACTTTCACAATAAAAACTTTCTCAGTCTGACTAGTCTCTAAGTGTTTCCACGCCAGTTGAGCTGTTCATATGCCATGAAGGCATTTATGTTATTATTATCCAGAATTTATGAAACAGTGTAAACTCCTGGTTGGCCCAGTGCAAACTAAAACTTTAAGGGCCCACATGCATAAACTGAATGAGACAGTAGCATAAGCATTACATAACATTCATGTGATTGTGACATTCTATATGGATGGTTATGAATGAAAATATAAGTGTTATGTATGTGGAAACCCTATATTCATAATTGATTGTATATGAGATTATGACTGATATTACTATATTAGTTTGTGAAAACCCTTATGCTTATGTCTTATCTGTAATATATTATATTTTGTTTCTCACTCCTTCTTGTTTGAATTTTTGTGTCCAAAATATATGTTATATGATATATAGCTAGCAGTCCAAGATGGAAGGATATATAATTACAAGAGGATAAAGTGGTCTCATTCTCAATCGATTAGATGAAGAGATATGACAAGAGTAGGATTCAAAACTCGATGGTTCAAGGACTAGGAAATGATTGTTCACATTTGTAGTAGAGGTATAGTTTAGTTTTATTTTGCCTTATTACAATATCAAGTAGATAATTGTAACAAGGTAAAGGTTAAACTTTGATAAACTCTTTCATTCGGATATAATATTGTAATGATTTATCACTTATGATTTCTATAAATTATTTTGTCATTATGGACAAATATTGAAAGACAATTTTGTTTTACTTTCAATATTCAAAGGAAATCAGATGTATATACGTCCTTGTATACACGAGATAAAGAGTGATAAATATGTATATCTTTCTAAAAGTTTTTTTTTAAAAGTAAGAAGAATACATATATATCTCGTGTATATAAGGGGGTGTTACAAAGTGGTATCAGAGCAGTTCAATCCAAACCGGCTTGTGGTATGGTCTTACTAGCGTGTTAGTGTACTCTGATGGTTGAGTTTGACAAGAGATTTTATGGTTGAGAAAAGAGGAAATTTTATTAGAGTAAATGGTAAGAAGTAAGTGAAGAAAAATTAGGAGTATAGAAAGAAGGAACTAATTTTAAGTTCATAAGAAGTATAAGTTAAAACTTTATAGCCTGTTACTTGAAAAATGTTATTGCAGGGATTATCAGAAACTGGCCATTCTGAAGTCTTTCTTGACATTGTTTAAGTACAGGCCTTAATGTATGGTGGAATGATAAGGTAAATTAACTAATGCAGTTATTTCCTTTTATTCCAAATGTATTGTATGGTGTTTGATTCTCTGATTAATATGTGATAGTGAAATATTCTAACATTTTCCTGTTTTACAATATGGTATGAGACAACAAGGGAGATAAGACAATAGAAAATTCTTAGAAATATTTTGGTATGAATTCTAGACTGGAGCTGTCGTGACTTTGACTACTTAGTTATAAACTATCGGGACTGATCACCCCGAATAATTTGCACTAAGTAGTGAAAGACATGTCAAAAGAAGGATGTTAAGATCAACGAATTTAACCTTGGGTTAATGTAGTATATGGAGAAATGGAGATAAACTCAATAAATTCTATTAGGATATTCCTTACCATGTCCTTGAAGTTGTAAGAGATACTTGTGTGAATTAGAATTCCAATGGGTAAATAACTGTTGTAATCCCAAACTAGTATAACAAATTCTTTAAGATAGAATCATAGTTTTTCCTTTGGTGATATATTTTGAAAAGAAAAATGTGTGGATGTATACTTTATGAAAAAATATGATAATTTATAACTTGTTTGATATAACAAATAATCATATTAGGAATTGTATCTCTGGCTATTTGTATTGATTCTTCTTTTGTATGACATATAAAATATGTTAATTATTGTTTGATTTGATGAAGTTTTCATTTATGATGTGTACGATTGAATAATATATATGATGGTTATGTGTGTAAATATATGAATTAATGAAACTTTTATGATTGTGACATCGAATGTAATTAACCGTATATTTTTGAATTTTTTTTAAATTAATTTATTGTGATAAATATATCAATGAATGACCTAAAATAAGCATTATAGATCTTTGGAAGACATCGATATTGGTTTAATATTTAGAAATTGTGACAAAATATTTTTGTGATTCCTAACAATATGATACATGTTTATCAAGTTATTTTCTTTTAGTCATCGATTTTGTTCGACGAATATATATACATGATATAAATCATTGTTATGTAATGACCATTGTAGATTTAAAATAAAGAAATGTGTTAGTAAACCATGAGGAAGTAGATATGAACCTTTACTTATTGATTACATAAGTCTTAGTTACCTATAAAAAAATATTCAAGTGAATATTTCTAAGTCAACGTAGTGATTTGTGATCATTTAAGATTGGAGAATTTATCAAATATATGTAATGGTTGTAGTCAATTATAATGGAATGTGTAATCACTTAGTTAAGGAATATTTGATTTATTATAGAAGACAATAAGAAATGATTACATACCCTGGATTATCATGAAGCAAAGACCACAAGGATTTAACTAGTACAACATGGACTAAGACATATTTATCCTTTCTCACTAGGATAATTTATTATACACGATTACATTAAGGAAAATAAAATAGAACATCTAGTATATCATAGATAGAGGTCTAAGAGTCTTGGCAATACAAAAATTATCCAAACTAGAGAAATAATCATAACGATTATAAGAAGTGAAGCACTTGTTACCACAACTTGTAGTCCATCCCGACTTCGTTCTTCCTTACTTCTAGGAAGGTTAGCCATCGAATAGTATGATAGTACTTGAAAAAAAAAAAAGATTGAAGAAATTAGAAAGAAGAGAGAAACTAAGAAACCTTGAAGTTGTGATAGGAAGTGAGAATGGAATGAGAATTTATAAGCAAGCAAGGGAGGGAGAGTTGCAACGGTCATAAACGGCTAGTCCAACGGCTAGTCCAACGGCTAGTTGCTAACGGCTAGTTGTCCAGTAATTAATTCTTAGCAGTCCATTTTACTATATTACGAGTAGGAATTTTAATTAATAGATGTTATGGATTATGTTAAGTAAGATTTTAATAGATTGAGAAACGTAATTATTGAGGTGTTTAGAGTTAACCATCAATTTATGATGAGCATGGTTGACAAAATTAAGACGAGTAATATTTTTGAATTAAGGAAAAAAATACAGATAAGATTAAAAAAAGAGAGATAAATGGCAATGTTAAGGAAAATGTACACAATTGCCAAGGAAACTAGAAATATATTTTAGAACAGTTCAGTTAGTTTAGCTATAGTAAGATTTATTAACAATATTAAATTTCGAGGACGAAATTTCTTTTAGGGGAGTAGAGTTGTAACATCCTATTTTCATCACAAATAGGAAATAGATATTAATATATATTTCTTGAGAAATACTTACTATAAGTTAGTTTATTATTATCATTTTTTTAAAATTTTGGTATTTATATTTTTATTATTTGTTTTTTTTAATAATAATAATAATAAAATGAAAATATTTTTGAATGAGAATTTTAAAGTGACTTAATTAGTATTCACTAATTAAGAAAATTATAATATCTTTGTTATTCACCATTTTTATTTTATGTTGTTATATTTTTATTTTTTTTACATATTTAAGATTTAACTCTTATTAGAATTTTAAAATAAAATTTTGAAGGAATTAGACTATAGTTCTTTTAAACTTTTTGATCTACATAATATTTATGATTTTCTGGAATTTTTTGAAAATTTTGAATTATTTTAATAAAATAATATATTTTAAATAATTTTAAATTCATATAAAGTTGCTTAAAATTAAAAATATTTACAAGAATGTAAAGTTAAATTATAAGAAAATTTTCTAAAATCCATTTCAAGTAGACTTATCTAAAAATTATCGGTTTGAGAAAAATCTTGATTTTTTCTAATCGTTAAAAAATTAGAAACGTATCAATAAATTTTTATTAACAGAAAATTTTAGATTTTTAAAATTTCAGCTTTATATTACTTATTATAAAATTAGTGAGGACTGATATAATATCGCTAAATTTCAAAAAGGACTCATTTTGAATATTTAAAATATACCGAGTGAAGGGTTACTATTTGACTTAATAATTTTGCCGACAATTACTATGCAAATCACTGTGCATGTATGAAATTTTCAAAAGATGCACAGTAACCTGGAATAAAAAATTCAAAAATGCATAGTACTTTTATATTAAAATAATGGAATGCATAGTAAATTTTTTTCCTATAAATACCGAAGGATTTCTTCTTTAGAATTCACAATTTCAGATTAAGTTTTCTTAATATAGTAGTGCTAGTGAGATAGTGGTGGAAGTGAGAGAGAGAAGAAAAGTTTTTGGAGAGAAGGTTCTGCCAAAATCCTAAGGTAAGAATACTTCTCTTTTATATTTTTTGGGTTATTTTTATATCGTTTTTAGAAATCTGTTATTATACTGGAAATAATATTATTTTAAGTTACTATTCTGCATAGTAAACACTATTTCAATAGTAAATTACTATTTCAATAGTAAATTACTATTCAAATAGTAAATTACTATTTACTGTTACTATTTACCATTACTATTCACGATTTACTATTTACTGTTACTATTCACGTTTTACTATTTACTGTTACTATTCATGTTTTACTATTTACTATTACTATTTACGATTTACTATTCACTATTCACTATTCACTATTCACTATTCAAAATTTACCATTTTTTTATTTTAAGTTGTAATCTTAATTTTCATCTTGTAATTATATTAAAATGAAATTGGTATGTTTTAGAACTCGGAGACGAGGCGCGCATGGATTTTCAATAACGAATCGGTATACAAGAGGTAAGGGGGAGTGAGATAAAAATATAATATGAAAGACATAAGAATAAAGGGAGGAGTCCCTTACTCCTTTTAAATTTAATAATATTATTATAAAGTAATAACTTCTCAACTTAAAATTTATAATAAATTTAATATACTGTGTAACTTATTCTGAAATATCTATACATAGATCTGAATTATTATAACTTATACGGACTGAACTAAACCTATGCAAGGACTTGGATTTTTATATCCTATATGGATCGAACTAAACCTATGCAAGGACTTGGAATATTATGACCTGTCTAGACTGAACTATACCTATGCGAAGACTGGATATATGGACTTATATAGACCTGTGCGAGGAATGGACTATAAGGACTCAAAATCAAATCTACTAATTTAAATAACCATTAAAAATTTGAATTATATTTATAAGCGATATTTAGTTGATTTGACTTGATTATAATTAATTATATTTGATTTCGATTAATGATATTGTGATTTATAATATTAGACTGTGATTAATAATATTCAATTATGATTGATGATATTTGATTGTGATTGATGAGATTACTATACTTGATTGTGGTTGATGAATGATTGATGATCTTGTGATATGAAGTTTGAGCATATAGCAAGCATGACGGAAAGTTAAAACTCAGTAAGAATTTTCTTACCTTACTCTTTAAATTTTTATTCCAAGAGAAAGTATTTTGTAATTATTTTAGTTTTTTTTATTTCTTCTTATAAATAATTTTTATTAACTTTATTTTTAATCTCAATAATAAAATCTAGTATTAGAAAGAAGCTATTTTATGAAAATCAGAGGTTGAGATAATTAATTCTTGAATTAAAGAAAATTTTTATAGTTTTAAGTATTCTTAGTTAATGATTTTAAATTATTTTCTTTAGAAATTAGAAGTTTAAAGTAAATTATTTTGGTTTTCCCCAACGAAATAACTAAAGAATATTTTGTGGAGATTTCAAAAACTCAATCTAGTTAAGATTTAAATTGAGAAAGATTATGTAAATATATGAAGGTTTTTAAGAGAAAGCTTTGAGATATTTAAGGCTTGGAAACTCAATTTTGGTAAGATCTGAATTTGAAGACTGTACTAAATTATTTCAGTATAACAGAAGTTCAAAGAAGAACTTATGGAAATGTACAGTTTATTGTGATGATTTTGTGAACCTTTATGGTATTTAATAATTGAGTTTCTAAAAGCCTTAACCAACTAAATATGCGAGTAGTTCATGCATCATGAATCATTAAAGAGAATTGAGATGTGATATTGCCTGGGGACGGATTATAGAAACCGAGGATACATTAGAGGAGGCTTAATTGCGAGCCTTGGGATGAGAGAGTGTGAAAGGGTGCTTCAGGTGACCTGGGGTCGCTCCCTAGTGTCGGGTACTTTCACAATAAAAACTTTCTCAGTCTGACTAGTCTCTAAGTGTTTCCACGCCAGTTGAGCTGTTCATATGCCATGAAGGCATTTATGTTATTATTATCCAGAATTTATGAAACAGTGTAAACTCCTGGTTGGCCCAGTGCAAACTAAAACTTTAAGGGCCCACATGCATAAACTGAATGAGACAGTAGCATAAGCATTACATAACATTCATGTGATTGTGACATTCTATATGGATGGTTATGAATGAAAATATAAGTGTTATGTATGTGGAAACCCTATATTCATAATTGATTGTATATGAGATTATGACTGATATTACTATATTAGTTTGTGAAAACCCTTATGCTTATGTCTTATCTGTAATATATTATATTTTGTTTCTCACTCCTTCTTGTTTGAATTTTTGTGTCCAAAATATATGTTATATGATATATAGCTAGCAGTCCAAGATGGAAGGATATATAATTACAAGAGGATAAAGTGGTCTCATTCTCAATCGATTAGATGAAGAGATATGACAAGAGTAGGATTCAAAACTCGATGGTTCAAGGACTAGGAAATGATTGTTCACATTTGTAGTAGAGGTATAGTTTAGTTTTATTTTGCCTTATTACAATATCAAGTAGATAATTGTAACAAGGTAAAGGTTAAACTTTGATAAACTCTTTCATTCGGATATAATATTGTAATGATTTATCACTTATGATTTCTATAAATTATTTTGTCATTATGGACAAATATTGAAAGACAATTTTGTTTTACTTTCAATATTCAAAGGAAATCAGATGTATATACGTCCTTGTATACACGAGATAAAGAGTGATAAATATGTATATCTTTCTAAAAGTTTTTTTTTAAAAGTAAGAAGAATACATATATATCTCGTGTATATAAGGGGGTGTTACAGAATTCACACTTCGACAGCTTTGCATACAGTTGTTTCTTTTTCAGGATTTCCAACACAACCTTCAAGTGTTCAACATGTTCTTCTTTGCCTTTAGAGTACACTAATATATCATCAATGAACACCACTACAAATTTATCTAGATATGGATGAAAAATCCTATTCATGTAATCCATGAATACGGCTGGTGCATTAGTTACACCAAAAGGCATTACTAGATATTCGTAATGGCCATAGCGTGTTCTAAAAGTAGTTTTTGGTACATCTTCTTTCTTCACCCTTATTTGATGGTATCCAGACCTCAAATCAATTTTGGAGAACACCGTGGCACCACGCAGCTGATCCATCAAGTCATCAATTCTTGGCAGAGGATATTTGTTCTTGATCGTCACCTTGTTCAGTTGCCGATAATCTACACACAACCTCATGCTACCATCCTTTTTCTTAACCAACAACACTGGTGCACCCCAGGGGGATACACTGGGTCGTATAAACTGCTTCTCTATCATCTCTTCAAGTTGTTTCTTTAACTCTGCTAATTCTAGAGGTGACATTCGGTATGGTGCAATTGAAATGGGTCCAACTCCAGGTACTAGATCAATGGCAAATTCCACATCTCTTTTTGGGGGTAAACCAGGGATATCTTCAGGAAAAACGTCAGGAAATTCACACACAACCGGTAGATTTTTGATTTTTGATTCTTGCTCTCCTTTCATTGAAAGCAATAGCATGAATCCTTGAGCCCCTCCTTTTAAAGAGACACTCACTTGGTTGGCGGTTAGAAATCTCGAATCCTCAGGATTCAAATTCATTGGTTCTTTAAACATTATGGTTTTATTATGACAATCTATTAGAACATGATTGTCAGACAACCAATCTAGCCCAATAATAACTTCTAAGCCAGAAAGGGGTAAACAGAAAAGATTGGCCTTAAAGTCCCTACCATTTATGACAATAGGACATTTCCAACAGGCTTTAGAAGTGACAATGGGATTGTTTCCAGGAGTATATACAGATAAGTCAAATGGCAGTTCTATCACAGGTAACTTTAGTTTTTCTACACAGTCATTGGCAATAAAGGAATGTGATGCACCTGAGTCATACATAACAGTTAAAGGAATCTTATTAATGATACACTTACCTTCCACCATGGAATCAGAATGAGATGCTTCTTCTCCAATGATTGCAAAAACCTTTCCTTTTGCCTTCGGCCTTCCGACTGCACTGTGCGCGCCTCCTTGAGTATTTATGCTTGTACTTGCACCTTCAGGGTTTTCCCTCTTCATCTCTGGACAATCCTTGATGTGATGACCTAGTTTGTTACACTTAAAGCAAACATAAGTGTTTTTAGGACAATCCCTTTTCAAATGGGGTCCTCCACAGACAAAACATTTAAAATCTGGTGCAGATGTTGGGTAATAGCTTCCAGTTGAAGCTTGGGGTCTGTTAGGAACAGATGCTGCTCCAAACCGGTGAAATGGCGCTTGGTAAGGCTTATTTCTCCTGAAGTCTCTTCTTTGGTGATTGTGAGGTCCTCCACTTCTCATTTCTCCTGCCTTGTGAATGGGCTCACGACTTTTGGTCATTCTATCCTTATGATCTTCTTCAAAGATCCTGCAGCGATTTACCAATACAAAAAATTCACAGATTTCCTGCATTCGTATAACTTCCTTAATTTCTGGCCGCAATCCATTTACAAACTTTGCACACCGATCTCTTTCATTAGTAGCATCATTATAATGAGAATGAAAACGAGATAGCTCTTCAAACCTGGATGCGTACTCTCCAACGGTCATATTTCCTTGGGTCAGCGACAGGAATTCGAATTGTCTTTTCTCTTTAACATCAGCTGGAAAGTATTTCTCTAAAAACATATTCTTGAAATAATCCCAAGTGATCTCCACGTCGTTGACTTCGAATTGTCTACGCGTGCTATCCCACCAATGTTCGGCATCCTCAGATAAGGCATAAGTAGCGAAGACTACCTTATCAGCTTCATTACATTGCAATGCTCGAAAGATCTTCTCTATCTCTCGAATCCAGATTTGTGCTCCATCAGGGTTATATCCTCCCTTGAAACGAGGTGGATTGCGCTTTTCGAATAGGTCCAGTCTTCTCAAGGCATCGTTACCTTGACCTTCACGTGCTCCCATTGCATTGATTAAGCGTTCTACAACTCCAGCAAGATCGTTTCCAGCCATTAGTTTTTTGTTTCACAGTAACTGAGATTTGTCACATCAATCATAGTTACTACCAAGCCGGATATTCTATTCTCTATCACCTATACAGAGTTTACAGACAAAGCAAGATAGACCTTTTCCCCAGGCCTATTGGATTAACTGCTCTGATACCACTTTGTAACGCCCTCTGTTACACCTTAATAAATTCTAGAAAAATTCGTAATAATTTTTTTTACTAAAGATATGTTTGTTAAAAAGAAACTATCGGAATAAATTATATACATTATTTCTGAAATACCTCAATATTATTAAAACTTTATAAAGTATTTGTACATTCATCCGAAGAAAATAAACATTAAACATTATAAGAAAGAGAGGAAACTCCATGGCCCAAGAGCAGTTGCCTAGTGACATTATTTATTCATTGGACCACGGTATTCATACCGAGCTCCCTTTCTAGAACGTGCTATATATACTGTCAATGTTCTTCGATCCTTCCCTCTGTACGAACCATTAATTTAAAACATATGAAACAAAAACATAGAGAAAGGAGTAAGAAACATAATATAATATTCCCAAATGGGACATAAGCAATAAAGGGTTTTCACAAACTAGTATAATAATATCAATCACAATCACAAGCACAATCACAAGCACAATCAATTTATGAATGTATGAATGATATGCCATATCTTCATCATAACTTATCTATATATGTGGGCCCCTTAAATTTTAATTTGCACTGGGCCAACCAGGAGTTTACACTGTTCCATAATTCCGGATAATAATAACATGAACAGCTCAACTGGCATGGAAACACTTAGAGACTAGTCAGATTGAAAAGGTTTTTTTTATTGTGAAAGTACCCGACACTAGGGAGCTACCCCAGGTCCCCTGAAGCACCCTTTCACACCCTCTCATCCCAAGGCTCACAATTAAGCCTCCTCTAATGTATCCTCGGTTTCTATAATCCGTCCCCAGACAATATCATTTTGTTTCTCTTCAATGATTCATGATGCATGAACTACTCGCGTATTTAGTTAGTTAAGGCTTTTAGAAACTCAATTATATTATCAGGGCCTACGAATCGCGACATAGCCACCCCAGTAAACTGTACTTTTTCAACTTCTCAAATACGCACATAGAATTTTAGTATAGTTCCTTTTTAAATCACAAATCAAATCTCCTTATAAATTTGAGTTTCAAAGCCTTAAATATATTTCACAACCTTCTTTAGAAAGTTTATAGGTCAATTCAAAATCAATTTCTAAAAACTCAAATTTGGAATTATCAATCTTTAAAACCTTAGTACTTGAAAATTTTGTATAATATTTTTATACATTTAAATAATATGTATATATATATATATGTATATATTAAAATATTAGTAAAAAATTTATTTTTATAAAATAATTTCTCTTTCTTTTTCTTTTAATAAACTAACTAAAAAAAAATCTAAATTTTAGTAAAGATATATACATATATATTAAAATATAAAAGAGATTTCTAAAAACTTATGTAGTTTCATTGAAATCTAAGAAATTTCTTAAAAGTAATTTGAATAAATATGAATAAGTAAATAAAGAAGTAGGAGATAAGTAAATTCTTACTGAATTTTAGCTTTCCGTCATGCTTGCTATATGCTCAAACTCCACAGTACAAGATTATCAATCATAATCAAACATTGTCAATCACAATCAAACATCATAAAACATAAATAAATATTAACAATCATAATCAAATCAAATAATTAAACATCAGTTATAAATATGATAATTTTAAAATTCAATGGTTATTTAAATTAATAAAGTTTGTTTTAAGTTCTATGGTCAATTCCTCGCACAGGTCTATGTAAATCCAAGATAGTCCAGTCCTTGCATAGGTCTAGTTCAGTCCATATAGGTCATAAATAGTCCAAGTCCTTGCATAGGTTCAGTCAAGTTCGTAATAGTTCAAGTCCTTGCATAGGTTCAATCCAGTCCGCATAGGTCATAATAGTTCAAGTTCTTAAATATTTTAGATATTAAGTTACACAAGATGCTTAATTTATTAATAACAATTATTATAAATTTTAAGTTAAAAGTTATTATTTTAAAATAATAATATTGTTATGTTTAAAAGGAGTAGGGGACTCCTCCCAATATTCTTATGTATTTTCATATTATATCCTTAATCTCACCCCCTTACCTTGATTTGCTACCAAAAGTGAATTCGCTCTGCGCCTCCAAGTTCTAACAAAATATTAATACTAACTTATTTCAGTATAAGCTTAAGATGAAAATTAAGATTGCTATCAGAATGATAAATAGTAAATATGTATAGTAATAATAAATAGTAACGGTAAATGGTAAGTCATTAATAGTAACGGTAAATAGTAATTTTTGAATAGTAATAGTAAATAGTAAATTATGAATAGTAATTTTTTGAATAGTTGTGGTAAATGGTAAATCATGAACAATAATAGTGAATAGTAAATTTTGAATAGTAATGGTAAATAGTAAAAATAACACAGTGGTAAATTATTTTTACTATAGTAACTTATTCATAATAGTACTAGTATATCAATGGTTTAAGAGTGCTAAAATTATAAAAAGAATATAGAAGAAAGTTATTACCTTACACCTCCAGCAGAACTTCTTTTTACCAAAAGAATTTACTCCCCACTAATTTTTTACGCACTATCTCTCTAGATTCTCTCTCTAATTTTTGGTATGGAAATGTTGTAAATGAGCCATCTATTTATAGGAAGAAAATTTTACTATTTAAGATTATTTAATTATTTATTTTACTATTCATGATGTAAGCGATGATGTAAGTGATGATGATGTAAGCGATGATGTCAGTAATGGCATTTTGGTTATTAGATGAAAGGTTAAGGGTATTTTTGTCATTCTCAAAATAAATAAATAAATAAATAAATAAATAAAATAAGAAAATTCTAAAAAATTATAAATTATATAACAATCAAAAAGTTCTAAAGAACTATAATCAAATTCCTTTGAAATTTTATTTTAAATAAGAAATAACGAAATTAGGGGTGTTACATCCCATGACAAGACCTTATTGACCAAAGTCCGAAAGCAGGTGTGTGTGTTAGGGCATACCAGTCAAATATCGATGATAAATGGTGTCAGGAATGTCTGTGATCGTGTCAACTTTACTCATCTTTTACAAAATAGACACTGAGACATGTCACTTAAGACATTATCACCACTCAAGTATTTAAATACCATACACTTGCTTCTCATTAAGCTATTTCACCAACCATGGTTTAGCTCTAATGATTTATCAAGTACTCACTTTGAAGTGTTTTTAGAGGTGATATCTAATACAAATGTGTTGGCTAGACGAAATCAGGATAAGACTCTTTGTTCCTATTATACTAAAAGAGATGATACCAAATTCTACTAAACCGTTGTTATACATAAAGAGATACCGGATACCGATATCAAAAGTTTTATCCCTTTATAGATAAGTATTATAATGAATTTTTTTTCCTTAGATAAAATTAATAATATTGAATGGAGTTAACAACTCTTCTTTAAAATATAAATAAAAATCAGTTATTTATTATTTAGATTATAGGAGAAAGAGTAAGTTTTTACCTAAAAATTTTTTAGACATGTATACCATTGCAATTGAAATAATATAAAAATCAGTTATATTATCACTGATGCGACCGGAGAGCAGTTGACAAGGGGGAAAATCGCGATTTGGTTGACAAACTGAACGGGTTTAAACTTTTATTATCTTTCTTTTTAATCAGCCGAACGTAAAAACAAATAACAGGTCTTTAACACCTCTCCCGCCGTTCCGATGGCGGCGTCGCGAATCATAGCCCATCCTCCGCCATATTCCCACCGCCAATCTCCGCCGTCAGACGCCGTGCATTCCCTCAGCTTCACACCTCACACAAAACGGTACCCTAACCTCGCCATTCGCGCACGCCTTCACGGCGACAAAGAGAAGAAGAACGATCTCAACCACAAACCGCGTTCCCCCGGAATCCCAAACTCCCTCGACGACGTCGTTTCCAGAGATCCACTAGCTCTTCCGCGTACCTTTACTATTTCTCGCTTTTCTACTTTTTCTTCTTATTTCTCGTAAGCATCGTTATTTTTATTTATGGTTTTTGGCTTTTGCAATTGGTTTCAGGGCCTTTGTCTTCTGCTCAGTTATCTGGTTCAGATTCTGATACTTCTCGCATTCGTGTCGCATATCAGGTACTTCGATCATTACACTGCATGTTATCTATTATTGGATTTTTTTTTCTTTTTTGCGACTATTTATGGATAAACAACCTTTTTTACATAAACCACTTTGTATATAAGCACGATTATTAAAACAATAACGAGTAGATCTTCACACCAGTTTTCGAAGCTGCATGCCTGAGAGATTTTGGTTTTGACTTTATAAAGCAACATTCCATTTAATTTATTTTAGTGTAAAATGAAACTGAAACTTAAGTTAGTAAAAACTGATTAAAATGAACTATGCTTTCCTTGTTTCCGCAAAATCCTAAATTGAGGTTTTTAAAATTTTAGAAGCTAAAATGTTCTACTTATACATATTAAGGTCCAATAATAAAAAAAACTAGATAACAAGTCTTCTGTTGAAATCATTTTGATATTGTTTCTTTAACCTTTTTTTTAGTTGTGCCAGTGCTCATCAAGAATTACTTCTACAATTTTTTTTCTCCATTTATTTGTCTTGTTGAAAAGTATTAGGAACTAGTTATTTATGTTTTTCATAATTTCGTATAGCTAAATATTGCATTTTCAGGGGGTTAGTGGTGCTTACAGTGAGTCAGCAGCACAGAAGGCTTACCCAAATTGTGAAGCTGTGCCTTGTGAACAATTTGACACAGCTTTTGAGGTAAGGTTTTGTTGTTACCCTTTCCAGTTCCACTTCACTAGTTATAGGTTATATATTTTCAAGTTTTAATATCAGATTTCTTTGTTTTCTTCATGAACTTTTATGTTAACCTTGGTCAGTTAATGATGTATTGACTCATGTCTTGATGAATTTCACTCTGATAGTCTTGTTCTAATTGGTAATTCTCTCTGATCTCTTTATTACTCCCATTTTCGGATTCTCGTGTTAGGCTGTTGAAAGGTGGCTAGTGGACAGAGCAGTTTTGCCCATTGAAAATTCTTTAGGGGGGAGCATCCACAGAAATTATGACCTTTTGCTCCGGCACAGTTTGCACATAGTAGGAGAAGTAAAATATGCAGTCCATCACTGCTTGATGGCCAATCATGATGTTAAACTTGAGGATTTGAAGCGGGTTCTTAGTCATCCACAGGTGTGATTCTCACATTTTATACCTTACCTTCCCAGTCACAAACTAATCCAAGACTGACCCTTTCTCAGGCTCTTGCACAATGTGAGAACACACTGACAAAATTGGGATTGATCAGAGAAGCAGTTGATGATACAGCTGGTGCCGCAAAGGTAAGTGTAGAATTATGGGAAGCTATTTATCTAGTATCATTTCAGGTGTTTCTGTTGGTTAATGGTCATACTTGAATTTTTGAGGTACAATGATTATGGCCTCATCTGAACACCCACTTTTTTGGGCTAAGAAATATTCTTCTGTCCCAAGTTTCAGAGAATCCTTTTCTTTTAGTATTTAGTCTGCATGAGTAGGTGATCCTTGGTCAAAATCTAATCTGTTTTGAAATTAGCATAATCTTATCATACCCTGAAGACATGATTAGATATTGCACTTTGGGATAAAGGGATTGAAATTCAATTTTTTTTAGTTTTTTACTGCTACTGTTGAGTTTTTTTTCATTACCACTTATCCTAACATAGTTACAAATTATAGCATATTGCCTTCCACAAACTACAAGATGCAGGAGCAGTTGCTAGTTCTGCTGCTGCAGAGATATATGGCTTGAATATACTTGCTGAAGACATTCAGGTCTGGGTCCATCAGTATTTTAACTTGTGTGGTTGGCAGTTCAGATTCATGGTAGATTTGATGCTTGATGGGTCTGAGTTTGCAGGATGATAGCGATAATGTCACCCGATTTTTAATGTTAGCACGAGAACCTATAATTCCAGGCACAGATAGGCCATTTAAGGTACACAACTAGAATAAATATCTGGAATTACATGACATCTCCCCAGTTGATTGGTTTTATGCGTACTTAATGTTGTATATTGTTGTTGATTGTTATGTTGAATTTTCAGACAAGCATAGTGTTTTCTTTAGAAGAGGGTCCTGGCATACTTTTCAAGGCCCTTGCTGTTTTTGCTTTGCGTCAAATTAATCTTACAAAGGTTTGTTGTCTTCTTGATATCATCTGTTTTATCTTTTATGGAATTTACACATTTAGTTATTCCTGGTTTTATGATTTGTTTCTTTCAACAGATTGAAAGTCGTCCTTTGCGGAACCAACCACTGCGATCATCGGATGATAATGGGTCATCCAAGTATAATACTGAAGCCATGGCTACTGTTTTTTTTTTACCTGAACTCCAATATACTCATTATTTAAACTTGATCAGTTGAAATCATTGAGTGTTGTATCTACAAAGATGTTCCATTGTGAATAATTGTTGTGCTGATTGTAGTTCATATCTTAAGCAGGTACTTCGATTATCTTTTCTATGTTGATTTTGAAGCATCAATGGCTGACCAGAGTGCACAAAATGCCCTAAGGCATCTTAAGGTGTGGTTTAATTTAATCATATGAAACATCTTGGAAGGATTATCTGAGAGTAGACACTCTAAAACCAATACACTTTACAGGAATTCGCCACATTCTTGCGAGTGCTAGGGAGCTATCCGGTGGACACTAGCATGGCGTAAATAATCTCCAGGGTGAGTTGCCTTTATCTGAATAATTTTCTGAGATTAGTTTAGCAAGTTATTAAATGTTAATGACCTCCAATTTTGGAACTTTGTTACTAATCCTTGATTGTTGTTGGGAACTGCCTGGATTGTTTATCCATCATTGCTTTTATGAATATAAGATAGCTGGCATACGTTTGATGCAAGTCTTCTTTTAATAATAATAATACCTAAATTTAATGGGACTGGGAACTGATAATTCTTCACTGGTTTAAAAGTTTCATGCATGAACTTCATCAAATCTCTTGGATGTAGGGGTGGCAAAGTGGGCTAGCCCACCCCGCTTAGGCTCGTCCCGCCAAAAGTCTTCCATAAATGGGTTGGGGCAGACTGGCCAAGAGGGAGTGCTTGGAAACCCTAACCCGTCCCGCACCTCCATGGGTTGCTAAGCTTGCAGGCTGGCCCACCAACATTGAAAAGTGAGGAAAATACTTTAGAAAGAATGGAAAATTAGCTATATATGACAGACTGGTTCACATAACCCACCTAAAGATAAGAAAAGTTCAGTCCGCCCCAGCCTGCACAGGTTGGCGGGTTAGATAGGCTGAGTTGTAGTGAGTGGTTGGTGGATCAATGCTAAATTGATGGACTGACATGATGTTACCATTGGATTAAGCTTTTAATATTGCTGCTGGGAATTTGTTTTGTATATTTACATATGTTGAAATCTGTCTATTAAATCTAGTGTATCGCCTATATGCTAGCATTTTAATTTTGGAGCTTTTATTTTTCTGATGCTTTTGCTGTATGTTGTTGATGCAGGATTCTTGGATATAGCTACTTCTGTGCAGGGGTAGTTCTTCCAGTTCTTGTTAATGGATATGAGACCCATATACAAAGTTTACGTTGCTTCAATATCGATCGATATCAACAGAAAATAATATCAGATGTGCAAGTTTCCTAAAATTTTGACCCCTGCCCTGTATATCTTTTCTTATAGCTAGTATTTATTATCACTGTTGGTTCAATTATTTACAAGTTTCCTATAATTTCAAATATTTATTTTTAATGTTGCTTCAAATAATTATTCTTTACAAGTCCCTCCAATGTTGCTCGCGTCTCAGCTGACACCCTCCGGGTACGCAGCATTCAGATTGTACTTGAGAACAAAACGAATCACATATGTTACCTAAATGGAGCCTGCTTATCCTCTACCATTGACTATCTTGTAACGGGCGCGATGGACAACTTCAATTGGTGTATCTATGGGCCATAACCTTCGCATGGTTGATGCGACACAATAGAGAAGTTGTATTTATACAACATAAAGGAAGAGATAGAAAGAAGAGATGAATATCAGAGGAAATACATGATGAGATAAATAGGAAAAGAATATTGAATGTTTTGTCGTAGGCTAAAATATAAAATAACCCTGATAATATTTAGGGATTAAGAAAATTTTCTCATCAAAAAATGATTACATTTAGTCTCAATATCTTCCATTAGGAAAGTCTATTAAATTTCAAGGTGATTCATGTCACTTCGGCATGGTCATATAATTGCCTCGTCTATTTTTTAAGAATAAAATAAAGTTATACAATTTAAAATTACAATTGCTAATAATAACCTCCTTCATCACCAAATTATTCACTTCAATCTCAGCCCTAGCAAACCCATCATCTCAACCACAGTCTCTCATAACCACAATACCTTTAAACTAACAAACTCATCATCATCACCCCCTTTAAATCAAATCCCTACCCTTTTTCACAAAAGAAAAAATCAATACTCTTGGGAAAATAGAACTCGTGGAGGAGCAAGGTAGTATGATGGTGATTGATGCATGGGGTTTCATTGTCATGCGAGCAAAGCATCGAAGGAACCAAAAAAGGATCGACGATTCAGTGGCCCCAGGGGAGGAGCGGGGGTGGGGTAAGTGGGTTTTGGGTAATTCAAAGGCGGTGGTACATAAGTTTGAGAGACATTTGTTGTTGAGTATCGTAGCACTTAATAATCATCACCCCATTTCCTTTTCTGTTTTTGCCTTTGTTTATTGTTTCTTTTTCTTTGTCTATTATCTTTTCCTTTATTTATTGGCGGGGCAAGGGTTGGAATTAGGGTGGGAGTTAGGGTTGGAGTAGGCAGTGATGGTGGGTGTGAGGAGATCGGTTTACTGTGGGGGTGGGGATAGGCAAGTATGAGTGGATCAATGGTGTGTGGATTAATACTAATCTTGGATTTTTACTTATGTGAAACTTTTTTACTCAATTTATCGTTATATGACTTTTCGCTCTTGGATTCCTTAGATATTTTTTTATATTGCTTTGTTGTAGATGATTTTATGGTTTAGGGTTTCAAATTGTAGTAGTTCTAATGCATAATAGTTCCTTTTTGTTGGGTTTATTAGTTTGTTTTTCATTTGTTATGTATGGAAGCTATATTATGATGGTCAGAAATGATTTCTTAAGATTTATTTATGTGACAAAGTATGGCCTTGATGATAACGTTGTGGAGGTGGGGATGAGATGTTTTCCTTAGGGGGGGGTGTCGATTACTGAACGCTACAACACTCAACGACAAGTGTCTCTCAAACTTGTGTACCACCGTTGTTGAACTACCCCAAACCCATTCACCCCTCCCCTGGGGCCATTGCGTCGTCTACCCTTTTTTGGTTCCTTCGATGCTTTGCTCGCATGACAGTGAAGCCCTACGCACATCAATCACCATCACACTGCCCTACTCCACGAGTTCCATTTTCCCAAGAGTATTGGTTTTTTCGTTTTTGAAAAAAGGGTGGGAATTTGATTTTGAGGGGGTGATGGTGATGAGTTTGTTAGTTTAAAGGTATTGTAGTTATGAGATGAATGAGAGAATGTGGTTGAGATGATGGGTTTGCTAGGGCTGAGATTGAAGTAAATAATTTAGGGATGAAGGAGGTTATGACTATTATTAGCAATTGTAATTTTGCGTGCAAGGTGTTCAGTGAAATGCATAAGAAAAGAAATTGAAATATTATCAATGGTTACAATTTTAATCCAAAATCAACGCTTCTACCTTTTCTCTTTTGTAGTGCAGACCAGGCCCTTAAGATTCTAGGCAGCTGGCAATTTGTTGTTTTGGAAGTAATTTGGAAAAGATAATGACATGTAATTTTTTTCATAGTTTAAAAAATTGAGACACAACGACTATATAACAATGCTAGGGTGATACAAACATTAATCACCTTATCACTAAACAGACTTTTCTTAACAAATAGTACTTTTTAATAACCCTAAAAGTTTTTGGGAGAAAAAAGTAAGTTTTATAGGATTTTTTTTAAAACCCCAAATATTTCAGTATTATATATTTTAGCCTTTGTTGTATAATATTGTTGTATGAATAATATACCTCGGCGCAATATATTTGAAGCAATCGAATATTTTAAAAAACTTCGGAGTTTGGAGTGAAGAAATTAGAGTCAATTAATACCAAGACAAAATCATGGCTCACTTACAAATTTAACAAAAATATTTTAAATTCACGTTAATATCAAATAATGGACCTTTTCAAATATTAAAAAAAAAACTATGAAAATCAAACCAGATATCTAGCGCTCTGTTTGCATCGATTGATTTGAAGAGGAAGGAATTTGTGATGCTTGAAAAGAAAGGGGTATTGATATTTTCGGTGATTTGGATTGTGAAGATATTGGGTTAGGTGAGATTTTATAAATGCGACTCAAAAATAAAATCCTCCCATGTATGTATCAGGTCATTAGGATGGAAAAAGTAGGCAACAACTTCATTGGAAACGGGCTTCTACATTTTCTTCAGCCGTGACTCATCAGACAATGGTTCAAATAGATTTGACACTAATCAGAAGTCTTCTCATCAAGTAAGAGCATGATTTTTAGTTTGGAGCATACTGATCTCAGTGTCTTGCCATTAGATCTCTGATCAAGGTTAGGATCTCACCTCTCATGCTAGCAACAGCAGATGGAGTAACCTGTTCCTTCACAGCAGAGAACCACAGATCATTTGTATCAGTGTTGTTACAATTCCAATGCCAGTTGCATATTACTCTTGCTATGGCTGTGACATATAACCCACAGTCATGACCATTCTCTTGTATGGGTGAATTAGTACATTCCAGAAACCTGGCCTCAGAAGCTGATCCCATGTATCCAACAACAGCTTTATAGAGTTGCTTGGCAGGTGCTGCATTCATGCTTCTGCAACTATCATGGTGAACAAATACATTGGCATTGCGGTAATATGCAAGTACGCTCCAATGAGAACCACCTTCAGCTCTGTCAACATCATCGTTGTCATTGACGGGAAATATGACTAGTCTCTTATCAGACAAGTGAAGGGGTTCAACGAAATCTTTGAGAGCCTCTGCAACAGGACATTTTATCATCCAAAATGCAATGGATGGTGGCACCAATAGGATATCCTGAGAGGGATGGCATGAAGAAAGATAGCTGAAATAGAACTCAATGATTCGATCATTCAAATAATATGGACCACTAAGGATGTCTAGATCTGATCGTCTAAGCACCACATCATTGTAGCTGAGAATCTTTTCATCTGCCTGTGATCTCCTCATCCAGTATGCAAGCCAGACTGATGAAAACAAATAAGGACAATTCTTAGATCATAACCTGCTACTTTGAAAGGGGGGAAAAGGACGATAGAATATACCAATGTAGTCCCTGTAATGGAGTCTCGAAAACTATGAACCGTTTAGTTTAAAAAAATGTTTCTTGTTTTCATTCTGTTTTCTATTTTAATTACAAAAACATCTTAAATTCAGTTTCCTATACAAACTTTCAGAAACAAGAAAAAAATGAAATAGTATGATATGACAATTTTGCAATTAAAAGTTAAAATAAGAAATAGGAACAAAAATAACATCTCCAAACAAACGAGCCCTAAAACAATTTCATAAGGTTTTTATCGGTTACAATTTCCAGCTAACTTGGCATGGACTTAATGCAACACACAGAGAACCAGTACTTTGTCATTTCATGCTCTAGTTTAGGTAACACAACATACCTTCTCAAGTATTTATTCAGGGTAAAGTCCTTGCAGATGTAGGAAAATTATGAGAGAAAGGAACAAACAAAATGTTCCGAAGATCAGTTCAGTCTCTTGGGGTTTACACTTTCACTACACATCCCATTTACTTCACCATCCATAAAAATGAAAAAGAAAAATCATTTTGCCTAAATAACCATGCAGTTGAATTTTTCAGTTCAAAGTGAGGAAAAACTTTCTCCAGACATCTAAATTTCTAATGGTAAAAGCAACCCACCTTGAATATACAATTACCACAAAAAATAAATAAACACATGTCAAGAAGCCTAACTTAGTTGGTTAAACATAATGCCTGAGTTATATTATAAACCCCTGGCAGTATTTTCAATTCCTACCTATAATAAATAAATACACACATGCAAGAACAAATTCATAACATAAATCACCCAACAACCAAGTGCTGCGTAAGAAGGAATTCACATGATATAAGTAGATGTAAGCCTTATACTTGGATTGTATAGCAACTTGGAAGCGTATAATCTAGTAAAATGGGATGGGTGAGGAATGGTGCTGAATCTAAAAGCTTTTATCATCAAAGTTTGAATTGAATGAGTCCAAATAATAACTAATCTCGTTTCCTATTTAATAAAACCTATCTTAATTTCTCTTCTTATGATATTGTTGCGCAGAACTCTAAATTTGGGGCTAAATGATTAACTTTCATCCCCCTTCAACCTTATTATTATAATACCTCAAACCTAATTCTATAGTGATTATGAAAATTGAATAGAGAGAAATAAAGAACCAATGGTAGGAGTGTGGGAGAATAACTTACAGTGATTGATTGAAAGAGTGAAATCGAACAACTGCTATGGATTCAAAGAAAGTTGCAGGTGTTGAAGCATAAAAAACAATGGTGAGAAAGCCGAATTGCCAGAAAGTGTTACGCTGCGTTTTGAGTCCTCCGAAACTATAAGGAAAGGTGTCGAATTCCATTTTACAATATTTTCATTTCATTAGCTGAGAATTGAAAACGACCCCTTTTTAATATTTTATTACATTTTGTTAATAGATGAAAAAAATAAATAACGCTTTTCTAAAGGTTAAATTTAAATTAAGCTTTCTTAATAATGCAAATTATAAAAATAATTTACGTTTTGGGTTCATCCAAAAAGTATTTAGCGGTATGAGGTCTTTTTGTAAGCACTCTCACACTAGCATAAACTACACAGTGCTACCAAATAGGAGGAATGGAATATACAGCACCACGTCTCATGTTACGCAATTTCGCAAGCGCCAAGATTTAGGTTGACACTTTGATGCAATGTATATAACTTAGTGTTCCTTTGATATATAATTGGGAAAATAAGATTTAAAAAACAAAAAAATCTAATAATTAATATTGATTTTTCACACCATTCTAAACAATTAAAATTTTCTTTGACCGTAGAATAAAAAATCTACTTTTGACACTCTTACATTGGCAAACAAAGGCGCCAATAAGGTCGCGCGACTTCAACGAGAGGCTACAACTCTATGGCACGATACAGTGGATTTTTTTGCCAATTTTATTAATGTTTTTTTCATCTGTGTTATACAAATAACTATTCTCTACTTGCATTTGGGAACGAATCTCCCAATAACCAATATATTGATTAGGATCCCACTAGAAGAATGGTAGCTTAAAATAACCCTACCAATCAATCTCAAAATATATGATCTCCCAACCCATTCAATTTGTAGTTGACTTCCTATATGATCATTAATGATATAAAAATGATATTGAAGTCATTTCATCTTCAAACAAGACCGTCACCACAAATCTAGAGAAAATTAAATATTCAAACATTACAACATAAACAGCAACAAAATACTTATCTTGTTTTCTCAAGTTTAGAAAACGGATGAAGGGTATGTTTGAGTTTGCAGTTGGGAAAACAAATTGAAAAAATAAAAAAATTTAAAGATTCATACTTTCACACCGTTTGAGATTGTCAAAACTCCGCTAGACTAAACAGCTTCAAAGTAGTTATTACAAATGTGGGACCCTAACAGTGATCACAAAGTATAGTGTCTTCCTTTATTAGTAAACAATATGAAGCTAAAAATGTTGGTCATGGGAGTCAATGGCGTGAAATAAGAAAAGTTTTAGGTTTGAGAGTGAATAAACAATGAAGGAGAGACATAAAATTACTTTTCCCTACAACCCCATACTGAAAAATATTTTTAAAACTATACATTACTAAAATAAAGGCTTCAAATTAAGGATTGTTTAAAGTAGATAATGAAAGTATATAACAGAAAATATATACGGTATTATGTAATTATATAAATTAAGGAATCTTTGTAAGAGATAATAAAAGAATGAGAGAATACTTGAATTTTTTTTGTTAAACTGCTATGAAAGCTAGTGGTCTTTATTTTTTTTTATTTCTTTCTATTGTTTTCATATATTTGAATATTGTTTTTTCATCTATTCAAATATTTTCTTTTCGCTTATTTTTTCTGCATGGTGATTTTTTTTGTTTGTTTTTCTATTTAATCTGGTGTTAAAGTTTTATCAATTTTAATTTTAATATTAGGTTATAATCATCCAATTTTCATGTATTAGATGTTCAATTATAGACATAAAAGGAATGGATAAAATGTTTTATATGGGTTGATGATAGTTTGAATGTTCATGATAAAATTTGAAATAATTCTCATCTTTTAAGGAACTTTAGGAATAAGTAAAATTTAATTCATTTTTCATATTTAACATTCTCATTTATTTGAATAATCTTTCTTAGGAGAGTCACTCACCAAATTCAGATGATATCATGCGCTTTGGGTTGAAATCTAAATGGTAATTATAGGTTTTTGCTTAAGCACATGCATGGCACCCACAACTCTGAACTAGACCAACTTAATACCAGTGAAAGGGCTAATTAGTATAATAAGAAATATAATATTGAGGAGTTGCACATTATTGCATGTTTTCAATGAAATATTAAATCTTTTCTGAATCATTAGTGCTTGTTCAGTGTTCACCAAAAATTCTATTGGTTGGAATTATTTTTTTTATTCATTGTCGAGTACATTTTACCAGGTTTAAGGTTGACTTAATATTTAAATTAATTTGTTACACGTTATACATTTTCATAATCTGTGTATGGGTTGTGGAACTTCTCATGCCTAAACAGAAATGTTTCACATTAGGTGTCCGTTAGATTAGCAATTGGAAAACCAGAGTTGTGAAGAAAAATTAATAGTTAATATTGATTCTTCACACCGTTTGAAATAACCAAAATTTTGTTTAACCAACAAATCTAAATCCACCTTTTTTTTTAAACCTCCATTTAGTGATATGAACAAAGAAGCAAACGGTCCATAACGTTAAGTGATGTAAGACACGTCTTTCCATAAAATTTCCCCATGCAAAATTGCGTTGTCTCACGTGGAAATTTCAATGTGGGACATAGTTCTACATGCAGAGTCTCACGCTACAATGACTTATTTTTTTCCCGTGCAAAAGTTTATATTTTATGTTTTAAAAAGATTATTAATGTGGTTGCATGTGAAACCAGATTAATAGCATATATACATACGACACTTGATTGAACACACACGCACCTACCTGCACAATAAAAAACACACACACACACACCTAGCACAAATTGCTAGCAAAATTTCAATTATCATGATGAGAATCCTAATTAATTTCTTATAATAAAAACTACTAGTAACATTTCAATTCACAAAAGTGCTCATTTTAAGCAAGACAAACAAGTTAAAGTACAAGTCACAAGATTAAAACTAAGGTATCAATCCACACTCTGCTCAACCTACTCTGACATTAATCAGCAGATTGCTAAAAACTTCATAACAAGGTTGTAAACTATCATTCAAGTCCACTAAAAACTAATCAACGATTAGATTAAATCACCATTGTTAGTCATGTGTTGGCTAGAGTTATATCCAATAAATTCAAAAACAATATACCAAATATCCAAATTAATTCAATAGGTACTTTAATAATTAAAAAGTAAAGGCACTAATTAATAAACAAGTTAAATAATACCAAATATCCATCACTTATTAACACAACCAATCTATCAACAAATCAACCAAACACATAATACAATCCATCACTTAATACAATGAACTAACTATATCAAATACAATATTTAACTATCTTGTATTTAAAAGTAAATGGGCAGAGGCTAATTTTAGCTCTAAACAAACATAAGAAGGGAATCATGAATTTATAGAATCAGATAAAAAAGAAGTAAAAAAAAAATAGAACACCATTGTCTCCTTGGATTAATTCATTTGAATAAAATTAGTATTATTATTAATAAATGGGCATGAAACTAAACTCACTTGTGGAAACATTTTGACCCTAGTAGAATGAGCTTTATTTACCAAATCCTTTTGTACAATGACACCAGTAAACTTAGAGGACAACCATAATATGCAGTTACATAAATATGTAATATGCGTAAGAGCCTACAAATAAAGCATCATCATATTTCACCATCTTGGTCTTAATAAAATGAAGAAAAATCTTACAATTTCAAGGTGGACTAGAAGACTTAAACATGGTTAATGTTTGTCAAAAGGGTATTTGTAAAACTTAATTACAAATTTGGGGTTCTTTGGTTGGAAATAATGTGGCCTGGGACTGTTTGGAAGTCGTCCAAATTTTAGATACAATGGGTGTCGCATTAAAAGAGGATAACATAGTGGGGGAGCGACACAAAGGCCTGTCGCCTCAACTTTAGCCAATAAAGGAAAAGGTGTGTCGTATCCTATTCAGATGACACACGCTGATCGGTGGAATGTGCGACAGCTCTGTGTGTCGCATATATTACAGACGACATAACTTTGACCTAGCGCGTGGGAGTCTCATTTTGAATAGTGTCGGGCTAATTTAAAACGTAACTTGGTGTCCCCATTTACCCTACACGACTCCTTTGTCTCCTACACTAAGTTCAGGTAATTTTTTTGTGCTTTGAGAATGAAGAACAGTTTTTGAGAAGGCAGAAAGTGTGGGTGGAAGTCTCATTGTGGTCCCCTATTAAAAATCCTACATCTTTTGTTAAAGCTTTTAATCAAAGTATTTAGATTTCTGGTTGTGTCTCACATGTATTTTTTTATTTTTAATATTTATGATTTAGTAGGTATTTAAATTTCTTGTTGTGTCTGAAATGTATTTTTTTTATTTTTAATATTCATGTTTTAGTAGGTATTTAAATTTCTGGTTGTCTCAAATGTATTTTCTTTTATTTTTAATATTCATATTTTTGTAGGTATTTAAATTTTTGGTTGTGTCTCAAATGTATTTTCTTTTATTTTTAATATTCATGTTTTAGTAGGTATTTAAATTTATGGTTGCGTCTCAAATGTATTTTTCTTTATTTTTAATATTTATATTTTAGCAGGAGTAACACTTTTTTTAATGTTTAATATTAATGTGAAAAAAATACATTGAATTTTTTTTTACTAAATATAAAAATATTTAGACAATTAGTTAATAAATAATTTAGATGATTAGTTAATAAATTATTTAGACAATTAGTTAATAAAAAATTTGTTATTAAATATTAGACTATTTAGGTAGTTATTATATTTATATGTTTTCACATTATTAATAACATTAGAGTTTCTTACACAATGTAGCACGTTGGTAATTAAAATAGTTATTCATTTACTAGTAATTATTGTTAAGAATATTCTTTCGAATAATTTTGATATATGTTTTTTAATACAGTATGGCTGAACAGAAGACAATTAATCCAGGCCCATTGAACCCAAAATTGTTAACATTGTAGGAGAAATATGTCTCCACACATGTGTGGAACGGAAGACCCGATCATGTACTTAAGGTTAGGAAAGCACTCTGTAAGTGACCAAATACCGGAACAAAGCATACCGTATTTACGCAGGGCTGGTTTTTATCATTTGGCCAAGGTTGCGCATTTACTGGTATCCATTCTAGTTTATTACTGCAATGGTGGAGAGATGGAGACTAGAGACACATATGTTCCATCTTCTTGTTGGAGAGTGCATAGTTACTCTCCAGGACATTGCTATCCTGCTTGGACTTAACATTGATGGAATTGTAGTTGTTACATTATTTGGTTCACGTGACTGACAAGACTATGTGAAAGTACAATTAGGCAGCCCCCTCCTTGGTAATGCATTACATGACTGTTTTGTCCTTAGAACCGGGGTCAAGAGTTGACGTTCTTGATCGGTGTTCGGAGTCACTTCTCTTAGCTCTCAATTTTACACCGTCTCAGTGGAGTATGGTATTTTCCACCTAGGCCTAGTGGGGAGCCTAAGTTCTTCAAGTTTAGGGTGAAGCTGATGTTCGAGTCCGTACCGAAATTATGGGAACACACCGGAGGTATACCTGTAAAAGATTCTCCGATGCTTACACTAGTGCAAAAGATGGAAACAAAGACAGGATATAAGCACGGTTTATATGTAAACGTGCTTAAAAAAGGGGCGGTGTCAAATTTGAAATTTTAACGAACTCTTTAATCACGGTTACAGTCTAACCGTGGTAATAGGGAACTCTTTAATCACGGTTCCTCTCCAACCGTGGTCATAAGTCCTGTATTTAAAATTTTATTTTTAAAAATTAGTTCTTTAACCACGGTTTAGGTGCAACCGTGGTAATAGGGTCCTATAAAAAATTATTTTTGAAATTTTCGTGAAGGTTTTAATCACGGTTATAATCAATCGTGGTCATAGGTACGTTAAAAAAATTTACATTTAATTTTAAAATATCTATAAGGACGGTTGTATTGGACCCGTGATAAAAGGTGGTCTATTACCACGGTTGTAATGAACCGTGGTCGTATAGCACCTTTTCGTTTCCCTCTCATTAAACGAAAACATTTCATTTCCCTCTTTTCACTTCATTTCTTCGTTCTCTTCACTCCATCTTCGTCTCTCTTCATTTCCCTCCTTCTCACTTCATTAAGCTTGCGTTTCGTTTCCCTCTCTTCACTTCGTCTCTCCGTTCTCTTCATCTCTCCATCTTTGTGTCTCTTCATTTCCCTCCTTCTCACTTGGCTTTGCATTGCCTTCTCTTGCATGCTGGTCTGACCCCTTCCTCTCCATCTCTTCGTTCTCTTGCACGATGATGGTCTCCCCTTCCTCTCCATCCCTCCATCTCTTCGCAAGTTGTTCCATCTCCTTCCATCTCACACGCTGTTTGTCTCCTTCAGGTACCACTCTTTACTTATTTTTAATCCATTCTTTAATTGTTTGTACTAAAAACAAGTCTAGTATAGTCATTATGCATACATAGTTTATAGTATTAAGTATTTTGTTAACCTCCTGAGTGTAAAAATTGAGTAAGTTATTAAAAAAAGATAATTTTAGAAAGATATAAATGGCAAGTTAGGAATAACAATTTAGTTAGGAATAAAAATTTAACTTTAGAATACTTAGAAAAGAGATAAAAATTTAGTTAGGAATAACAAGTTTGTTTGATTTGTTAATAGTTTCTAGTAGATAATGTAGTTATAAATGTAAAATAATAAATTGTATGAATTGTAACAAAATAATTAATAGGAGTTATTTTTGTTGATTAGGCAATTAAAAGTTTTAATTACATAATGAATTGTATGGCCTAATTAATTTAGTTTATTATACATTGTTTACTTTCTTTAATTGAATTTTATTATGTGTTACTAATTTTGTGGATGTAATTTATATTTTTTATAATTTTAGAATTTGATAAGTTTATTTAGTCCCTTTTACATGAGTTTGTGATTTATTAAATTGTATGAGCGAACTATAGTTTCCCGTTTGAGATTCGACACAAATGGTAGTTAAATTAATTGATTTCACCATTTGTGTTGAATCTTGAATTGTCTGTTTAGACAGTTTGGGATGAACAATTTTTTTATATATCATTGCTATGTACAAGTTAGGACTTATTTTAAAATTTGATCAAGTTTTGGTTAGTTAAATTTTGTATTGTTCTCTGGGTGCATATTTGATTGTGGTTGAATTTGATGTCACCACTTTCATTTCGTGTACTTAGAGACCAATGCGAAATGCTGCCAAAATTTTATTAAATTTTAAAATAACTCCTAAGTTGTATGTAGTTATGATGTATAGAAAAATGTTCATCCCGAATGGGTAGGACCACCACCTTTGTGAAGAAAGTAAAATTCATAGCACCGATAAATTTACTGGTATTGTAAACAGTGAGTATGGATCGAAGTTGGATAACTACATCACGTATAAGTCCACAATATGAGAGTGGAGTCGAAACATTCATAGAGTACGTGATACGAAATGCTGAAGAGGTTAATGGAATGTATTTTTGCCCTTGTGTTAAATGCTTAAACATGCGCCGGCTAGAATTGGCAGAGGTGCGAGAACATCTATTGTGTGATGGATTTCTTCAGACGTATATGCGATGGATATGGCATGGTGAACATGTTGAAGTGCCAAGTACCAGTTTTCAAACAAAAGACCAAAGCTTTGCGCATGAGGTTGATGACGACATGGATGACCGACTTGAGGATATGATACGTAACGTGGGGGTAGAAAGTTTTAAGAAAGCTCACGTATATGTGAGTCTATGTGAGGATTCTGAGAAGCTGTTGTATCCAAATTGCGCCAATTTCATGAAGTTGTCAGCGGTTTTACGATTATTTAATTTGAAAGCGATAAATGGGTAGACAGATAAAAGTTTCACTGACTTGCTTAAGTTGTTGAAAGAAATGCTCCCAGTTGGTAACATCTTGCCAAATCGTAACTATGAGGCTAAGAAGGTGTTGTGTCCTATGGGTTTGGAGTATACCAAAATACATGCATGCCCAAATGATTGTGTATTATACCGTGGTTAGTATGAAATGTTGCATCAATGTCCTAGGTGTGGGGTGTCACGATATAAGAAGAAACAACTTGACTCTGATGAAGTCTGCACTAAAGGATCTCCTGCGAAGGTGTTGTGGTATCTCCCTATAGTGCCGAGACTAAAGCTTCTGTTTGCCAATGTAGATAATGCGAAGCTTATGAGATGACATGCTGATGAAAGGGTTGTTGATGGACAACTTAGGCATCCGGCAGATGCATTGCAGTGGAAGAAAGTGGATACGATGTTTCCAGATTTTGCTCATGACCCAAGAAAGTGTATGTATTATTTGTATGTCAAGCTTGTGTATCGTTGATTGTATGTATTGTTCATTAATAAAAAAGAAACATGTATTTATTATTTAATTTGTATATGTAATGTGTTTATTATACTTACTATGGTTTTTTTGCTTCTTTAAATAGATACTTATGGCTGACCAGGGTCCATCAGCGAGATCCGACTCCCAGGATACAAATTCCTCAGGTAAGAGGGGTCGAGGTGTTACCCGGATGTCCGATGTTGCACTTAGGCGCCATCAGGGTCAGAGGACCCATGTTGACATTGATATTTACACGGGGAGGACTTCGGGACCTAACGCCGCCAAGTTTCAGAGTTACTTGGGTGTTTTGGCAAGGTCGAAGGTGTCCATCATTATCCTGATTGGGATAGTGTTGAGGAGGTCATAAAGAATGCTATTTGGGCTGATATTCTTGTAAGTACTTTAACTGCACATTTGGTTTTTACTTGTATTACAATTTGATATGCATACTAAACTCAACCTTGTTCATTTCACACTTGTAGGATGCTTGGGATATTCCTACAGTCGATACACTGCGTAGGAAGATAATGTCTGAGATCGCTGAATGATGGAGGTCATTCAAGACCTTTATGACTTCCACGTATGCATGCTTGTTATAAATTAAGTGTTTAAATTTGTCCTGTCCTAAAAATGTCAGTTTCTTACTTCAACTATTTTGAATTTTAGGTATGTCTTCGGGAAGAAGCAGGGCAAGTTTCCCGGAGACTCATACATATTTATAGATCAGCAGACTTGGGATTCGTTTGTTGCATCAAGGCATACGGACGACTTTATGGTTAATACCTTATACTTTTAATGTTTTGGAATTATTTTCATGCAAGTATATATAAGGTATAAATGTATTTGAATTGTTTTTGTTGCAGGCTAAACGCATGAAAGCACAGGTAATTCGTGGGAAAAATGACTACCCTCATAGGTTGTCACGCAGGGGTTACCGACTGTTGGAGGATCGGATGCTGGAGGAGAAAGCCAGTCAATGCCAGAGCAGCCACCCTGACACCACTATTATGGATCCCCCCTCCCCACCCGCACGCCACGACGAATGGAAGCGTGCCAGGACGAAGAAGAGTGGTCAGTACACTTCATCTCATGCTGAGGAGGTTGCCCAACGAATTGTAAGTACAAGCTTCTTATCAGGTTTAATGATACTTGAATTGTCCATCTAGGTACTAAGTACACTAATCACTGGGGTTTGATTGCAGGATTCCTTGGTGGAGCAGTCGACCCAAGGGTCTTTTGTGTCACACTGTAGGGATGATATCCTGACCACCGCCATTGGCCAACCGGAGCACCCTGGGCGAGTCCGTGCAGCTGGTCACGGTCATGGTATGTTTATACTCCCAACTGGTTACATTCTTTATATTAACATTCTGTTTTTAATTGTTCTTTCTCCGCAGGCCTTCGAACTTATTTTGGGCGTCCCGCTGCCTCCTCCCAGTCAATCTCTGATTTGGAGAAGACCTTTAAGGAGAAGGTTACTGCAGCGAAGGCAGAGGCTAAGGAGGAGATACAGAGGCTGCTTCAAGAGGAGATGGCATGGTTTCAGAGTGAGATGATGACGTCATTCAGTCAACAACATCAACCTACACCCCCGGTAGTGGACCCACAGGTTATATTATACATCATTTAATTGAATTACTTATGGTTTGCTATCATTATTTCTTGAATAACTTTAAAATGTTGTGTAAATATGCAGATTAGGCGGGTCAATACAAAGGGGTCGTGTGCTGCACCTGACGGTGATGATGACGACGTAAATCTTGGAGACTGCCGTCAGTGTGACCTCTTTGTTGATGGAGTGGAAGAGCCAGTTGCCATTGGTTCAGTGTATAACCTAGGCCCTTTGGTTCACCATCAAGCAATGCCTGATGGTGTGTCAAGGGTTTTGGTTATACAGGTCCTCGACGTGGAGGTAGCTGTGCCCATTCCAACTCCTGAGGTACAACTGGTCGGGCAGGCTGTAGGACACTTCCTTATCTGGCCGACCAGACTTTTGTCAGATTCGGGTCCCCAGGTATGCTCCTTAAACTAGCATCAATTCTATATTAACTTATGGTTCAAATAATCCAAAATTGCTTCTGATTTTTTAACTGTTTTAGCAGGGTGTTGGCCCAGCAAGCCGGCAAAGCCCCCCTTGAGCCGATGGAGCAACTATGGGCTTTATCGGCTGAGTTACGCGACAACGTCGTCGAGATCCCATGGGATGAATCCGTTTTTGGTCGCCCAAGTACCTTGCCAGTGTACGTTGCACGGCCTGACCTGTGTGAGGTCCTGATGGGGAGGACGATGTTGAACATTTCTGTGATTCAATGTTGGGAGCTGTAAGTATAATGTTTTTTGTTCAATGATTATGTGAATTAAAATGTTATTTTCACTAACTAAACATGTGTAAATTTTCTTAGGTTTCTATATAGACTTTGCATAGAGAGGGGTGTCCATGACACTTATGGTTTCCTAGAGCCCTCTCTAATACAAGTTCGCGGGAACAGCAAGGCAGATATTCAGGCATACATCCAGAATTGGATGGATGCCTCGAAAAAGACTGTGTACCTTGCGCCATTTCATAGAGAGTAAGAGTCTTCTACTAAATACATAGTTAGTGTTGTTAATTTAATCATTTTGGTGTTATTACTAATCAATGTTTCATTACAGCCATCACTGGCAACTGCTAGTTATTTGCCCTAAGGATGGGATTGTTGCATGCTTCTGTTCCTTGCATGGGAACCCTGGTGCGGACTACATGAAAATACTCGACGCGTAAGCTGCTTTCAAAACTTAGACAACTTTACATATTTAATTAAGTCATTCTATTAACTGAACTGGTGTTTTATCCTATCACAGGGCTTTTAATGGGTACTGTCGACTACAGGGCGGAGTGGGTAAGAAAAAACTACATTGGGTCTTCCCAAAAGTAAGTAATTTTAATTAACAAGCATTACTTTTAAAGTTACCTCAATTAGTAACAAAAACAATAACCAATTGTGATTTCAATGTGTGGTACCTTGTAGTCTTATCGGCAGGATGGTAGCTTTGAGTGCGGGTATTTCGTCATGAAGACGATGCTCACCATTGTCCAATCCGGTATAGTAGATGGATGGACAACTGTAAGTTTTCACTTCCTACATTTCTAATTTGGTTTTCATATACTACTTATCAATTATTTGCTTGCTACTTAACAATGTCTCTTCTTTGCAGCACTTTCAAGACTCCTCAACATTCCCAGAAAAATATGTTAACGAAATCGGAAACCATTGGGCCACCAGCTTTCTTCAAGTAAAGGATGGACTTAAGTAGTGTCTTTGTTGTTTATTATTCTTAGTTATAGGATTTATTTCTATTAGTGTAGCTTTAGGATTATCATATTGTGTATTTTTGTACCATATTTGTTGTTTTATATAGTTTTATTGAAATTTATTATTTTTCATCTCTTATTTTATATATTGGGCTGTCTGGTTCTCTGCTTACAGGTTTAGGTAATGAATAAAACGAATCCTGCATTAAAAAGAAAAAAAAATTTTAACCACGGTTGTGACCATAACCGTGGTAGAAAGTCCCACTTTTTATCACGGTTCACGAATAACCGTGGTAACAGGTCCCATTTTTTATGACGGTTCTGGAATAACCGTGGTAAAAAGGTCCAACTTTTTATCACGGTTATGTAATAACCGTGGTTAAAGGTCAACTTTTTATCACGATTCCTGGAATAACCATGGTTAAAAGCCCATTTTTTATCACGGTTCCTGGAACAACCATGGTTTAAAACCCCCTCTTTAATGACAGTTATTTAGAACCGTGGTTATAGGTCATTTTTTACCACGGTTCAAAACCGTGGTTAAAAGTCCATATCTATAACCACGCTGGGAACAACCACGGTTGTAGAACCGTGGTTAAAAGTCATTTTTAACCGTGGTAAAAAGCCTAAAATCCACTAGTGTTAAGTTAGTACAGATAAACAGGAATATGGGTATTACGGAGGTAACTCTTAGATTAGATTAGATTTCTCTTTATTAATAAATGAGTTGTATTTATAGGGATTACCTTAGTAAAAGAAATGATTTGACATTCTTCCTAACTTACTGTAGCTACAGCGTTTACAGGTACATGTTGCCCATACCGATTCTGACTTACTGTTTGACTGTGAGGAGAGGACCAGAGTCTTTAACCAACAAACTATGGTGTCTATGAATGTAGCCCCCGGATACGATTCCCGAACCCTACATAGGTAAGTAAATCTGATGACGTGGCATTACATCAGTGCCTGAGGAGCTTTTGCCCTTGGATACCTTTACAGACAGCTTTGTACAGCCACAAACTACACACAGAAGGATATTTGTGGGCTAACAATGTTGGTGCAGGTGTGGGCTTGGGTGCTTATGTGACACCTTACCCTGACTAAATCTAGTGTAAGGGATACTGATAGCCCTTACGGCGGTAGATGGATATACCCAACAAGTAACAAATATACCATGTATGATTTGGGGTATTACAGGGCACAGTTAGACAAGTTGAAGAAGAATTAGGTAAATGGTATTGATTTTTAATATGGCAATCATGTTTAAATTTATAATTAATGGATGTATGTGGTATAACTTAATTCTTTATTGTCTTGTAGTTCATATTACAATCGTATATTGGTCAGGCGATTGTTGGCCTTCCAGAAATTTACTTACGTGGCCAGGGCGAGTGGCGATCGATTGTTCCACTATTATGTTTCCAGATAGCCAAGTCGCATCAACCTGATAGGGTAATGTTACAATTTGGCATGGAACAACATATACCTAGTGCACCGTCTCAACCCGAGGACTTGCATGCTATCACATTGAAGGGCAAAATAGATGAAAACTGACCCATAATAATGGAACCTTTATTGCAGTTGTGGAATGGTAGGGAGAGACACACTTGTTCTGGTCAATCACTGTTGCGGGAAATGCTAACTCTTTTATACAATGATCCGGTCTCAATACCGGTATCCGTCCTACAAGACATATTTCAACGTCTTAGTCAATTCGCCAGTGTGTGACCGGTGTCATCGGTATACATCCGGACTCTAATTCCGTATCAGGCGCTCTCCCTATACCGGTTGTCCAGGATAACACCATGACACCGGATAACTCACAGGTCACTATGCAAAAGACAAAAGGCATTGCTACAGGGACCGATCAATAATTCCCTTCACTACGAGCCAAAGTCTACTCACGGGAATGATCAACTTGTCCCCTGATTCTAGTCTATACACTCTACGCTCAATATAAAATGGCCACTTGACCCAATCATACTGGTAAGTGCACAATAAAGTAATAATTTAATGTGTTATTGGAGGTTAGTGGTTCCCCACTAACGGATCCTCGAATATCGAGCCAATCAGGTATATGAACTCTCTTCATCAATGAAGGAGGGATCTTTTTGGACTGAATCCACTGATGATTACTCTCTAGAAAATATTCCTCACTTGGAATATTATCACTGACTTGAGCGTCGGAGAATCTTTGCAGGTGACACCACCTTTCGCCCACATCAACGCATTAGGTCGGTGTGAAGGACCTCCAGAACGCCCAATCCGCCCTTCTTATACAAGGACAACGGATATTTATACCGGATACTCATACATCCGGTCTTCTGCACAGAATCTTTATACTATTTATGATTGACTTGACACCGGATCTCTAGACCCCGGTTCAGGACAGATCATTGGCACGCCCAGTGGGACACGATAAAGTTATTCCCACCTCTCGTTTACAGAGTCGGACCTTGCGTCATGGAAGGCAACGGAAGAAACATATCTGATGGGCATGTTGAAGATGTGACGGCCCAAGAATAACCAACGAACAGACGTTTGGTTTTTGAATCACCTGTCGAAAGTTCAAGAAGAATGGTGCAAGTATCTGCACCCGATCCAAGAGATGAGATGATACGGAAATTGATGGAAGAGTTAGTAGAATTAAAACGCGAAAGACAGAACTTGGGAGAGAAATCAACATCCCAAACTGGCGGGACACACCATACAACTGATGGGGAAAAATCCACAACTCTCCAATACTCAAACATCCCCACGTTTGAGGGAAGAAGACAGACCCACGTTTCTGATGATGAAGCTACTCGAGGGAAGAGGGAGCTAACTACAGCACCCCCGGTAACTTACAAACTCAAAGTTCCTTTTTCAAGGAGGCTTATGAGCATCCACATCCCCAAACATCTTCAAACCACTCAGCCACTCTCTATTAGAAAGTATAATGGCGAAACTGATCCTACTAAGCATTTTGATGCTTACGTATTTGAAGCCATGTACTTAGGGGCTGATGAAGATGTGATGTGTCGAATGTTCCCACGGACATTATCAGAAGAGGCCCTCGGTTGGTTTAAAGGTCTACCTTCTGGATCTATAGATTCTTGGGCTGAAATGACAGCTATTTTTGAAACTCACTTTGTCATCTCTAGAGATGTGCCCAGGACATCTCATACTTTGGCTCAAATTAAGCAAGGCGAAAACGAAGGCTTAAAAGATTTCCTGAAGAGGTTCTACAAGGAAGCATCCCTGGTTCCTAACCTCACAGAGTCCATTAAGCTGCATATCGTTATCGAGGCGTTGCAGCCAGGATCAGCTTTTGCTCTCTCATTAGCAAAGAGCCCACCAGTAACATTTGAGGAGTTCAGGAAAAAGGCCTCAAAGTACGTGAGTATAGAGATGCACCTAGAAGCTATGGCTGTAAAGAAAAAGCCACCAACACCACCTTCACAACCTCAGAAGGGTAAGGAGAAAACGAGGTCAGAGCGCATGGAGAGGCCATTCACCAATTACAAAGTTAATAACTCCTCTCCTCGACCTCGAGAAAGACGTGTTAATTCCTTCAGCCACTATGCACCACTATCAACCAAGCCATCTCAAATTTTGAGAGAGGTTGGATGGCCAGCTTTCAGCATCTATGGCATTAGAAGGCCAACCCCTATGAAGAGACCAGGGAATCCCCGTAAATACTATGATTTTCATGAACAGACAGGTCATTCCGCTGATGAATGCCAAGCTCTAAAGAACGTAGTTGAAACGCTAATTAGAGAAGGAAAATTGAAGCAATACCTGTTCAAAGAAAAATCCTTCGACACAACAGATCAGAATGAGAAAAGAGAAAGAGATCCAGATGATGGGGATGACAATAACCGTAATCCGATAAGAAAATTCTCTGCTGCGGAGAAACAAAAGGGTGCAATGACTGATGATACAGCACACAGAGATGACATGCCTCAGCAGCAGCGTCAAGGCCGGCGTGAAGTCATTAATATGATCGCTGGAGGGTTCGCTGGGGGAGGAGCTTCAATTACAGCCCGGAAGAATCATCACAGACTGATTCTATCTGTACAAGGAAAAGTTAAAGACAATCATCCTTACAGAGGAGGGGCTGAAGCTCTAATAATTTCATTCTCTGATGAGGATTTTGGCCCTACCATTCCTGGTGGAGACGATGCTGTAGTCATCGTTGCAGTCATAGCCAACAAGGACGTCCGAAGAATCCTTGTTGACCAGGGAAGTTCCTGTGATGTTATTTTTTATAACTGCTTTAAAAAGATGGGTTTTAATGACTCAGACTTACAACCTTACACACAGGAACTAACAGCTTTCAATGGTGCAAAGCAACCAACAAAGGGATACCTTGACACCCTTATCTCTTTTGAAGGTGAGCCAGGAGCCAGAACGGTTAAATCCCGAGTGCTGGTAATCGATGTCGAGTCACCATTCAACGGCATCATAGGACACCCCACTCTGAATGCTATAGAGGCAGTCGTGTCAACTCCACACCTCCTTATCAAGTTTATTGATAAAGACAATGCTGTTTCATCCATCCGAGGTGACCAAGAGATGGCCAGGTATTGTTACAACCTAAGCCTGAATATGACAAAGTTGGAGGCATCCAACAAAAGAGGAAACTCAATGATTCTGGGACAGCTGTTGGTTCTGTGAGCCTTGTCGACCTGGACCCTAGGGCGGATTTACACATTGATCCGTCCAACCCATCAAAGCCCACACCGGATGGAAGTTCCAGGGACATCATATTGGGAGATTCTCCAGAAAAGGTCACCCATATTAATGACAAGCTGGATACAGAAATGGAGCAGCGACTCTTGATGCTCTTACAGGAGTTCAAAGACCTCTTTGCTTGGACCGCAGCCGATATGCCTGGTATTGACCCTGCTTTCTATTGTCATAAACTGTCTGTCTACCCAGAGACGAGACCGGTTGCCCAAAAGAAGAGAAGATTGGGACCAGAGAAGCAGAAAGCAGCTTGCCAACAAACTCAGGAATTACTGAAGGCCGGATTTGTCAGGGAAATCCGTTATTCCTCTTGGCTCTCTAATGTAGTAATAGTCCGGAAAGCCAATGGCAAATGGAGGATGTGCATTGACTATGTGGACCTTAACCGTTGTTGTCCGAAGGATCCTTATCCTCTTCCCAATATAGATCGGATGGTGGATGATTCCTCTAGTTATCAGTATCTGAGCTTCATGGATGCGTACTCAAGTTACAACCAGATTCCGATGTGCGAGGAGGATAAGGAGAAAACAGCTTTCATCAATGATCGTGGTGTCTTTTGCTACACCGTTATGCCCTTTGGCCTGAAAAATGCTGGGGCCACATACCAGCGTATGATCAATAAAGTGTTTGAGGGCATGCATACCAAACTTGCTGAGGTGTATATCGACGACATCATAGCCAAGACATCAATTGGGGATGATCATATTGAGGACCTACACCAAGTATTTATCCGTTTAAGAAAATTTAACATGAGGCTAAACCCATTGAAATGCACTTTTGCTGTCCCAGCTGGGAAGTTTTTGGGTTTCATGCTAACTCAACGCGGTATCGAAGCCAACCCAGGGAAGTGCCAAACGATTCTTGACATGCAGAGTCCAAAGAATCTGAGAGAAGTCCAATCCCTGAATGGCAAAGTAGCAGCCTTGGCACGGTTCATGCCAAAGATGGCTCACAGATCACTTCCTTTGTATAAAGTTCTGAAAAAGTCCAAGAAATTCGAATGGGGACAGGAACAAGAACAAGCATTCCAAGAGCTTAAGGAGGTGTTGTCCAAACCTCCTATTCTTACAAAGCCTGACCCCGAAGACACGCTCATCCTATACTTAGCTATTTCAGATGAAGCTTTAGGGGTAGCCTTAGTAAAGGAAACTCCCGATGGACAGAGACCGGTCTATTTCACCAGCAAAACTTTACAAGGTGCTGAGATCCGGTATCAAAAAATTGAAAAGGCCGCCCTCGCTATTGTTTGGGCCTCTCGACAGCTGCGTCCGTATTTTCACGCACATCCGATCCTGGTAAGAACGGATCTACCACTCCGCTCTGTGTTAATCAAGCCTGACCTCGCTGGTAGGATGATCAAGTGGTCCATTGAACTCTCAGAGTTTGATATATCTTATGAACCTCGAGGCGCTATTAAAGCCCAGGTCCTGGCCGATTTCATTGTGGAAATGACAGGGATAAATCCAGATGCACCTTGTGTCTATTGGACCATTTATGTCGATGGTTCATTGAATCAAAAAGGCTCTGGAGCAGGTGTAGTTCTCGAAAGTGACGATGGAGTACACTTGGAGATCTCCCTTCGTTTTAATTTCAAAACATCCAACAACCAAGCTGAATACGAAGCTTGTTTGGCCGGACTACGAGCTGCGATCGACATCGGAGCTTCTGAGGCGACACTGTGTAGTGATTCACAACTTGTGATTTCACAAATTCTGGGAGACTATCAAGCTCGTGAGCCTCAACTCCAACTATACTTAAACTGCGTCAACGAGTTGAGAGAAAAATTCTCAAAGATGGAATTTAAACACGTTCCACGCGAAGAGAATACAAGAGCGGATATACTCTCCAGGCTGGCAAGCACCAAACGACCTGGTAGCACTACAACACTGGTCCAAAGCACTCTGACATCGCCCAGCATCCCTCTTTTCCCTTCTCTAAACGCCATAATGACCAACTCCCTTGACGGTGACACATGGATGGCCCCCTACATCCGTTATTTGGCTGATGGGCAGTTGCCCACTGATGAGAAGGAAAAGAAAAGAATAAGAAGAGAATTGCCATACTTTACTATGATTGATGACAACCTTTACAGAAGGGCACTTTCAGTACCTTACTTAATTTGTCTAAAAGAGGATGAGGTACAAGGAGTGATGAAAGAAGTGCACGAAGGACAATGTGGGCACCACGCCGGAGGAAGAAGTCTGATGAGAAAAATCCTCAGGGCGGGGTACTGGTGGCCCACGATAAAGCAGGATTCCATTGACTTTGTCAAGAAATGCGACGCCTGCCAAAAATTCTCTAATCTTCACCACACACCGGCAGAAGAACTCTTCACATCCGCTGTTCCATGGCCGTTCTACCAATGGGGTTTGGATATTTTGGGCCCTTTCCCAACTGCCCCTGGAGGCATCAAATACCTTATTGTAGGGGTTGATTATTTCACTAAGTGGATTGAAGCAGAGCCAGTGGTGCACATAACTTCAGCCCGAACTCGTCGTTTTATGTATGAAAATATTATAACACGATTCAGAGTCCCAGCACGGGTTGTCACAGACAACGACACTCAATTCACGGACAGGAAATTCACAGATTTACTCGAAGGGTTAGGAATAGCCCAGATATTTTCCTCCGTTGAACATCCCCAAACCAATGGCCAAGCTGAAGTGGCTAACAGGGAGGTGCTGAAAGGACTGAAGAAACGTCTAGGCGAGGCCAAGGGCGGATGGACAGATCAGTTGTGCCACGTCCTCTGGGCATATCGAACAACGCCTCATTCTTCCACCAATGAATCCCCGTATCGCCTGACCTACGGGGTGGAGGCAATGATACCTGTAGAATTGCAAATTGCTTCTACTAGGGTTAAGTATTTCTCTGAAGAAAGCAACAACGCTAACTTGGCATCAGAAATGGATGTCATACAAGAGCTCAGAGAGGTTGCGTTCATTAGAGATCAAGCCAGCAAAGCCAAAGCTACCCTTCGATATAACAAACGAGTCCAATCAAGGACTTTCAACATCGGGGATTTGGTTTTGAGGAAAGCAAGTGTGGGAAACAAATTTGCTCATCAAGGCAAATTAGCCCCGAACTGGGAGGGCCCCTACAGGGTATCCGAGGTCGCTGGTAAAGGCTTTTACCGCCTTGAAAACCTTGATGGCACACCGATCCGAAACAAATGGAATACCCAGAACTTGCGCATTTATTACAGCTAGCTGCTGGAGCAACATGCACTCTTTTCTCCTCACTTGAGAGTGTTCGACGGAGAAACCAATACTATTATCCCAGCTACGCTTCTATTGTAATTCTTATTTTTACTCAATAAGAATCTCATACATCAACTTAACTCCTTCGAGTTTTTCTTATGCTGTCATTTTCAGTCTATCCGGCGTGCACAAACATATCCAGGACAGATGATCTCAACTACCCATTCTGTAGTTGACGATGTAACTCCTCTAATGTGCATGAACAATTGAAGACCTGGGCATAGTAGGATTGATCCTCTTGCAAGCATCATACCGAATCCCAGGAAAAGGGCGCAGTAGGATCAGACCTTTTTCACAAGGCTGTACCGAACCCCTTTCGAAGGCTTGGATTGTAGGATCAAACCGAACTCCAAGTACGGTTAGTAGGTATGGCCGAACACCAGAGAAGGCTTGGGCACAGTAAGCTGGTTCTTGTCCAAACCACGCTGAACCCCGAGTAACGGCGCAGTAGGTTCAGGATTAGCCCTGATCTGAACCCCGTGTTGAAGGCTCGGATTGTAGGATTAAACCGAACCCCGAGTACGACTAGTAGGTCTGGCCGAACGTCGGTGAAGAATCGTCAATGGGTAAAACCAAAGACCGACTAAAGAACGGTTAGTAGGATCAAACCGAACGCCAAATACGACATGGGCTGTATGATCAAAACCGAACCCCGATCAGAATTTTGGATTGTAGGATCGAACCGAACTCCAAACACAACAAGTAAGTTATTCTGAACTCCGGATTAACATTCTCTTTTGAAGTCCCTTATTTGAGAACTTCATGATTTCAAAGTACGGGTCATTAATTCTCCAGTCGGCATTACTCATCCGAAGCCCGACTCATGAATTCCGACTCAGGAATAACTCATTCGGGTACGCCCTTATCTGAAGCATATTCACCTGAAGTATTCGAAAATTCTCCATTCGGTACCATACCGGGCAGTAATCGGAGAAATTTCACTCGGTGGAATCTTACCCTAGAGTATCACACTCGGGTATGCCTCCAGTCAGTGCGTGCAACACAGAAGTCAGAGATAAGTCACTCGCTGACTTCCCGTTCGGAAATCCCTCATTCGGTGATCTCCCGTTCGGAAATCCCTCACTCGCTGACTTCCACCCGGCTTAACATCAAACGGGAATCGAAAATATTTTACTCAGAGTTTTTCTCATCCGTTCCCCGAGTCAGAAAATAATTCACTCGGTGATTTCCCATTGGGAGATTATTCACTCGGTGATACATCACGTGGAAATCGGACGTCTTCCACGACAGAATTGAACCCCGAGTGTAATGAGTACAATAAAACCGAATGCGACTGAAAATCTTCACTCAGCAAAAATTCCACTCGGAAATTTTCACTCAGCAGAATTTTCACTCAGAAATTCTCACTCAGAAGAACTTCCACTCGGAAGTTTCACTCGGAATTTGTTCAATCAAATATTCGCTCAGAACTGATCACCCAACAATACTGGGGGACAGTATCAACAGCCTAACGAATACTTCGAGGGATGAACTCTTAGTGAAACATTCTCACAATCACTTCCCCTTAAGATTAACATTGCAAGCCGTTCTCATGTCAAGAGCATGTTCCCTCATAACGGCGACCCCCATTATGGTACTTACAACCAAAAGGCCTGATCTTCAAGGAGCAAGGTACACTTTTTACCAGGCTTGTATACCAAACGTGTGATTCTAGAAAACGACTTCATCACACCAAATTATCCATACTTGACAATAGATACTCTATCTTTTCTGTCAAACCAAGCCTTTAGCTACCAAAGTTCCCATACATGAGAATGATAGTTATATGTCTCTATTCGTTCTTCATCCTGCATGTTCAAATATGGAGCGAAAGTTATAAGTTAACATCCGTTCTTCACGCTACATACTTAAATCCGGAATGATTCATTACACATACAACCCTTCTATCGAAGCTGTTCCCAACTAACAAACATATAAAGGCAAATTGTTCTTTTATTGATCAAATGCTAAATTACACGAAGGAATTCATTCAGTAATCCGGAGCTGATCCCGCAACACAGCAGATTTGAATCAATAAAAACTAAGACAAGGAGGACACTATTTCTTTTAACTTGTCTCTCCTTCCTTCCCTTTGCCTTTACCTCCGGCCTTGCCTCCCCCATCACCAGTAGCCTTGCTTTTATTAGCACTAGAGCTTGTTCCTTCGCTTCTAAGCTTCGGGAGAGAAGGTCCCATTGACTGACCTTCTGGTAGAGGAGCGAATTTGTACGGGGTGTTAGGCGGATCTTCCTGACGATCATTAACAACGGCCACCAGTTTCCCTTAATGAAACTCATAGAACGGATCAATACCGTATAAATCAAGTTCTACTTTAGGATTCCGGTATTGAACTTGACGAACAGCCAATCCGAAGGATTCCTTGACTGCTTGGTCACAGATACCTATAGCTTCATCCAAATCCGCTTTCAAAATTTTGACTTCGTCAGTCGAACCCGCCAACTTTAAAATCAACTCCTTCTCCTTACGTGACCAATCTTCTACTCCTTGGGAGTAAACGACCTTAACTTCCTTCAATTCTTCCGTTAATTTGGCCAATGCTCCTTCTCTGTACAAAGGCTGGCATGGAGGTCAGAATTGGTTTTCTTCTGATCAAGTATCTGGACCTCCAGCTCCTTAACAAGATGTTTCAAATTGGCAATTTCCTCATCCTTTTTATACCCTTCCTCTTTGGAAGCCTCTAATTTATTCTCCAGTCGGAGGATGCTTGCCTTATCCCTAGCTGCAGCAACGCTAAGGTCATTAACTTTGCCTACTAACTTACTGAGTCGTTCGTTGTCCTCCGACAGTCTCCGAACCGACTTTAGGAGACCGGACAGTTCTGCTAACTGCCACTGTCTGGCGTCACAAGCTTTTGTTACTTCATCAGGCTCTAAAGTCTTCAGCTGGTACGGAGAATCAGGGATGCTTTGAGGCACGGGACCCACATACACTAGGTGTGGGGCAAGATTGGAATTCCCTGGAGGAGGACAGGAAACCTTAGGCGCAAAGTAAGCAGTTATTGGTTTGGCAACCGACGTAGGAACACTGCTCGGGGCATCCGGTGTGACCTTCTCTACCGCCTTACCCTTGGAAACCTCTGCATCAACTGCCCCTTCAGAAATCTTTTGTTTTTTGGGAGAGGGTTGAGATTCGGTTTTCTTGGAAGGGTCATGTTTTGCTTTCTTCCTTTTCTCACCAACCTTTTTTCCCTCAATGTTGGAGGTCGGTATATCAGATCCACCCTCCAACAAAGGAATATCGTCACCAGCAGATGAGGTGAGTATGATGGTCTCAACAGTGGCCTTCTTAGAATTCTGCTTTGCCTGAATGTTGTTTTCAGCCGCCACGGATTTCCCTCCAGCCTTGAGGCCTTTCAATTTCTCCATCTCTGGCGAATCAGCTTCAATTTCATTTGCATAATCAGAAAAAAGAACCATCAGAAACAAAAGATATTGAGTTATTAAGAAAGAAGAACATGTAAAATGACAGGAAATTACGCAAATATTCCTCGCAGGTGGTCTTTGACCCAAGCAAACACCTGTAAGAGAAGAACTTATGCGAGGCGGTGTACGATTGAAGAGCAGAAAGAACGGAAACTGATATTGGTGTTAACTCATCCTCATCGGTGTAGTAAGCCTGGGACGTCAACAAGAAATGTTCATGCGTCCAGGACACGGGGAACTCTTCAATCCCATCTTTATTCAACCAAAAAATTGGTTCATCAGGCTTCACACGAATCCTGGTAAAATAAGACTTGAAGGAACGTCCATCAACTTTGGCAGAGTCGGTGTAGGATTCGAAGTTGATGATCTTGGAGAGAGTCCAGAGGGTTATTAGACTTACTCCTCCCTTCTCCCTATTGGCACGACGGACCACCTGCATGAAGTAAAAGAGCATGGCCACCGTCGGTGTAAAATTCAAGTGCTCCCTAAGAACTTCAAGAGAACGAATCAAACCCCATCCGTTTGGGTGAAGCTGTGAAGGAGCGCAATTCAAGAACCTCAGAACAGCCATTTGGAATTTGCTGAGCGGGAAGCGTACACCTAAGTTCAAGAATAAGAAATCATACATATATATTGATCTCTCATCCGGTGTATGACAGATCCGTTGTGAAGGCAAGGGAGTCAACACCATGAAACGCTCCTTGTACTTTCCTTTTTTGAAAAGGGTGAAGCGAGGCTCCAACCTAGCTCCATCCTCCCGAGCATGTATGGACACCGTATCACGAAATTCGTCAGCAACCCAGCTATATGGGCGTTTCTATTGGAACTTTACCCAGTCAATCCGGTGTGCAACTACATTACACAATCCAGAGGCTGTCTTCATGATATATTTTTCAGAAGATGCTCCACCACTAGAGGTACTTTCTCCAGACATCTTCTTTACGGCTAGTTTAAACGCCTTAACACTGCGATAAAAGCTAACATCATCAAAGAGGTACAAATCAGCGCTCCCCTCACTCTCGCTAGTAGAGGATTCTGAAGAGGGTATTATCACTCTTCGCCTCGAGTAGGGTGACGCCTCCCTCTCTGAATGAAGTGGATTTGAGTGGACGATCACAGGGATCCTTCCACCACGACTTAAGGAGGTCCGAGACAACACTCTACCTCCCTTTCCCCTACGACCAACGTATCTCGAGCTAGCAAAGTCTCTCCCAGACATTTAGAAAAACTAGAAGAAAAATAAGAAGACGAAAGAGAGGTTACCTAAGAATGAAGAGAAGTGGTGAATCAAATCTCACACAAGTAAACAGGAGTCTCTTCTCAAAATTTTTGCAGAGTTTCGTCAGGGAAGCAAATACTGAGTAACTTCTGAATCTATTAAGTTCTACTCTTATAAGGAGTTGAAGGTTATGTCGTTTACAACCAAATGACACTTTTAAACGACACCTTTTTCGTAGACACGAGGTTGTCGTTTTGAACATTGAGGCGCGAAATCAACGTCAATTCGTCAAAAGGACCTCTCAAATGGGTCTCAAAATTTAAATTTCAGGCCCATTAAGCCCTTCAGTGACGGTTATAAAGACGTGCGCATTTAAAGTAATAATGGCTTGTCCACGTGATTAAAGGCATTAAATGTCCAATCATGAGAAATATTACAACTGTTTCCCGAATACCAAGGGTTGCAAGTTTCAATAACTTCTGGGATTCCCACACAAAAGAACTTTTTGTACGGATCCGTCCTAAGAAGATCCACGACAATGGAACTTCAATCCAAGAACGGATATTTACGCAACCACGTAACGACTTTCTATAAACGACGAATATCATCCGGTATCCAAAATCATTACAGATGGTGTAGCTTATATAAGCCACTTTACTAATCCCTCACACAAGCTAGGGGACAAACAAAGTGATGACCCTGTATACCGGATTCGATAATGAAATTGAAAACTCAATTCCATACCCTGAAGATCAAAACGTACTTTTCTAGGACGGATGATCTCAATCACCTAATCTGTGACTTGACGATGTAACTCCTGGCATAGTGTACTTTTCCAGGACGGATGATCTCAATCACCTGATCTATGACTTGACGATGTAACTCCTGGCATAGTGTACTTTTCCAGGACGGATGATCTCAATCACCTGATCTGTGACTTGACGATGTAACTCCTGGCATAGTGTACTTTTCCAGGACGGATGATCTCAATCACCTGATCTGTGACTTGACGATGTAACTCCTGGCATGGTGTACTTCTCCAGGACGGATGATCTCAATCACCTGATCTGTGACTTGACGATGTAACTCCTGGCATAGTGTACTTTTCCAGGACGAATGATCTCAATCACCTGATCTGTGACTTGACGATGTAACTCCTGGCATGGTGTACTTCTCCAGGACGGATGATCTCAATCACCTGATCTGTGACTTGACGATGTAACTCCTGCCATGGTATACTTTCCAGGACAGGTGATCTCAATCACCCAGTCCATGATTTGACGATGTAACTTATGGCATGGTGTACTTCCCCAGAACGGATAATCTCAATCACCCAATATGTGATTTGATGATATTACTCCTGTGATCTTGAAGGCTTAATCCGTGCTCTTATGATTGAGAGATATTTCTCCAGGGCGGATATTCCCTATCACTTGATCTGTGATTTTATGTATCAATTCCTGGCGTGAACAAATTCTCATCACTATCCCTATGATGGAAAACACAACCATCATCTTTATATATCTTTGCAGTTCCCAAATCTCGGAACGATACTCTCACATTGAACAACAGATTGACTATGTGAACCTCCTTGTGAGAGTAACACTAATTAATACTAGTCATCCGTCCTGACACACCGCTTCTGTGAACAATGGATCGACCACTTTTCTCCCCAAAAGAACTAAGGATGATGCCCTACAACAGGTACCTATTCCTTAACACGCCTATACTTGGGACAGTATTCATGTACATGTCTTTCTATTACCTAATTTTCTGAGGTAATCATTTCGATTCGACCTCAACGGTTAGTCATACAAAATGGACTATCAGGTACTGAGACAATACATATATCCAAGACAAATATCTGAATAGAATTTCATTCATTCATAAAGAAGGAAAAGAAAAAGCAAAATTACATGTAACTGTTCAAAACCGGAGTTGATCCCGGTACACAACTTTACATATAAACAAAAACAAGACTACGGAGGGGGAATTTGCTCTTCAGTCTCTTTCTATGCTTCCCCTGCTCCAAGCTCTTGTGTCCCTTCCTTCGGGATTTCCTCAGGAGTCTTCCCCTTGGGAGCCTCAGTACCTTCTGCAAATGAGGCAACCTCAGACGTAGGAAAGATGAAATCAAGTCCCATACTTTGACCCTCAGGAAGGGGAGGCAAACCGTACAAGGACTTCGGAGGATCTTCATGTCGACCATCAACCACTGTGACTAACCTTCCTCCATGGAATTCGTAGAACGGATCCATACCATAGAGGCTAAGTTTCGCAGTGGGGTTGCGGTAGAAAACTTGGCGTATAGCCAGGCCGAAAGATTCTTCAACCGCCTGAGTGCATATGTCGATAGCTTCCTACTTCTCAGCTTTTGCTACAGCCAATTCTTCCCGCAACCTCAAGAGTTCCCCACTCGATCCTCCAGATTCCGTGCTCCCAGTCTTCAGTCCCTCGATCTCAAGGAGGAACTTCTTCTCCTTTTGGGACCACTCCTCGGCTTGCTTAAAATAATCCTCCGCAGCAGCTTTGCTTTTGTCTTCAAGATCAGCTTGTTTAGCTTGACTGCTACGGAGTTCCTCTTGAGATTTACTAAGCGTCTCCTCCTTCTCTGCTAATTTACCTTCCAAGTCTTTAAGCATAGTTTTGAGCTTGAGATTTTCTTTGTTCATAATATCTGCAAACTCTTTAGACTTGGCGAGGCGATCTTCAGCCAATTTTAGGGCAGCTTTATCCTTCTCCATCGAGAGGTTGAGCTGTTCTAATTTATCACTCAGCTCATCAACCTTGTCAACGTCATCAGCTAAAAAACTGAGTGAATGAAGCATCCCAGTCAGTTCTGCTAACTGCCATTTTCCGGCCTCACACGCCTCCTTGATTTCTTTAGTTTTAAGCGTGGGCCGGAGTTCATACAGCGGCTGAGGAAGAATCGCTGGAGTTGCTCCCCGATATGAGAGGAAGGGGGTAAGGAACGAAGTTGTTGGGTAGGAGATCGGACTAGATCCAGAAACCCCGGCAGGAATCCCCTTATGGTGTCCGGAAGAAACATCAGCTGCATCCGAGGTCTCTACAGCCTTACCTTCTGAAACTCTTCCCCTTTTTGAGCTCCTCGAAGGTTTATGTTTCTTCGACGGTCCTCCAGAAGAATCATTCTTGATCTTTCTCCTCCTCTCGGTTATTTGGGGCTGACTAGTAGTTGCGCCAACACCAGTCGAGCCGCCCTCGACCAGCGGAATCTCCCCTTCCACATCCAAGGTCAGAATAACCAATTCAGGACGATCCTTTACAGAAGTCTTAGCCTGAATTTCATTCTCACGAGCTACGGATTTACCTGCCGCTTTAAACCCCTTCAGCTTATTCATCTCCGGAGATTCCTGCTCTATTTCACCTGCATGCACAAACACAAGATATTAGCAACTACGAAATATTTGACACATTTGACAAAGGAGAAAAAGAGAAATAAAACGAGAATTACGAAGATATTCGTCCCGGACTCCACTTGAATTACTTAAAAGACGCCTACATGAAAACACTTTAGAACGTGTAGTGTGTGCTTCAAGTGCGAACAACACTTTCGACGATTCAGGGGATAGCTCGGATTGATCAGCATAATATGCTTGGGAATTTAAAAGAAAATGCTTATGAGTCCAGCTCAGAGGAAATTTATTAAGACCCTCTTCATCCCTCCAAAAGACTGGTTTCTTCTTCTTAACAGATATCCGTGTAAAGTAAGATTTGAATGATTTTCCATCAACTTTAGCCGAATCGGTGTAGGATTCGAAGTTCACAAAGGAACATAGGGTCCGGAGTGTTACTAGACCAACACTGCCCTGCTTGTTAGCTCTCCGAACTACTTGAGTGTAATAGAACAGCATCGCTACAGTGGGTGTAAAGTTGAAATAACTGCCCAGAACTTCCAGAGCACGGACGAGGCCCCAACCGTTGGGATGAAGTTGAGAGGGTGCGCAATTTAAGAACTTTAACACACCCATCTGAAGCTCGGATAGGGGAAAACGAACTCCAAGGTAATGAAATACGAAATCATACATATATACGGAACGACCATTTGGCACAACGTGGCATATCCGTTCTGAAGGAAGTGGTGCAAACACCCGGAACCACTTTTTCATTTCTTCCTCTGCATGAAGTGTGAACCTTGGTTGAATTCGAGATCCATCCTCATTTGCATGACAGGAAGCCAAGTTCTTAAACTCACCAGCTACCCAACAGAAAGACCACTTAGCCTGAAGTTCTTCCCAGTTCAGCCTAGAGACAGCAACGCTGTAAAGACCTTCTGCTGTCTTCAGAACGGAGTGATCTCCGGAGGTTCCTTCTCCAGTCGCCATTTGAGTCGCCTAGACCGAAATCTCCGATCTACGATGAAAAGCCATATCGTCAGAAAGGTGATAATCATTACTCATTTCACTTTTCAGAGCGACTACAATCAGAGGATGACTCTGAGAAGGGAAAAATCACTCTCCACAGTGAGTAAGACCCCCTTTCTGAGTGACATGACTCAGCCCTCGGAAGAATCACAAGAATTCTTCCCCCATGACAATTAGGGTTGCGAGAAATTAATCTCCCCCTAAATAAAGTACATTCTTTTCGAACAAAAACAGCAAAACAAACAAGATGAAAATAACAGTGGAAAGAAAAATAATTACCTCAGATGATGATGAGGATGAAAACTGAGAAAAGCTTCGTTGAACAAGCGACAAGCGTCCTTGCGAAATTTTTGCAGAGTTTTGCTAAGAAATCAGAAACGAGTGGAACCCAGAATCCACTAGGTGTTTCTTTAATAAGAAATGAAAGGGTTCGGTTACCAACTCTTGAGGTCGTGTCGTCCACGACTAAACGCGTTGGTTCATAAGTGAAACGACACAGTCGCTCCAAATTCATGCGCACCAAAACAATATCAATTTGACGAAGAGCCTATCCACTGGGTCCAGAAGTTTCAAAAATTGTAGGCCTATTAAGCCCTAAACGACGGTTACTGAGATTTCCATCTTAGGCGCAATAATTGCTCGCCCACGTGATTGAAAGGATTTAATGTCTAATCATACGACGCAATTCACGCTTTACAGCCGTTACGCGAACTTTAAGAGTCTTCAATTCCAATAAACTCTTGAAATTCTCATACAGCAAATCTTTGTCCGAATCCATTACGACGAAATCAATACGTCGGATTTTTCAATTAAAGAACGGTTCTTTGCAATATAATAGTACATGTGAAGAAACTATTATGCGCATAAGCATACCGATATTCAGACCTCTCGCAGGTTGAATAGCTTATGTGAACAACTACTCAGTCCCCCACACAAGCTAGGGGACATATGATCCGGTCTCAATACCGATATCCGTCCTACAAGACATATTTCAACGTCATAGTCAAATCGCCAGTGTGTGACCGGTGTCATCGGTATACATCCGGACTCTAATTCTGTATCAAGCGCTCTCCCTATACTGGTTGTCCAGGATAACACCATGACACCGGATAACTCACACGTTACTATGCAAAAGACAAAAGGCATTGCTACAGGGACCGATCAATAATTCCCTGCACTACGAGCCAAAGTCTACTCACGGGAATGATCAACTTGTCCCCTGATTCTAGCCTATACACTCTACGCTCAATATAAAATGGTCACTTGACCCAATCATACTGGTAAGTGCGTAATAAAGTAATAATTTAATGTGTTATTGGAGGTTAGTGGTTCCCCACTAACGGATCCTTGAATATCGAGCCAATCAGGTATATGAACTCTCTTCATCAATGAAGGAGGGATCTTTTTAGACTGAATCCACTGACGATTACTCTCTAGAAAATATTCCTCACTTGGAATATTATCACTGACTTGAGCGTTGGAGAATCTTTGCAGGTGACACCACCTTTCGCCCACATCAACGCGTTAGGTCGGTGTGAAGGACCTCCAGAACGCCCAATCCGCCCTTCTTATACAAGGACAACGGATATTTATACCGGATACTCATACATCCGGTCTTCTGCACAGAATCTTCATACTATTTATGATTGACCTGACACCAGATCTCTAAACCCCGGTTCAGGACAGATCATACAATCTTTATATATACGTAAAAAATAACTATAGATATACACCACCACCTATATTCTTCTCATTTGAATTTGCTATTAAAAATTACCAGTAAAGGTTATTATTGAATCAGTTAAATCGGGATTGGGTTAGATGCCCCAACATTTGAAGTTACTTATAATCCACCACCATCATCATCATTGTCGGAATCAACCATCAACATCATATCATCAACACAAGAGTCACTAAGAATCTCATCAGAAAGTATACTATAGTTTGAATCATCATTAGACAAAAAGCTCATTTTGAAAAATATTTTGAATCAAAGAAATTTAATAACAAAATACAATAAACAACACTTGTATACTAAGAAATTTGAGTATGCAATAAAGAAGTAGGAGCGTTGGATTTATAGGGAGGATGGGAAGGATTTGTCGTATCAAAATATGACATAACACATGTGTTGTTAGAATTTTGGGCATTACAAATGTGTCGCTTGGTAGTTTGGACGACACTGATGGGGTGTTGTATAAAGTTTGGATGACATTACTGGTGTGTGGTATAAAGTTTATACGACATAGGTTGTGTCACATAAAGTTTGGACGACACAGCTACATTTCAACTCCCCACAAAGTCGTCTAAATTTTGTGTTTCTTAGGTCACAAATACTTTATACGACACATAATAAAAGACCTCAAACATGAAAATTTTGGAAAAACAGCCTCAATTGTGTAATATAAGTATCCTAAAGTGCCCCATTCATGAATTTTTCTCCTTAAACATGGAATAAATAGAACATCTTGTTTTCTTTAGTGCTAAGCTAAGTAAAACTTTAGTCTGTGAAAGATGAAGAAACTTTCAATTTGGTTCTAAACTAAAAGAAAGATGTCAAGTAAGTCTCGAAACAACATGTTTTCTCCATCATTCAGCCTAGCCCCTTTATTAATATTTTGTCAAGTGAAGGTTACATAGTCCTTAAACAATTTTACTTAAGTTCACTTTAAGTCCTTGAATGATGAATACTAGAATTTTGTTTAGCCCTTGATTGTTAAATTTAATTAAAGGAGACTGAATTGAGTGATGAATAACACATTTAGGAATTAATTTGATAGTTTCCTATTTTAGGGAACAAATTAAGGGTCTTCCAATCTTTCAATGACCAAATTGATGTTAAATCCTAAATTAAAAATATTATATTATTTAATGCACTAATGTTTTAAGGCTATCTAAAGCTTATTTACATATAAATACAAGCTACAAGCCAAAGAACAAAAAGTTTTAAGTAGCTGTATAATGATTCATTGAACTCAAACACTCAAACTCTTGAGTGGTTGTCTAAAGGTTTGCAACACTCAAATGCACAGACTCAACTCAGACGCTCTGCATGGAGATAGAACATATAAGCCATGAGTCAAAGCTCATGTTTCCATAATAACTTATAATTGTTCTGACTTGAAGTAGATTATTTATCCAATCAAATAACTTTAAAAAGATTGCCTAAGCAAAATGAGCGTTCATCATATGTATCAAAATGGAAATTCAGATAACCAAAATGTTCATATGCTGACAAAGACCAAATGCGCTTTTCAAATCATCCTAACAACTTAGTACAGATGTCAAGTCATCATTAGATAAAAAGCTCTTTATCTCACAATGTTTATCTCAAAAGGAAGACTATATAAAGGAAGCTCATTTAAGAATGCAAAGTTCCCCAACAATCATCCTCCATTCTCTCTATGCATTCTACAAGTTATGTAATATTGTCTTATTCTTTTCTTGTAAAAATAGTCTAAGAGCTTTACTTGCTTTATATCATGAACAATTAGTTTAGTTTCATAAGATTAGACATTTCTTAGGTCTTAGTTAAAACTTAGGAATCCTTTACTTCTATGTGAAGTTGTAAGAGCCTGAAGAGGCTTGATCAAGAAAGAATACTTGTGTAATTAGCCTGAAGAGGCTAAGTTAAGAAATAATATTTGGGTAGTTAGTTTGGAGAGACTAAGTTGTGAAAGAATACTTGGGATCCTTGTAAGTAAGTGTGAGTTGCACTTAACTTTATGATCAATTAATATAAACTCTTGTTGGCTTAAACAAACTGGGTATAGCCTTGGTTCCGATGTGAACTAGTATAATATTTGCTTGTGTGCTATCTCTCCTTACCTTTTTTATTAAGGTTGTTCTTATTTTATCCTTCATTTCAAAGTTTATGAACACATAGATAGGTGTTTGAACTATTTGCAAAACTGTTTTATTTTCAACTAAGTCATTGAGAAAACTTAGGTAAGTATCTGAATAGTTGCCTTTGCAAAAAGAATTTGCCAAAGTTTTAATCATACTATTCAACCCCTTTCTAATGTGAACCTTTATTACCTTCAATTGACAATTTACCTTAAAATGAAAACTTATCCATAACTTTATTGATAAAGTGAAAACATACTACTACTACCACCTTCTCAGATCAGATGATACATGACAAGTCATTTACAATGATTTGAATTTATAACTTAACTATTTTCAAAGCCAACATGCGTTACTTTTACTACAATGGTCATGTAACTAGACGGGAAAGAAAATGATAACAGGCTTATTTATCTTAAATATGTATAAAAATAAAAGAAAAATAATTGAATAATTAGATCTTAGTAGTAGCATAGACTAATAACTTATGTTATTCAATGACTTTAAAAGGAGTATGTTTAAAGAAATTACACAACAAAAATCTGGCATTTGGGAAACTGCCTTTAGAGACACACAAGCCCCACAAACATGAAATAGAAATCGTCATGCAAATCATGTAAGTTAACCATTGCTAAATGTCTAACCTAAAATTTAACTAATTAACTGAAATTTATCTCAACCATTTTTGGAATAAACTAAACCGCCTAATGCTTAGTCCAAAAACATAAATATTTTCCTCCTAATACAAATATGGACATTTAATTTCCCTTATTTAATGAATTGGTTCTAGTTTAATTAACTAGAAATAAAACATTTTCCCATTCTTAAAATACATATACATATATAAAACCTCCAAATTTACTACAAATATATTAGGCATTTAACAAATTTTTAGCATGATCATTTATTAAGAAACCTTATTCTAACTATTCTTCATTTGAAAACAATGGTTAATTAATCAAATAGTAAGTTCATTCATCACATCTAATTTCAATCATCATATCATTTCATAGTAATAAATTACACAACTTACTCTCAAATAATATAAATAAGACTCTCTAGTATCCAGATACTAAATTAGATCGACCGTCAGTTGAGGGTCCTATCCAACCACCTGTGAACCCTACCTGATCCACTAAGCCCTTCCTGACTCCCCACCTTACTATTGGATCTTACGTGACCTCTGGGTAGCTTAACTGAATCACGCTCGACCACTAGAGCAAAAAACGAGGGGTAAATATATTGCACGATTGTCCAAACCACACAGAATCATATATAATCAATTTTAATCACTTCTACTAGATTAATTAATTAATTCTCTTTAATAAGTCGGTACTAATGGCCATAAAACAACCAAAGCCATCACAAGCATTCAAATTTCTCAATCTAGCCATTCAGGCATATAATTTCATCATTAGGCACTAGGATTTCAATATCAATAAAATGATGACCACTCAGGCACACATCATATCTCAATTCTCTGTTCATCATCATTTAATTTCATATCTCACATCAAAGTGTCATTTATTCCATATACATTTTCATTCATCATTTTTACAGTCCAACTATATTTTTTTCATAATTTATATCCTGATCCTTAACACGCAAGTATATTTAGTATTATAAATAATCATTCCTACATTCCCACATATGACTCCTTAATCCACACTCATTTGCCATTACCATCATATAACACCAAAAACCATCACGCTTATAATTAATTACCTTTACATCAACTTAATCATCAATTCAGATATAGATTGGTAAGTCATCAATTTCCCATAAAGTTATACCACATTCACTTGTTTTACAACAATCAATATCATAATTAATCATTTATCAACCTATCAAATCATTTTACATTTTCAACTTCTAAATTGTCATAGTCTTTCTTATTTCACATAACTCATAGCTAAACACTTTCACTACTCAAGCATATAATTTCTCGTCTTACCTTATAATTAATTTAATTATTCTTTAGTTCTTTTCCCATCGATGCATAGTCGTCATAATTAATTAAATTGGCTAGCGGAGGCTATAATCTACCCTTTTCCTATACGTCGATTGAGATAATCAAAATTTCTACATTAATCTCAACCCGACACACCCCCTTACCTCATTTCCAAGCTTCTGCCACTTGTTCCTCATCCTGACTGCATCCTATATCTAAAGTTCAAGAGATTTATGAATAAATTTAGCCTTTTGACTCCCGGAATCATAATCCATTCGCTGGAACAACATTAAACTCAATATTAATACCTCTAAAGCTTATCTCGACAAATCATGATCTTCGTTTCACGTCCAACCTTGCATAATGTCCTTCCGACGCTCGGTTCACATCCTACGGTTACCAAAATAAAAATCCCTTAGCATATTTACGATCTTTGAGCTCCCAGGAATCTTTTAATCGATGTAGATTTTTGAAATTTAACCAGATTACCTAAGCCTCTAAAATTAGGGGGAGGAAAGGTTAACTGAAACTTAAAATTAAAAGTATCATTACGCTCACCTTGTTCCCATAATCCTAAATATGCAATTGATTTCCCGTTTTGTCAAAGAACTAGACCCCGATCAGGCCATCATGCATTCAACTATGAAAATGGAACGATAGAGCTTCTGATTCCTTTCTCCACTGGTAATGAAATGTTTTAGCCACCAGGGCAATTTTGTCCATTCGCACCCTTTTTCATTTTTTTCTTTTCTTTCTTTATTTTTCTTTAATTTAATAAATTTCATCTATTTAACTTTTTACCATAAAATTTACATTCTATCCTTCTAAATTAATTAAATCCATAATTTCTCAATTTATAACTTTTAAAATAAATTATTCTATTTTATAAATTTACTAATCGCTCTAATTTATTTAATTTAATACCCATTAATTTCTAATTAATCTCATTTGGTATGAATAATTAATTTTAATTAACCGGGATGTTACAAGGATGACAAATTTGCTTATATTAAGAGACTAAAAAATTCAACTAAAATTTGATTATATTTTAGTCTAGATGTAGTAGAACTTTACTAATTAATATAAATACATATAAATAAACATTTTACAGGATATGTGAGGTGCACTAATGTTCATTATTTTATTAGTACCAAAATAATACAAAGATGCCAATTTTATTTTAATGTACTTATAATACATGTCTTTGCTAACCAAAATATTTGTGTGCCTATTATATTATTATGGTGATAAATATTTGAGTGCCTATTATACACACCACATGGTCATTAAAGTGTACCTATTATAACCATCAACTAACATACAAACATCAACTACCATATGATAGAAAAATAAGGTTACAAATTACTCACATTAAAATGTACCTTAAACCCCGAGACAAGAAAAATGAAACACTTCACACACAATCTAAGAGATTAGAGGCTAAGCACAAAGCCACATGAGAGGGAGGAAAAATACAGGATTTTAAAGAAGCATGGAGGGAGTAAAATAGAAGAAATATTGAAGGCTTAAGGGAGTTTGGGGAGCATGCTCCTTATATCCGGACCAACACCACGTACCATTTACAAAATTTGATTTCTGACATGCGTTTTGCACTTCCAAGGGGAGAAACTCGAGTCATGACAGAGTCAAACTGACATTTTGCACTGCCAAAGGGCGAAGCACCAATCACATCAAAGTCAACGTCAGGCTTTTCATATTCCCTAGAGGACTAATGCATATTTTGCACACATGAGAGATGAAATACTTGTATGCATTGGCAAGAGATTTTCTTACTAAGGTGTGAAATAGCCCTTGACATTTTACATTTTAAGGCAATGAATCCCTACACGCTTGCCACTTGTCATCGTCCCATTTATTTTGCATTATGGGAGTACGAAATGCATGTTTCATATGACGATAGTGTGAAATGTAATAATGGATGTGACATCTTTTATCTTAAACAAGAATATATTTTTAGAGGAATCCCGTCTACCCATTTTTTTTTCTTTTATACATCATTTTGGTCAATTACTCAACAAACATATAACCACTCATTTAAACCAACTAGATTCCCCCCTAGGTAAAATTTTTATTTGAAAATAATTTTATAATATATAGGAAATATAAGTTGCTAAATTGTTTGATTAATTTCTACGTATAAATTTGTTTAGTGTTTAATTTATTTTTATTGATTAATTTCTGCTTATAAATTTTTGTATGTTTCAATTTGTTCCTTTACATTTTTTACTTTCAATTTAGTTTTTTATGTTTTAAACGGTTTCAAAATGGTTACCTAATGGACACTTGATTTTCTAAATTGATTAGTGAAAAGTCAATAAAATATATTTGCATATGCTATAAACCGATTTAAAATATACTTGATAGCGGTCAATTGAAAATGTTGAAAGCATCTGAACAAGCTGGTGTATAATTTAATTAGTCACGTAAATATTTAACATATTCAAGTTCATAGTCAAAACTAAAATCAAATTATTAAATATATGTTGAATGTTAACTTACAATTCCATTTTTTCATCCCAAAGACCTCTTTCCTTTGGTTCTAATTATTTTATTATCCTGAAATAATAAATTGAGTTCGTATAGGCATTTTGGATGCTGCTATTGAAATAGCTTTTCGCGCTATATTTTGAGACCCCGCCCATTTCATAAAGTATTTTGTCAGGTTTAACGATAGCTACCCGATACTCAGGAGATCCTCTTCCCGAACCCATACGTGTTTCGGTAGGTCTTACTGTAACCGATTTGTCTGGGAATATGCGTACCCATATTTGTCCACCTCGGTGGACGTTTCATGACATTGCCTGTCGTCCCGCTTCTATTTGTCTAGATGTAATTCAAGCGAGTTCAATGCCTAAAGAGCGTATCTTCCGAAACAAATATGATTAACCTGATAGGCCAGTCTTTTCATCCTTCCTCTATGTTGTTTACGAAATCTGGTTTTTTTAGGGTTATAATTGATGGTTATTTCTCAATTTCATCTCTATTCCAGAACCGTACATGAAATTTTAACTTCATACGGCTCTTCATGAATGAAACGATTCAAAAATATATTTAAATATCTATCGAGTAAACTCAAAATACAAAAACACATATTTTATCAAACTACAAATAGCATGAGAAATTCAATTTGTCAACTGTAGCATAAGAGAATTATAGTAAGTTAAGGTATTAAATGAAAAAAATGAAATATCATCTCCATATTTATCCACAATTTTATTTTGTCATATTAGATTAATTTTTATAGTCTACCATTCGTAATTTTACTACCCATTTTGTTTAATCAATTAACTCCATCCATTTTGAACAAAATTAAAAACCTGAATTTTATTCATACGTAATGGTCTTGTTCCAACGTATACAGTAATATGTAAAGAAAAAACATGAACATTTCTAACCAAAATTGAACTATCATTAACTGTAGACGTTATTTGCAATATCAAAGCATAAAATAAAATAGACCATTAGTTAATAACATCAACATGAAGAAGTACTATAATTTACTCAATTTATTTCCTGAAGAGAATAGATTTTTTATTTCACACGTGTTGACAAAGGACATAAAGAGATTCAATTAGAAAGTCATTTTCAGTTTTTCGCTGGTTAGGGGGAATTTTGCTGAGAATAACGACAGCGTTGTTTTCATTTTCTCGCATCAGATTCTGTGGGGAATAATGTGAATTATTTTTTTTTTTCAAATCCTAATGCGATGGCAGTTGCGAAGAGAGAACTGAAGCAGAGTGCTCCGGTTTAAACAAACCTTTCAAATTTGAAGCAGAGTGCTCCGGTTTAAACAAACCTTTCAAATTTGAAGTCCTCGTAACACAGCAAAACAGTTTTCTCAAATCTAGAACCGAAGATCCATTCCCTGTTTGTTTCCCGGGAAAATGGATCTCTCCATAGAGAACTTGCCGCATATGGATCTGATGCGCTCCGAGAAGATGACCTTCGTTCAACTCATCATTCCCGCCGAGTCCGCTCACAGAGCCATCACCTATTTAGGTGAACTCGGTCTCCTTCAATTCCGAGACGTAACCTCTCTCTCTCTCTCTGATCCGAATTCGAATTGCGTTTTCTCGATTTTGGCGCATTTTGTTCATTCAATGCCGAAAAATGTTTTTCCATGTTAGTTTTGGAGTTTGGTGCATTGTTCGAGTGCGTAATGCTTTTGCGTTTCCCTCAAGAAATGATTGAAACGCAGCGTTTTTTTTTGAATTCGTGTGTTGAGTTCAGGAATCTAGTTCGGTGTGTGGATTTGTTCGTATGTGCTGTTTGTTGCGTGGTTGGTTTAGATTTGTACGTTTACGAACAGTTTTTATGCAGGATGTGATCCAACAGCGTGTTTTTAGTATATGTTGTTGAATCTAATTATGGTTCGAGAGATTGGTGGATAGGTTAAAAGTTAAAAGTATGGTTGCATTGCATTGTTGCTTTTGTTTTAATGTTGTGTCTAGAATGTAGACACTGAGCTATTTTTTATGAATAGTTTGTCTCATGTTACCGGGATTTTGTATACCTTCTTTATTTTCCATCACTTGTCATATACTGGTGTAGTTGATGTTGGCTTCGGTTTGGGTTCTGGTTTCTGACTAAGATTGCAACCATCTGCTCACTGCCTTGCATTGTGCTTTGTTGCGTCTAAATTTGTGTTCAGAAGGGCAGAAGGCTAATTTTGGATGCTTGATTGTTTATTTTCCATTTTACTTTTTTGTATTGTGTGTCAATGTGTATGTGCTTCTACTTGATAATGGTAAATTCTATTGGTAACCAAATGTGGTCACCAATGAATGGTTCACTATGCCTGTAGTCGTGTTAAAGAGCTATAAAGGGTTGATGTAGTGCATGAGGCTCCCACCTAATAGGGTTTGGGAAGGGTAGATGTGTGCAGCCTTACCCTTATTTTCCCGACAGAGAGAGATTTGGAGGCAACAGCTTACTGTTTGCTGAGGCTTGCCTTTGTGTTAGAGAATTATATTGTTTAAATTACTACTACTACTACTTTAACTCGGGTTATTGTTTTATGTCTTGAGAATTGTAGCTCTTTTGGGTCAAATCCTGGTTGGGCCTGGATCTGAGTATCCCCAGATATGCTGGATACGCAAAATCTTTGATGTCAATGTTCAATTCTGGTCTATTTTCTCATAGGTTTTCACAGGGAGATACTAAAAGTGGGGACGTTATTTAAAATTCAACAATATATTTTCTTTGCAATAATCATATACGACACTGTCTCCTGCGATGAATGGTATTTTGGGTTGCAGCTTGCAGTTGTGTGTGTGTGTGTTAGGGAAATATGCTGTCATATTTTTCTAAAATTTCTGGTTTAGATGCTGGTGTGGTAAAATCCTTTGTGATATTTAAGCACTGCATTTCTAATGGAGTCTATTTTCCCATCTGTAGTTAAATGCTGAAAAAAGCCCCTTCCAGAGAACATTTGTTAACCAGGTAATCCACACGGCACTAATTATTAGAAATCTTTCTTTTTGTATGCACTTACTTTTGTCATCCTCTTGGAGTGATAACCCATTATGCCAGGACTTAGTCTGCAGTTTGGATTTAAGGGTCTTCTATGATGTTAGATGTTGTGACTATGTTCTCAATTTACTAGTTAGGAAAATAAATGAAAAAGTCTTCCATGAAGTATGTAGTTTGTTTCATCATTTCATGCGAATCAGATTGTTGTTGCCCTAAACAGGGAAGAAGTTTATTTAACCTTTGGGAAAGAGTTTGTTTTTATTGTTTTTCCTCTCTCTTTTTCTGAGTCAAACAAACTGAATTTGGTATATAAAATATTGACATTATTGAAATTATTGGTATTAAGGATGATGAAGTGGAAAAGCAAGATAAAAGAGACTGCGAATAATGTTCTTAAACTATATTGATGTGATTCAATAGCCAAAGCAGTAAGCTTTATTTATATTGGTATTTGACTCATAATCCCAATTAAATAAGGAAACATATCATGAAATATGCTAACCGCTCCTAAGAGGTCGTATGAGATATTCAAAGATATTAATAATGACATTATGAGATGTTTTCATATTCTGATGGACATATTAGCTTCTCTCAGATTTTTTGGACTGATATATTGTTATCTACTCATGATTGTGATGATAATATCTAAATATATACTTTTTTATTTACCAATATTAACTGCATTTTGCTTTTGACAGGTAAAGCGATGTGCAGAAATGTCAAGAAAGCTACGATTCTTCAAGGATCAAATCAACAAAGCCAGTCTGATGTCTTCTCAGTCTGTCTTGCAATCAGATATATATTTGGAGGATTTAGAGGTCCTTCTCTATTTCACTGTTTCTCCCCATCAGATATGGTCTCTGATTCTCTGTCCTAGGGCTTGTATTATATACATGTTGTCTCTGGTTTCCAGCAATTACACGATGATGATATAACTTAAGTTGCTTGTCTGCAGTTTCGCAGTTTATGTGAGTAGTTTTCGCTGCTGAATCTAACATTATTAATTCTGTTGGATCTCCATTGAACCAGATGCAACTTGCAGAGCATGAACATGAGCTAATCGAATTAAACTCTAACAGTGAGAAACTTCGGCAATCATATAACGAGCTCCTGGAGTTCAAGATTGTATTACAAAAGGTATTTTTCTTGGCTATTTGCAGTGAGTATATTCTCTTGTTACTTTTAAAGTACTAGAGATTTTGATATGCTCTGTTATTTGGGTTCTTTCTGATCGTAACTTGGCATTGGTTATTGTTGTTATCTTGTACATCTGCTTTTCTACCAACTATACTTCTGATTTCAATGTATTCTGTCTCTTTAAGATATTTTTATTTATTAACAAATGTAAACCTGTTAATGTTATACAAAATACTTCCTGTTTCTCTCATTTAGGAATGATCTAATTTTTTGGGTACATTTCAGGCATGTGGTTTTCTTGTTTCAAGTCATGGCCATGCGGTTCCAGAAGAGAGAGAACTGGAGGAGAATGTTTACTCAAATGGAAACTATGTGGAGACACCATTTTTGTTTGAACAGGTTCGTTGTACATCCCTTATCACTGTTGATATTTATATTATGAAAAGTGTAAATGCTGTTTCTAGTTTTATTTAACTTTATTTTGCCATGTCAGTGAACTGTTGTAAATGGTTTATTTTACAGGAAATGAGACCTGTAGCTTCAAATCAATCTGGTTTAAGATTTATCAGTGGGATAATTTGTAAATCCAAAGTTCTTAGATTTGAGAGGATGTTGTTTCGTGCTACAAGAGGCAATATGCTTTTCAACCAAGCACCAGCTGATGAACAAATCTTGGATCCTATTTCAACTCAGATGGTTTTCTTCTTTCTTATCAATCTAAAGAATATTGATAACACAGATGTAGTTTTGTTAATCTGCATTTGACTTGTTAACCAATCTAGTGCTCAATTTGTTTATTTTTGCCAACCAATTTCTTCTCTTTCTTCCTGATGACTCAGATTCCTGGTGTATTTTTCAGGTTGAGAAAACAGTGTTTGTTGTGTTTTTCTCTGGGGAGCAAGCAAGAATGAAAATTCTGAAAATTTGTGAGGCATTTGGTGCAAATTGTTACCCTATTCCTGAAGATATAAGTAAACAGAGGCAAATAACTTCAGAGGTATGAATGCTCAGATTAAGAAGATATTTTTTCTCATCGATAATGTATATCTTGTATTAGTTATAGGGGCCAAGTATGCTTAGTTTCTAGATACAACTGAGCTTTATGCAGCTACAGTTTCAGTAGAAAAAAGTTGTTCTCTGAACTTAAATATTTTTTTTTATCAGACTTCATCATAGTATTCAGAGAACTTATATTCTAATCCAACAGGCATGCTTTAGATGCTCTTTAAGATTCCAGTATTCAGTTCCATAATGTTTTGGAGGATTTTTCCCATCTGTATCATTCAAGGGTATTGAGTAGTATTAAGTGAAAAGGAGAGTGCAACAACAATAGTCAAGCCTTATCTCACTAGATGTGGTTGACTACGTGAATCATGATAAGGGAAAAAGAGTACTGTTGATTAAATTGAAATCCACAGTGCCTTGTCCTTTAGGTCCTTGATGTTGCTTTATATCATTTCATGCCATCATTGGGGAGGGGGTTGGAAATTGTTGAAATTACAAGGCTTAGGTAGAGAAAGGGGATGAGGAAATGGATACTAAATAAATAATATGAAATTGATATTGATGTGATGCAAATGACAAAACATTAAACTCAATTAATATGAATACAAGAACCCTAGTTAAATACGGAAAGGAAACAAATCATGAAATATAATGAAGTAGGAAACCCACTGCTAAGTGATATATCAAATACTCCAAAATAGTATAATATGCACTAATTATATTATGAGATATGCTTTTAAGATGTTTTAAGCTCGAGGTGATTGTTTTAGCGCATATAAGGCTTTCTTCAACCTGCATGCACGATTCTCTCTGCCAATAGAATCGTCTCCTGGGGTGACTTCCATATACACTACTTCTTCTAGCTCGCCATGTAAGAAAGCATTTTTAACATCAAATTGGTGTAACTCCCAACCAAAGTGAGCTGCCAATGATAGGATCACTTGTACTGCATTCATCTTGGCTACTAGTGCAAAAGTTTATTCATAATCAATTTCATAAGTTTGAGTGTATCCTTTCGCAACCAGTCTAACTTTGTAATTATTAGAGATGTTATATCTCTAATATTAATGGTCTATAGAGCCATCAGACCTCTTCATAGTGTAGACCCACCTACAACTTACTGCTCTTTTTTCTTTGGGCCTTTTAACAATTATCCAAGTCTCGTTCTTCCTCAAAGCACTCATCTCCTCATTCATGGCTCGAACCTAGTTCTCATCCTTTAAGGCTTCTTGAATTGTCTTAGAAACCTAGATAGACTCAATGGCTGAAAGGAAACCGTGGTGTTGCACAGAGAGGTGTTTAGTGGAAACAAAGTGGGAGAAGAACATATAATTGCTAGTGATCTCGGAACCATCGTACCCCACAACCAAGTCATATCAAAGAGTCCTCATCGTCCCATGCTTTGAAATCAGTACTCCCTTCTTCTAGAGCCTTGCCTTCAATTTGATTCAGTCATTTCCTTCCCCTTCAGAGTCCTTTTAAAAACTGAGCCCATTGGAGATAGTTTGGCCAGGATCAACAGAAGATCATGCACTCAAAGGAATGAGAGGAGTTGGCTTGGATCCTATGGCAGCCATAAGGTCAAACAGAACCTGAAAAGGTCACAAGAGAGACGGAAGAAGGGCTAGGATTTCAAACCAAACGCCCAAGAAAGGTTAAAAATAGTACCCAGAAAGAGCATCCACAAGGTGGAACAGGGTCAGGGAAGGCTGACGCCCTGTTTGTGGAAGCTGCAGCCAAAGAAAAAGGGAGGGTGGTGTGTGAACTGCATGCATCGACAAGGTCACAGGTGCATGTGGCGGTTTTTGGCAGAGGGGTTTTGAATTCCGGCCGATCTCGGCACTGCGATTCCAACGGTGATGTCACGGTCAAAATTAGGGCACCGTAGCTTATACCAATCTAGGGCAGAGGCGTAGGACAGTGGTGGAGTGCATTTTTCGAGGCGAGGTTTTGTGAAAAAAACAATGGATCTACTATGAAGGCGTGATCAATATACAAACAAAGGGCAATGAAGGCACTGAGTAGCGGAAAACATCATCACTCAAACCGCAATGAAGGCAGTAAGAACTTGTAGCGGAAGCGAAGCAAAGGCCCCAAGATTGGGAGCTTTGATACCAACTTGAAAAGAATATAATTTGTATTATGTTAAAAGAATCATACAATGTATAATATATAGACGCTGATTTGATCTAAATAAGGAATCTAAATAATTATATAAGCTCCTAATAATGGACATAATAAATACATAATTATGGACAAATCAAAATAAATATTCTCAACAATATTCTACTGGAAATTCAATGATTTCTAATTGAAAAATATAGTTTATGGTTTATTACAGGTTTCCTCACGTCTAACTGACTTAGATGCAACTTTGGATGCTGGGATTAGGCATCGAAATAAAGCTCTAGCTTCTATAGGATGTCATTTAACAAAATGGATGGACATGGTAAGAATTAGCTTCTGCCTTCTGAATATATTTTTGTTTCCTGTGATGTAGCTTTTCCTCAAGGCAGTTCTAATATCTGATCAGTGTTTGGAAGCAATGGGTTTTTATTATGAATCAATAGCTCTCATCCTTATCATCTTGTCCTAGGTAAGAAGAGAGAAGGCTGTGTATGATACACTGAACATGTTAAATTTTGATGTCACCAAAAAGTGTCTTGTTGGAGAGGGTTGGTGTCCTATATTTGCAAAAACACAGGTATTCTTTTCCCCAAATATGTTGAATCCTCACTAATTCCCTTGTCTTTTAAATTTGGAGGAGTTGAAAATGTCTTTGATTTATGTTGTCTATAAAAGAGGTTACATCTATTGACCTTCCAGATTCAGGAGGCACTACAACGTGCAACTCTTGACAGCAACTCTCAAGTTGGCATAATCTTTCATTCAATGGATGCCCTAGAATCACCGCCTACATATTTCAGGACCAACAATTTCACAAGTCCATATCAGGAAATTGTTGATGCATATGGGTGAGCCTAATATTTACGATGTTTGTTAGCGGCAACACAAATATGTTTATGTGTTGAATAAAATTAGTAAGAAATTAGAAATATATAGCAATGTGCTCTTCCCATGTCAATAGATCAAAAAATGTCTGATTAATGAACATAGAGTTGGAGAAAGTCTGTTTAGGTTGGCACCCTTATTTTGCTGTTTTGCTATGAAAACTGAAAAGACTCCTAACAAGCTTTGCAGTGTTGCAAGATATCAAGAAGCAAATCCTGCTGTTTACACAGTTATTATATTCCCATTTCTTTTTGCGGTGATGTTTGGGGACTGGGGTCATGGAATTTGCTTGTTGCTGGGAGCACTGGTTCTTATAGCACGTGAAAGGAAGCTCAGTACTCAGGTAGTTTCATTCTATGATCGGAACTAATAATTGTTCCAAGCAGTCATGTATTTATTATTAGTTATGAGAGTAATATAATTGCTATGTTGGCAGTTATGGGTAGAAGTTAGGAGTAGAAATATATTATTAAAATTAAGTACTAACAATTTTATTTAATCTTTGCCAGCAACTTGGAAGCTTTATGGAGATGCTATTCGGTGGGCGTTATGTGCTACTTTTGATGTCACTGTTTTCAATCTATTGTGGGTTAATCTACAATGAATTCTTTTCTGTTCCTTTTCACATATTTGGTGCATCTGCTTACAAATGCCAAGATAATTCATGCAGGTATTTCCATTTGTCCATCTGAAGACTATTATTTTTGTGCCGGTTATTTATTTATTTTTTAATTGAAATGTTATATATATGGAACATTATACTTTAGTAGAGTGTCTTCACGTCTTACATATGTGCATGTTGGTTTGAACCCAATATTATTAAGATTTGAAATACTTACTAAAACATGCCTCTCCCATGCATTAGCTTAGGTAGTTGTGATGGATGGAATTTGGATAGAGGTTGTAGGACACAAAATTCACGTCCTGGTAAGGACTCTTTGATTAGCAACTTTTATTTAAGCTAAAATCTGAATGCTGATCCAAATCATTCTGCTTCTCATGTGTTATGGATCATCAACATGGGAACATTCCTTTGATTTGACACCACCAGATGCATTTGGTGACAGTTCCAACTTCCAAGAAAAGTTTCCTTAATGTCTCGATACTCTGAGTCTGAGTGTTACCTTGAAAAAGTGAAATTCTATTTAAATCGGTTCACATTTTGCTTGAAATTATTACCTTCAAATCTGTCAACAGGAATCATTTGATTGGCTTGGCATCTCTTGCACAGTTGCACTTCTGTTATGCTATCTGTTCTTGTTGAAGTGTCCCACATTGGTGGGTTAGAAACAAATGAAATGATATATAAGCATGAGGACTGAGTACTAAATGCTTAGGTATTTCTGGACAAATAGATCCTCAAACTTAAGCCCACTAATAACTTCTCTCCCTCACTCTTGGATATAGATTATAGACCCTTACAAACGTTATAATAGTTCCTTAAAAAATGTGCTCATTTTGGGTGTTTATATTGTCAAAGCATGTATAAATTGGGTGTTTATTTTTGGACAAACAGATCCTCGAATGTAAGCATGCTAATCACTTCTCTCCCTCAATCTTGGATTTAGACCTATACACAAATTGTAATAGTTCCTTAAAAAGTGTGCTAACTTTGGGTGTTTATTTGTTTAGAGAATGAATAAATTGGAAAGTTGTTTTGGGCCAGATTTTAATTTGACGGTGTTTGATATTTTATCATTCTGCAACCCAGGGATGCACATACTGCTGGCTTAGTAAAATACCGAGAACCATATCCTTTTGGTGTGGATCCTAGTTGGCGTGGAAGTCGTTCCGAATTGCCTTTTCTGAACTCTCTCAAGATGAAGATGTCTATTCTGTTTGGCGTGGTGCATATGAACTTGGGAATTATATTAAGTTACTTCAATGCTCGTTTCTTTGGCAACTCACTGGATATAAGGTGTCTCACTTTTCTAACTTCCCCCTAAAGTTATTGTTTTAGTATCCTTTGAGTAGAATGTTTTAACTCACTCTTCATGACACTTCTAGGTACCAGTTTGTGCCACAGATGATTTTCCTCAACTGTTTATTTGGGTATCTTTCCCTTCTCATTGTTATCAAGTGGTGTACTGGCTCTCAGGCAGACCTTTATCATGTAATGATTTACATGTTTTTAAGCCCTTTTGACAATCTTGGTCAGAATCAATTATTCTGGGGCCAAATGCCACTTCAAGTATGATTCTGTTCTTCACTTCATTGTGGATTAGTAATTGTTCCATTTCTTAGTTTACATCATCCTGAATTACTGTTCATGATATGCAGGTTGTGTTATTGCTATTGGCTGTAATTGCAGTTCCATGGATGCTCTTTCCAAAACCTTTTATATTAAAGAAGCTTCATAATGAGGTGCCACTTTTTCCTCCCTTGTGTATGGTTTTATAATTTTATTTCTTAAAGGTTGATAATTTTGTTCACCAAATTCTTTATTACATGTTAATGTGTCTACATTACATATAGATATGCTTGTTGGTTTATTTTTCACTTTGACTGGATTCTCACTCTAGGTTGTCATACTTCAATTCTTCTTTAGTTTCATTATAATGTCATTTTTCTTTAGACTAGGATATGCTAGTTTCAAATCACTTACAACTCTTATTGGCTATGCGGACATTTTTTTCTGGCTATATACTGCTTTGTTCTATACTTCTGTTGAAAGCTAGTTTTTACTAGTGAAGCAATGCCAATTTAGTTTGTTAAGATTATTAATTTTCTATCCTGATGATTTTATAGAGATTTCAAGGACGCTTGTATGGTGTGATTAATACCTCTGAGGTGGATATGGAGTTGGAACCAGATTCTGCCAGGCAACATCATGAGGAATTTAATTTCAGTGAGGTCTTCGTTCATCAAATGATTCACTCCATTGAATTTGTTCTAGGTTCAGTTTCAAATACAGCCTCATATCTACGACTTTGGGCATTAAGGTTCGGTCAGCTACGATTTTCTCTCATTACCATGAATCACTGTTTTATAAATTCATGATCCTTTGTTGATTATTTTTTACCACTCTGCAGCTTGGCTCACTCCGAACTTTCTACTGTTTTTTATGAGAAAGTCCTTCTGCTTGCTTGGGGGTGAGTTCTATTTGTAGTCTTTCATTAAACTGGCAATTATTGAAAGCGTATGAGGTGTGCCCATAACAAAGGGAGAGTTATCAAGGAGAGCAAGTCCAGAAGTGTTGGACACCACAATACAACCTAAAACCTTAAGACATTAGGTGTATGAGCCTTGACACTTATAAACCATTTAACCCCCGCATATCTATTTGATATAGGGTTAACCTGCTCACATTATTCAATGTGGGACTGGGTCACACTTAGATTCTTCAACACTCCCTGTGACACTTATAAACCGCTCAACCCGCTCATATCTATTCGGATTAGGTCACACTTGGATTCTTCAACAATAATGTTTTATGTTTCCTTTGGTTTTTGGAATCCTTCTCCCAAATGCACATCCATGATAAGAAAATTTGTAGTTTATAGTCGAAGCTGACTGGTTGATTATCATAAAATGCTAAATAAAGAATGGTTTTCATAGTCCATAAATTATACTTCATCTTTTGGAAGGGAGGAATCTAACTACAGGTGAATAGCGCTAGCTGAATGTTGTGATATTTTTATCATGTTAACATTGAGGCAAACACCACTGGTAATGTATACCATCAAACTATAAATTTGATTATCAAAATGCTTAACAATTTTGCGATTTCAAGCTGTTGTTTTATGTTTGGTTTGGGTGGCAATAGCATGCCTAATTTGATGTAAGCCTTATCAAAAAGTAACATTTGTAGATCGCTGCTCCTAGTTTGAGATCGTTGTTAAGTAATAGATATCATTGCTGATGACAGTTAGGAACTTTATCTTAATAGGGATAATTTTGCAGGATACTTTTATTGTACATAGTAGTTTGTGAACAGATGATGTGTTCATGGCTAATTCTATACTCTTTTTAGTTCTGGTTATAAGCATCAGACAAATTTTACACAGATTAAGAAAGTTGACTAAAAATTATTATCTGCATTAATGTTATTGTTGAAAGTTTCATATTGATTAGAGACATGACCAATTAAAAGTAAGATGAGGATAATTCTCATCCTGTAAGTTAGCTTAAGTTACCTTTTAGGATTGAGGAATGTCTAATATCCAAATTTAACATTGTCTCACATCAGTTAGGAATATGGCTAGTATATACCTTATAAGGCTTAGGGCAATCCTTAATTCATGAGCTAGCTTTTTAAGGTTAAGTTAGGCCTAATATCCAAATTTAACATGGTCTCACATCTGCTAGGAATATGGACGGTATACACCTTATAAGGCTTGGGACAACCCTTAATTTATGAGTTAGCATTTAGGATTAAGTTATGTTGAAAGTTCCACATCGTCTGTCTCATAATATTTCGCATAATTTAAATACCTGTTGGGCCACTCCAACCATTGTCAATTGGTTTTGGGATAGAATCTTTAAATGGTGTCAGAGCTAGAGCATTCTTTTTGGTTTTTATGGGCCAAAAGTTACCCCTTGCCTGGTTCGGTTTGAGGAGGCGTGTTGGAAGTCCCACATTGTCTGCCTCATAATATTTCACATAGTTTAAATACTTGTTGGGCCACTTCAACTATTGCCAATTGGTTTTGGGATGGAACCTTTAACAAGTTAGGCCGAATACCCAAGTTTAAGAGTTATCATTAAAATTCTATTATCATTAAAATTCTGGCTGATTGATTATGCTCTAGCCACTTCCTAGTTTAGATTAGGAGGAGTGATATGTGATGTGAAAATACAATTATGCAACTAATCTCCGCATATTGTGAATATAAATTTTGCATGTCTATGGAGTTAAATTGCAGAATTTTTGGTTAAAAGTTAACTCTGAGCTGTATCAAAAACCTTGGTCATTTCTGCATTCTTTTGTTGGACATTTTAGGCTCAAGAATTATCGATGTATCATGTTTGCATTCCTTTGTTGCATTTATCTATTTAGTTATCATTTATTTTAATCTTCAATCATTAATCATTGGTGCTATCATTGATTGCACTCATAACAGGTATGACAATCTCGTCATTCGGTTAGTGGGGCTTGCTGTTTTTGCCTTTGCAACTGCCTTTATATTACTTATGATGGAGAGTCTGAGCGCCTTTCTTCATGCCTTGCGTCTTCATTGGGTAGAATTTCAAAATAAATTCTATAATGGTGATGGCTACAAGTTCAGACCTCTTTCCTTTGCCTCCTTAACAGAGGATGAAAATTGATGCATTCTTGTCTGTCTTGGTTTATTGACAAATACATGCATACATACAGAAGTACAAAGAACACAGAATGAGAAGTAGCGGGATCCAATTTGGTGATTACGGACGTTGGTTTACTTGATATCTCGACTAGCAACAAAAGCTAGCTCTTTTCCCATGACTTTGCTGATGTGACAGATTTTGACTAACAGTCATGGATGAGTCATGGATGAGATCTGTAACAGAATATTTACTTTCGATGTTTTTCTTTTTCTTTTTCCTTCTTAGAGTAGGAAATCTGGAAGAGATTAGGTAAAGGAAATGGTTAGACTAATTTTGTAAAAAAGAAGTCCATAGTGTAGGAATTGGTTGTTTGGGGTTAGACATATTACATATACACAATGTAGCGCGGGCATTCCTGCGATGTAGGCATTTACTCTGGATTTTTCTTGTAATGATTAATCACAAGTTATAATTCCATCTTTTTGTAAGGTTTAGTCAGAAGATACCGAAGTCGCACGATGCCATCTGTTTCAGTTGTGACCGTGTCATGGTCAGCCGGCTGCACCCAGTAAAATTTTGTATGGTTATTTGTCACTGAAATAAATAAAGTGATTTTACATATCTCTTGTTTACGCATATACGTGTCATCGTTCAACATTCATTGTTACATTCACATGTTTTTTGGCCTTTCAACATGCATACTTAGTGCATGATTGGATAACCATTACCAATTACCAATTTCCGTCGGGTAAAAGGACAAAAAAAATTTCTTTCATGTGCCGAACCTAATGTGGAAAATATGGAATTTATGTACATACAAAGCATAAGTCCGAACACTTCTCTTTAGTGCCTTAACTTCTATTCGAATGAGAGGATGAAATACAGAGGAAAGAAACAGGAAGAGAAAGGGTGAAAGTAAAGTGAAACTATTGTGTTTTTAGTCCATACAAAAGATAGAACAAATAAATAAAATAATTTACTTCACTTGTTTAGATGAACAGAGAAAGTGAAAAAAAAAGAGCTTGTAATAATTTTAATTTAATATGAAAATTTTCTATCAATTTATTTTTAACTTTTTATATTTAAATTTTGTAAAAATTTATTTTAGCTCAAAATTAGAGGTGATCATTATCCAATTCAAACCAAACAAAACTACTCAAATTGATCAAACTATAATCGTAAAAAAATTATATAGTCAAACTTTGATTTTAAATGCAATACACTTAATCCGTGATTCAAATCTAAAAAAAAAGGTAGAGAGAGTAAATCAATCCAAGCAAAACCAATAATTCTCCCTCTCCAAAATAACCTTAAAATGGGGAATTCAAAAGCACCAGAAACAAATAAAGGCAAAATTCATGAATAAACCCTAGAGAATGGGGTTTGGAAAACTTGTCTGGTTACTGTAATCTCAGAATCGTCTTCATATCTGAGAGGGCTTCGAGTTCTATTGGAGTTATCGAAGACGATGGAGACTATGGCTTTGGTGATTCCTGCTTGGCCCTGTTTGTAGATAAGTTCCTGAAGATTGGAAGCCCTAACTTACTGCAAGTTGGTGATTTCGAGGACGAAGCAAATGGAATCAAGAATGTTGGATTTTCCAAAGCCGTTCAAGCCGGTGATGGCGTTGAAGAAGAGGTCGAAGCCAGGAACGCCGGTTTGGGTGGCGTAGGATTTGAACCCTTCCAAGCAAATCTCCTTAATGTGCATCTTGATGAGTGAGGGGTTCTGGTTTCTGAGAGGGGAAACCCTAAACGGTGGCGTAGAGGGCTAGGAGAAAGACTTCAAAGTCGGCAAAAGAGGGACGGTAAGAGTAGATGTGGGAGAGGTAGAGGCCGGTTAAAAGGGGATGAAGTGGGTGGAAGTGAATGCGAGAGGTAGTGAGGGCGTGGATGCATAAGCGTGTCTAGGTGATAGATTTGGGGGCTTAGAGTGACTAGGGTTTATGGTGAGGGAATGTGTTAAGAGTAAAAGGAAAAATTTAAAAAAAAAACATAAAAGATATACAAGTGGAAATATGAATGTCTCGTATGAGTATTCATTTTTGTTTTCGGTTAAATAAATAAACGGTTGATAATAAATTTTTTTTTTTTGAAAAAACATATGTTAGTGGTGACTCAGTAAAAACATATGTTAGTGGTGACTCAGTACTCACATGTGACATGTGAGTCTAGTGACACCTTCAACTTTTACACTTCATCACTTTAACAGAATTTGTTAACAGCGAACGTTTAATATTAACAAAAAAAATTATTATATGAGTCTTTTAAATTGAAAAAAATTATTCCAAAGAGTTGTATACCAAAATCCATAATTTGTAAGGGGTTAAATTTACCCTAAGCCAAATTTCAAAAAATGTGTATTGAAATTTTCAAAAAAAATTGTTAAAATAACTGTGTTTAGTTAAGTGTCCGTTTTCATGCTTGCATTTGATATATGTTAAATAAATTGGGATGAAATTATCCACCTCAAAGTCATTAAGGTTAGTGTTGTTTTCCGATTTATAATAACAAATTTTGGTTTGCCACTTTGTTATGATGTAATGTGTTGAAGATTGTGTTACTAGGTAAAGATAGATATAAATTCACTAGACTATTATACTAAAATAATTGTGAAACACGAGTTATATTAATGATGAAAGACATGTTGATGATTAATTTTATTTGAGATATAAATAAATAATTTTGTGATCACGGTAAAGGATAATGTAGGAAATAAATGTAATACATGTATAGGAAAAAACAATATAGTAAAATTTAAATTTTGCGTGAATAAGTTAAGTGATATTATAGTTGAAGATGGTTTGCAATCTATTACAAAGGATAAATTGATGCAAGATGTGTATGTATAGATACACACAACTATTTTTACCTATGCATTTGCACAAGTTTAATATTGTGTTTTTTTTTTTAAACGTTTCCTATGCTTGTTCAGGAATCAAATTTTAATGTTTGAACAAAGTAAACAAAATAAAAAAAATGAGTGGACACAAAAATATACAGAATGTAATATTTTATAATATTGTCCACGTAGCAGAAGTTATTAAAAATATTATATCATAAGACCGATATAGTTTGCAACATAACAAAATATGTAGTTGATATGTCACCATACATACAATTGCATGAAATAAAAAATTGAAGGTTTTTTAGCTTCTAATATTATTACTTAGACTGAATTAAATATCCTAAAATAAATCATATGATTGACGTGGTGATTCAACATCTTATCTTTTAAGCATGTAGTGCTAGGTCTGATTCTAAACTCATGTGAATGGATCAAACCATTTAACATATTTCTTATTGTTTAAGGCAACTAGGAAAACCGTATAAAAAAATCCTGAAATAATTTTCAATTAGAACAAGTCATTGATTAATTACAATGAATAAAATCTAAATCAATCATTATAAATGATTGATAATTAAATAAAATTAATGAAATAACAATGACATTAAGGTGTTAATATATATTTACATGGCGACATTTATCTTTAATTGTGTAATCAACCATTAAATTATTTAGGAATCCTAATATGTTATTTCTTTTTATAATATGGATCTCGTTCTTTCATGACATATTTAATAATCCATTAGTAGTACGTTAACGTGAAAACAAATAATTATACTTATATTTTTATAAAAAAAATATTCAATTTTAATATTAAATAATTTTAATATCTTAAAAAATATATCCAAAACATTTATATTTTTATAAGAAAAGATAACGCTCATAAAATAATATGTTACGTTTAGAATATTCTTCAAATTTAGATAAAATAATTTATTTAATATTTTAAAATATATTCTACACATTTATATTTTTATGAAAGAATATAACCCCCGTAAAATAATATGTTCTGTTGAGAATATTATTCTTTATATTCTGATAAAATAATACACTTTATCGTTGACATTAATATAATATTATGTTTCCTTAACTGGTGTTAATGACATTGAATAATAACATTAAAAAATAACATTTTCTTTAGAGTGGATTATTGAACATGTCATTTAATTTCCTGTTGCAAATCGCAAAATTTTATGTAAAATTTTATCCTGTCATCAAGTTTAATTTTCTTTTAATTTTATGAAATAGTACAAATCATATAGTTGATTATTAAATAATTTATTTAATATTCTTAAAAATATATTTGACAACTTGACCCATTCGCCAAGTCATAGTTAGACAACTCTAATTCCGGGATTCCATCGACAATAATAACTGCAACGTGTGTTGTTAATGCGGAAGGAAGTGTTAATGGCAATAATTCGGCATTTTAGCCCAAACAGGGCCTTTTTTTTAAATATTTGCGGTTTTGGGGTAGAAAAAAATTATTTAGTAGTCTGGGTGTGTTTCAGTCATATCAATTTTTGAATTCGTTTGATGGAGGAATGAATTACCCAGGTGTCATGGTTAAATACCATGACTACTAAGACAACTGACTTTGAGATAAATAAGGAATACTATTAAATATACTATTTTCTATTCTTACACATATATATAACATATTAAATATATATTATATATTATAAAATATATATTAATGTATATTCTATTATATATAAAAATATTTTAATGTATATAAATATTTTAATATATATTCTATTCTAATATATATTAACGTTAATATATTATAATAGAATATATATTAATATATTAACATTAATATATATTAAATATTAAATATAAATATATATTTTATATTAAATATTATAATATATCATTTATAAATTAAATATATATTTATTATATTTTAATATATATATATATTAAAATATTTTTATATATAATAGAATATATATTTAATATGTTATATATATATGTGTAAGAATAGAAAGTAGTATATTTAATAGTATTCCTTATTTATCTCAAAGAGTTAGTTGTCTTAGTGGTTGTGGTATTAGACCATAACACTTGGGTGATAGGTTCAATTCTTGGTGTGGGTGATTTTATTAATTATTTTCCCCTACCTGACATGTGGAGAATTTGACCACTAAATAAATTTTTTTCTACCCCAAAACCGCAAATATTTTAAAAAAGGGCCCTATTTGGGCTAAAATGCCCAATAATTCCGGTATGTTTTCGTTCAACCTAAAAGTGTGATTGTTTTAAATAATGTGAAGGATTTAAAAAAATTTATTTTCGTAACTTCATTTTATTAACTGTAAATCAAATAGATACCAACGTATCCATGTGATGAATAACTTAATACACGAGAAAAGGAAATAACATGGTAAGGAATCCATGTGAAAGTAGGTTATTGATTCTTAATACACATATACACATCATATAATTCATATATGATTGAATTGTAGGCTATGTCTATTATATTTAGATAGTGTCCATTTGATATGAAGTTGAGGAAACAGATTTATGAAAATAAAAAAATTTAAAAGATTAATATTAATCTTTTATGTCATTCGAGACATTCAAAATTCTGTTTGATCGTAAAATTTAAAACCTACATAAATCTAAATCTCCGTTTTATATTACAAACGGAGAGACAAACATGGTAATAATAATAGTGTGAGCGTTATTATTGAAGGCAATGTACATGGCATGCTAAGAGTTGCCCTTGACACCTAGGTGATATAGTGTTATACCCTTAATCATATGGGTGGTCATGTATACTTTTGTTGTGTGTCAAAGAATAACGAGAATCAGCATTGGTCAACCTTTTCAATATCCCTTATGTAGCGTCAATGAACTCGTGTTGTTGGTTTAATGGTTTGAGGTGTTTCTTCATTCTTCATTTCATAACGATGTCATTAACTTGGCTTTCAATAAGGTTCATTGAATCACACATCGAATATTATGGTCTGAAATGGTTGATGTAGATGTGAATGTTTCCATCTTTGATTTTTATAACTTGTATCATAATAGGTATATCTGCATCACTACTGATTAGTTGTATCCCATGCCCCATTAACATATTTGGACCATGCCAAAATATATGTATTGGACTTTGATACCCAAGTTCTTGTTCTATGAATTTTAGAAAGTAATTGATGTTCAACAAGTTTAGGGCAACGTTTTTATATACAATAGTATTTTGTGAGGTGTAAATTCCACTTCCAATGTCTGTTATGTCCAAGCCTCACCCGTGATGAATCATAATGTTAATTGGCTAGACATTTTGTTGAGGAAAAGAAAAACTAGATATTAGTGTTGATTTTTCATAATATGTGGTTTAGTATGGTTAAGTATAAGGAGAATAAAAGAACTGTTACTACATGTGATTAAGCACACGTGATTAAGATGGGTGATTGTATATGAAAATCAAATGGGGAAAATGAAAAATAAAAATAGAGACATAGTAACAAATTTTTTAAGAAGGGTTATTAATGACAAATTAATATGTGGTAAATACATACCTAATGACATGTATCCTCATTCATGCTTAACCATGAAGGATCCTAAAGATTGATTTCTTACATCATTGTTTAGAAGAGTAGGAACAAAATTGAAAACAGTCGTAATGTTCGTTTGACATGCAGTTCGGAAAACAGAGTTATGAAAATGGAAAAATCTAAAAGTTAATATTGATCTTTAACACCGTTCTAAAAGTTAATATTGATCTTTAATACCGTTTAAGACAATCAAATTTTAAGACAATCAAAACTCTATTTAATCGTAAGATTTTTTTTTAGAGTTAGTTAAACCGAGATTTGATCAACCTCAACTTCTAACCAAATACCTCCATAAGTGTTAAAAATGGATATAATTGATGATACTCAAACCTAAACTTCCACCTTATAGCAAACTTTCACATTGTAACACCCTCTGTTACACCTTAATAATACTAGAAAAATTTGTATATATATATATATATATATATATATATATATATATATTTACTAAAGAAATGATTGTTAAAAGGAAACTATCGGAATAAATTAAATACATCATTTCTAAAATACCTCATAAATATTATTAAAACTTTATAAAGTAATTTTTACATTCATCCGAAGAAAATAAATATTAAACATTATAAGAAAGAGAGGAAACTCCATGGCCCAGAAGCAGTTACTTAATAACTTTATTTATTCATTGGACCACAGTATTTGAACTGGTCTGGACCGGGGTCTAGGATCCGGTGTGGGACCAGCCACAAGAATATAGGTGTATTTAGGGTTTGCACACCGGAACAGTGTGTATCCGATGTATTAATCCGGACTCTCAGTGGGAGAGGCCGGTCTTGTTGTCCTGGAGATCCTTCACAACAACGATTCGCGTTGCAGGGGGGCGAAAGGTGGTGCCACCTGCGAAGATTCTCCAACGCTCAAGTTAGAAGAGTGTAAGAACTCAATGAATGCTCAAGCGAAGTAATAGTAAAGTGTAAGTTAGAACAACCTTACCCTGCATGTGTATTGAAATGAGCTATTTATAGTTGTACGTGAGAAAATGAGTCGTTGGATACAGGTGGGTCCCCTAGCTCTGATAGCGTGTACATTATGTCAATCAGGGTGGCTCAACACTCAGAATGTGTCAGGAGGGTAGGTCAATTATCAGTGTACGACCCTATAGGAAGAAGAGAGGATAATCACCTTTTCCGCATAATCTGCTGACACATCCACTTGCTTTCTGAGGCCATTGACGTGACATATTTTGCTACATACAATATCTTCGCTGATAAGTTATTAGGGGCTCTTATCTTGCTGTGACTGAGAAGCCAACAGTTATATAAATGTTCCGTGAAAATAAACAATGATCCGTTATAGAGAAAATAAGTGGGGCGGTCGTGAGATGAGAACGGAAGGCCAGACATCGGATATCCGGTGTAGTAATGTTGAACCAGGACACCAGTTTTCCTTATATGAGGTCACTCTGACGTCACAAGATTGGGGGCCGGTATCCAGACCGGATCATTTGTCCCCTAGCTTGTATAAGGGACTGTTAAGTTGCTCATATGAGCTACACAACTCTGGAGAAGTCTGGATGCCGGTGGTACATTCTAGAAGGTCTCTGAAAGCTCGGTGGCATCCGCTTTAATGAACGAGTGACCGCTCTTCTCGCGCTGCGTACAACGGATTCAGACAGCGTAAAATAAATGATGGAAATCCCAAGAGTCTTTGAGAATCAAAACCCTTGGTATTCGAAAAGTGGTTGAAAGGCATTAAATATGCATGGCATGATTGGACATTAAATGCATTTTTTACGCACGAGCCATCATTACCCAAGAGTGTAACCGTCGATTGGGCTTGTTGGGCCTGGATTCAAACTGAAAGGGGGGCCCATTTTGCCAAAACGTTTACTGAAACGTTACCATTTTCGCGCTTATTCGTGACGAAACGACGGAGTCGTTTCACTTTGAAAGGTTGCGTTTTGAGGCAAGCATTGTGACCTTCGACGGAACACTATGCCTCTTCGTTACCTATAAAAGGGACTCTTAGCAGATTTTGGAATCCACTCTTGTTTTCAAGCTTAGTGAACCTCTGCTCAAATTTCTTGGAAATTTCTCTGTCGTCTTCAAACTTCTCAAAGATCTTCTTCCTTTAGGTAACCTCCCTTTCCTTCAACTCCTTGCAATTTTTGTTCATTCTGTTTCCACTATGCGCCCTGGAGCAGGCAACGCTGGTCCTTCAAACAAGGGGAGTTTTGGCTCTCGCGTCCCCCTTAGCCACCGTGGTGGGAGGATTCCAGCGAATCCTCCTGTGGCTGGGCCTCGTCGCTCAGAGAGAGCTGAAGCTTCTTCCTCACGAGCGTCCTCTTCTCAACGTCGCTCTGAGGTTCCCCTTGACTCGAGGGCTACCAGCCGCTCTGATGAAGGGTCAAGTGCTGAAGGTTATCTCTCTGACGATGTTGCTTTTTACCACAGTACGTACGCGTTCCACCGTGCCTGCACAACTATGGATCTTCCTGGACGTGGAAAAACACCAGTTCTCCGCTCTGCTGAAGGATGTGTCAATGTTGTGGCACACCGGCTTGACTAGGAAAAGCTCAACAGGGAGAAACCCTACTGCTGGGTGGAAGAGGAATTCCTAGAGATCCCTTCGCAACATGCGAGTGAGGAGGAATGCACGGTCTCTTTCCGCTGCAAAATATACTCAGACAAGAAGTACAAAGCGCGATACGCTGTGCTGGCACCACGTCCCTCTAAGAGAGTATGCCACAGCGTCCCTGATGAGAGGTCGGTCTACATGTACGACTTTGTCTTCTTGAAATTAGGGGTACGCTTTCCCATGACGGAATTCCAGATGGCCGTCCTACGCTTCTTAGACTGCGCCCATACACAACTGCATCCCAACGGTTGGGGTCTAGTCCGGGCTCTGGAGATTCTGGGGGAGCATTTCAACTTCTCTGCCACTGTGGCCAAACTGTTCTACTATTGCCAAGTGGTCCGCCGTGCTAATAAGAAGGGCGGCCTTGGGTTCATTACTCTCCGTAGTGACTCAAGGATGGTAAATTTTAAATCTTATACGGAATCCGCGAAGGTGGATGGACGCTCCTTCAAGCATTACTACACGTGGGTTCGTATTCAACCGAATAAGCCGGTCTTCTGGCGAAACAAGGAGGGATTCACCAAGTTTCCTCTTAGCTGGACGCACGAGCATTTTCTCCTCATGAGCCGTGCTTATTACACAGATGAGAGTGAACTCTCTTCTCACTCTGTTGAGGTCTTGAGCGCCATGCAGACGGCCTCGAAGACCCTCAAAGGATTTTCCAGCAGGCTCCTCTTGGCAGAGGATGACATCAGAAACGCCTACCTCCGTAATATCCGCTCTTACTTTATTTGTGTTGCATAGTTATTCCGTTCTGATTATCTTTTCTTCTTATGTGCTAACTCGACCTTTCTTGGTTTGCAGAACAAATCGAAAGAGCCTGCCCAGAGATGTTGTCGTTAAAGACTATGATGGCCGACGGTGATTCCTCCTCTGAGGAGAATGAGATCCAGGCGAAGAGGAACGCCACCAAAACTCCCCTCATTCCCCTGACCTCTGCAGTAGGTGAAGAGGTTCCTCTCTTTGATGAGGAGGAAACAGAAAAACAAGCTGAAGCCACTGGAGCGGACGACGAGGAGGCCGTCCCAAAAAAGAAGAAGAAAAAGAGGCACCTTGTAAAAAAGGCAGATCAAGAAAAGCCCTCCTCTGATGACCCTGTGAAGAAGCGTCAGAAAACGCTCGAAGAAACCGGATTGAAGAAGGACAAGGGAAAGAAGCCCGTTCCTAAATCCTCTGCCCCTTCTTCACAGAATGCTTCGGAGCCGGACTCTGGGAATGGTCCTCCTCCGGCGTTTGATCCTCCGTGTGACTCCTTCCTTTCTCCTTACTTATGGTTTTAGGGGTCCATGCCTCCCACTCTTCCAAAGGCAAGGTATTGCCTCCGCCCTTCCCTCGACGCTGCTGGAGTCCGAGGTGCTTGTAAGGCCGGGCGTTGGCAGCTGGATGAACTGTCCGGCCTTCTTGATTCCCTGAGCGAGAAGGCAGATTACATGGAGCAGGTTGAAAAACTTGAAGCCGAACTCGCGGTGAAGGAGACATGGGCGGCCAAACAAGCTGAAGTTCATAGAGGCGTAGAGTCGGAATTGAAGAAAACCAAGGAGACGCTCCAGAGGAAAACTGAGGAGGCAAGCCAAGTTCATTTTGCGAACAAGGCTCTAGAGCGGGAAGTTGCCGACCTCCAGAAACAGAACAAATCCATACCCCTCCTCGAAGAAGAATTACAACTGGAGAAGAAGAGATCGGCTAAGCTTGCTGACGATCTCAAAATTATGGAGGACGGTCGCAATAAAGACCTTGGGGAGTGGGAGAGCCTTCGGAAGGAGATGCAAGCCCAAATTGAGGAACTCAAGAAAGGTGGTGTGAGTGCTGGGCCTTCAGAAGAGGATTTTGCCAAGGTTCAAAGAAAATTAACTGCTGCGAAGGCCAAGGCTGCCAAAGCCTTGGAGATATGCAAAAATGTGGCGTATGAATCCTTCGGCCTGGCCCTCCGTCAAGTTTATTATTGTAACCCTGGAGTGAAGCTGAATCTGTACGGATTGGATCCGTTCTTCGAATTCCATGGGGGAAAACTTGTCAAAGTACATAAGGACGGCTCGCACCATGAACCCCGTGCATCTCTGTATGAAATGCCTCCCCTTCCAAAAGGTCAAAGTATGGAGTCGACAACGTCCATCGCCGCCTCTGGAGCTGAAACGCAAGAAGATGCCCAAACTGGAGCAGAGGGCAAAATGGAGAAGACAGGAATGCCCACTGTGGAGGATCAAGCACCGGCCTCTTAATTTATACTTTATTCATAGCTGTGTACTGGGATCAGCTCCAGCTTTAACTACTTTGTAACCTAAATAATTTCTCATTTTTGGAAATAAAATTCACTGTTGTTTCTCTTCAACTGCTTACGTCGAATGTATGATTGTTGGATAACTTAGTGCTATACAAAACACTTTATTGTTTTCAATGCTTTGTGAATCCGTTCTGTGTGGTTACCTAGCTGCTTAAAGCGTACTTATCACACCGGATTAAGATAACAAATTGTAACGAAGAAGCGATAATTAAGTTAAAGCATGCCCTGTCCCCAAGTATAAGTACATTGGGAAGGGAAATTTTATCTCAAGAATTACCTTTTAACTTCTTAAAAAGATAGAAATGTTCATCTGTCCTCGGAGATGTAGAACGGGTACGTTAGCGTTCAACCGCCCTGGGGTGGATATTCCATAATTGAGGACGGACATTGCCTTTGAATTCTGGTACAGCTTTGACAAGGGTAAGCTTTACACCTTTCTCTTGAGGTTCGGTTTGGTCCTACATCTCAAGTCTTCACACGGTGTTCGGTTCGATCCTACTAATCGTACTTGGAGTTCGGTGCAATCCTACAATCCAAGCCTTCAACACGGGGTTCGGATCAGGGCTAATCCTGAACCTACTGCGCCCGTTACTCGGGGTTCAGCGTGGTTTTCTGTATGAACCGGCCTACTGCGCCCAAGCCTTCGCATGGGGTTCGGTTTGTGGCCTTGAAAAAGGACCAGCCCTACAACCCATGTTGTCTTCGAATGGGGTTCGGTTTGTGGCCTTGAAAAAGGACCAGCCCTACAACCCATGTTGTCTTCGAATGGGGTTCGGTTTTGTGGCCTTGAAAAAGGACCAGCCCTACAACCCATGTTGTCTTCGAATGGGGTTCGGTTTGTGGCCTTGAAAAAGGACCAGCCCTACAACTCATTCCACCTCAAGGAGTTACACCGTCAAAACACACGATGTGTGATTGAGATCATCCGTCCTGAGGGGTCTTCATTAGTCCCTCGAGGAGTTACATCATCAACTACAGAATTGGTAGTTGAGTTCATCCGTCCTGAGGTGTATGCGTGTTAAGCTACGGCTATAAATCACAACACATAAGAAAAGTGAGAATGATAGGGCGGTTAAAATGTATTCTCATTAAGATTGAAAGTGCATTACAAAGAGAGCGTAGTTGGGGTCGTGCCTCGTTAAAACCTTCTTGAGAAAACCCAATGGGAAAAAACTTAAGTAAGGAAAAAGAGTACACGCCGTCTTACCAACTAGCTGTAATAAACACGTAAGTTCTGAGTGTTCCATTTGTTGCGGATTGGAGTCCCATCAAGTTCTTCCAACCGGTATGACCCTTTTCCAGTCACTTCAGAAACTCTATAAGGACCTTCCCACGTCGGTGCTAGCTTTCCTTGGTGAGCGAATTTATTCCCCACACTCGCCTTTCTCAAAACAAGATCTCCGGTGTTAAAAGCCCTGTATTGGACACGTTTATTATACCGGAGTGCTGCCTTTGCTTTTACCATCTGATCCCTGATAAAAGCCTTTTCTCTTAACTCCTGGAGGACGTCCAGCTCTGATGCCAGGTTGGCGTTGTTGTCTTCAGCTGAAAAATACTCCACACGAGCCGATCTTGTTCGTAGCTTCACTGGAATCATCGCCTCAACCCCGTACGTCAGCCGGTATGGGGATTCGTTAGTTGAAGAATGAGGCGTAGTGCGGTATGCCCATAAAACATGACATAGCTGGTCAGTCCATCCTCCCTTTGCTTCTCCCAGACGCTTCTTCAACCCCTTTAGCACTTCTCGATTGGCTACCTCCGCTTGTCCATTGGTTTGGGGGTGTTCAACAGATGAAAATATCTGGATTATCCCCAGTCCTTCAAGCAAATCTGTGAACTTTTTGTCTGTAAACTGGGTGCCGTTGTCAGTCACAATCTGCCCTGGCACCCCGAACCGAGCTATGATATTTTCATACACGAAACGTCTTGTTCGCGCAGAAGTAATGTGCACTACGGGCTCAGCTTCGATCCACTTGGTGAAGTAGTCTACCCCCACGATCAAATATTTGATACCTCCTGGCGCAGTGGGGAATGGACCCAAAATATCAAGGCCCCACTGGTAGAACGGCCAAGGTACAGCAGATGAGGACAGCTCTTGGGCTGGTGTATGGTGGAGATTGGAGAATTTTTGACAAGCGTCACACTTCCTAACAAAATCTGCAGAATCCTGCTTCATAGTGGGCCACCAATATCCAGCCCTAAGGACCTTTCTCATTAAGCTCCGACCCCCAGCATGGTGCCCGCACTGCCCCCTCGTGCACTTCCTCCAAAACCGCTTGAACCTCATCCTCTCTCAAACACAAAAGATATGGGACAGAGAATCCCCTTTTGTAGAGAACACCATCAACCATAGTAAAGTATGGTAGCTCCCTCTTCACTCGTCTCCTCTCCTTCTCATCAGTGGGAAGTTGACCATCAGCCAGATAGCGAATATAAGGGATGACCCAAGAATCCTCATACGGATAGCTCACCATGACAGCATTCAGAGAAGGGTACAAAGGTATGCTAGGTGATGTCAAAGTGCTTTGAACCACCGTCGTTGTGCTGCCAAGCTGCTTTGTACTTGCCAGTCTTGACAAGATGTCCGCTCTGGTCTTTTCCTCTTTGGGCACATGCTTGAACTCTAAAACTTCAAATCTTCCCTTCAACTCATTAACACAATTCAAGTACAATTGAAGTTGCGGCTCCTTCGCTTGGTACTCCCCCTGGATCTGCGAAATCACCAATTGGGAATCACTGCATAGTGTGACTGCTGATGCTCCGATGTCAATCGCCGCACGGAGACCGGCCAAGCATGCTTCGTATTCAGCCTGGTTGTTGGAGGTTTTGAAATTGAATCGGAGGGAAATTTCTAGGTGCACACCATCATCACTTTCTACCACAACACCTGCTCCACAACCTTTGCTATTCGACGATCCATCAATGTAAATGGTCCAATGCGCTCGAGGGGTGGCAGGGTCCGTCCCAGTCATCTCCACAACAAAATCAGCCAACACTTGCGCCTTGATGGCTCCTCGAGGCTCATACGAAATTTCAAATTCAGACAACTCGATAGACCATTTTATCATCCTTCCGGCGAGGTCTGGCTTGCTAAGCACTGAACGGAGAGACAAATCCGTTCTCACCAGTACTGGGTGCGCGTGAAAATAGGGCCTCAACCGTCGTGATGCCCACACGACTGCTAGAGCAGCCTTCTCAATCTTCTGATACCTTCCTTCCGCCCCCTGAAGCGTCTTACTAGTAAAGTACACCGGCCTCTGCCCTTCAGGGGTTTCTTTAACCAAGGTCACGCCTAGGGCTTCATCAGAAATTGCTAAATACAAGATCAAAGTCTCACCAGGGTCAGGCTTAACCAAAATTGGTGGACTCGAGAGAACAGCCTTGAGTTGCTGGAAGGCTTGTTCTTGCTCCTCTCCCCATTCAAAATTCTTGTGTTTCTTCAACACCTTATACAGGGGAAGGGATCTGTGCGCCATTTTGGGCATGAAACGAGCCAGAGCGGCTACCTTCCCATTCAATGATTGGACTTCCCTCAGGCTCTTAGGGCTTTGGATGTCCAGGATTGCTTGACATTTCCCAGGGTTAACCTCAATGCCTCGTTGGGTCAACATGAATCCCAAGAATTTCCCAGCTGGAACGGCAAAGATGCATTTTAAGGGGTTTAACCTCGTGTTGTACTGTCGAAGCCTAGTGAAAACTTGGCGCAGATCCTCAATGTGGACTCCTCCAGCGGGCGTTTTGGCTATAATATCATCGATATAAACCTCGACCAGCCTGGTGTGCATCCCTTCAAAGACTTTGTTAATCATGCGCTGGTAGGTAGCGCCGGCGTTCTTCAATCCAAAAGGCATGACGGTGTAGCAGAAAACACCGCGGTCATTGATAAAGGCAGTTTTCTCTTGGTCTCCCTCCCACATCGGAATCTGGTTATACCCCGAATAAGCATCCATGAAACTGAGGTACTGGTAACCAGATGAATCATCCACCATGCGATCAATGTTGGGCAGGGGATATGGATCCTTGGGGCAGCAACGGTTAAGATCCACATAATCTGTGGACATTCTCCATTTGCCATTAGCTTTCTGCACCATAACCACATTAGAAAGCCAAGAAGAGTAGCGTATCTCCCTTATAAAGCCTGCTTTCAACAACTCCTCTGTCTGCTCACAAGCTGCCCTCTGCTTCTCCGGTCCCAACCTCCTCTTCTTCTGGGCCACCGGTCTTATTTCAGGGTACACAGCAAGCTTGTGGCAACAGAAATCAGGGTCCATCCCAGGCATGTCTGCTGCTGTCCATGCGAAAAGATCCTTGAACTCCTGCAGAAGGGCTAATAAACGTTGCTCCATAGCAAACTCCAGCTTATCATTGATGTGCGTAACCTTCTCTGGGGAATCCCCTAAGACAATATCCCTGGAACTACCATCCGGTGTGGGCTTAGAGGGATTGAGTGGATCAATCTTCAGTTCCGCTTTGGGGTCCAGATCAATTAGACTGACAGACCCTGCCGCTGTTCCTCCGTCGTTCAGCTTCCTCTTCTTGTTGAATGCTTCCAACTTGACCATGTTGAGGCTCAAGTTATAACAATATCGAGCCATCTCCTGATCACCATGGAGAGAGGACACACCGTTGTCCTTGTCAATGAATTTGATCAAGAGGTGAGGAGTGGATACAATTGCTTCCATCGCATTCAGTGTAGGACGGCCTATGATACCGTTGTATGGGGATTCCACATCAATCACCAGAATTCTAGACTTGACTGTTCTCGCTCCAGGCTCTCCTTCAAAGGAAATTAGAGTGTCAAGATACCCCTTGGTGGGTTGTTTGGCTCCATTAAACGCTGTAAGTTCTTGCGTGTAAGGTTGTAAATCTGCATCATTGAAACCCATTCGTTTGAAACAATTATAAAAGATAACATCACAAGAACTTCCCTGATCGACGAGGATCCTCTTGACATCCTTGTTGGCTATGACTGCCACGATAACTACTGCATCATCACCTCCTGGAATTGTTGGGCCAAAATCATCATCAGTGAATGACACCGTCGGAGCTGCCATACCGTCCCTGAAAGGGCGGTTATCCCTTGGTTTGCCCTGGACAGATAGAATCATCCTGTGGTGATTCTTCCGTGCTGTGATTGATGCTCCTCCTCCTGCAAATCCTCCGGCTATCATCTCAATCACTTCTCGTCTGCCCTGCCTCTGCTGCTGGGGCATGTTATTTTGTTGGGCATCTCCAGCAATCACTACTCCCTTCTGCTTTTCGGCTGCAGTGAACTTCCTTGCTGGGTTACGTGTATTATCATCTTCGTCATCAGGATCTCTACTCCTCTTTTCCATCCTCTGAGGCTCGTCTACAGATTTCTCCTTGAACAAATACTGCTTCAGCTTTCCTTCTCGAATGGGAGTTTCCACTGTATTCTTTAATGCCTTGCACTCATCAGTATTGTGTCCTGTCTGTTCATGGAAAGTGCAATACTTGCGTGGGTTACCACCCCTCTTGACTGGGGCTGGTTTCCTTATACCAAAGACGTTCAAAGTTGGCCAACCAACCTCCCTCATGATTTGTGAATGCCTGGTGTTCAACGGAGCATAGTTGTCGAACGATGATACACGCCTATCTCATGGATGCGGGCGAGCGTTTACAAAGTCTTCTCTAAAGGCATGCTTCTCAGGCCTCACTCTCTCCTTTTCTCTCCGTGGCTGCTGAGTGGGTGCTGAAGGCTTCATTCTTGTTGCGGTTGCCTCCAGATGCATCTCTATGCCCACGTACTTGGAAGCTTTCCTTCGAAACTCCTCGAAGGTTGTTGGGGGGCTCTTTGCCAAAGATAGGGCAAAGGCTGAACCAGGATGAAGAGCTTCCACCACAATATGAAGTTGTATGGCCTCCGTGAGGTTGGGGACCAAAGCTGCCTCCTTATAAAACCTTTTCAAGAACTCCTTAAGAGTTTCAGTTTCTCCCTGCCTTATCTGGGCCAGGGTGTGAGAAGTTCTTGGGATATCCCTAGAGATGACAAAATGGCTTTCAAATGCAGCGGCCATTTCCTCCCAAGAGTCTATAGATCCTGAGGGTAAGCTTTTAAACCAACTGAGAGCCTCCTCCGTTAGTGTTCTTGGGAACATCCTACACATAACATCTTCATCTGCTCCCAAATACATAGCTTCATACACATAAGCATCCAAATGCTTAGTGGGATCAGTTTCTCCATTATACTTCCCTATTGACAGTGGCTGAGTTGTTTGCAAATGTTTCGGGATGGTAATGCTCATCAGCCTTCTTGAGAAAGGGACACTGAGCTTGTACGTCCCTGAAGTCACCACCGCCTGCTCCCTTCTCCTGGTACTGACTCTATCACCAGAGTCTTGAGTCTGCTCTCTCTCTTCATACGTGGGGATCTTCGAATACTGGAGGGCTGTAGACCTGCCCCTCTCTGATGCGTGGTGAGTCTCTTCTGCATGGGACGTTACCCTGTCCCCAGCTCCTCCTTTCTCCCGCTTCAACTCCATCAGCTCCTCCCTGAGCTGCCTGATAACCTCATCGCGAGGGTCAGGCGTTTGCACTTGCACCAACCTCCGGGTCTGAGTTACAGGGGACTCAAAGACAAGTCTCCTTCCAGTCTGTTGATGGGTCACATCCTCCACGTGACCATCAACGAAATCTCTCCCATCGCCTTCCATCGTGACAACCAAACTTCTGCGAAAATGGGAATAACTCTAACGAGTCCCACCGGGCGTGCCAATGAACTGGTCTGGACCGGGGTCTAGGATCCGGTGTGGGACCAGCCACAAGAATATAGGTGTATTTAGGGTTTGCACACCGGAACAGTGTAAATCCGATGTATTAATCCGAACTCTCAGTGGGAGAGGCCGGTCTCGTTGTCCTGGAGATCCTTCACACCAACGATTTGCGTTACAGGGGGGCGAAAGGTGGTGCCACCTGCGAAGATTCTCCGACGCTCAAGTTAGAAGAGTGTAAGAACTCAATGAATGCTCAAGCGAAGTAATAGTAAAGTGTAAGTTAGAACAACCTTACCCTGCATGTGTATTGAAATGAGCTATTTATAGTTGTACGTGAGAAAATGAGTCGTTGGATACAGGTGGGTCCCCTAGCTCTGATAGCATGTACATTATGTCAATCAGGGTGGCTCAACACTCAGAATGTGTCAAGAGGGTAGGTCAATTATCAGTGTACGACCCTATAGGAAGAAGAGAGGATAATCACCTTTTCCGCATAATCTGCTGACACATCCACTTGCTTTCTGAGGCCATTGACGTGACATATTTTGCTACATACAATATCTTCGCTGATAAGTTATTAGGGGCTCTTATCTTGCTGTGACTGAGAAGCCAACAGTTATATAAATGTTTCGTGAAAATGAACAATGATCCGTTATAGAGAAAATAAGTGGGGCGGTCGTGAGATGAGAACGGAAGGCCAGACATCGAATATCCGGTGTGGTAATGTTGAACCAGGACACCGGTTTTCCTTATATGAGGTCACTCTGACGTCACAAGATTGGGGGCCGGTATCCAGACCGGATCAGTATTCATACCGAGCTCCCTTTCTAGAACGTGCTATATTCACTGTCGAGATTCTTTGATCCTTCCCCTAAACCATCAATTTAAAATATATGAAACAAAAACACGGAGAAAGGAGTGAGAAACATAATATAATATTCTCGAATAAGACATAAGCAACAAAGGGTTTTCACAAACCAATACATAATAATATCAGTCACAATCACATACACAATCAATTATAAATGCATGAATGTTATGCAATATCTTCATCATAACTTACCTATATATGTGGGCCCTTAAATTTTAATTTGCACTGGGCCAACCAGGAGTTTACACTGTTCCATAAGTCCGGATAATAATAATATGAATAGCTCAACTGACATGGAAACACTTAGAGACTAGTCAGATTGAGAAAGTTTTTATTGTGAAAGTACCCGACACTAGGGAGCTACCCCAGGTCCCCTGAAACACCCTTTCACACCCTCTCATCCCAAGGCTCGTAATTAAGCCTCCTCTAATGTATCCTCGGTTTCTATAATCCATCCCCAGACAATATCATTTCATTTCACTTCAATGATTCATGATGCATGAACTACTCGCATATTGAGTTGGTTAAGGCTTTTAGAAACTCAATTATTAAATACCTTAAAGGTTTACAATATTATTTTAATAAACTATACATTTTCTCAATTCTCTGAATTTCTGTCCCACAGAAATAAATTTGGTATAGTTTTTGAATCTCACTGAAATTGAGTTTCTAAGCCTTAAATATCTAAAAACTTTCTCATATAAAACTTTACACAATCTTTCTCAAATTGAATCTTAACAAGATCAAATTTAGAAATCTCAATTATTTCCAAATATTCTTTAGTTATTAAGTTGGAAAAATAAAATAATTTTCTTTTGAAAAATTTTAATTAAAAGCGAATAATCTTTAAATCATTAATCAAATTTTTTTAATTCAAGATTTAATTATCTCAACTTGTTATAAATTAATTTTCATAAAATGTCTACGTCTAAAATAAATACTAATTTTTTTATTCTAAATATAAAAATAATTTCTAAAAAGAAATAAAAGATTTTAAAATAATAAAAATTTAAAGAGTAAGGTAAGAAATTCTTATTGAGTTTTAGCTTTCCGCCATGCTCGCTATATGCTCAAACTCCACATTACAATATCAACAATCAAATATTATCAATCATAGTTAAACATCATCAATCACAAATATAATCAATCATAATCAAATCAATTAAATTAAATATCATTAATACATATCATAATACAAAATTTAATGATTATTAATATAGTCAATTTGAGTCCTTTTGGTCAATTCCTCGCATAGGTATATGTAAGTCCATATAATCCAGTCCTTGCATAGGTATAGTTCAGTCCATATGGGTCATAGTAGTCTAAGTCCTTGCATAGGTATAGTCTAGTTTATATAGGTTATAAAAGTCCAAGTCCTTGCATAGGTATGTTAGAGTTAGTTAAACTAGATATTTAATTTAAGATTTATTATAAATTTTAAGTTAAAAGGTTAATATTTTTAAAATACTAATATTATTAAATTTAAAAGGAGTAGGGGACTCATCCCATTATTCTTATGTCTTTTCACATTATATTCTTATCTCACTCCCCCTTACCTTGAATTGTTACCCAAAAAAGATTTGCTTTGTGCCTTCAATTTCTAGAAATATTAATACCAATCTTATTTTAGTATAGGCATAAGATGAATATTAAGATTACTACTTAAAACAAAAATGGTAAATTTTGAATAGTGAATAGTGAATAGTAAATCATGAATAGTAACAGTAAATAGTAAAACATGAATAGTAACGATAAATAGTAAAACATGAATAGTAAAGGTAAATAGCAACAGTAAATAGTAATTTACTATTTGAATAGTAATTTACTATTGAAATAGTAATTTACTATTGAAATAGTATTTTACTATGCAGAATAGTAACTTAAAATAATATTATTTCCAGTATAATAATAGATTTCTAAAAACGATATAAAAATAACCCTAAAAAATATAAAAGAGATGTATTCGTACCTTAGAATTTTAGCAGAATCTTCTTCCAAAAAAAATTTACTTCTCTCTCTTACTTCCACCACTATCTCACTAGCACTACTATATTAAGAAAACTTAATATGAAATTATGAATTTTAAAGAAGAATTCCTTCGGTATTTATAGGAAAAAAATTTACTATGTATTCCATTATTTTAATATAAAAATACTGTGCATTTTTGAATTTTTTATTCCTGGTTACTGTGCATCTTTTGAAAATTTCATACGTGCACAGTGTTTTGGATAGTAACTGTCGGCAGAATTATTAAGCCAAATAGTAACCTTTCACTCAGTATATTTTAAATATTCAAAATGAGTCCTTTTTGAAATTTAACGATATTATATCAGTCCTTACTAATTTTATAACAAGTGATATAAAGTTTAAATTTTAAAAATCTAAAATTTTCTGTTAATAAAAATTTATTGATACGTTCCCAATTTTTTAACGATTGGAAAAAATAAAGATTTTTCTCAAACCGATAATTTTTAGATAAGTCTACTTGAAATGAATTTTAAAAAATTTTCTTATAATTTAAATACACTTTCTTATAAATATTTTTAATTTTAGGTCACTTTATATGAATTTAAAATTATTTAAAATATATTATTTTATTAAAAAATTCAAAAATTCCAAAAAAATTCCAAAAAATCATAAATAATACGTAGATTAAAAAGTTCTAAAGAACTATAATCTAATTCATTCAAAATTTTAATATAAAAATAAAAATAGAGGTGTTACACACATGCTAATATTGACCGTTGGATAAAATTCTACATCAACACACTATCTTAAACATGTCAAAAAGATTTGTCATTCCAATTAATACCAACACTATCAACATGTGAGTCATCAACCAACCCAAACTTGTCCAACTTCTTAAAACCAAACAAGGTGGCAACTCAACCATCACAAAATATGTTTATGGAGTAGTCCAAAGGATTCTAAAACCAATCCTAAGCATTTCACATAAGCTTCATTATTGTAAATTGAAACATTGGAAGAATGTCTTAGGTTTTCACCTTAACAACTTAAAAATATTGTTGAAGACAATGATTTAGTGACATCCATAACTTTATATCCTGTTGACTTTACCAACAATTTTTTATATACCAAAAACACCTCATTCGTATACACATTTGCACTAAACCTCTCAAGCATCACTGCTTAGTTCATGGTAACACATTCTCCATACGTGGATTTGAAGTATGCAATATTTTCATTGTTTCTTATATGTAGAACAGAATGTTTGAAGTGAAAAAGAAACTTTTTCAAGTTGTTACGGTTGTGCATGTGCTTCCCTATTTGTGCATGCAGTGCCTCACCCCATGAGCTAATTCATAAACCAACAAAAAAATTTCCCTTTTATATATGTAGTTGCCCACTCTAACTTCTTCCTGTATGAATCACCAACACATGCATTAGGTTACACTCCTCCACAACTTATGTCCACCATCGTTCAAATTCTTTAATCTAAAAATCCCCTAGCATGCACACCATAAACAACTTTGAAAACCCTTGATTCTGGACCTTTGTGGTCACACTTCTCATCATATGTTATCCATATAATCTCTAACAACTTGATGGGGAAACAATAGAAATTGCATTTTTCATTGCTCAACACTCATCAGTAATAACACACTTTGGATGCTTGCCCTTCATCACTTTAAGAAATTCTCTCAGCAACCAAATATAAGCGCCTTCAATTTCATTAGAAACAGTAGCATATCCAAACACACATGTTTTTTTTTTTTTTTTTGGACCAGAAACACACATGTTTGTTTGTGATGATTAACACCTAAAAAACATGTTCCCCTTCATAAGCCATAACCCTTAACTTTGTCATTGTGTCGGATCTGCGACTTCAATGTCGTTGCCAATCTGTTGCATTTCACCAAAATCAACCCAAATAGGATGTAATAATGAATTTTCTCACTGTTCAACTCTAAGGGTTTTGGACTTGTAATGGTAATCAGTTATTAACACCGACCTATGTTATTTGAATCACCCACGTGATACCCCTTAACTTTTTCTTCCTTTCCCATTTTACCTTGGCAAGCACGTGTTATGGGACTATAATAAATACCATGCTCTCCATGAATCTTACACACATAACTTCAATTTTAATCCACGGCGAATGACCCATGTGTGTTTCGATCCTCTACTTTCTAGTTCATAATCATATAGGATGGAAGAATTCTCTAACCAAAACCAAAGACAAGGAAAAAAGAACCACGATGACATTTTTCTTATAATTCGATGAGAAAATTTTCATCTATGAGATTCATATATCTTTCATCTCAATAATGCAATTTGAAAAAATAATTAGCAAAATGAAGTTGTTGTAGAAATACTTGTGTCTGGTGCTCTTTATGTTGCACAAAATTCTTGGCTCAACAATTAAATTTATATCATTTGTCACAACATGGGATGTGAACACACAACCAGTTATTTTTTCACTTAAGACTCGTCTAGAACAAAAAAATAGTTTTTAAAAAAACTTTGTTGGTGGAGTTTAAACTCAATACACTAGAGATGTCAAAATAGGTTGTCCAGCCAACTCGTGATAAATTTAAGTTTTTTTTGAATCAAGCCAAAAAGACCCGTTTTGAATTAGGGCTTTAGTTTCAAGGCCTATGCCCAACCACTCAACCTGTTGGGTTTGGGCGGACTTTTACGAGGCTTTTGGCAGACCTGTATTTTTTTTTAAAAATATAACCATTAGAAATATACAAAAAAATTACAAGTTTTAAATTAACTACAAAATCTAATTCAAATAAAAAATTATATGAAAGGTAATTTTTTTCATGTTAGTAGAATATAATTATGTGTAACATTAATTATATATAGGACTATAAATATGCTAAATTCCACCACACCAAACGAAAATCGTAATATATATATATATATATATATATATATATATATATATATATATAAAAGTATATACAAATTAAAAATAAAAATAATGATAATTGATATGGTTGGTACAGGGGTTATCTGGCCTAGATATGTAATGATCTTATCAATATAAGGGTTTTCGGGTCTAAATCAAATCTAGTGTCCTTTTGAGGAACAAACTATGGTGTAACCTGTAAAGACATTTTCATGGGTAACGTAATAGCTTTAGCTTGAGAGGGGGAAGAATGGACATACATTGACTCATAAAGACATGCATATTTATGGTTGAAGGGTGCCCATTTTACAATGATGATTGTATCAATACTTTTTGTATCTTTGAATAATATTTTAGGTTTTTACGTGTAGTTTTAAATGTTAAAAATATACAAATAGGTATTATTTTTAATTTTTAATATGATGAAGTAATTCTATTATATTTTTTATTAATGTTATTTCATATAAATATTATTATTATTATTTTAAAATACTATTTTAATAATATTATCTTAAATATAATATATTTTGATTAAAAAATATTATTTTATTAATACTTTTCTAATTGCGGGTCTAGTTCTTAAATAATTGATAAAGAGTGACGTTGAACGTTAGTAGTAGAAAAGGAGAAACGTGGATTGAGGCTAATGGGCCCATGAAAAAGTAACTAAACAACCAGATTCAGCATGGCCCAATCACATTTCACATCACATCACACCCACTCTACCGTTAGATACGATCATTTTCATATCCATCATAAATAACAAAACAACAGTAGTACTTATTCCCGCTCGCAATTGGTTTGAAATTGCAAACGAAGACGCAGAAAGCAGACACAGTAACCGATCCCAAATCTCATCCATTTCACAGCTAACTCGTATCATTATGGATTCCATTTCTAATCTCCCACTCTTAGAAATCGCCGACGAAGATGATTCTCTATTGCTCGACGTTCCCGCAGCCACCGCCACCGCCACCACCATCAATGTCTTCTCTTGCTCCCCTCTCCTATCATCCCTCAGATCTGCTCCTCCTCGAACCGGTTGGGGTTTTCTCTTTCTCATTTTCTTGAATCTCTACACAATCACAATTGTTTTTAATACTTCTTGTTCGAATAATGTGATCTGCAGAGGGAAGAGAAAACGGCGCTGAGATTCCGAGTTCTTCGTCGAACAAAGAGAACGCGAATTGTAACAAACCGGAATCATCGCAGAAGCTTAGCATTGAGCGTCAGAAGATGAAAAGGAAGAAGAAAACATGCGGTTACAACTTGCGCAAGAGCTTGGCATGGGATCGAGCCTTCTTCACCGAACAAGGCATTCTCACTCTCTTCTCTTATCATCCACGAATAGCCTGTGAAAAATTAATAACGCTACTTGCACTTAATTAATTAATTAACTGATTTTGAGCCCTAATTTTTCAGGTGTTTTGAATCCGAAGGAGCTTTCGGCGTTGCATTTGGAAGTTATAAACGAAGAAGAGCCTGTTTGCACTTCTTCAGCGTTACGGGAAACTGAAGAAAATTTGTTCACGCATTCATCGGATGGTGTTCCTGTGGAAGATAGGAAGCCTAGTGCATTGGCCAAAGCTTCTCCGGCTTCAATGGTTAGTGTTAATGCACTTTACGCGGTTGATTCGTCATAGTGTATCAACATTAAACTATTTTCTGAGCTGCATTGTATGTTAATGTTACATTCTATGCTTGTTTCATAGGCAAAGAGGAAAGTGCTTGCTGTCAATGATGTGGTTGGAAACAGATATAAACGCACAGCTTGTCCACTACCATCGGTAGCTTCGTCCTCATATCCTTGCTTATCGTTTCTTGTTTAGAATTAAGATTAAGTTGAGTTTCTCGCATTGTGTGTGTGTGTATGATGGAATTGAATTGTTTTGTATTTCTTTATCTCTGTTGAATTATGGAAGTGTTTGCCTTAACACCTTTGAAAACTAAAAAGACATAACACGGTGAAAGCGACGAGTAAAGATCTGAAAGTCACTAGGATACCTGGTCCGACGTCAAATGTTTCTGTGAGGGCTACAGCTGGTAGGAGTGGAACGTCGACAGCAGGTTCCTCAAAGAGAAATCAGAATGCTCCTCCTGGTAAGTTCTGCAATTTGCATCTGTTTCTGATGTTTATGTTTTATTCAAGGAACTTTGACAACGCTGAATACATAAGATTGAATATAATATTCAATAACCGTTGTTGTACTACTGTATAGTACAAAGTTAATGTGAAAAAGGATCATCTAACAAATTTAAATTTGATGGAGGTTTGTTATCTCAATCCCAATGAACTCTGCAATTACAGATTTCACTTGAGTTACCATTTTTCAAACATCAAATTCTTGACGAATTTATTGGTTATATTTTTGTTTCTCTTCTACAGCCATTAATGCTCAGAAGTATACTGGAGTAAAAGGCCTGTCGAAACTTCCTAGAATTGTGCCTAGTAACCCAAAAGCTGACCAGGCTGATAAGTGCTCAGTTACTAGAACTCATACCATGCGGGCTGGAAAACATTTGGTGTGAACTTTAAACAACTAGAGGCTTTTGTTTTTAACAATCATCATTTGTTCCATCAAGTTTTGAATTCCTTTATTCAATTACTAGGTATATGATTCTTCTCTTGAAACATGTTTGGGATGAACAGGATAACTCAGTTTCAAAAACACATCCTCAACCATCCAAAATGCATCAATCGAGAACTGAATCAAATAAGTTGTCAGAAGCTTGTCTCCCACAAGGTGTTTCTGATGCTGGTGAGAAAAAGCAACAGTCACAGCTTCACACTACAAAATTATCTGGCCTAAGGATGCCATCTCCCTCATTGGGATTCTTTTCTCAGGTATGATTGCTTTGTTTGGTTCTTTATTTCATATCTAGGTCAAAAGAATGCTTGTGAAATGAGCTTGTGCTCATGCCTTTTACTGCTTTTGCAGGCAAAGGCTCCCAGTTCACATAGCCAATTGCAGAAGAGTTCAAAACCTGGCAAACCTGCTCAGAGTAACGTTCCCAAATTACAGAATTTGGAAACAAGTTCTGTTAGTGAGGCAAGACAACCACTTGCAGCCAGGATAAGGTCTGTAATTGTCAATGGAGCAGCAAAAAATTGCACCGAGAAATTAAGCCTTTTAGATGTGAAGTCAGAACCACTCACGCAAGTAGATATTAAGCAGATGGATGGCGTAAAAGTGAAACATGATTCTATGAGCTTTGACGAAATGCACAAGCAAGAGAAGGTTGAAAACAGTCTTGAGCATAATATAACATCAAAGGACCAACAAGAACTACATAAAAGTGAGAATATTTCTGCCATGGTGGATGTGGTATTTCCTAAACATGAAATGAAGCTTCTTTCAAAGGGTCATACCCAAGAGCAGTTGGAGAAAGAGGCTTGTCACCCAGATGCTTTCTCAAATGGGGATCAGTCTGTAAATCTGGAACCACAGTCTATCAACTATCATACCCAAGAGCAGTTGGAGAAAGAGGCAGATCAGCCTGATGCTTTTCCAAATGAAGGTAAGTCCGTATTTCTGGAACCACAGTCTACGCACCATCATACCCAAGAGCAGTCGGAGAAAGAGGCTGGTCACCCTTATGTTTTCTCAGATGGGGATCAGTCCTTAAATCTAGAATCACAGTCTATGCACTATCATACCCAAGAACTGTTGGAGAAAGAGGCAGATCACCCCGATACTTTTTCTAAGGAAAGTTTGGTGCTACAGGCGAAGAATGACACTTCATTTAAGGATAGTGCACTTTTAGATTCTAGTCTTATCGACTTTAGTGGAACTGTTTCGGGAGGATCTATACAAGGAATCTCCTGTATGAACACTGAGCAGGTAAACAGTAGTGCTGCGAATTTTGTTATATGTGGACAAGATGCACAAGTTCATTTATTGAACGGGAATCTCTCAGTCGTTTGTAGTGAAGCCACCCAAAGTGCTGTTAATCAGCAGTTACCGGGGGAACAACTGAAGAGTACAAGTCCTAGTATTGTACGAAATATTAGTTTAACAAATGAAAATGAATCTCATGTAAATAGTTGTCAGCTACTTCATATGACAACCTTATCTTTCGAAGGTTCTCCTCAGAATTCTATACCAGAAGTCAACTGTGCTTCTGAAATTGAACCAAAAACAGCTAAGATTGAAGACTTCCAGTTTGTAGTAGATGATCAATCAGGATTCATTCAGGGAAGGCCAGTGGCCGAAGATTATGAGCAGGTTATTGACTCAAAAGCCGTGAATAATGGGACTCAAGTGCTTAAATCGGAATGCTTCAGGGAAGATAGCATAACTGTTTCTGTAATTGCTTGCCATGAAAGCAGACCTTTTGACGAGAATAATGTAGAAAGTCTCCACTTTACATCCCAACTATGTCCGAGAGTAATAGTGGATGTTGATTCCAGGGAAAATGATATATCAACTAATAACTGTTGTGCCATTTGTGAGTTTCGGCTTAGAGATGACGGTTCTTCTAGGGATGCTTCAATGCACTGTGATGTTCAGCTTGATGCCACTGGAAACTTTGAGCAACAAGCTAGCATGTCTACATTCTCTGTAGCTGATGAAATTCTCGGTGAAGATCAGAGATTAGTACTAAATCAGGGTCACTTGCTTGATCAGAGTGAATTTTCTGGAGTATCTGCAGATTTCATTTCAAACACCCAAGATTTTATCGGTAGTGGACCTGAAGAATCCTCTGGCCTTTTACAGCATGCACTACTGGCTCAATCAGTCCAAGAATTTGATCACATTAACAGAGAGATTGATGAATCACATGTGGAAGATGCACAACTGCAGTCCTCTAATCATGAAAATCCAATGGCATCTAACTGCAACTGTAAAAACTGTCTTGCTGTTACTGATGATCAGTTTCCACTGGCAGATGTTAATAATGATACAAATGAAGATTCTCATCTTTCTCATTTTCAAAAGTCTGATGCTGTTGTTGATGTAGGTTGGCTGTCCACAAATGTTGCTTCTTCTGAAGAAATCAAGAAAACAAATTTATTTGAGGATGCATTAGAAGGATGTGATATCTATACAAGTGAGCACAATGCTTTCAACCATTCTCATGCTATGCATGAAAACAAAGATGGAAATCTTGATGTGGATGAAAAATCCCCTGGCCTCTTGCAGCATACACTACTGGCTCAATCAGTCCCAGAATTCAATCACATTAACAGAGAGATTGATGAAACACATGTGGAAGATGCACAAGTGCAGTCCTTTAATAATGAAAATCCAGCAGCATACAACTGCAACAGTAAACAACACTGTCTTGCTGTTACTGATGATCAGTTATCATTGGCAGATGATAATAAAAATACAAATGAAGATTCTCACCTTTCTGATTTTCAAAAGTCTGATGCTGTTGTTGTAGATTGGCTGCCCACAAATGTTGCTTCTTCTGAAGAAATCAAGAAAACAAATTTATTTGAGGATGCATTAGAAAGATGTGATATCTATACAAGTGAGCACAATGCTTTCAACCATACTCATGTTGTGCCTGAAAACAAAGATGAAAATCTTGATTTGGATGAAAAATCCTCTGGCCTTTCACAGCATACACTACTGGTTCAATCAGTCCCAGAATTCAATCACATTAACAGAGAGATTGATGAAACACATGTGGAAGATGCACAAGTGCAGTCCTTTAATAATGAAAATCCAGCAGCATACAACTGCAACAGTAAACAACACTGTCTTGCTGTTACTGATGATCAGTTTTCATTGGCAGATGATAATAAAAATACAAATGAAGATTCTCATCTTTCTGATTTTCAAAAGTCTGATGCTGTTGTTGGTGTAGATTGGCTGCCCACAAATGTTGCTTCTTCTGAAGAAATCAAGAAAGCAAATTTATTTGAGGATGCACTAGAAGGATGTGATATCTATTCAGGCGAGCACAACGCTTTCAACCATACTCATGCTGTGCCTGAAAACAAAGATGGAAATCTTGATGTGGTTGAAAGGGCAGAGCTTTTGCAAATGGATGATGCAAAAAAGGGTTCTTCTGACATATTGCCATTAGTTGACATTCAACTCAATGATAACATTATATCGTCTGAATATGATCCTGATAAAGAAGTGAGCAAAGACTCCACTACGAATGTAGTTGTTTGGAATTCTGAGCATTGTTCTATAAGTGAAAGTTCAGATTTACCAGCTTCGGATAATCTAGCCTTAAAAGATAGAATCCCACAGGGTGGTGAAGTTAGTTCATTGAACAGTGAATTTTTTTCATTTGAAGCTGATACTGGTATCTCTGAGAAAGATGAGGACATGCGGCATCAGACAAAAGACAGCAGCAGTATAGTTCTTTCGTGAGTATATTTGTTCGTGATAATATTTGGTTAATGATGCTTGGCAAATTGAGTGATGTGATCTGATTTTTTTTAAAATGCAGCGATGAATCTGACACGAACAGGCAGGAAATTCCTACCCTGAAGCCCCCATCCAATGCTACTCCGTTTTCTGATGAATGGTTAGCTGCCATTGAAGCCGCTGGGGAGGTGACAAAGATTTCTCGATTGTGACTTGCATGTTTTTATTGACTCATCAATACATTTTTTTGCATGACGTTTTCACGCCACTTCAGCGTGTTTCTGTCTATTATCAATTTCTGCTGCTTTATTTTGGGCCTCAAACTTCGATCCTATTTTTAGTATTTATTCATTTTAGGTTTAGCCACGACTAAATTCTTTGAAATGCGGTAGTTTCTTTGAATATCTGATTCATGTTACACGTCGTGTTTCTACAGGAGGTTTTAACGATGAAAAGCGGCGCTGTACAAAATTCTCCTCCTGAAAAGCCTCAGCATGAACCAGGTCCTTGGTCCCCGGTAGGTTCTTCCTTTCAGTATATGAATTTGAATTTGATTCAAATTCTAAGCGTCAAGCTCTAGCGTGAATAATTGACATTTTTAATAATTAGGGACTAAAGTGTAACCAAAACTATGTACTGAACTTCATTTCTCTAAATTCTGTATATCTTTTCACAGTAAATAGTACTTCCACTTTCCGTATTCCGTTCGTGGTCGTTTATTAAGTTCTTGTCTTTATATGCTTTGTGTTTTGATGATATTCTAGTCTGAGTTTATGTTAATTTCTTTGTTTTATATTGGTTGGCAGGTGAAACGTAAGAATCAAGGGATTGGGCCGTTTGATTGTACCAAACACAATATCCAGAATTCCAGTTCATGACGATAGCATTAGGATTTGGTCCTTATAATCACTAACCCTTTCATTCTTTGCTTTAACCAATCCCTCGACAACTCCAGAAGTTTGAACACGTTGTATGGAGCAAAAGAGTACGCCTTACCTTGTAGATGCTTAAGAAATCAATGAATAAGAATTCAACTGATCGTTCTCAAACTGTAAATGATATGTGTACTAGTTTTTTACTCTTGTGCAATTCTTGTTTTGAAAGTTTCCCACGAGGTATGTGGTGTGAGACTAATCTTCACTTTGGTAACTCTATTTAACCGTTCTGTTTAGAAGATACATTAATGTTGAACGTATTTAACCGTTCTGTTCGCCCCCGTCCCCTCCCCTCCCCTTTTTTTGTTAGATTTTTTATGGCAAATTAGTGATTGTGTTAGATACTTAGATAATTATTGAATAAACATTGTTTCAATCTAACGATTTTAGATAAGGAATATAATATTAGTATCTATTTAACTCTCTATTTGTTGTACAAAAGAATCTCATAATCTTCAGTAGTTGAATTTTCCTTAGTTCCTGACCTAAAAACATCAAAAATTTAATTTTAACATACTAGTAAAATTTACATTGTCATTTAATGTTACTACATTATCCAATAAATTTAACATTTTGTGTTAAACTTACTCAATATGCTTGTTTGGATAGGAGTCAACATGTACAGCGATAACAAAAGTTGACAGTTGATAATTTTTTAAAACAAAGGTTGGTAATTGGTTGAACTGGAAAGTGAAAACCAAAAGTATCCTAAATATTGGAATATATTAACATTGAATTAATGATAACAAATTTTTTATAATGTAAATTGTCATTATTAATTAATAGCCTCTAATTTTTATACCATTATATTAAAACTACATTTTATTACGTAACATAGTAAAATTGTTTCCCTGAAATATATAAAAATCAAAACTATTTTGATTCTATCAACTTACCGTTTTCTCTCCTTATAAATAGCTCGAGATTAAGAGTTTTAAAACTTTTCTTCCGATTGCACAACTCACCATACCTTTTTTTTTAACTCAGCTGTGCATCTGCAAAACCATTATTTACATGATTTCTTCGCTAACCAGGTCAGAGTAACGACAACAAAAGGTGGACATATCTTCTTGTTCCTCCTCATTAGTAATGACAGCCAGAGCCGCATGCCTATCTATTATTGTAATGAAAATCAGAATTACAGAAACATCACTTATCACAGGCATCACTCTAGAAAATAAGTCAGATGAAGGTCCATGCATTCAGTTTTCTGCACAGGAAGTACTTCTCTAAAAACTTTGCTCACTGAATTCAAATCCACTATAAAGATAATATAGCAGAAAAAAGCTATAAATCAAGGTACCAATAAGTTACAAGGCCATGTTGAGTTAACCAAGAAAGCAAACACAAAAGAAGAAAAAAATAATAATAACCCAACAGGGTTAAAAAAATATGGGGACTAATATCGTTACATCTTAGAGGGCACTTTACAACAGAAGGGCACTCAACAAGCTGTAATTGCCTCTAAACTAGTCATACAGATGGAATAGATTACCTAGGGAGTTTGATGGACAAGATTGAATTTTCATTCAACTTGATAGGGAGTTTTGTAATTTGAAAATTGAAAACAGATTCTTATTTTTCCTTCTAAGCTTCAATTCCTTGAACCTTTCTGCTTTAAGCATACTCAGGATTCAATGCCAATGCTTCCCTGTAGATCATCTCTTTTATTTGCTCTTCGTCCAAATGCTGTTGCTCAAAATCAAATGAGAATGGCTCCATGCAAACTGGTTCATCAGCTACATCATGCAGTTTTTCAAGGTATGGATGGGCTAGTGCTTCTTCAACTGCCAATGTTTAAACAAATAGAAATCAAACTTTGCCCCATTTTATTCAATATATAGCTTTGCTGTTGCTACTCTTCAGAAAGTGTACACCGGCATTATTCTGATGTTAATGCAGTTATTTATCATCAATGTTCAAAATAAAACTGCATCTTGCTTTATCTAGTTACAGCAACATAAATGAAGGAAAGGAATGGGAAAATTACCTGTAATTCTTTTGGTGGGATCAATTGTCAACATTTTATCAACAAGATCAATGGCGGCAGGATGAACATGAGGGAAGACCTGAGCTAAAGGTTGCCGAGGATATAGAGGAAGTTGCCTGATATATCTTCTCACGTCTTCATTTCTCACTAACCCAAGGTCAGCCTCAGTTGGAGTGCCAAGAAGCTATGGATAAGACAAGGTAAGCAAATAATCCAAATTACTTTTTGTGATTAAATTAATGATATTAAATAAGTTGAAATATTTATTAAGATCATCAAATTATATGGGTAACTATGGAAAGCATTAAATTTAAATTTTTACATCCATCTGTCTTTTTTTTCATTTAAAACCTCACCTCTGTCAATAGGCGCATCTGATGCACATGGTCTTTGCCCGGGAACAGAGGCTTCTTATTCATAAGCTCCATAAAAATGCAACCAACAGACCACACATCTATTGCAGAGGTATAATCTGAGGAGTTCAACAACAATTCGGGAGCCCTGTACCATCTTGTGACTACATATTCTGTCATGAAGTCACTTTCTACAGTTGGCCGTGCAAGACCAAAATCAATAATCTTCAGGTCACAATTTGAATTCAGCAACAGGTTGCTTGGTTTTAAATCTCTGTGGATTATGTTTGCAGAATGTATATACTTTAGCCCACGAAGAATCTGATACAGGAAGTACTGCAAATACAAGAACATCCATCATCAGCAAAAAAAAAATAAAGTTCCTGCGTGAAAACGTAAAAGATTCTAAAGAAGGCGATAATTATGACACTGAAAATAAGAAAACAAATTGAGAACACTCACCTGGCAGTGTTCCTCTGACAGATTTTGATTGGAGCGAATGATGTGATGAAGATCAGTATCCATGAGTTCCATGGCTATGTAGACATCATTAAACTCTCTACGCAAGGGTGGAGGAATAACATCTCTCAAACCAATTACCTGTTTTACAAACACGCACACAATTTTATCTCAGTGAAATAGACAACGGTGTGGACTCTGCTTTTATTGATCTGGATTCTAAAAACTTCATCTAGAGATAAGTCTAAATTAGTCGTAAGGACCGACTTAATTTGTGTCCAAATAATATGCTTTCAAAGTGCAATTAATTTTGTTTCTTATAATTTTATCCCTAGGTGAAAAACTAAAATAAATAATTAAAACAAAAAAGAAATCGTATAAAAGGTATAATAAGAAGTCTTGTAGTACTTTCTTGGTTATGTATAAAGTTTTTTTTTTGTGAAGGAAAACCAAATTTCTTTTTTTGGGCATGTAAAATGTTATATTATAGAAAAAAAATCATAACTAAATCCAGTACCATGTCATCATATCATGTGCTCCACAAATTAGAAAGTCATGGTCAACCTTCGGAGATGACTTGGCTCTATAAAACCTAAACAAACGTGTCACCACTCACCACATGTATTTTACGGTCATTTTATGTTACTGCAAACTTCCCTCAAAAGTCAAAACAATTATATGAAATCTCAAACAATTTAGATTTTCATTTTAATTGATTGACTATTAAAAGAACAATTTCGTACACTACGTGGCATCATCAAAACAGTTCGTGAAATGAAATATCTTAATAGCATTATACGATATAATCCAAATCAAACAAGCTAAAGTAAATATCACTCACATTTTCATGATCCAAATGCCTAAGAAGCTTAATCTCACGGAGCGTACGCTTAGCGTCCATGTGATTGTCGAAAGCGTTTGCTATTTTCTTCACAGCTACCAGCTCGTTCGTCTCCGTGTTCAAGAGCGAACTTCAAAAAACAAACATCAACAACGAACTAATAATCAGATTCCTCAATTTGGTACGCACCGCCAAAATCAAAACACTCACGCACTCATTAACAATTCAACCACAACCAAATTCAATTCATCGAAACAACGAACTACCTATTCAGATTCTTCAATTTTCAAGCATCGTCAAAATCAAACGCTCACGCAATCGTTACCAATTCCGCGCAAACTAGAACTAACCGATATTTGTTTTTTCAAACACCGTCAAGATTAAACACTCGTTAACAATTCTACCAAAGTCAACTCCAATTGATTGCAACAACGACCTAACCGATCAGATTTCTCAATGTCTCTAGCACCGGCAAACTTAAACACTCACGCAGTCACTAACAATTCAACCAAAATCAAATCCAATTCATCGAGAAACAATAATCGAATCAGAAACACACAATTTCTCAATTAAATCTTGCACGCAAAAACACTATCACGCTTTCAAAAACAAAAATCGGAAAAACCGAAGCGGTACCAGACGATTCCATAGGCGCCGCGACCAATAGGCATGATAGGAGGACGGTATTTAGCCGTAACCTCGAAGAGGTTACCGAATATGTTGTACTGAATGAACTGTCCACCGTGCGTCGGAACCGCCGCGAAATCGGCGACGCCGTTCGGATTAAGTCCGGCCATAAACGTTTCTCCTGTTCACCAGACTTTCTCTCTCTAAGAAAACTCTCTCTAAAGAAACCGTTGAAGAGGACGAATAAGGTGTGTCGAAGAAGCAAGTGGGGGAGGTTTTTAATTTAAATAGTGTTCATATGAGCGAGCGAGCGAGTCACTGAGTCAGTGAGCTAAGAAGTGTTCGGTCCACTCGGCTGGGTAAGCACGTTGAGTTTTAAAACTCTTTCGAAGCAGGTGCAAGGAAGAAGGTGCGAAAACGCGCGAGGGAAAGACAAAAACGACGAAACGAATCACACGCTCACACGTGCCACGCGTTTCGCACTCCATCGGACGGTACACGTTGCAGCCGCCTCTCATCTACGGTCTTCCTTTGTTCAATTATTTCAACGGCCATCAACCCTTTTCTTTCTTCTTCTTATCACGTGACTTTTTATTTTTATTTTCTTTCATCATTTTGGACATTTATTCTCAATTAGGTTCTCCATTAGACGAGTTCAGTCGGATTTCATTAATTTTAAGTCTACACATTATTATCCATGAAACATAAATAATAACATATTTTCATCTAAATGGTTGGTTTGTTCCAGTTCGGTTAATTGCAGTTCTCAGTTAATCAATCAGGTTTTTCGGTTGACTTTTTTAAAAAAGTTTGATTTTTATTTTTTTGCCAAAAACCTTTTACCTATAAAATAATTTTAGCAAACAATCATTTTTTCAAGCGTAATGTTTTTATCCTAAAAATCTAATTCATTAATAGGTTGATTTTTTAACATTTTGATGAGTTTGAATATTCTAAAATAGGTAAAAGCAAAGGCCTTTTAATGAAAAGCCATAAATTTTTAATATATTTGATTTGGGTTACAGAAGTTAAACCCAAGTAAAATAAAAATATTAAATCTTTAAATTTTATATTCGGTTGAGTTTGTTTATAATCGGGTCTCATATTTTTTTATTGAACCCGTTCTTTTTTAACCCACACAAACTTTTAAACTAATCCATTCTAACTCAAGACCCATTACAATTTGACCTATATCTTTCTTTTAATTCAGAATTCTACAGTTCGAATGGGGAACACTGAAATTGTACAACCCTATTCCCAGTTGTGGGATGTAATAAGTGATCTGAACTGGTAAAAAATATTTTCAACCAGTATAAAATATCACTCTATTTTCATTAACAACAATTAAACTTTCACGTGTATAGTTAAAAAATTGAGTGAGCTATTGAAAATATTATAATGTAATTTTGCATTTAAAAGCCTTTGAAGTCACCTCGTGTATTTCAATTTTAGGTGAGATAAGCATAAATAAATATAATATATCCTAAGCCAGAAGAAAACTTCATAGTTTAAGTATTATTATGCAAATTTTGACTGATACGTTGTGTCTGCAATCTTTATATGCGAGAAAAGATTGATTCCGTTCTTTCGGCCTTTGGCTCCTGCTGGTCAACAGAAGGGATAATTTTGCTAAATTCATTTTTGAATTATGAATAATTGATTGCACAAATAATTGATTAGGTTAATAAAAAAAATTAATTAGTTTATCTGTCACTAACAACTGCATCTGTGCCATCTCTACAACAAATAATTTTATATGGCATATGAGATGATTATCTCAAAATAGTATATGCAATTTAATGATTACTCTCTCTGAGGTTATTTTTATCTGTTGTATTTTTTTGAAAAAAATATATTCTATTATATCATTTTTCTTTAACAAACAAGAAGAGATAATGAAATACACTTAACTGAAGAGAAGTATAATCATTTTAATCTCTTATTTTATATAAAAAAATAATCATTTTAATCATTCCATAGTGATTTAATGGTTGATTTTTTGTTAAGTCAAGAACTAACCTTATTGATTTTAAAGTTGGAGGCTAAAGTTATAAAAAATAATCATGTTGATCAATGATTAACGTGAAGGTTTATATAAAACTTATGGTGAATGTTAACAAATAACAGTCAACTTTTTGGTTTTTTATTAGTCCACAAAATAATTAGCCAAAATACTTGAAGAGCCATGATATTAAAAAGATCATTGCTACTTGCAACATGAATTGAAGGTATGTATTTATTATTGTCTCACATTACAGATGTACTTTTAATATTAATGAAGAGAAAAACAAACTTATCATGTTTCATTGATATCAAGAGATGAGGTTGAAATATGTCTAAAGAACTTGTATTATCATTAAAAAAACATAAATCACAAGGGATATCCATGTAATTTATTTAAAAAATAGTAAATGTGCACCATAAAATGTAAAAAACTTTTTTGGAGAAATATAAATGTTTTTTTAATCTTGGCCCTTAGAATTGCTCGAATGGAATAAAAGAGGGATTGGGATAAAGATCAACAAATGTATTATGATTAATGAAAAATTTAGTTAAGAAAATGTGAAGCAAATTCGGTATATAACCAATATAATATATTACCCCTTCCAAAAAAAACAGCATCACATGTTACCTCTTCTTTATTTTCGTTATTGGTCATCTTCCTATTTATTGATATTACATTTTCTTTTCTCATCCTAAAATTTTTTGCCATCGTTAACCTTTGTTTTTAAAGTTTTTAATAGATTTAAGTTATGTATGGATTAAGAATTTTTAGAATTCTAGAGAATTAAAAAATTAACAATATGTTGATAAAGAAAAAATTTAAGATTACTATACAATTTCAATTTAATAATTTTTAGCATAGATAAACTAATTTCAAATGACATGAAAGAGAATTTCAACATTACTCTTTTTGTTTAATGCATCTTATTACATTACCATTTATTATTATTTTATATTTTCTTTATAACCACTCATCATTATTAATTTAATAGTTCTAGAATTTTAAAAAACTTCACCCAAGCATACTCTTATAAGAATTAAGATGTAAGTCTCGATTATCAGCTTTTGTCTTACTATTTATTTTAAAAATAAAATAATAATGTAATGCTCATTTTCCTTATGAAGTAAGCTAAAAATACATCCAAAGTCACTTTACACCTTTAACTAATGGCTAATATTTTTTTATAATAAAACTAATAAATAAAATACTATATCATTTATATATGTGTCCACATAGCTCTAACTTCATCCTTTTTTTTTTTTTAACTTTTATGAATGTAATATATAATAGTAACACATATTAAAAGCGCATTTAAAAATTTGAGGGACCTCATTCCTTTAATTTTATCCATTTTTTAACTTTTCGTAATATTTACAACACTTATAAATTAAATTTAAAAATTTAAGGGGTCAATTTATAATTAAAAAATCATTTTTAATTTCCAAAGATATGAGTGGGGAAGAGGACATTTCATGATCATGGCAGTTACCTCTATGCACTAATCTCTGACACTTCGAGAGCATTGGTTTATTATAATTTTAGGAAATCAAGGTTGATTTATACGTTGTTTTACAAATTTATCCATTGTTATAACTACATGTTTGCTTGAATATGTCCAATTCACAATAAAATCGTTTTTCTTATAACTACATGTTTGCTTGAATATGTCCAATAGAGAATTAAATAATATTTTTATAAAATCGTTTTTCTTAACTTATGTTAAATGCTCAAGTGTCAAAGATTAATGTATAGAGGTATTACAAATTTTAGCATTGTTAGAAAAATCCAATTTCATATAATTCGTAATCAACTTTAAAATTAAGTATTAAACCTGTCAAAATAATAAAGGTGCTGCACAACGGCGATGCTTCAACCATTAATTTCAAGCTCCTCATTAGCTGCCACCAACAATACATACATACATTAATATAATAATATATGTGAGCTTTACATAAGAGTTACAATGGAGAAAATCAAGGTTTAAAGACATAATTCAAAACAATTAAAATTTTATTTAATCATATGATTTTTTTTTTCCTTTTACTTTACTATTTTCTAACATTTTAACAATGTTGAATGAACATTTATGGGAGGTAAAGCATGTAAGATGATGTTTACTCTAATTATGAGATAGCATTACAGGAAATTAAGAGAGTGGTTTTTTGTTTAAAAAATTTTGATTGATTTTTCCATTAAGAGAGTGGTTATATTGATTTTTCCTTAAAAATCATTTGAGGTTATATTGATTTTATTAATAGGCAAAAATTTTATTAAAATTATATTGAGTTTTCCTTAAAAATCATCTGAGATTATATTTATGGGGATTTTTGGTAAAAATGTATTTGTGATGTGGTATATAAGTAAAGGGACTTATAAATTTAATATCTTAAGATGTCGAGTTGCGTGGTGTTTTACTTAGTGTGTGTTTGAAAGTATTATTTTTAAGTATTTATTTTCTTAATTTTTAGGAAAAGTATTTATTTATATGTTTAAGTGTTTTTTTTTTTCAAAATGGATTATAATCTGCTATTAGAATGTTTTTTAAAATGAAAGTGATTACAATGTGAATCTGAATATTTTAAAATTTTGATTGTAAAAGGTATTTGTTTCTACGATACACACTCATTGTTTTTCTATTTTATTTTTTATTTTTCAATTTCATAATTTTTATTATTAATTTTAAACTTAAAAAATATCTTTAAATACAATCCAAAAAAAATAAATAATCTAAATAATTTATTTTTCATAATCAGATCCAAACATCAAAATAAATTTTAATAAAATAAATTTGTGATTAAAATAAAATATGACATTATATGTTGAGTCAATTAGTTAAGTTTCTGTCGACATCTCTAATGTTAATTTTATAGAATATAATATCCAATTTGTATAGAGAGAGTTTGAATATTAACATTTCCACACGCTCACTAAATTTCTTACTTGCTGATTGCATAAGGGAGGAAATAGACATGAAAGAGTCTTCAAAACATATTCACGTCGTGTTTGTTTGTATCATACACATGTCAAAGCCCACTGTGTAGATAAAATTTCAAAGCAACGCAATAGAAAATTAAGAGTCAAATTGTGTCACGTAATAACCGAGTCACAAATCGCTGGCTGAGTCGCGAACAATATTTGGATACGCTGTTATTTCAATTTAATAATTAATTTGAAAGCATGTGATGTGAGGTTCATATGGAAGGGGAAAGTCAACTTATAAGTCCAATTGGTGCAAGGAAAATGCCCAGTCAACAAATAACACCACCACAAGTCTCGTCCTAGCCTAACTTCACCCACAAACTCTTTCAAGATAGACAGAGAAATGTAATCACTAATCACTGCTTATTCTTAATCATTTTCAAACTTGATCAACGAACAATCTCTTGCCCTTGGCTTAATAAATTAGCAATAATCACAAGTTCAATAAAATGATTAATAAGGTCCAATCTTTGTGGACTTTTATACTTAAAAAAAAAAACTTACATTTGTGCAGCATATATATCACATGTTCCAACCATAACGACCTATATTTAAGGTCATGAGTGTAGTGACGTGAATTTCGACATCTTATAAGCAAAAAAACTCATTCTATTTGACCTACAATGAGGACTCATTGGAATGTAGAGCTAGGTATATGAGCTGGTCTGCCCCGTAACGGGCCAACCCGCATAAGGCCGCATTTTAAATAAGTCAATTTTTTCATGATCGTGTATGGACCGCAAACTCATGGGTTGGCTGGTGGGCTAACCCGTATATATTTTCACTTTTTTATTTTTTTACTTTTTTAATTTTAAATTTATTAGGATTTGGTTCAAAACATATTTTTTTACAAAACTCAGCCACATATAATTTAAAACATTTAGGTCTTGTTTAATTTGTAAGTTTTTTAAGAAAAATGAAAAACTTTTCTTAAAAAAATTGAAAAATAGAAAAAGTGTTTGTTTACAAAATATTCAATGAAAACTTATAGAAAACTGAAAAACGATTTTACTATTTTTTTAAAGAAAATTAGAGAAGTCTTTAAAGAAGTTTTTCAAGAAAATTGAAAAGTGGAAAAGTTTTTTAAGAATTTTTCTATCTATTTCAGGAAATAAAAATTTTAGAAAACAAACAGAAATCAGGAACCTTCAGAATTAATTTTCAACAAATTGGTAACCAATGAAATTTAAATTTCAACTTTCTCATATTTCAATGTAAGGAACAATGATATAACATTATCTTAGGTTAGAAATTCTTCCATTTTTTAAAAAAAAGTGTAGTGTGAAAGTGAAATAGAATGAAGAAAAGGTAAAGTTTATTAAAAACAAAGTAACAAATTTAAATATATACTGATCCGTGGATTGGACTTGTTTAACCTGCGAGTTAAACAAGCTCAGCCTACGAGCCCACAATTTAAATGGTCATTTTTTTTCAACCCACAACCCGTATAAGAGTGGGTTAAACGGGTTAGCCCGCGGGCCTATACCCGTATACCCACCTCCACTTAAATGCCTACCAAACTTTACTTTTTGACTCATTCTTAAAAGGTATTTTAGACCTTAGTGGGTGTTGTGTAAGGTTAAAAATGAGTTAAGCTGAATCAAACATGCATCAGCTCAATAAAAATTTACTCGAACTGAGTATATGTCATAAACTAAGATTTTCAATTCAAGTACGACTTATTTGATGTTCACAGATAGTTTGGTACAGTTACTGGGCTCGCAAACTGAAATTCTCAAGTCTGTTATGAACTATCACATCACGTTCACAACTTCAAGCATTTATCACCTTCCCATGAACTTGACATCAATCGTTGCCGACCAAGCATTGCCACGCCAAATCAAGCATCATTGCGAGCCATCATAAGCCAACCATAATCATGTCACAAAGGAGAATGATGGGAGCAGTAGTTGGTATAAAGGGAACTGTAGAGGAAGGAGAAAAGAGAGGTGAATTTGAAGAATTGACAATGGTAAATCAGAGATGAGGGTAAGAGTAATGAACTTACCATCGGAGGTCATGGGTTGTTGATTAAAATCTTTGGAGGAGGAAAATCAATGGGGTTGGCTAAGGTTTGATTGTGTGTGAAAAAATAAAGACAAATGATCTACATTTATTAGTCATTTATCTTTTTGTTAAACAATATCAATCATAGGATGACATCCCAAGGGCATCCACCATGCACCCATTTTAGACAAGTGCACCTTAAAGATGTTACCCTTTTTGGTAAACTAGGCAAAGTTAAGCTTCAAATGTTTTTGGAAACTCCTCCAATGGGATTCAGCTTGCACTCTCTAGATAATACATCGGATGTGAGTTTTATTATATTATAATCTTTTTTACTTTCCTACCACACAAAAATATATAAAATATCTTTGTGCGTTTGTAAATATAAAAGGAGCGTATCTAATAAAAACAAAATGATATAATAAAAATAAAAATAATTAATCATGAATTGATTATGATCATGTACTCCTTACTATTCTAACTAATAAATGATATTTTATCTCCTAAACAAACTAAAAAATTATTATGTCATTCTCTCTAAATTATTAATTTTTTATTTGGGATTTCTATCCTCTCTTTCTCTCCATTAAAATTCTCCCCACCCTTACCATTGAAACAATGAAAGAACAGAACTACAATATAAAAGAAAAGAATAAATTAAGAGATGAATCGAGATAAGGAGCTAGAGAAAGAGAAAGAGACTAAGGGAGATAATGTAAAGGACTCTTTATCAGCTCACGATGGTCCTGAGAGTGGGAATACCCAGCAGACGATAAAAGTGAATTTTGGGGCGTCAACTCAGGACATTGTTAAGAAAGTGAGATATCCTAACGCTGGGAAAAATTCACAAAGGAAATTTGTCTCAAAGGACAAGAAGAAAATCTCAAATGGAAGGAAAGAAGATCGAGTTAATAAGAAAAATATATTTCAGGAGAATGCTAAGACTGATGAAAGATCCCAATAGGTTGGGAATTAGTCTAGGTGACAAAGGTCAAGAGGGAGATCCTCCAAGTCTGGTTGATCCTCTGAAATTGCTAAAAAACTTTGAACCAGGACACGATAATAAAAGCGATCCCTGGAAGGCCATAAACCAGGTTGCATCTATCTCCTTTAATCCTGATAAAGATACCTTAGATTTTGTTGAAAACAAAAGAAATTTAATTTCTAAAACATCAAAGTTTCAGAATTCATCTGTGATGGAATTCAAAGCAAATTCTCTTGATCCTGCTAAGAAAACTGAAAATTTAGGTGCTCAGAAATTAAATGAGGAGAATATCTCTCCTTCTGGTGTTGAGGATTCTCATTTTCTTTATGCTAACCCTCTTTTGGGCTCCTCAATGGATGAAAGTTTAAAATGAATATCTTAGTTTGGAATAGTAGAGGTTCTAAGACCAAAGGATTTATAGGTCTTATAAATGATATGGTAAAAACATGATTTCTCCTTCTTTGCTCTTGTAGAAACTCATGTTGGAGGGGATCATGTAAAAAAAATTTACGAAATGCTGTAATTTTGATGGCCTGGCAGTTGTTGAAGCTCAAGGTTTTTCAGGTGGAATATGGTGTTTTTGGAAAAATCAGGAGTAGAATGTCCAGGTTCTGAGAACCACTCCCCAATCTATTCATATGAAGGTCAAGTGGAGGAAAGGAAGTAGCTGGTTACTTACCTGTGTCTATGGAAATCCTAGACTCCTTGAAAGACAATCTTTATGGGAAGAATTAAACAGGAAGTAGATCAATCTCCTTAACTGGTGATTGGTGACTTTAATTCTATTCCCCATGTTCATGATAGGGAGGGAGGTGTTGACAATTTGCCCACCAGGAGCATGAAAGACTTTAGTGATACAATAACTGAGTGTGATCTGATTGATACTGGATTTGTTGGCTCTCCGTTTACATGGTTCAGAAGTAACTTGCATCAAAGATTAGATAGAGGAGTGTGTAACTTGACTTGGAGATGTCAATATTAGGAAGCTACTGAGCATCACCTTCCTAATCTAAAATCCAGCATTGCCCTTTGCTTGTCAAGTTTGGAGGATGCCACCAGAGTAATAGAAATAGAAGACCTTTTAGATTCTATGCATCTTGGTTATCTCACAGTAATATTAATTCTTTCATGCAGGAAAACTGGGATTCCAGTATACAAATTAATGAATCTCTAACTTTCTTAAAGAAGAAATTGCGAATAAAGAGGTCTTTGGATGTATTTTAAGGAACCATGATCTCCCTTAAGAAGATTGGAAAGGATTCAAAAGCAACAAAGATATGGCCCAAAACTGTCTTTGGCTAAAATATCAGAAATCCTTGCTCATGAAGAAATTGTGGTTCCAAAAAGCAAGATGTAAATGGATTAATCAAGGAGATAGAAATACTAAATATTTCCATGGTACTACCTTAATTAGAAGAAGAAAAAACAGAATTCAGTCTTTTCAAGATGAAGATGGATCATGGATAACTGATCAACAAATATGGAGCAAATGGCTATGGATTTCTACTTTATAATTTATATTTGAATGATACTCAGAGTGTTCCTTTTTGTTTGCAGGATAGTTTCCCACCTTCATTGAATATTAATAAGGAGGCTCCGAATCAACCTTTGCAAATGATAGACATCAAAAAGACTCAGTTCAGTATGGGCAGCCTGAAGGCCTCAGGATTAGATGGCTCCCATGTTGTCTTTTTCCAAAACCAATGGAATCTGATTGGCCCTACACTTTGTAGCTGGGTTTTAAAGGTGTTTGAAGACCCAAAATATATTCAAGAGGTCAATTCTACCTTAATCTCATTGATTCCTAAATTTGATTTTGCTTCAAAGTTGGGGGACTATAGACCTATATCCCTTTGCAATGTTGTTTACAAATTGGTAACAAAACTGATTGCAAACAAACTGAAAGGAATTATGGATCACTTGGTCAGTCTTACTCAATGCAGTTTTGTTCCTGGTAGGAATGCTTCAGATAATGTAATCATTGCTCAAGAAGTTCTCCACTCAATGAAGCAAAAATCAGGTTTAAAGGGATGGGATGATGATAAAACTCGATCTAGAAAAACCATATGATATGCTCAGTTGGGATTTTGTTGTGTGAGACTTTGATTGACATAGGTCTTCCTAATCAATTAGTTAATCTTGTTAGATGGTGTATCTCATCTCCTAATATGCAAATTCTTTGGAATGGTGAAGTTTTGAATAGTTTTAATCCTTAAAGAGGGATTAGGCAAGGGGATCCAATCTATCCTTATCTGTTTGTTCTGTGTTTAGAGAGACTATCTCACCTAATAAATTTTGGCTGTTGATATGGGATATTGGAAGCCCATCAAGCTTGCTAAGGATGGTCCCCCTTCATCTCATTTGTGTTTTTCTGATGATTTAATTCTTTTTGCAGAAGCTAGCATGGAGAAATGTCAAGTGATTAGTAATGTTTTGGATAGTTTCTGTTCTAGCTCTGGTCAGAAAATTAACCATCTTAAAACCAGGATCTGTTTTTCCAGGAATGTCCATTGGAATAATAGAAGGGTTAAGGACCTATTACAACCTATTATGGATAGAGTTAAAACTAAGCTGAGCTCATGGAAAGCTAAAACTCTATCCTATGCTGGTATACTCACTCTGGTTCAGTCTGTCCTCCAGGCCATTCCTGCTTACACTATGCAGACTATGTGAATCCCAAACAGCTTCTGTTCCTCCTTGGATAAACAGTTTAGGGATTTTCTTTGGGGTTCTAGTGATTATAATAGGAAAATTCACCAATAGAATTGGGAAAAGGTTTGCCGACCTAGGAAAAGTGGAGGTCTGGGTTTGAGACAAGCTTATCATGTTAATAAAGCTGCTATGGTTAAGGTGGCTTGGAATCTGACTTCTAATCATCAGTCTCTCTGGGTAAGGATTCTGAGAAGCAAATACAAGTGTGGATGGAACCAAATTCCCAGAATTACAAATAAAAGTGTTTGTTCTAATCTTTGGAGAGGAATTGATGCAAATTGGCATTATTTACATAATAGCCTGATTTGGAGAATAGGTGATGGTAGAAATATTAGATTCTGGCATGATCCATGGCTTCCTAAAACTGGTATTCTAATTGATAAAGCTTTGTCTATAATACATGAGTATGAAACTAATAAATCTATCCAGGAAAGTCTCACACCTTCAGGAAATTGGGATGTGGAGTGGCTAAGAAGTGTGCTACCTAGTAATATCTCATCTCAGATTTTATCTATTCCAACTCCTAGTTCTTCTTATAAACCTGATAGTGTTGCTTGGAACCTACCTCCTAATGGTAAGTTCAGTTTTGCTTCAGCATATTTACAGATTTCTAAGTATGACATTTCTGATTGCAGGACAATTTTCATAGCTGTTTGGGGATGGCAGGGTCCTCAAAGAATGAGACATTTGCTTTGGAGAATTGTAAATGACGTTCTTCTCACAAATTATGAAAGAACTAGAAGACATTTAGCTCAGGATGACAAATGCTTGCTGTGCTCACAAGAATCTGAAAATTCAGACCATGATTTTAGATCATGCAGATTTGCTAAAGAGGTTTAGAGACAGATTTTTCCGGATAAGGCTAAGGACTGGTTTTTTAATTTGAATTTTGAGGATTGGATCCTGAGAAATATAAAAGGTAGTTCTGCTTGTCATTTGTATAAGTCATGGCCAACACTATTTGGAGCTGGTTTAGATTGGCTTTGGAAAAGGAGGAATGAATTTGTGTTTAACCAAAAATGGACTTCTAGCAAAGACTTGATCGCCGGAATCATGAATTCCCTTCATGTGTTTATCTCAGCAGCAAGCTTGGAGAAGAAACTAAATCCTGCAAAACACTGTCATGAGTTGATTCAAACCAGATGGTCTCCTCCTCCCCCTAATTGGGTCAAAATTAATAATGACGGAAGCATATTTTTAAGGAGGCAAATACTGCAGCAAATGCATTGGCTAAATATGGGATATCTTTGGATTCGAATAGGATTTTTGAATTTGCTCTGAGTTTCATCTCATATCAACTATTAGATCATCAAATGCATGTTTATTTGATAGGCTGTAATTGTTTATTTTTGTTGCTTTGATGTAGTTTCTCTTAAGCCCTCTATGTCATAAAAAAATGAATTTAGTTCCGTTTCAATTATAATTCTATAACCACACAACTCAATTCAATCTCAATTTGGTAAAGAAACCAACTTCTTTCTAGTTATTAACAAATCTTAATCATTCCTTTAAAAAAAAAACATATACACCAATGATATAAAGAGGATTTACTATATAAAAAATACCTTACCTTATTTAGAATAAATTTCAACAGAAAGTGTAGTAAAAAATTATATTTCCCACTTAAAATTGAAATTAAGTTGACTCGGGAGATTACAAATTAAATAAGATTATACTTCAAATGAATTCGTCCTTTAATTTATTTTTATTTTTTTAAACAAAGAAAGACGATTTCAAATTAAAAAAACAATCAATTAAGAGGAAGAAAGCATAAAGATAAAAAACAATCTCAAATTTTAAAAAATCAATTAGACAGATTTTATTGTTATTTTAAATATTTATATTTATATTTTTGTTTAAAATTCATACTTTATAAAATTTATAAATTAACCTTTAAAGAAACTTATATTTTTTTTTATAAAATTGCACATATTTATTTTACATTGTATATTAACATTTTTTATTCACAATCATCATAGAATTAGTTTTCTCAAAGATAATTTTTTTATTTACAAAATTTAAACTCAAGATATTCCTTAAAGGAAACAAACATGCAAAACTTAAACTAATTATTGTAGCTTAAATAATTTAAATAATTATAAATTTTGATAACATGTAATTTTTTTATACAGGAATTATTAGTTTGTTAATTTATTCCAAATAAGCTATAAATACATTTGGCTTATAAATAGATATAACGGTCTACAAAATTTAGTTTAAAATTATTTCGAGCAAGTTTAGATTACCTTTTTTCAGATTATAATATAACTTTTGTCAAATGTCAAACTACAATATAAAAATCATGTTATAACCTACAAGGTTGGATACTAAAGAATATGATTATAAATCATTATATTATTTTACAGTCAAGTATTCATATTATATTTCCATCAACCCATCAACTAATCAGCTAATTAATTTAAATACACTAATTTAATACAAACACAACCACTAAAAATAACCATTTATAGTTTTTTAATAAAATAATTGATTATTTCTTTTAAACAATTCAAGAAAAATAAATAGCACATCTTACTTACACATCCAAATTATAACAGGAGTTCATTCATGTAATGCATGTTTTGAGTTCTTCAAAGGAGGATTCAAATTCAACTATATGAATGAAAGAAATTATCACCAAGAATATTAACCCTTTATATATTTTTTGGATTCAATTATGATTGCATAATGTGTAAGATATGGTTACATAAAAAAGTTAAATTTTAAAAACTAAATATTGTAAAATATGAAATTTTGTTACAAATATAAAAATTTTATATAAATTTTAGGAAAAAAAATAGGATGGCCATACATAACAGATATTCAACGTTCATGCAACGCATGGATAATGCAACGAAAAATGTCAAAACTGAAACCAGACATTCTTCAGAATCCAAGCTAAAATAGTACTAAATAATGCTTAAGAGAATATGAATCGAAGTCATGCTTTTAGGAAACTTACATGAAAAAAGCCAAAATATTAAAAAACAGAAATATTTGTTGAACGTAAAATATATACATGTTCAATGAAAAAAAAATGCAAACAAATTCGATGTATTATTACATAATTTTCAAAAACTTTAAAAGGATATATTCGTCTCAAAAATTGAAATGTTTCTAGATAATCTAAGGGCCGAATATCCACAAATCCTCTCAATTCAATAATTATAAAGCTTGAAATCGAATTAAAAATGTTTCTCGGAAAAGAGATACAGTAGAAAATCCACCTAGCACGATCTAGCGTTATTTTAGTTTCAGCTTGTGATAACAAATGCGAATTTGGGATCGAATCGATACCGGTTAGATTTTACAAGAACATTGTTTCTGGAAACTACGGGGCATAAAATTTTGGGGGCCAAATTCGAACCCGGTTATCAAAATTTCCAGTCGAACTTGGATAGCTAAAACGTGGAAGTATGAAATCATCCTTACTCCCTAGGAATGAACACAAACATTATTATCCATGCACATAATGGCATATAAAAACACGAAAAAAACATGATAGTAAACCGAGATAACGCTTTGCGGTAAGAACGATGACAACATAATAAACCCAAATAGCCGGTCATTACCACTGAAAATGTTATTTAATAACAAAAGGATCATCCACAACTAAACCGAATTTCCCATCTTTCAATCCAACAAAATACATTCGAAAACTATCCCAAATTCGAGGAACCCATACCGAACTATGTGTAAGGAATTTATGAGAGATATATTATGAGCACCATGTCTCTCCGAAACCCCTAAACGTTTATGCCTCGGCGAATCTGCGTGATAAAGTTCATGACAAAAAATCAGCTCCGAATTGACAGCAACAACGTAACCGCAACAAACTATGTTTCATAAAAACATTTGGAAATAAGAAAAATAAAGACTTACCCCAGCTCAGACAGCTTCTGGTGAGCTTCAGCATAATCAGCAAAGAAAGCATCTTCATCCTGAAATCATTAACAAATCAAACAAAATTGAGTAACATATCAAGTCCATAACTAATTACCTGCTCTGCAATTTATATACCAGTATTGAGTAAAAGATTGTGAGCATTATGCATACCGCAGCATATTTCTCAACAAGAGGACGGAATACAGGGTCACTCAAAAGAGCCTTATCAGAAGGCAGTTGAAGGAGACCTTCCTTCTCACCGCTCAACAACTCCCTAAAACATTCAAGTAAGGACATTGTAAAAATTCACACCCTCTGAACAAAGAGGCTAGGCTAGAAACAATCCAAAAACGAATAAATCCTCACTTGAAGTATGAGTTGTCAAAAATAAGAGGGTTAGTGGTCCAGGGGCCCTCGAATCCAGATCGCTCCTTGTGTGCAGCACCCTACAAAATGCATTTAGCATAATTAAACAAGCCAGATTACAATTTTAGGTCATGCAATTTTTCATTCGTAATCATAACAGCGACACAATTACAATGTCGCTAAATGGACACTAAACATGAAATCATAACATACAAGAGTGTGACCGCCAGATAGAGCAACAATATCCTGATCACTAAGTCCCATAGCCTTGCCAAATACATCCCTCAGATGGTCAGAACCTACACCAATAATAAAGACCATGAGCAAATCAAATTCTATCAATCAATCAAAGAGCTCATTCACGCCACAAGTCTAGAACACTGACCCTTGGTTGCATCAGGCAGGCGACCCTCGGGTGGTGGCTCAGGCTTGTCCTATACAGTAAAAAAACAATATTAGCATCCTAATTAACAAAAGGAAGGAAACACATGGCACACAATAATTATGAACACAAAATCACCAGACGAACAAAAAAAAACCAACGATTAAAACAATTGCGAAAAAATACACTCCGTACAAATATTAACCCGAATTTGTCTACATAATCACAATTCATAGTTAACCCGGACATAAACAACTCTTTGCACAACAACTGTAATAATATAATAACTCGGTAACAAATCCAAACAGGCACTACTACAAATCACGTTTACCCAATCAGATCGAAATTCAAGTACCAAAATAAAACCTAACCACTCTACAATAGAAAAAAATCATCACACATAAAATAAACATTAATTAAAACAAATACGAATAATCCAAATACCTCTCTTCCAGGGTGGAAAGGAATTTCAGGTCCACCAGTAACCTCAACAGCAACGACACCAGCCAACTACATCACAACAGAAACAATATCAACAACCACAAAATCTCGAAAACCGAACAATAACAATCTCTCAGATCCAACAAAATAAAGAAAAAATCGCACACTTGCAAATTCTCACCTGATAAAAGTCGGCGTAGCTCAAGGTAGGGAACTGCTCTTTAATTGGCTCCAAAAGCCTAACAGCGATATCAAGACCGTTATTAGCACCATGAGCGAGTTCGGACGGGTGCTTAATGGTTCCGAAGGGACCACCGGTCTTCGAGTTCACATCATAGGTACCAGCAGAGTGCCATCTAGAAAATCACAACAAAGTAAATAAACAACACAAAAACAAAAATCTAGAAAATCAGAATCGTTCGTTCGTAACAACGAAGAGAAAGAGATTGCAACATACGCTAAACGAAGCATAAGAGGAGCACATCTTTTCTCGGCGATGAAACCTCTGAGCTTCTTTCTGGCCTTCTCAATGGCCTTCTGGTAATCGGAACTGACGGTAGGGTAAGATTTTCCCATAGCTTAAACGATTCTGTAACAAGACGGGAAACCGGTCACATACATCAAATCAATAGGTAAATGTGGATCTAACGAAATGATCGCAGAGCACGAAGCAACGATTCAAGCGATTCGGAAGTGAAACGGAAGTGAATGAAGTGAACGAACCTTGAGAAGTGAGGAAATGGAAGGGAAAAGTGTGAACCCTAGAGGTGGCGCGATGAGAGCACAAGCCAGGAGTGAGAGAAGTGTGAGAAGGGGAGATAGATATAGAGGGGAGAAGAGAAGAAAGTTCTAGTAGAAGATTGTGGGCCGTTGGATGAGGTTAGATCAAGGGGGTGTTATTGGTTTAGGGAATTGATGGTTGAGATGGGTCTGCACGTGTAAATGCGGTGTGGCTGGAGGGGTAGGTGAGGAAACTTAATGTGACTGTCCACTGAGAGGAAGAGGGAGAGAAGGACTATAAAAAGGTCGTGGGTGGATTAATATTATCGAAACATGTGAAAGCAGAATTTGTGGCGTTATGCCATAAAGCCCAATTGTTGACTGCCATATTTTGGGTGCTCAAATTACCAAAGTGCCCTCAGTCACTAGAACAGTCAAGAGGAATATAGTCAAAAATAATTTTTTTCTATTACATAAAAAATTGATTTTAACTTAACAAAATAATAAATTTTTTATATAAATAATATCTTCATTTTATTTTATTCTTGTAATACAATTATTACATGTATTGACTTGGTCACAATTTTTATGGTTGGTGTATATATATATATATATATATATATATATATATTATTTAAATTGATAGAATAGCAATTAATTTTTGTTTGATTTAATTTATTTTGGAAAAACGCGTGTTTATTTTTATAATTCATTAAAAAATTGTTCCAAAAAAAGCACTTGCTTTTTTCACCGAAAATATTTTCAAACCTGCTATAACATAAAAGCAAATTTAAGTTGAAATGAAAGAAAATATCTTTATTTTTAGCAAAAAGAAAGATTTTATGCCGAGATTTAAACCATGTGTGAAACTTTGTTATAAATTTGTTTCAAGAAAATTAATTCATCTAATCCTTTTTAAAAAACAAGTCAATCACCCAACTTTATTAAATATTAACCCAATAAATTTAAGAAAATTTAAAATATGACTTCTTTAAATAAATAAATTTTATAAAAAATCTTAACTTAATCTTTTTATTAAAATAATTTAAATTAAACTAAATCTTAAATAAATGGGTCGCCGTGAAATTTCATCCATATTTTTTATACTGATATTAACATAAAAGTTTATATTTTAATAATGAATAAAATGGGGTGACGGGGTGTTTTAGAGTTTGTTTGAAATATAATTTGGAAACAAAATTTTAAAAAAAAAGAAATTTTTATTTATCATGTAGTTCAAGATAAAACTTTATTTATAAAATTAAAAATCTCATATGAGAAACTCCATTTAAAATTTTAAAACTGAGTTCTAAACCCACATTTAATAGACCCAAAATGCATAATAGAGCCGGTCTATGTTCGCCGCGTCCTCGGCGAGAGAAGGTTATTTACGTAATTCAGGTATACAATTCTAAATGGAGATGAAAGTGTTATTGATAAAATATATCAAAGCTACACAATGTGAACACGTCCCACTTAAGAAGATTCCATTTGGGCAATTCTAAAGTCACCAGTGAGGTACACATTCTTCCACATCTCCATCCTCACGTAACTTGATTGCTCCCCGACGTGGATGTGCCTCCCCTTTGTGTTTTGTCGCCGGTTATATGCTATTTTTATAACTTAGAAAAGTTAGCTATAATTAAGAACAGAAGTTGATGTTGAAATATTTTTCTAATAATGTTGCATTGAATCTACCATTTCTTAGAAAGATATATTAGGAATTATTCTTTAACATAAAGCCTTTTGTTTGAATAAAATCGGTAATGTATGTTATAAAACTCATTTTATTTCTGGTTTTAAATATAAACATTTTTAATGAAATTTTTTATCTCTTAATGTAAGTAAAATTATATTTTTTATGTCATTAAATATTTATTTATCGAATATGTCTTCTTTGTATGTATTTTTAAGACAACTAACTTTTTAAGTAATAAATGATATTAAAAATATTTTAGGAAACTAAATTAAATATATGATAACATTAATGTAATTAATTATTTCCAACTATTATTCTTAATATGTATGAAATTAAGTATTTTTCTTGTATTTAGAATTTGAGGTAGTATTAAAATAAGTCAAAAGGAGAAAACTTTTATAGAAAGTTGTGTTTGACCGAGTCTAATCCTCATTATAAAAAGTTTTTCGTAAACATATAAAATATAAAAATTATTTTATATTAATAAATATGTATTTCAATATTTAAATCGATTATGTTATAATTCAATTGATGTTTGGATGTAGTTAAAAAAAATAATTATTTATAGATTTTGTGTTATTTATATTGTATTGAAGATACTTTTTAAGTTTAAAATACTAAAATAAATTAAAAAATTATGAAATTGATAAGATGTAAAGGGTAAAATTGGAAAAGCAATGAAGATATAGCAAATATGAATATTTTTTATAATCAAAATCTAAAAAAATCAAATTATAATTATAATCATTTTCCTTTATGATAAATAATCTAATAGATTGTGATATATTTAAAAAAAACAGCCAAACATACATAATACTTTCCTGAAAGCGAGGAGTAAGTGGTTAAAAGAATCACTCTCACACACAAAGTACATTGAGCTTAATTTTCCATGAAATTTGTCTACTTATATCTTAAAAAGTATGTATCATAGGCACACATTGAAAAAAATCAATTAAAACTTAAACATGGCTATAAATGGCACCCGCACAGGTTTGGTTAGAGTATCATAATAATTGTCCTCGTACTCATGTGTTAACAAATTACACATGTCTGTCTCCATACCCATGCAAGTAACAATCTCAACCTTTATCCTCGTACCCTCAAAGCACTTAAGTACTTTTACTCGTTACCTATATTGTAATTAGATAAAATTATTTAATATCGTTATTGTAAATCATAACAACCGAAATAACTTTGTGCCAAAAAACAAAATATAACTTTATCTAAATACCTAAAACAATCCTTTTACTAAATCTAAACATAACTTAATCCTTATAAACATACTCCCTTTCGTATTGGATATAAACTATAAATAACTAATTCACGTAGATTTAGAAGGCAAGTTTATCTCAATTATATGCTATTTTAAAATGGTTATAATTCCTAAATTATCTCATTATTAATTATTAAAATAATATTTTTCTCCTCATTTTAAAAGTTATTCATATTATTTCCCTTGGTTAATAAAAATGTATCACAAGAATGAGTTTTTCTTGGGTACCCTCTCTAAATTGAGGGTTTCAATACCCCTAGCCATGTGTCATGTCACATATTAAAATTATGTGTCATTTAAATATTTAGAATTGTCAAGTGTCATGTCAGATGTTAAAATTATGTGTCATTTAAATAATTAGAATGATCATGTATCGAAATCATGTGTGATTTAAACAAATAAAATGGATGGATATGATTGTGTCTAGCAACCGGTCACTTGAAAATAGTCAACAAAAAAGTCTCACCACTAAACTACTTGACACATTTAAAAGTATGACACAACTATATAGTTATATTATATCTGTAAAATATATATCCGTTAATAAAATCTATATACGAAAAAAATATTTTTATCTTTTTTATTTGGTGTAAAAATTAAAATTAATGAACGAAAAAGGACGGGAATATTTATTTTGCAAATAAATTATATTAATGGATATACATTTTACGAATATAATATAACAATATATGGTTATATTACATCTCTTAAATGTAACCTAGTGGTGAAGCTCATCTTTCATCTTATACTCAAATTGAATTCTCCAGATGCTATCTTAGAATCCAAACAAAATGATGACTTGAAAAAATGTGGTAGAAATTGAGTTGACACGTGGCTAGATACTAATACATGTGGCATAAATTCAGTTAACACATGACTAAGAGGCCAGGGGCATTGGAGCCCTTAATTTACTACGCTTAGCAACCGATGAAACCAGTCACTCATAAATAGTTAACATGTTAAAATATTTATATGTCAAAATTTAAGTGTAACAAGATTTGATCCTTTAACGTATAGGAGATGGAAGAGGAGCCTCAACAAATTAAGGGCATATATCATGAGTTTTTCTAGGAATGGATGCCATCAGTCAAGTGTGTGATTTAAACAACTGGAATGGATGCCTTTAGCCACGTGTCAACTGAATTTATACCACATATTTTAGTCTCCAGCCACATGTCAACTCAATTTATGCCACATATTTTTTCAAGTCATCATTTTTGTTTGGATGCTAAGATAGCATCAAAGACGTTCGATTTGAGCAAGAGATAGAAGAAGAGTCTCACCACTAGATTATATTTAAGAGGTGTAATATAACCATATATTATTATGTTATATTCGTATAATGTATATCCATTAATATAATTTATTTGCAAAATAAATATTCTTGCCCTTTTTCGTTTATTAATGTTAATATTTGTACTAAATGAAAAAAGACGCAAATGTTTTTTTCATAGATAGATTTTATTAAAGGATATACATTCTACAGATATAATATAATTATATATAGCTGTGTTATATTTTTTAATCTGTCAAGTAGTTTAATGGTGAAACTTTTCTTTTCTCTTTAATGTGTTGCCAGATCAAGCCTTATCACATTCAAATTTTGACATATAAAATGTTTTAATGCGTTGATTATTTACGAGTGACTGGTTGTTAGACATGATCATGTCCACCTATTCTAGTTGCTTACATCACACATGATTTCGACATGTGGCACGACACGTGGCTAAGGACATCAATTTTAATTATTTAAGTCACACACAATTTTGACACATGACATGACACATGGCTAGGGATATTGAAACCCTCAATTTAGAGATGGTATCCAAGCAAAACCCTATAAGAATGATATCATTAAATAAGGTCTAGTTAGTTAAGTTTTGCTTATATTTTAGATCAAAACATTTTAATTTTTGTTGCTTATATTCAAGACCGAGGATAATATATAAGCCCATTAGGTTACACTATACTCCAATATATTTTGTGTTATTTTTTAAATGTGTCTTATAACATGTGTCAATCTGATTGGATGATGCAATAAAATGTCATAATTTTATTGGTTGACATATAAATTTAAAAATTATAAATTTTGTCATAAGTGGTTGTTCAATTAAACCACTAAAAAAACATGAAAAGTTATAACCAAAGCTTATATTTAATATATATTTATAAATTTATAAATGATTACATGTTTACATATATAATATAAAATTAAATACATGTATAATATTATTGGTATTAATATATTACTAATTAAATTAATAATATATTAACTATAAAAGCATTATTAAAAATATTTTAAATAATATATTAATTATAAAAGTCGTTCTAAACATATAAAATATAAAAAATATTTTATATAAAAAAATATTTATTTCAATATTTAAATTGATTATGTTATAATTCATTTGATGTTTGGATGTAGTTATGAAAAAATAATCATTTAGATATTTTGTGTTATTTATATTGTATTGAAGATACTTTTTAAGTTTAAAATTACTAAAATAGATTTTAAAAAATTATGAAATTGATAAGATTATAGGGGTAAAATTGGAAAAGCAATAAAGATATAGTAGATATAAATACTTTTTATAATCAAAATCTAAAAAATCAAATTATAACTATAATCATTTTCCTTGATTGTGATATGTCTAAAAAACCACTCAAACGTACAAATAAATATTTTCCTAAAAACAAGAAGTAAGTGGTTAAAAAAATCACTCTCAAATACACACTAAGTACATTCAGCTCACTTTTCCATAAAATTTGTCGACTTATATTTTAAAAATATGTGTCATAGGCACACAATGAAAAATAACTCAACTAAAACTTAAACATAACTATGAATGACACCCATACATGTTTGTGTAGAGTATCATAGTAATTGTCCTTGTACTCATGTTTCAAAAACTTACACATGCTGGTCTCTACCCATGCAAGTAACAATTTCAACCTTCATCCTCGTACTCTCAAAACACTTAAATTTTTTTATTATGATAAAAATATGATATTATTTATTGGACTAATGTTTCAAGGTTGTCTAAGGTTAATATACAGTACATACAAGCCACAAGCTAAAAAAACAAAGAGTCTTAGGAAGTTGTTTGAAGGTTTGTAAAACTTGAACACCCTAGAGACTCGACTCAGACATTTTACATAGAATATAGTAAATACAAGTTAAAAATCAAAGCTCGTGCTTTGATACTGATTATAATCGTTCTAACCTCAAGCACGACTATCTATCCAATCAAAGTATCAAAAGGACTATCTAAAAAACAAGTATCCTACTTATGAATCAAAAATAAAAGTTAAACAGCTAAAGTATTACAAGATGACCAAGGAGAAATATACTTTACAAATCATCTCAAAAGAGTTCTGTCCAAATATCATGTTTCTCTTGCATAAAGGCTTTTTGTCTCTCAACGTCTCTATCTAAGAAGGCTATGTAAAGAAGCTCATTTGAAGAATACAGAAAGCCCCGACTTCTTATATTTATTCTCCTTTACACATTCTACAAATTGTGTAAAATTCTATGATTCTCTCATGTAAATTACTTAGAGATTTTCATTATCATATATTGAACAACCTTTTTAGTTTTGTAAGCTTAGATATCCCTGAAGTCTTTGTAAATGCTTAGGAAATCTTTATCTTGTCTGTGAAGTTGATTGAGTCTAAAAAGACTTGTTTGAGAGGAATATTTGGGTAATTAGTCTGAAGAGATTAAGTTAAGAAAAAACATTTTGGTAGTTAGCCTATAAAGATTAAGTTATGAAAGAATACTTAGGATCCTTGTAAGTTAAGTGTAAGTTACATTTAGCTTTTTGATTAGTTAATACAAAATCTTGTTGGACTCAAACAAGGACTAGAAGTAACCTTGATTTAGAGGTAAACCGGTATAAAAGTCAATTGTGTGTTTTTATCTTTACCATCTTTAAAGTTTCTCATTTATTTATTCTATCTTTAAGTTTTATGAAAACTCATACAAGTGTCTGAATACTTGGTATTCTGTTTTCGTGTTTTAGTTAAGTCTTTAGGAAAACTTAGACAGGTGTCTGAATCCCTATTTTGTGAAAATATTTTGTTAGAGTTTTTAATCATGCTATTCAATCCCCTTATAGTATGAACCTATGTAACCTTTAGAACAATCCAATATTGCCCATACATAAATCATCATAACATGTGATATATATATATATATATATATATATATATATATATAACTTTAAATAAATAATTCCCACAAATTTCAAGAAAAATAAAACATATTATACCAACACACCTATGAATAAAATGATTTATAGAAAGAATTAACTTTAACAAAAAAAATTTAAATACTAGTTATTAAATGTATGGTTTGGTATTGAAATATTAATAATCTTAAAATTCATAGAACTTTGAAAGGAATTCTAAACTACAAAATTTAAAATGATAGCTTTTAAAAAATGCATTTGTTTGGATGCTTCAAACTTAAAAGCTATATAATCTTGAAAACTAAGTGGACCCATAAGTAATATAAACAAGAATCAAAAAGTTAAGAAAATGAAGATAGAGACTAATAAATGTTTCTACAAAAATAAAAGAAACTAAGAAAATACATATGATATTGGGTGCATACTGCGCACATGAAAAACAAATGAGAAAATCATGAAACTTATCATATACCTCATAGTTACACCAAAACATAACAACACATAATAAAAATAAAGGACGAGTTACTAAGTAAAACTAAGATGCACAACTATAAGCATTGAAGTCATGTGGTGGTAAGGGTAACAAAGTGACAAAGAGGTCTTAGATTTATAAAGATGGTTGCTTGTGTAGGGGAACAAGCAGTTGACACAATGATATCAATAATAAAAACAATGAATGAAGTGAATGAAGTCTAGGGGTGGCAATACGGGTTGGATCGGGTCAAGGCCCACATAAGCTTGTTATAATATGGATTGGGTCGGGCCGGGGCAAAAAGGAAAACGAGTGAAAAACATTGGTCGGCCCGTGTTCTATATGGCCCATGGGCCAACGGGCTAGTCCATTTTTTTCTAAATTATGCATTTTTTATTTTAAATTTATAAATTTTTAACCCTTTTTTAAAAACTTTAGATATAAAAACCAAAATTTACCTTTTTTAAAACCAATTTTTTATAATTAACCAAATTTATTTCATTAAAAATTTAAATAACTTATATTTATATCAATGGAAATAAAATTTTATAATTTATAATAACATATATAAATTAGGAAAGTAGGAAACATATAGTGTAAGTGAAAGGAAGTGCTTTAAGGCCAGTGCAAAGAAAGTAAACAAAAACATAGCCTCTCTAACATATATAAATTATATATTAATATAAATTTGTTTTTTAAATATTTTAATGTTGGCGAGACGGGCCGAGTTGGGTCGGCTCACATAGGGCCTGTTTTTATACGAGCTAAAACGTACCAGACTTATTTGGGAAAACATGCTTAAATCCTTGGTTTGACCCGTCTATTTTTAATTGGTCAAACGTGTTAGCCCACGGGTCAGGCCCAAATTGTCATCCCTAATGAAGTCAAAGTTGTTGGTAGTTCAATGTCAAACTTGTGGAAGTTGTGAAGCTAGTTGTGAAGCCAGTGGATTGAAACAATGGTTGTCGTAGCCGACAGAGAGAAGTATAGGCATGGTAGAAGGAAGATGGCAATGATGATGAAAGCTTGCAAAAACATTATCGTCTAACTACTGTTCTTTAGAATTCTTCGTGGTGATGTGTTTGATTGCCATTTCTTCTATCAGCCATAACATACATCGCACAACAACGCATCCCAAATGATAACATGCGCAAAACCATTCTCCTTTTGATACCCTCCCGAAAGGGGTTCACATGGTAGGACGCACCATGAGGTTGATATCATCCAAACAAGTGAATTTAAACAAATTACAAATCTACATTGTGAATTAAATAATTTAATCAATATATCTAAACAAAAGATTTGAAGTTAATCCAAACAAGTGGTTTTTGAAATTAAATAATTAAAATTACTTTTCACAAACAAACAATTTTAACAGTTATAAAAATGGAATTAATAGAAAATAAATTTCTTGGAGTTTTAAATTCTTTTGAATTTTCAAATATTTTATTTGAAAGTAACTCTACCCCAACCTTATTTTTTCAACATGATAAATTTATCCAAATATACATTTAAACATCAACAATTAATTTTTAAGTTTCAATAGAAATCAAAAACAATATCAAAAGGCTTAAAACAACCCAAACAACATGTTTAACACCTTTTGACTAAATCCTTCTTTTGTAAATTAGGAATCATTAGTATATTATTATATAATATATCCAAAATCATATAATCTTAATTTGTTTGTAATTTTGAATTTTTGAATGGTGATGTGAAAGTCAAGTAGCAATTAATGCAATATTTGAACTGTAATTTTCTTTAAATATCTTACTATTAAAGAATTGTAAAAATAAAAAGACCAACACAATGAGGTTGGATAAGGTATAGTCAACCACTACATCCTAGCTCACTTTCAATATATATGTGAGAATACTTTTATATATAATATACATTGTTAATAATATATTTAAATAATATTTATTATAAAATAAGTTTGAATTGAATTATTAAATAAATTTAGTTAATAATATTAAATATATTAATTTATAAAATATTTAAACATTAAACATAGTATTATAGTATAGTTCTAAAGTTATTTTATTAATAATACTTGTAAGTTATACTACAAAATAATATATTTAAATGTCATTAAACATTTTATTAGCAATAATTAATATATTAAAACAATGTATAATAACATTATATATAATATAATTCATTTAACAATATATTAATAATATATTTGATAATAATCAGTATTAAATAATTTTAAAATATATTATAAAAGTTAAATTAATATTTAATGTTTTTAAAATAAGTATATAATTATTATATTTAATAACATATTTATTATACCTAATAATATTATACATATATAATATAATATAATATGATTATTCTCTTTTTGTGCTTTAGTTTGGTGGTAAAGCAAGTTTCATGTCACTTTCTAGGGTGGTAAAGCAAACTTTGACATCGTTTGTAAATGTATAATTAGTTTATTGTATAAAGAATTATACATTAAAAACATATCAAAATTAAATGATATTTCTTTTAACAAGGGAAACATATTAAAGGGCTACATTTAAACAAAGTAAATGAAAAATATATTGCGGAGGAAATAACCAAGCCCGCAACTCATGAGATTCATGCACCATGTAACACCCTCTGTTACATCTTAATAAATTATAGAAAAATTCATAATTTTTTTTTAAAGATATGATTGTTAAAGAGAAACTATCAGAATAAATTATATACATTATTTCTGAAATACCTCACAAATATTATTAAAACTTTATAAAGTATTTGTACATTCATCCGAAGAAAATAAACATTAAACATTATAAGAAAGAGAGGAAACTCCATGGCCCAGAAGCAGTTACTTATTAACATTAGTTATTCATTGGACCACGGTATTCATACCGAGCTCCCTTTCTAGAACGTGCTATATCTACTGCCGAAATTCTTCGATCCTTCCCTCTGAACCATCAATTTAGAATATATGAAACAAAGACACAGAGAAAGGAGTGAGAAATAGAATATAATATTATTGATTAAGACATAAGCAACAAAGGGTTTTCACAAACCAATACATAATAATATCAATCACAATCACATACACAATCAATTATGAATGCATGAATGTATGCAATATCTTCATCATAACTTACCTATATATGTGGGCCCTTAAATTTTAATTTGCACTGGGCCAACCAGGAGTTTACACTGTTCCATAAGTCCGGATAATAATAATATGAACAGCTCAACTGGCATGGAAACACTTAGAGACTAGTCAGATTGAAAAAGTTTTTATTGTGAAAGTACCCGACACTAGGGAGCTACCCCAGGTCCCCTGAAGCACCCTTTCACACCCTCTCATCCCAAGGCTCGTAATTAAGCCTCTTCTAATGTATCATCGGTTTCTATAATCCGTCCCCAGACAATATCATTTTATTTCACTTTAATGATTCATGATGCATGAACTACTCGCGTATTTAGTTGGTTAAGGCTTTTAGAAACTCAATTATTAAATACCTTAAAAGGTTTACAACATCATTTCTATAAACTGTACATTTTCTCAATTATCTGAATTTCTGTCCCACAGAAATAAATTTGGTACAGTTTTTAATTCTCACTGAAATTGAGTTTCTAAGCCTTAAATATCTCAAAACTTTCTCATATAAAACTTTACATAATCTTTCTCAAATTAAATCTTAACAAAATCAAATTTAGGAATCTCAATTATTTCCAAATATCTTTAGTTATTAAGTTGGAAAAAAATAAAATAATTTTCTTCTAAAAAATTTTGTTTTATTAAAAGAGAATAATTATTAACCAAAAATACTTAAAATTACAAAATTTTTCTTTAACTCAAGATTTAATTAATTAATTCTCATAAAATGTTTTCTTTCTAAAATAAATACTAATTTTTTTATTCTAAATATTGAAAATAAAGTTAATAAAAATAATTTCTAAGAAGAGAAGATTTAAAGTAAAAATTTAAAGAGTAAGGTAAGAAAATTCTTACTGAATTTAGCTTTCCGTCATGCTCGCTATATGCTCAAACTCCACGTCACAAAATCATCAATCAAAATCAAGCATTATCAATTATAACTAAATATCATCAATCACATCAAATATTATTAATCACAATTAAATATCAATCAAAATCAAGTCAACAAAGCATTATTTATAAATATTATAATTCAAAGTTTAATGGTTATTAATATAGTCAATTTGAGTCATTTTGGTCAATTTATTGTATAGGTCTATGTAAGTCCATATAATCCAATCCTTGCATAGGTATAATTTAGTCCATATGGGTCATAATGGTCCAAATCCTTGCATAGGTATAGTCTAGTCCATATAGGTCATAATGGTCTAAGTCCTTGCATAGGTATGTTAGAGTTAGTTAAATCGGATATTTAATTTAAAATTTATTAAAAATGTTAAGTTAAAAAGTTAATATTTCAAAATAATAATATTATTAAATTTAAAAGGAGCAGGGGACTCCTCCCATTATTCTTATGTCTTTTCATATTATACTCTTATCTCACTCCCCCTTACCTTGAATTGTTACCCAAAATGGATTTGTTTTGCGCCTCCGATTTCTAGAAATATTAATACCAATCTTATTTCAGTATAAGCATAAGACGAAGATTAAGATCAATACTTAAAACAGAAATGGTAAATTTTGAATAGTGAATAGTGAATAGTGAATAGTAAATCATAAATAGTAACAGTAAATAGTAAAACGTGAATAGTAAAGGTAAATAGTAAATCGTGAATAGTAACGGTAAATAGTAAATCATGAATAGTAACGGTAAATAGTAACAGTAAATAGTAATTTACTATTTGAATAGTCATTTACTATTGAAATAGTAATTTACTATTGAAATAGTGTTTACTATGCAGAATAGTAACTTAAAATAATATTATTTCTAGTATAATAACAGATTTCTAAAAACGATATGAAAATAACCCAAAAAATATAAAAGAGAAGTATTCTTACCTTAGGATTTTGGCAGAACCTTCTCTCCAAAAACTTTTCTTCTCTCTCTCACTTCCACCACTATCTCACTAGCACTACTATATTAAGAAAACTTAATCTGAAATTGTGAATTCTAAAGAAGAAATCCTTCGGTATTTATAGGAAAAAATTTACTATGCATTCCATTATTTTAATATAAAAGTACTATACATTTTTGAATTTTTTATTCCAGGTTATTGTGCACCTTTTGAAAATTTCATACATGTACAGTGTTTTGCATAGTAATTATCGACAAAATTATTAAGTCAAATAGTAAACATTCACTCGGTATATTTTAAATATTCAAAATGAGTCCTTTTTGAAATTTAGCGATATTATATCAGTCCTCACTAATTTTATAATAAATAATATAAAGCTGAAATTTTAAAAATTTAAAATTTTCTGTTAATAAAAATTTATTGATACGTTTCCAATTTTTTAACGATTGGAAAAAATCAAGATTTTTCTCAAACCGATAATTTTTAGATAAGTCTACTTGAAACGGATTTTAAAAAATTTTCTTATAATTTCAATTCACTTTCTTGTAAATATTTTTAATTTAAGTCACTTATATGAATTTAAAAATATTTAAAAAATATTATTTTATTAAAAAAATTCCAAAATTCCAAAAAATTCCAAAAAATCATAAATAATACGTAGATTAAAAAGTTCTAAAGAACTATAATTTAATTCATTTAAAATTTCAATATAAAAATAAAAATAGGGGTGTTACACACCACACGTTTAGTAAAAACATCATTAACGATGTTTTAATCTTATTGAATATAAATTGTGGATACTTTTTAATCATGTCTCAACGTATCTCTTATCTTGAGGATAATGTCGCGCTCCTATGTTGATCTACATTAATCTTTATAGTTACCAAATTCATGATGTCCATGCAATCCATGTGACAATGTAGGTCACAATCCCTCTCACTCAAGCTTGTCATAGACTAATATCCAAGATTATAAGTCCAGCTTGCGAAGCATGACCTCCACTCTCGCCACAAGAAAAACTTTTTGAGCTATTTTTCTCAAAAAAATAGATAAAATTATAAGTTAGCAACTTTATTTGAGTTTTTGATCCCTTAACAATTTTGTTCTTTTGTAATTAGTTCTTATAATTTTTTTGATGAAATTGGTCGCTGAAGAGTTTAATCTGTTTGTTTTTAACTTGACAGTTCATGTTCTTTGTTAACCATTATTTATAGAACTAGACTGGTCATTAAATTGGTAAAGATACTAGTTCAAGCTAACTGTGGTCAAATCAAAAATCAAATAGTGGCTGAATCAATAGTAATAAGGAATAAAACTAAATTTGTCACATCGCCAATTAATAGTTTAACCAGATAGACGAATTAGTCCGGTCTCATTTTGATAACAATGTTGTTAACTGTTAACTAGAGCCATTAAAATGAGTTGAAACTTGTTAGTTGGGCTGACTCAACCCGACTCACTAGTGAACCGAGTTCTAAAACATAAGACCTACCATGAAATTGGGTTGATCATAATCCAGCTTACCTAACTTGGAACCCAAGTTGAATCAACCTGAAGTGAGCCAAGTTGACTTATCTAAACTAACAAATTTTAAAAAAAATGCACATCATAACTTTTTTTTTATCTTGGATATGTTTAAATCCTTCATTGTGCGTTTACGTGATGATTGATGTATTTTTGTTAGGAACAATGATGGAAAAATATATTGTTTTCTAATTTTTAACAGTTTTTTCGTTTTTTAATTTAGGCAAACCGAGCTAGCTCACCAATAAATTGAGTTGAGTTATGATTTTTTCAAACATGTGGTGAGTCGAACCAACTAAAGTGGGTTTCAGGTTGTCTTCTTTAATACTAACATGACTCACAAAATGTCACATGCATCGACATATTAATTTTTATTTTCTTTCACTTTCCCTCTCTCTATTCTTCTAAAACAAGTCCATTCATCATCATCCTTTAATCAACAACTTTATTCAAAACCCATGTCTTCAAACCAACTACAATCTAGTTTTTCAAGATTTCCACACCGTTCTTCTTGTCATTCTTCTCACACCAAATCCTCTTTTTCACCTTTTTTTTCACAACCCATAAATCTATAACTTAACAAGCCGTAAAATTTAGCAATACCTATATCTTTTCTCCCAATACGAGGTTTATGTATTTTCATTGTTTTCTCTACCTTTACATGGATTTAGATTTCCAATTTCACAATTCAAATACAAAGCTAATTTCTTTAATAGAAAACAGAATTAAAAGGCACTGACTTTTGAGGGTCCTAGAGAATATATGTTGAAGCACCAGTTCTATGACTGCTCAAATGCAAAAATGTATGTTGAATTAAGTTCATAATTTTTCTTAGAAAAATAGAAAATTATTTATAGAAAAAATAAAAAATAAAAAACTATTTATTTACAAATTATTTAATTTTGATCCGGTCTGGATACCGGCCCCAAGGTTATCCGGTTTGGATACCGGTTTTAAGGACAAAAGGCCGACTCAGCCTTCCTAGAAGTCAACCGGTATCCCAGGATAATGATCCAGTCGGAGAACATGATGATCTGATCTTACCTGAAGTAAAGTCTTTATAGCCGTCCTAAAGCTCAACCGATGTCAAAGATATCGATCCGGTCTGCAACACACTAGGCAAACTTCACTTACACCGGTCATCCGAGGTGACATCCAAGATACCGGGTGGCCAATTTGCTCTCCTACACCGGGTGACTTGTAATCGACTGCTCCCATATCATAATGAAGAAGGCATTGTGCACAGTGGAATATGTCCCTTTCATCCACCGACAGGAGTAGGTGCAATCACCAGCGTGATTTATGGAAAAGGTGATTACCTTTCCACCCATGTGACAGAAAAGTACACTGATAATTCACCTACCCTCCTGACACACTCTGAATGCTGGCCCACTCGGATTAACTCTTTATACACGTTATCAGAACTAGTGGGCCCACTAACACCAAACGATTCATTTCCACGCTCGGCTATAAGTAACATGTTGCAATACATGTTCCAGGTTAGGTTGTCCTTGCTCTCTCTCTTGCTATTATACTGTTTGAGCATTAACAGAGTTCACTTACACTTTTCTAACTTGAGGGTCGGAGAATCTTCGCAGGTGACACCCCCTGTCGGCCACACCAACGCGAGAGGTCGGTGTGAAAGATCTCCTGGACAACAAGACCGACCTCCACACGCTGAGAGGCCGGATCACAGAGACCGGATACGCACAGTCGGTCTTCAACTCCATTCAATCTTTAACTCTTGAGGCTGTCCCGACACCGGATCCTAGACCCCGGTTGGGGACTGATCAAATTTTTTATAGAAAAATAAAAAGTTTTCTATTTTTCAAGAAAATCAGAAAACTTTTTTAAAAGGTTTTTTAAGAAAAGTAAAAAAATAGAAAAGACATTAACTTAATTACAAGATAAGGTAACTGAATTACAATATAAGATAATTGTATTACAAGATAAAGACTGTTGTAACCAAATGGGAATATGAAACAAACTGCTACTAATTCGAAAAATTTTACTGCTACAAGTTTTAAAAAATTAAAAATACGACAACTTGTACTGTTCATTTAAATTAGTATTATCATCCTTAAATATTAAGTTGGCTTTCCTACAATCCTGCTTAACAAAAGAAATAGTAAAAAATTGTAGAGACATTATCTATATTATAAGTTAGTTATTAGCAGAAAGACTAACCCACCATATCTATCAATTTACATATTTATTTTTTTGTTAAGTTTAAGATTTAATATTTCATATGATTTTTATGATGTATCATGATAATATTTTTATTATTCTTTGTAACTATTTTGAAATATATTTAAACACAAACTCACTTGCTTTTATTTTAATATTACTTTAAATTTTTATCATAATTTTTATGTGACGATTATACTATACAATATTGTCATAAATAATATATATAAGACATATCTTAATTAATTTGAATTAAAGAATGTTTAAAGAAAATTTAGAAAACTGAGTGCACTTGAACAATTTTTTTTAGTTTTCTAGTTTTTCAAATTGAAAAACTGTTATATTATCTAAATGAATTTTTAAATTTTTTTTAACTATTATAAAAAATGAAAATTTTAAAAAAACAAATAAAAAACTTTTCCCGAAAAATTAAAATACTTTCCGTTAACTAAAGGGAGTCGTATTTTCTCATATTTTTCATTTTCTGTTGTGTTCCTTGACGCGCGATGTTCCTTGACGCGCGATCAACTGCTACTCAATTAGTTGCATTTCGAATTCTTTATGGTTGCTGCTATCTCAGGGGAACACACGAGGCTCCCTCCTCCACATAATCATCGACTCACCAATTGCAAATCCCTAAATCCTCGATCCTTCCTCAATGCCAAACTTATGTTGTTTTTGATTTTTATTCATTTTTTGAAGCTTGTTTGGTCGTGAACTGCTATCTCCATTAATGTAGTGTTTGTAACTATTGGCATGTGGTTGGTTGAGTGGTGATAGAAGGAAAGAGTCCAAGTGTTATATACGGTTAATGGTTGAGTAATTTGGCGAACCTTTCAATTTTAGAATAAATCATTTAGACATTTCAATTCATAAATGTCAATTTCATACCTATAAATGAAAATACTCCTAAAACTCACAAAGAAAAAAGAGTGAGTTATACAAAAAGAGAACTTGGACAAAAACAAACAATTCTTAAAGATTCTCTTAACAAATAAATGATCAATACATAATTGATTAATGTTATAATCGTCTGGGTGAAATAAATTTGATGCTTAGATATATTAGAAAATAATAATTTAAATATGGTTCTTGTAACATGTGATTAAAGATATAATTGATTAATATTATAATCGATTGCGTGGAATAAATTTTATATTTAGGTATGTCAGTAAAAATATTTTTATTTTTTGCATTATCTAAAATAATATTTACAGTAATTTTTTTTTGGTCTTAAGTAAAAATCCAGAGTAGTCTCACTCAGTGTTTAGGAGGACTAATCCCTTCTCGCAATTTGCTGCTGCCACAAACCATTTGTTAAAGGTAAAATTAAAAAAAAAACTTAACTTAAATGTTAGTTTAAATCATAATGTTTAAAATTAAACCTATTCTAAAAAAATATTTTTAAAACATATATTATTTCCTAATGTAACGTTATCAATTATAAGATATGATTCCATCTAAATAAACCTTTCCTATTTTTCGTATCCTTCTTTTTTTAAATGTCATACTTTTTTTTTATTTTAAAAAAGTCATACAAAACCCAAAAATCTTACTTTTTATTTACAATTTCACTATTTCGGATAACTTTGTATTATGATAAAAGAAAAATCAAAACCTGTAAAATTTATATTGAAAAGTTATATTTTCATTATTATAAAAACAAGTCAAAGATATGTTTTTTTTTAAAAATTGTTAAAATTTTGTAGTCAGTGCAAATGGTAAAAAACTCCTTTATTTTATGCACGGTAAGGTGGACCAAAAACTTGTCAACAAGGCACAATCGTAGGATCAAAAATCCAGATACGTGTCTCACATCGGGGTGACCACATAGAGAGGTGAGGAGTACGTGTACCGCAGAGAACCGAAGCACTATAACCAGTTGTGCTGCTGGACAAAACAGAAGGGAGAGAGATTAGGGGCATTCTGTAATTAACTCAAAATCCGAGGCTTCTTACCTTCGCGCATGACAGCGACGCGCATAGAGATAGAGATAGAGAGCCAAAAACCGAAAACGCCATCATCCAAACAGCCCCTTCTCTCTCTTTTAAAAGACACCCTGTGGTTTTTCTCTGCCCCTCTTTACCCTTTTGCGTTTTGCGTTCTTCTCTCTCTCCTTCTCCGTCTTCGCAAACAATCTCCTCCTCACAGTTTCGTCTTCTCGATCTCACCACTGTGAGTCATCGACTCCCAATTTCTCACCCTAATTTCTCTATCCAATACAACCTCTTCTTAGATCCCTAATCGGTTCTCAATTTCTGTTTCGTTTTCTCACCGTCGAAAATCTTTTTCCCTCTTTTCTTTTTATTCTCTGAAGCTCCTTTTTAGGTTATCTTTGCATATTCGATTTCGATTGTCGATTTTTTATTTTTATTTTTCTAATATGTGTTTGTTTGATTCATTTTCGTTCTTATTGACTATTTAGTTGATCTGTGGTGGTGTCTCGGTTGCGCCGTACTTGAATGTATCTATGGATTTCTGGAACAGTGATTTGGTGTATTTTATCGATTAATCAAATGTTGCTAGAGTTGAAAGACTGTGAGGGGTTTTATCTGGATTTGTATCTCGATTCTTTGGTTCTATTGTGATTATAAATATTTTAATATTCTTGGATTTTGCATTTTCTCTATTGTAGTATTTATTTTCCACCAATAAGTGTTGGTCAGTGTTTCTTAAGTGAATTTTTTTTCACAATCTGAAGGGACTGTTAACTTTGTTTTTAGCTGGGTGTCTTGAGAGGTGAACGATAATTTTCACTGTTTCAGCTGTGGTTTCGTTTTGTTTTTTAACTCATGATTTCTTTGGTCAAAATAGTTTTCTTGAGTTTGTTGGTTATGTGCTCAAGTTCTTGATGCATATTTTATGTATACGATGATGATGATTCTTGTTAAGTTGACATGAGTGTTGCGTTATCTTATTTTTCTTCAGGGCAAACATGAGTGACGAAGGGGAAAGAACTTGCCCTCTCTGTGCTGAAGAGATGGATTTGACAGATCAGCAGTTGAAGCCTTGCAAATGCGGCTATGAGGTTTGATTCTATGGATATGTTCTTGTTAGGCAATGATTCAGAGGGTTTAACCTAATCTCTCTGATGAAACCGGTGATTTTATGATTTATCCTAAGATGAATTAATTTTCGTGGTTGTTCAGTCACTTGTTCTTTGTTCTATATTTCCCTTTCTTGATTCTGTAAATGTTTACGAAGACTAATGATTCATCCTTCTCTGTTCTCCCTAGTCATAATATATTTAGCAGGATTCAGTGTAAATATTATGCTGTCTTGTTAACAAATTCACTTAATTGACTTCTGTGGCTACTTCTCATAATGGTTTTTTTTTACCCTGAGTGAACTGTTCTTCATATTTTGAAAATTGACTAGCACATAAGATGTGTAGGTGCAGTTGTTTGTGTTTTCTTTCTGGATGATGTGTCTTTGTCATAAAGGTGTTCATTATTATAAATGTCAGTTTCATCCCTCCTTTATCGCAGGTCTGTGTCTGGTGCTGGCACCAAATAATGGACATGGCCGAGAAGGATGACACTGAGGGGCGATGCCCCGCATGTCGTTCTCCTTATGATAAGGAAAAGATTGTTGGGATGGGTGCAAGCTGTGAGAGGTTATTCCGCCAACAATATACTTCTTTTTCAGGATTTTAAATGTATAATGTTTCTATAGGCCTTGATGTATGTCTATAAGTAATTTATGAAATGCTAGCAATACACTTACACCCCTTGACACACTCTTTCATACACACAATTGTTGGTTGAAATTCCATACACACAAATCTTTGGCCTCGATGTAGTGTGCTGGAAAGAATGTGTTAAGAGAGATGTTGCTAGCATTCCTCATACCAAAGCATTCTTTCTAATAAAATAAGATATGTATGGGTAAATCTAATTCTTCTGTTTTAGATGAAACCAAGGGGAATACCCGTCCCTGAACTTTTTGTTTTTCATATCTTCTTACTTTTGAAATTATTACTATACCACAAATCAGACCTTTTTATGTGCATTTATCTAGATGATGGTTTTCATGTAGATTGGTGAATGAAGTTAATATGGAGAAAAGGATGAAGAATCAGAAATCAAAGTCTAAATCGTCTGATGGACGTAAGCAGCTCAGCAGTGTGCGAGTGATTCAGAGGAACCTTGTTTACATAGTTGGATTGCCTCTCAATCTGGCAGATGAGGATGTAAATTTTTTGCTCACTCTACTCTATGGATTACCTTAATGTTTCCATGTCGATTCTCGTTGTTATCCTTGGATTTGTTTTCTGTCTGCATTCCTTGGAGCAAAATTTAACCTCTAATCACCATTTATAGCTTCTTCAGCGGCGAGAGTATTTTGGTCAGTATGGGAAGGTCTTAAAAGTGTCAATGTCTCGAACAGCGGCTGGTGTCATTCAACAATTTCCGAATGATACTTGCAGTGTGTAAGTACAGTATGTAAATTAACTGGTGCATTTTCCCTCTATGGTATTCCCTTTTACGGGGTTGTTTTGTTACCTTTGGCATGAATTGGATAATTTGGAATCAGTACTGGCCTTGGATTGTTGAACATTTCGTTTGAAAATGACTACACAAACAATATCTCACCAAATGCAATTTTCTCCTTAGATTGAAAAAAAGAAGGAAACATGATAAGACTATTTCTGTGCATAGCTCGCATTATTTCCTGATGCTTTATCAGCATACTTGATTATCTTTATATATCACATTTATGTTAATATCAGTATGTTTCTAATTAAAGGATTTTGTTTCAGATATATAACTTATTCAAGGGAAGAGGAAGCAATTCGTTGTATTCAAAATGTACATGGATTTGTTTTGGAGGGTAGACCTTTAAGGTACAAATGTTTGCTTTTATTGAAACTTGTCTTGCATTGGATGTCTGGTATTTGATTTGTAACAATTCTGATTCATTGGATTTTGCATTTCAGAGCTTGTTTTGGAACCACAAAATATTGTCATGCATGGCTGCGGAATGTGGTATGAAATTTATTAAGTCTATACACCATTATTTTTCCAAATTATCCTTAATTAACTGCGCCTGCAATTGAGAAAAGATCTCTATGACCAGCCTTGCAGCAATCCAGATTGTCTATATCTGCATGAGATTGGCTCTCAAGAGGATAGTTTTACCAAGGATGAAATAATTTCAGCATACACTAGGTATCATCCTTGCTAAAGTTGGGTATTTGTGATCTTTGCGTTTAAAATCTTAAATTGGTTATGCGGGAGGAGATTGCTTTTACGTTATATACTGTACCTGTGCCAAAAAAAGATGCGTTGTGGATTGTGTTTGCAAATTGTGCTTTCCTGTATTTGTAATTGCTTGCACTGAATATAGTGCTTTTCAAATGATTATATTTTAACTTTTTTTATTTTGAAGAAATCGAGTTCAACAAATCACCGGTGCCTCTAGCAGTACACAACGTCGGTCAGGGAATGCATTACCCCCTCCACTGGATGATGGTGTGAATAGTTCTTCCGCAAAGCCCGTTGTTAAAAATGCTTCAAGTGTAAGGCCTTTTTTTTCTTTAAATCTCTTGTATAATAACCCTCTGTTTTGGGTGTCAGCTTTCGTCATATTGCTGCTGAGCATGGTTATCAAATCATGACGCAAGTTCTAAATTGGAGAGGTTATTTTTGGAATCTTAAATCATAGAGTAAGATAGATTCGTAGAGAATAATGGTAAAGAGTATAAAAAGCCAATATAACCATATAAAAAGCACAAATTCACATTCACGATACATCAATAAGTATTTGAGTCAAATAAATTTCAGAGCATTTTAGCGTAGTCAAATATCATACATCAATAAGTATTTGAGTCGAATAAATCATTATATATAGCTATCAAAGTGAGTTTAACAATAACAAGAGATTAAAATAATTTAAAATAACGAGAGAAGGGGAAGAACCGCTAAACAACGTCCAGCAATGAGGACAGTACACTCAACACCACAGCTCCAGCAGTTCCACGTAGTTCTGATTCGGACAGCTCTAGCAGTTCTGACAAGTCCAACATTTACGTGCAGCTACAACACCCAACAACATACAATGGAGCTTTGAAACCCGCCACAATTCGCGCATAAAAAGAAACTCCACCGTCTCTGTTTTTTCTCTTAAATAAAATAGGGATTTTTGTCAAGCGGTTCTGGTTTTGTGGTTCTATAATAGGGGAGAGAAACTCATCCTCAAGCGGTGCTTTTTGTCATTGTCTCACAAGCTTCCTATTCTCTGCGATACAGAGAAGCATCCTGAAACAGGCAGCCATTCCTGCCCAAAAAACGCGACCCACTGATTTGTTTTGCTGGAGTCACGACTTATGTATTTAAGGGTGAGAATTGGGATTGGATAGGTTCGCCTGAGCCTTATTCATGAATATGAAGCCCGGGTCTGATACGTGTATCTGTTTTATGCTTTTTTTGAGTTCCAGGAATTAAAAAAGGCCTTTAAACCTCACACACCAACCCATTTATCCATAGTTACAATATAATATATTATTAATTATATTTATTAATGATAATATCTATTTTTTTGTATATAAAATATAATAAATATAAATACTATATATTAAAAGTATCATTTATTAATTATAATTTATTTTAGTAGTCAAGGGATTAGCTTTGTTGGTTGATTAAGGTGTGTAATTTGTTACAACTTTCCTTACACTTGTTTGAATCCTATCTAAAAAAAGGTATAGCTTTGCTGCAGGTTTGTTGAGCTATTATAGGCCTACTGTTCTGTCTTATAACTTCCTTTAAAAAACAACAGACTTTCAAGCAGTTTAAATCGAGTCTTTAAAAAATGGCCTTTAACAGGTTGACATTTCAGGCTCATGTATCATACTTACAACTCCTATCACAATCATCCTGAATCCTACGATATTGATAGCAACAATATAGAGAGCGAGCTCATTTGAATTTTTAATTTAATTGCTATACTATGTAAGCAAATTTATGCACTTGCAGCTGTATGCAAAGAAACTGACATTTTATTTTAATTATGGACCAGAATTCTGTTAGCACTGTGAGAGGTTCACCTCCAAATGGAATCTATGGGAGGCATATTGCACTTCCCGCTAGTGCTGCATGGTATGCGTTCTTTATAATTTTGCATTTGACGTTTGCGCATATCTAAAGATAATTATGGTTCCGAACTATGTTGATGTTTGTCAGGGGTACTCAGCCAACGAATTGTCCATCCCCTGCTGGAGGTCTATCATATCCAAATGGGCCATCCAGGGCAAAACCTGATACAGTCAGCAGTACACTAGCCTTTTCAACAGCTGTTACGAGCTCAATTCAGGCTTCTGATGTTACAAAGAGATTGACATCAAGTGATGGGAGTCAGAGTTTGGTGATTCCTAGAGTGAAAAGTGAATTGCCGAAACTGTCTAAACAATACAGCAATAGCACAGACAGTCTGGTTAGTGCAGGAGAAAAAACATTAGCTTCTGATGTTTCTTCTCTGCCTGTTAATTTGAATAGCCAGTTGTCTTTACCAATATCTCGAGAGAGTGATGGCAGCTGTACTACTGCAAGCACAATAAATTCTACTAACATAACTGAACAGTCTCATAACTCTGGTCCTGAGGATGCAATGATTGCTACCAATGAAGAGATTCAGAATTTGTCCAATGAGTTGTCCTCAATAAACTTTGATGGAAATGCCGAACATGATGGTGTAACCAAACCTAGTAGCCCACCTGCTGATTTCATGTTGATAAAATCTCAAATTCAAGGATTGCAATATAATGTTGACAGATTCAGAGATGGAACTACAAATGTCGTTGGTAAAGCTACAGATAATGGGGTTTGTAATTCTAAGGAAGAGTGTGATTGGAGATTAGATTCTCAATCTCGAGTAGTATCGGTTAGTGCTGAAGCTGATGATGATATAACATCTTTTGATAATCAAAGACTCAAAGATCCAGAAGTTGTTTGCCGTTCTTATTTGCCGAACCCAACAAGTTTCCTTCATGTATCAAACCATTCTAGCCCTAGTCTTTTGCCGCACGGTGATCCTTGTACTGCTGTAAATGCAGGTTCTCTATCTGTTGATGATAGAGTTCATGAGGAATCTATATTACATGCATCTAGTATATTATGTAATGGATACCCTGAGAAATTGGTAAGTGGCAGCCCTTATGGCTTGCTTCATGATGAAAGAAACGGGCAAGGCATTGGGAAAGTAGTTAGTGAAGCAGTTACTGCCAGCTCTTATGGTTTGATTCATGATGAAAGAAATGGACGAAGCATTGGAAGAATAGTTGGTGAAGCAATTACTGCTGGATGTGATGCTGCTATGGATAAGGGGGAAAGTAGTATAATTTCAAATATATTGTCCATGGACTTTGATGCCTGGGATGACTCACTAACATCACCTCATAATTTAGCTAAGTTGTTGGGTGACAAAACTGATAGCCAGTCTGTTCCCTTAAAGAAATCTAGCTCTTGGAAAGTTCAAAGTAATAATCAGTCAAGGTTCTCTTTTGCAAGGCAGGAAGAATCCAAAATCCAAACCTTTGATGCACATGCATCTTATGGTGTCAACCAGCCACAGACAAACCATACAGTCATCCACAATTTTCTGGAGAGAGACATGTATACAGACAAGTTGGGCATTGCAAGTGGCTTTCCTAACTTTGAGGAAGCTGAAAATATGGGAAGCCTTCATTCCATTTTATCTTCTAATAATAAGCTTTCTGGTTAGTATTAATAGCTTCCTTGAACTGCTTACTGTAGTATTAATATATTGTTTATAATAGCATGACATGTGATGGTTTCCTCTACCACTGCTTGCAATCTCAAATTTCAATTATTGGTTTAATGCATTCTTGCATGATGATTAGCATGTGCTCAATCAAATTTTGAGTGCATGTTGGTTTTATTTTCTTTTCCTAATTTGTAAATTGAAAATTTGTGCCTTCAATACTTTTTTTAATCTGTTGCTGTGTGTTTATAATTGTTTGTGACCTGATTATTCTTATGCTGCATGTGGTAATTGTGCTTTGTAGACCTTCCATATGGGTAAGGTGAAAAATGAGCAATTGTATCTATGTCATGAATTTTTTCAACACAGTTGGAGAAGGCTTTCAGAAACTGACCGTCAAATTTCTTGCTTTCTGATGGGCTGCCATCTAATGGTCTCCTATCCAATCAATCTAACAATCTTTAGCTATTCTCTAATTTGTAACTCAATTGTTGTATCACATGTAGTTTCAAGAAGTATAGTCAGACTGCATGCTCATGGACAAACTGAGCTTATTGTCAACCTTGCTCATGGACAAATATGAACTAATAATCATGTAGCAAATAGCCTTAATGGAAGTGAACTTTGAAATCAATTTTGCTCCTTTGCTAGATATCAATATTGTTCTTTTGAGCAGTAAAAATTGCTTTTCATTATGGTCTTGACTGATAATTAATTGGTCAAGGACATGGTGTTATGAAAGTAGTTGGACAATGTAAATTTATAGTTGTGATTTATTGATGACCACTGATTTTGATGGAAAATTATGTTAACTGAACTGAAGAAGCATTAGCAACTTCTGATTCTGTTGCTTGAGTGCGCCTCTTCAAGCTAGGAAGTTTGAAAGTTTGGCAGTGATTAAGGCTGCATTATATGGGCAACTTTTTCATCTTCCTCCAAATTTATGCATGGGCTTGTGTTATAATTATTTGCTGTTTACTATTTCAAGTGCCCAAGTTTCAGTCCCACCATATCTGATGACTTGGTTATGGTTGACAGCTATTTCAAGAGCACAGGTTTCAGCCCCACCTGGATTTTCTGTTCCAAGCAGGCCGCCACCACCTGGTTTTTCTTCCCATGAGAGAGTAGAGCAGGCTTTTGATTCCGTTTCTGGTTAGTTATGGTTTCCTCTATCTTTTCACATACCCTTTTTCATATGTTACTTGAATATAATTGTTGGTCCTTTTAACAGGAAATTCATTGATCGACCAGTATTCCCTTTTGAGAAATTCATATCAGACACCATCTGCTGGAAATGTTGGTGGTGCAGGGGATATTGAATGTTTGGATCCTGCTATTTTGGCAGTTGGGAAGGGGAGACTTCAAGGTGGTTTAAACAGCCCAGCACTGGACATGCGATCTAATTTCATGCCACAATTAAATTATTTTGAAAACGATGCCAGACTACAATTATTGATGCAAAGATCTCTTGCACCACAGCAAAATCATAGATTTTCTGAAATTGGGAATGCTTTTACTCAACTTGGTGATTCTTATGGTGTTTCTTCGAGGTTAGAACAATCACAAGTTAGTAATCTGGGCCAATTTCCACAGCTGTCTCTGCACCAGTCTACAAATGCAGTCTTGTCAAATGGTCAGTGGGATGGGTGGAGTGAGGTGCAGGGGGGAAATGGTATGAGTGTGGCGGAGCTTTTAAGAAATGAAAGACTTGGGTTTAATAAATTCTATTCAGGATTTGATGATTCAAAATTTCGGATGCCTAATTCCGGGGACCTTTACAACAGGACATATGGGATGTGATATTTTGGTAATTATGTTGGCTGCGTTATTGTTGGAAATGGAAAAACTTAACAGAAGTGGAGAAACAATATTTTTTTGTGTTGCTGAGGATGATGAACTGATTCTTGGGTGGGGCATTGGACTACCCAAAGATGAGAAGCTCCCAAGATGTGTAATTTATGGCTGCGATTGGTAATTGGTATCTTCCTTTGTTTTTATGATTTAATTGGTTTATATGGCATTGCTTATGCATGCACATGAAAGTGTCTTCACCTCACCTACCTGTGCCAAAACGATATTGTATAAAAAACGTTTTGATTAATTTTGTACTGGATTTTATGTTATTAATGTTATGAATGATATTGTTTGCATTTTGGTGATGGAGCACTCATTTTCCTCTTTTTTTTCTTTGTAGTTTTGGATTGGCAGAAGTGAGCTGTGTTGGATTTTAAGATATCAACTGTCAGTGCTAACGTGATCAAACTGGCAGGTAGATCTTAGTTTAAGTGTTTCCCCTTCAAAGTACAGATCATGGAAACGTTGATTATCAAGTAGATCAATCTCATTTATTTTTTGTAACTTACATTCTAGTTTAATCACCCTTTTGGGTAGAAGTATAGAGGTTTGATTCGACTAGTAAAAGGGAAATTATTTTGGTAGTGAATCATCTTGGTAGAGTTTGATTCTCATGGGTTTGAAATATATCTTTTTTTTTTTTTTATTGTTTTTAACCTGGAAGATCCGTGTGATGTGAACCTCTAGTCTGCTCTGTCAGCTTGTGGCCCCTTTTTTTCCTACCTAAGGTTTTATACTTACAAATAGCCTTTTCTTTTTGTGAATTTTTTCTTATGTGCGCTTTACGTGTTCGTCGCAAGATTAGAGTTCTACCTTAACCACTGTTCCCTGTTGTTTGATTCCTATCTAGCTGTTTTTGGTGATCTTAAATGTACATGAGCATCCATCTTATGAAATAATCTTTATTCAAGCTGAGAAATTTGCTGTTCGGGCTTTGAAATGAGATCGGTTATGTTGTGCATCTATTGAGTAATACTATTATTTTCCCTGGTGGCTGCTGGTAAGAATAGTTTGTCGCATATGACGCGTTTTGAACGTGTATTGTGGCAGGTTTCCCCTTTACCAAGGTGAGTTGTCTCCCCCCTGCCCCTTTCCCATCTCTGTAAAATTAAAACAAGAAAATGAGTGGTGTTTAAAATCCGAGTGTAATATTTTTCTAATAAAAATGTTTTTTTTATATTGTTTGAATAACAAAATATAAAACCATGTTTGAGATTATTATTTTTGCAAATACACGTAAGTTATTTTGAAAAAGTTCATTTTATTCTCGTTTGGTAACCAGCTTTAAAAATATAGGAGAAATAGAATCATTCAATTCAACGGATGATATTAATTCTGTAAATCGTTACGGGTTGGTTGAAGAATTAGTAAATAGTTTTTCATAGAACTATTTTTTTGAATATTCCGTTGTTATACTGGTTTGGTCTTTACCTACTTACAGTGGCGGTTTAAACTTTAAAGTTGTTTTATATTCTAATGCAACGATTGATCATATTATAAAATACGGTTATGTATGTGCAAAAATGAGAGGAACACGGCATTAAGGCATTTGTATAAAGTAATCGATGGAAATAAATATGATAAAAGTCGTGTGAAATTCTTTAAAATTATTAAAGAAATTGTTCATAGAAAAGTATATGCTTTCATGGTATTTTATCTTCTTTTACGAAAGATGTAACTTCATTTTACAATATTTACTTGTGTAATTTTTTTTATTGAATTTAAAAATATGTAGTCTCAAGTCTAAAAGCTAACTTCAATATATTGTTAAAGAAAATTGATTTTACACCGTCATTAATTAATTAATATTATAATATATAACAACTATTCAAAGAATTTGACAAGTCCCGGTGGGCTTGATGCCAGCCCAACTGATATTGACTTGGGGACGGTGTCCACGACATTAGACATCTCTTGTAAGTAGCTCATGACATCGATTAATTTTATACATAGGCTCTTCATGGTAGATCTGATTGACCAGAGTAGGTATCGATTGAAGTTGGGAAGGGAATGAGAGATATGTTCGGAGTATATCGGTCACATACTTATAAAGGGTGTTAGAAATGTCTACAGTTATGTTAATGTTATATACTTTTTATGAAATTTGTAATGATACGTCACGTATAATGTTTTCACCACTCAGTCTATAAATACCACGTATTAATGCCCTATTAAGGTACATTCATCAACCATACATAAGTTCTGATATTAATTTATCCGGTATTGGTTTGAGTATTGAAGTGTTTTTACAGTTGATATTCTCTTTCGCCCTACAAAAGTTTTGGTTTCTCATACTTATATAGAGAAAACTTTGTTGAAATTTTGTTAAATTTTTAACTTAAATCACACTTATTGATCTTTATTTGAATTGTGCAAGGGGTGTATCAAGCGAAGAAGGTTAACAAATAGGTAGAGTTTGTTGCACAGACAAAGGGTGAAGTATAATGGGGGAACACTTTCTTTTGTTGATGGGAACACTATATAATAATTGTTAGAGGCAAGAACAAGAAAGAGAATGTGTATGACCTCAAACAACTCGACAAAGAGTTTGCCTCATCTTTATAGTGTCCTAGCTCCCTTGCTCCATTATCGGACTATGTTCAGGTCATTAAGGACCTGAACAAGGAGTTTGTAGAAAAGACCACATAGATTGTAGCTCTTTAAAGACAAATGTATCTATGCAGTAGAAGCATTAGAGGACAAGGCTACTTTGCCGAGGCATGAGGAGATGTTTGTATAGATGATGACATGTTTTGACCTGCATTCACATCCCATCCCAAGCCCGTAAACAAATGATTCTTTTCACCAGCAACAACCCTCTCTCTCTCCCCTTCCCTTTCTTGACATTGAATTTCATTTTTGCACACTAAATTTAGTTTTTACACACATTATTATATATATTTAATTTGGAGATTTGTGTTGCATATATAAAATTTCATTAATTTAATTGTTAGTATTTTTATTATTTATCATTGTAAAATACTTAATTTAATTTGTGAATTTGAATGTTAATTTAAATGTTGTGTATAAGGTTATCTATGAGTTTATACTTTTACTAATACGTATATGCCTAAAAAAATAAAAGAACAATAAATAAATAAATAAATCATTAGCAATAGACATAATCTGTCACTAATGCACTGACATATAAACGTTAGCAAAAGGAGTGATAGTAGCGAGGAAGGAAACACTTTTTTAGCCACGACACACCTCATTACTAATGTGGTGTAGGCCATTCATATTAGCGATGAATGTCATATACCCACACTGGGTAACAAGATATCTCCCGTTATTAAAGCCTGTAACTACTTATAGTCTAAAAACTTTAGTGATAGACAACTATCGTCACTAAAAGTTTTGCATTTACATTAAACAACAGCCTTTCCCCCAATAGGGATGACAACAAAATCTGCACTCATGGTGGTTCACGGTTACCTACCCTGTGGGTACCTACTTGATTATTAATATTTATTTTTTATTAAATATACTTAAATATTTAGGATTTTTTTATTTTATAATTAGATAAAAAAATTTAATATATTTTAATGATATTACTTTTAATTTATGAAGTAATGTATGATACAATATTAATTTGTCTTATATTATACTAAAATAATACTATACTTAGTATATTATACCTTATTTTCTTCTTCTTTATTATTATTATTTTTTTAAAAAAATTAGTAAATACTCGTGGGTTCCTGGCACCCAACCTACGAGTACCTATTACCCATCTCATGCTCGTAGATACAGGTAGCGGTAACATATTACTCGTACTTGCTTCACCTCATTGCCATCCTTAGCCACTGAGATAACGACAAACAAAAACCAAAGCTATAGCAATGGATTTTGGTACACGTCTTCCTACTATCACTACACTTGTCCCATACTCGTGGATACAGGTAGCAGTAACATACTACCCGTATTCGTTTCGCCTCATTGCCATCCCTAGCCACCAAGCTAGCGACAGACGAAAACCAAAATTGTAGCTATGGATGTAGGTACGAGCCTTCTTGCTATCACTACATAGTTGCCTTTGAAAAAAGGAGACATGTGGGGGAGGATGTCAGTGATAAACATTGTTATGTACATTACATATATTTTGTGGGTATTGATCACGAAAATAAGTTTTACGTCGTTAAACAATTTAGTGACACGAGTTTTAGAGATGGGAGTGTTTACGTCACTAATTTTATTGCTCACCGTTTTTGCAATGAATTTTCCAAGTTTAGAGACGGATTGTGTTCGAACTAACCTGATTTTTTTTTGTTGGTGTGAGGTTTTGTTCATAAATTATTGGTTGAAAGGATCTATTTCAAAGTGGAAATTAATTAAAAAGAAAATAACAATGATTAAAAGGAATTAGGACTAAACTCACCATATTCAACGTATGACATTGCAATCCGAATGTGCATATTCATACATTTAATCAAGTTATTCTAATATAAAAATCTCTAAACTGAATACCTTAGTGAATATATTTTAAGCTCTTTTCCCAAATATCAATATCTCGACTATTTGACAAAGGTGCTTGCATTAAAAAATGTCTTAACAATCATTATATTCAACTATGTCCATAGATGAAATATATAATGAGTATTTCAACTCTAAAATCATTAAAAAAACATTCAAACATATACGCATGAACATTCTCTCATTTAAAACACGTATTAGGAATGCGAAATGAAATACTAACATTGCTAAAAAAATCATTATACAATAGTCAATATGAAAACATAAATGGGCTATATCCAATACAAACTAAAGTGGAGATTAGCCACTCATAGATAGTCATGATGGTTAACTCAAAATACATCAATGAAAGAAAAGGAGAAAAGGAAACCAAATAGAACCTTGGTCCTAAACTCCTTGATGATATGTTGAGAATGGAGGCAAAGAGGGAGGAAAACTGGGAGGGAGATAAGAGGAAAAAATAAGTTTTCCTTTATTTGTTTAGAAGGAAATATAGAAAGAAAAAAGAACAAGTAAATGTGACCTAATGGAAATTAATTCTTTTCTCACATGGAAGAAAATGAAAGGAAATTGAGTGAGATTAAAGTTTAATAAATATTATTAAAAAAATATAAAACAAACTAAACTAAATTTTTTATATATTAAAATTGAATATAATAAAAAATCAACTTTTTATACATAAAATATAATTTATTTCTCAAACAACCATTTTATTTATATATCTTTTGTTTCCATCTATCAAAACAAGAAAAAAAATCTTTTTTCCATTGTTTTCTTTTTTATTTTTCTTTATTCAAACAATATAATTTTCCTTTTTACTTTATGTTTCTTTCTTTTTAATTTTTTGCCTTTTCATTTCCTTCAAGTACCTAAAAGAACCATGAATGGTGGAAATCTCCTACAAAGACGCATTGCTCTATTCCTTCATCGAAAGATGACTCAAAATGTGTCTTGGAGCTATTTAAATGACTCCTAAAAGGTAATAAAAAAAACGTAAGTATCAAATAAATTGGCTTGAGTAAGAGAAAATTCACTCAGGCGAAAACCCACCTTTTATCACTAAGGCAAAATGAAATTCGCGAAATCATACGAGCCATAAATCTTTACAGCTTTTGAGTTGAATCTTCAAAATCTAAACTCTAATTTCAGCCTTCAACTCCATTGTTAGGTACTCCAAAAACATATCAATCAAAATAAAAATAGTTTGTAAGTTGACAATACTTCAAATATACAAAATGAAGATTAATTCTCCAATCAAATGAACAATTTAACATTAAACTAAAGACATATTTTATCCAGAAAATAATCTAAAATTAACGATTATCAATATTGTTTGTTGCTCCCAGATATGATATAAACCCACCAACCCAATGGCCAAATGGAACTTGAAACCTGATGTTGAAAGCCAAGCTGTATTCTCTTGAGCGAAGTGATGATTGAAAACATGCAAATTTCCATCAAGCCAAATATTCCATAAGACTACAAGGACTAATTTAATCATTTCTAATCAAACTAGAAATTTGATTGCACGATGACATTTATAATAAAGAAACGAAGGAGTACTACTATAGTGGAGTATTTAAATGGAATATAATATAAGAGTAAAAGTTACATGAAAACACAAAACAACAGTCAAGGTGCAAAAAGAAATTTTTTAGTGAAGTATCACTCATTTTTAAAAGAAGGAAGGTCTTTAAAAGTGTTGCACGCAAAAAGCAGTAGATAAGCTAATAATATATTTGATATCAGATGGACATTATAATACTTAAATATTATTCACACAAACGCACAGCGGAAGAGAATGTATTACTTTCTTTGAAAATTGATACATATATCACGTACTTGAGGTGACCTTTTATAGGCAAATACAAACATTAAAATAAGATAAAATACAATGTGAACATAAGCAAGAGATTGTAGGTGATCCTTCTTTCACGGTAGAAGCACATGGAGATGCATGTTGGTCATCAATTTTGGGAAGTATTACTACCTTATAAAATCCATGGTCAAATGTTACAGCATCTAGAAAGCTTGATTTATTTGACTAACATTGCCTCCCTTAAATCAAGCTTTTATCATTCCAAGCATTTCCTTCAACTTGTAAAACAATTCTACCTTCAATGGTTTTGTGAAAATATCTGCAACTTGTTTTTCAGTGGAACAATACTCGATCATTACTTCTTTTTCAGCTACTAGCTCTCGAATTTTGTGAAACCTAATATCAATATGCTTGGACTGTCCATGAAACACTGGATTTTTGCAAAGTGCAATGGCAGATTTGTTATCACAAAATATCACTGTGGAAGTATCTTGCTTCTGATGCATTGCTTCAAGCATCCTTCTCATCCACACTGCTTGTGTAGCACAACTTGTTAGTGCTATATATTCTGCCTCAGCTGTTGAGAGTGCAATTGTTGGTTGTTTCTTTGAGGACCATGATACTGCTCCAGTGCCTAGATGAAATGCGTACCCAGACGTGCTTTTCCTTGTTTCAATATCTCCTCCCCAGTCACTATCTGTGTATCCAACCAGCTTTACATTAGAATTATTAGCATAAAAGATTCCCTCAGTCAGAGTACCTTTGATGTATCTGAGGATTCTTTTTGCGCCTTGTAAATGACATGCACGTGGCTCTTCCATAAATCTGCTCAATAATCCTACTCCAAAGACAATATCTGGTCTAGTAGCAGTCAAATATCTGAGGCTTCCAATCAAACTCTTGTAATATGTTGAATTAATTCTTCTTTCATCACTATCTTTTTTTAGCTTCAACTTTTCTTCAACAGGTGTTAAAATTGGCTTTGAATTCTCCATCTTGAATTTCTTCAAAATGTCTGCAGCATACTTCTTTTGGGAGATGAAAATTCCATTTTCTCGTTGATTGATCTCAATGCCAAGAAAATATGACATTAGGCCCAAATCTGTCATCTCAAAACATTTAACCATGGCTTCCCTGAATTCTGTAAGCATCTTTGGATTATTGCCAGTAAAGATTAGATCATCAACATATAGACACACAATAATAATATTATCTGGATCAACAACTTTAACATATAAAGTGTGCTCAAATGGGCATCTTTGAAATCCATTCTGCACAAAGTAAGAATCAATCTTCTTATACCACGCCCTGGGTGCCTGCTTTAAGCCATACAATGCCTTCTTTAATCTGTAGACCTTGTCTTCTTTTCCTTCAATCATATATCCTGCAGGTTGTTCAACATATACCTCTTCTTCCAAGGTTCCATTTAGAAAGGCAGATTTAACATCCATTTGATGAATTTTCCATTTATTTTGAGTTGATAGAGAGATAAGCATACGGATTGTATCTAATCTCGCTACTGGGGCAAATACCTCAAAATAATCAATACCTGGCTTTTGCTTGTATCCTTTTGCCACCAACTTTGCTTTAAAACGATCAATTTCTCCATTGGGTTTGTACTTTGTTTTGTACACCCATTTCACACCAATTGGCTTCTTATCTACTGGCAAGTTTGTCAGCTCCCATGTTTTATTCTTCTTAATTGCATGGATCTCAGCATCCATGGCTTTTCTCCAATTCTGATCATTTACAGCTTCTTCAAAATTCATTGGCTCACAATCTGCAAATAAAGCAAAGTTGATAATTTCTTCATCAGATGGGTCATTGTCATTACCCACAACATAATCCTCCAATCTGGCTGGTAGTCTCCGTTGCCTCTGTGGTCTGCTTGATGTTTCTGGCTCATCAGGTGTTGGATCTACTTGTTCATTCTCCTCTTCATAAGTTTCTGGAATTACTGCAGGCTCCTTTTGGGCTTTGGAAGACCAATTCCACATTTCTTCTTCATTAAATGTCACATCTCTGCTGATAACTACCTTCTTTGTCTCTGGATTGTAGAGTCTGTATGCCTTTGAATTTGTGCAATAGCCAGTGAACACACATTTTTCTCCTTTGTCATCTAGCTTCTTCCTTAGCTGATCTGGTACATGGGCATATGCTATACACCCAAAAACTTTGAGGTGCCGAATAGAGGGTTTCCTTCCACTCCAGGCTTCTTCTGGTGTTTTGTCACGGACACTCTTTGTTGGACACCTGTTCAAGATATAAACAGCAGTAGCAACAACTTCTGCCCAGAATTCTCTAGGCATTTGTTTTGCTTTCAGCATGCACCTCACCATGTCCATGATTGTCCTGTTCTTCCTTTCGGCAACTCCATTTTGTTGGGGAGTGTATCTGGTTGTCAGTTGATGATGAATTCCATGTTGCTCAAAGAAATCTGTACAACCGAGGTATTCTTGACCTCTGTCTGTTCTTAATGCTTTGATCTTGCAGCCACTTTGTTTCTCCACAAATGCCTTAAATGACTTAAAGGCATCACAAGCTTCTGTTTTTTGCTTCAAAAAATATATCCAAGTCTTTCTGCTGAAATCATCAATAAAGGTAATAAAATACTTACTACCACCATGTGATGGGATTTCAACAATGCACAAGTCTGAGTGAATAATTTCTAGTGGCTTTCTTGCTCTCCATGACTTTCCTGTAGGAAATGATTCTCTGTGCTTCTTTCCCAATTGACAAGTCTCATATACACCATTAGGAATATTTACAACAGGCAAACCAGACACATATTCTTTCTTTGACAAATAATTTAATCCAGAGAAATGATAATGACCAAAGCGCATATGCCACAGCCAATCATCATTTAGTATTATAGAAACCAAACAAGGAAATCTTTCATGTTGTAACTTCAAAGGGAATAAGCGGTTAGGAGTCATTTTTACCTTGGCAATAAATCTCTCATTTTTGTCAATCAATGTGCAATACCTATGATGTATCTGCATGTTGTAGCCTTTCTCTGATAGTTGTCCCATACTCAATAGATTATGATGAAGTCCAGGAGCATAGAAAACATCAAAGATAAAGTTTTGGGATCCATCCTTCAATCTGATACCAATTTGATATCAGATGGACATTATAATACTTAAATATTATTCACACAAACGCACAGCAGAAGAGAATGTATTACTTTTTTTGAAAATTGATACATATATCATGTACTGGAGGTGGCCTTTTATAGGCAAATACAAACATTAAAATAAGATAAAATACAATGTGAACATAAGCAAGAGATTGTAGGTGATCCTTCTTTCACGGTAGAAGCACATGGAGATGCATGTTGGTCATCAATTTTGGGAAGTATTACTACCTTATAAAATCCATGGTCAAATGTTACAGCATCTAGAAAGCTTGATTTATTTGACTAACAATATTGTTCTAAATAGTATGTTAGTTTTGGTGGAAATTACTTTGTTATCTATGTTGATCTATTCATCTTAAACGTAAATAAGATATAATAAACAAAACAAAATTATTATCCAAGTACACACTCGCGATACAAAATCTGGACTGTATAAACATACAATGGATGATTGAGATTAATCATGTGACCTTTTAAGTGATCATGTGACTTTTAAAAACTTTTAATCCCAACCATCCATGTATGGTTATACGACACATACTCGCTTATCTCATTCTCACATAAGAGATAGTCATACAATGGATGATTTGAGATTAAAAGTTTTTCAAAGTGACATGATAACTTAAAAGGTCACATGACTTATTTAAAAACTCACATGATTAATCTCAACTATCAATTGTATGGTTGTACGGCCCGGATTCTCTCATATGATATATATATATATATATATATATATATATATATATATATATAAATATATATATATATGAGAGAGAAAGACTCTCTTATATGAAAGTGAAATGAGCGAATTTGGACCGTACAACTATACAATAGATGGTTAAGATTAATCATTTGAGTTTTTAAAAAAGTAATGTAACCTTTTAAGTGATCATGTCACTTTAAAAAACTTTTAATTTCAATCAAATGAAAATATTATAAAAAAAGTTAAAACATAAATGATTAAACTAATTGATAAAAAATTAATCTTAAAGGATCAAATTAGGAATTTAAATAAACATAAATTAAGAAATTTGTATTTCGCCGTCCTTATATCAATTAGTAACTAGTTGGATTTTTTTAATGAGAGAGATTATATTTATTTAGGTACAATATTCGTCTCAAAATAGATTATTTTTAGATGGTTAATTAGAAAATTATTTTAAAGCAAACTAAACATATTATCACTGCATAAAAAAGAAACACTATGATGCATGTTGAAGTCATTCATTTCCTATCAAGAGGAACTTTCCATGCTACCAACAATTAAAAGACAAGAATTTAGACTTCCAGCATTGAAGTCTTAATTTGAAGGTCCTTTTCTGAACTCCGCAAAATAGATTAATTATAGACTTATTATCAATCTAAATATTATTGCGTATCTACTTTTGGATATTCATAAACCCAATGAATATCTACACGTATATACGTATAACACTAATAACATTTTCATTTGTGAATATGGATAACCACTGTGCACGTGTAGATGTCCATGAATATTATTTACATCCAAATTGTATCTAATAAAATGTGTTGATAAAGTATTTAGAAAACGAAACAATAATGAATCAAACAGAAATACAGGTATAAAGATACGTCTCGTTTATTCCATTCTTAGTGTTGCTGATTTACATGTCTTGAGATTTTGTTTGTCCATTTACTTGATGAGGCATTCAATTCTTCATCCACCAACAATGGTGTACCCTATTATAAATATTTTAATTTATGGTGGATGTCCACCTTGGACTATAAAAGGGGCTCATGCCCTTCATGTATTTGCATAAGAGTGAAGGCAAAAACTTAGCAACTTCAATTCTTCAACCTTCTTCAAATCTCTATTTGATTGTTCTCTTCTCTTTTCTCATTCATTTTTTTCTATAATTTTAGTTCATTTTATAACACGTTATCAGCAAGAGGTTCTGACCAACTGAGATCTAAGGTAACATAGAATTTTAATTTCTTTTCATAATTTTATTTCAATTTATATTATATATATATATATTATAATAAGTTCCCGAAGAACTTAATTATATTCCACACATCCCAGCAGGATGTATAAAATATTAATAAGTTCATGAAGAACTTATATTTCGAACATCCCTATGGGATTTAAAAGAATTCCCGAAGAATTCTTAAAAATATTTATTGATAGTTCCTGAAAAAATATAACAATCTATGAAATTTATATATATATATAATGATTTTCATTATACTCTGATATATTACCTCATACGTTACTAATTTATTTCATGTTTGTAAACACCCAATTCTGTCCTTTTTTTTAAAATTATTAAATTTTAAAAATAATAATTTTGGCCCCCCACTCCGGGAATCCTGAAGCAGGATCCGGAGGTTGTCTCCTCCACTTTCTCTATCACCATCATCAATCACCCCCACTAACAGACTCCACTTCTTCATCCTCTAAAACACAACAGCACTACCATCAGAGGACACGGATCCCCTCTCCAATCTACCTCTAAAACACCTTCATCTTCCTCAAACAACCATCATCTCCATCCCATCTCCTCACCACCAACAATCATATCATCTTCATCCTCCTCATTCACCATTAACAACCACAACAAACCAATCATTTTCTCTATCTTCAAAAAAAAAAAACAGCAAGAAGTCATCACCAGTAAAATCATCTTCATCCTCCTCATTCACCATTTAACAAACATAAACACCATCATCATCTTTTTTTTCATCAATCAACAACAAAAACAAAAAGAATACAAAAATAATAAACCCAACACCAAAGAAAGAAAAAACAGAGAGGTGAAGAGCCACCACTGGTCATCTTCTCCGTCGGAACCACCCCACCACCAGAACCACCATCCCGAGCCCACCGGCCACCGGTCTCCTCCATTCCCTCTCCCTCTCGCTGACGTCTCTCTCTCTCTCTCGGCTACCATACCTTCTTCTTCCTTTTCGCCGACCAACCGCGCCACCGACCCCCTCCGATCCGCTCTCCCTTTCTCGGTCTCTTCTCCTTCTTCTCTCTGTCGGTCCCTCTCTTTCTCTCTCACTCTCACTCACTCCCTTTCCCCCTCTCTCTTTTCCTCTGCTGCCGCCCCCCCTTTCCTTCTTTCTCTTTTCTTTTCTCTTTTACTTTGTTTTGTTTAGGTTTATTTTGGGCCTCAAATAGTGAGGCCCATTATCATATCCCTTCCTTTTTTTATTTTATAGTTCTGGGCCCTTAAGGCCCATTTCCATTTTCTTTTTTTTTTTTTAAGATGAATAATAACAAATTGTTTTAAATGATAAAATAAATAATAAAATTCTAAAAAACAAAATATATTGGTCATGTTGTTATTTTGTGTTATTAGATTATGTTTTTAATAATAAAAATCCTTAAAGAAAAAAATCAAAAAACATATTTTCTAAAATAAAGGTACAACTAGTTTTAAAAATAAGGTTGTATTAGATCTAAATATATCTTTTATAAAAAATATAACCTTACTTGTTAAATCAAAATCTTATAGGTGATGTCGTGCAAATCACTTTGCCTACATTACTAGATCCCGGAGGTTTATGCACGTGCGATTTTCTTCGCCTTGTATTTCTCCTTCCTCGTTAATTTTCTTCCATTATCAATTAAAAATAATTTAAATATTTTTCTTTCAAAATTAATTTTCCTAGAACTACGTGACCCTGATTTCTCAATACACTTGAGAATACGTAGGAGCGGGAATCAATTCCTGTCGGGCCCACTTTTTCGTTACTAATTTCTCCGTCTCTGCTATTATTTCAATTAATTTTATATAGTCAATATTTTAAATTTTATTGTCGCAAGGAGGTTAATTTAGACGCGACGTCTTGTTAATCTCATATTTTTATTTAAAATAATATTTTCTTTGAAATGAGGTTTATTTAGACGCGACGTCTTGTTAATCTCATGTTTTAATATTTTTATTTTAAAATAATATTTTCTTTAAAATGAGGTTAATTTAGACGTGACGTCTTGTTAATCTCATGTTTTTTTGTATTTTATGAAAAATAATATTTTTTTAATCAATTTTATTCTTTTTTTATTTATTTCATTGATTTTATTTTAATCTTTTAATTTATGTACAAATTAAGGTTAATTTGGATGAGATGTCCTGTTAACCTTTAATTTCACTTTGTTTTATTTTATTTTATTTTATTTTTTCTTATAATTGTTGTTTTGTCGAGTTTCTTACTGTCATAGTTTTGTCATTTCTTACTATTACTATCTTAACCTTCTATTGTCATTATTCGTTTTCTTACTGTCACTGTTTAGTTTTCTATCGTTGTTGTTTTCTTATTTCTTACTGTCGCATTTTGGTCAGATTTCTTACTGTTATTATTCAGTCTGTTTTTTTTGTTTGTGTCTGCTTGGTCATTTTGTATGTTTCTTTTCATAAAAGAAGTTAAAATAATTTCTAGATTATTTTGAAGTAAGCGCTATCAATTTGAGGTAACCGTTTTATAACGGACAGTTGTGAGGTGCTAATACCTTCCTCACCTGTAACTCGACTCCCGAACTTAGAATTTCATTTTTTTTATAACCAGTGTTTTAAAAAAGGGGGTTTTTTCCTATATTTTTATCCTAAAAAATATTGGTGGCGACTCCCTGTTTTTCTTTTCGAAAGGATTTCGAAAAACCCGTTTTACTTTTAAGGGTCGGCCATCCCGTCACGATCCCGGTCGCGACAGATGGCGACTCCACTGGGGACATTTTTAGAGAGTCAAGCCAATCAAGTTGATAGCGCATATTTTTAAATAGTCTATTAATTATTTAACTTCTTCCTTTATTTTTTTTTTATTATTTTTTTTATCAATGTTTGTATGTGGTTTCTGTTTTATATGTATTTTGTCATTTATTTTCTGTTAAATTCTGTATGATTGTTGAACCCTAGGGTAGACGACTTTGTGTTATTGTTCTGTATTTGTTCTCTGTGCAGGATGGGATAAGGTACAGGTATTGAATGCCCTTTCACACACTACACTCACAATTCTCACACACTTATGAGTGGCGCCCTATACCCGGGCTCCAAATGAAGCTTAAGTTAGGGGAGGTTGGTAGCGGTGTCGTTTGGGATGTACTTCCCATCCGGCGATCGTAAGAACCTCAACTAGAGTTCGACCTTTCATGATGTACACACCTAGTAGATTCCCTACTGTTGTGGTTACATCATGAGTAGGATCTTGGCTCTAGTGACCTTTTAGAAGTCTAGTGCAAGCTACCCAATGTGAGGAGTCACTATTAGACAAACTATAGATCCCAGGAAAAGACTTTCAGAAATACCTGACTTAGGGCACAAAGGGGCAGGCTTTCCCTCTACCTTCTCTTATTCTCACTTTCCCTTTTAATCCAAATTGGTGGACCACTTGCCCGTTAAATGGATTACTGCTTTCCAAAAATGACACTTTTAAATTGGTGATCCTTTAATAGGCAAACAATCCTTTCCTTTTATGCATATTTACTTTAATCTTTGGGTCCTGAGTTATGAATTTTATGAGTCGTCAAAACAAAATCAAAACAAAATCAAAAAAAAAAAAAAAGTGTTGAAGACGATTGGAAGGTTCGTAACTCATGTGGCTCTCGATTTGTCACAAGTTTTGTCAATCATTACTTCCCCAAATGTAAAGATGTTTTCCAAGATGTTACCAAGGGAGTAGCGATTTATAAAACACGTCAATTCTTGATGGCTCATTCTCTCTTTTCTTTCTGTTCTCACCGGAAGCTATTTAGGGCTTAACGAATATCCTTGAGCAAGGTATGGAAATTAACATGGGATCAAACTTTTAAGAGAAGGGTCATGGTTGCCCGAGCTAGAAATGGCTAAACTTAAGGCCCTTGTCGTATCTCAGAATGGAGGATTCTTCTGTCTTCACAACTATCCCATATTAATTTCCATGTTTATCCTACTTAGTACTTTTGAACAAGTCGTTCTAAAGAATAGTCAAAGGATGCTCGTTATGACCTGTGATTGCTTCACGCGTCATTGTATTTTGTTGTCCTACTGTTTTATTTCCTTTATTTCCACCTGACATTTTTGTCTTTTTCAAAAGATATCATGGGCAAACACCCTTACAGAACCCGACTTCAGGAGAGACTCATGGCTGAAATAGAACAAGAAAATGAAAACCTCAGGAATGAGGTCAATCAGTTAAAGGAGCAAATTGCGAAGATGGCCAAACTTTTAGAGAAGAGAATCACAGGAGGGGACTCTTCTGCAGTTATCGAGGATGCCCAATAACAACTGTTAACCCCACTGCATTCCTCGGGCCTTGGTCTGACACAGGCTCAAGTTACTCACCCCATGACCACCCCCCTCACTGTTAACACTGGGAAAGCAAAGGAAGTGATTGACCCCCGACTACCTCATGGAATGCCCTATGGTTTTACATCACAACACACATTTGTTGGCCTAAATGGTAATCCTGTACCTTTCCCACCTTATGGGATACCCCCAGGATACTCTCCCATATTCCATAACCAATAAGATGGCCATGATTTTCAAACGATGGAACCCCATGTTTCAAACCCTGCCCATCTGATGATCCTTTTTGCTAATCCTCAGCCAAACCCACAAATCCCTGAACCACAATCCACCCAAGCTTAAGCTATCCAGATGGCCCAAGCAAGACCAATAGGCCCTACTACCTTTCAGCCTGCCAATCTTCGTGTACCTTATCCATATATGGCCACCACTAACCAAAACCCCTATCCTACCTCACTACAACCCCACTTCCATCTATCTATCGCTCGAACACCTACCCACTTCCATTTGCCTGTTTTTAAACCCCCTAATCCACAGCCCATGCCAACTATCCTCCACAACGACAGACTCGGCCTCCTAATCCCATCAGAAGCACAAGAAAACACGTCAATAATCAAACACCAATTCAATTTGATCCCATTCCCATAACCTACACAGAAGTTTTACCTTGCCTTATCCGCAACTCCCTTGCGGTACCCTGTCCATTGAAACCGGTGGTTCCCCCTTACCCTAAATGGTATAATCCTAATGTCTAATGTGATTACCATGCTGGAGCCCCAGGACATTCTACTGAGGATTGTCAGGCCCTAAAATGCAAAGTGAGGGATCTAATCAAAGCCAAGTGGATAAGTTTCCAAGAAGGAAGACCCAATGTTACCATAAACCCCTTGCCTAACCATGGGAGTTCTGGGGTTACTACAATAAAAGAGGGTTAGGAGTATGGAAGAGATGTCGTCACCACTGAACATGGCCCCCGTGATGATGCATAATGCAAACTTTGTGATTGCCCGCTAGGCGGAGAGCTTTGTGACTAGGAGACTGTCAAACTCCATACGACTTTAATATTTCAATCAAAGAGGTGTTTTCGTGACTTTTTAACCCAATAGCTATGCCTAAGGCTTTGGGATGTTTATGTACTAAGGGCAAAAATATGTTTTTATCATTTCAAGTTTCTCTTAACAAATGCGTGTTGAATTTCAAAATGCCTTTTCTTGCTTTCCTTATCGTTGCCTTGAATCCTTTTCCCTTTATTTGCTTTTTTTTTCTTTTTCTTTTTCTTTCATTCACCATGACAAACCAAATAAATACAGGTCTAAAAATGATTCTCCTGATAACAGTGAGGTCACAGTCTAATTTCACGACTTCAATTGCCCGATCAATCATGCTGACAAAGAGGGTAGGAAGATTATGGTCCCTTATCTGAATGGATCAAGATGTTTGAATAAGAAGGGTCTAAAGAGATTCAGCCATCAAGATTTAGGCGAAATCATCAAATGAAGCAGATAAATGGGTCAAGATGGGTATCCCCTGAGTCAAGAACAATCGAAAGAATCGATTAAGTTATTAATGTCCTTTAGTTTGAAAAACACAGGGGCAATCTATCAGAGGGCGTTAGTAACCTTGTTTCATGACGTGATAGGAGTCTATGTGAATGACAACACAAGTACTGAAAATGGATAGGGGCAGGCCAGTCGTTTAAGGAAGCTTCAACAGTCACCAACATGGATAGGGGTAAACTGCTTATGCCTATAGATACAGACACAATCGAGGGAAACTTTGTCGACAAAAAAAAAAGAAGAAAAAAAAAAGAAGAAAAAATAATCAAATAAAAAAATAATAATAAAAAATGAATCAGGCTTGGTGTCCGATGCACATACCAAATGAGGCAAGCTGATTATGTCCAGATTATCAAGGAAGCTATCACCAGACTATATGGGGGCACAGATGTCATCAAGACAAGAATGCAACAAATGACAATATTTCATCCCTGGGGCATAATTACTTCTCATGCCAATGTAACCAAGGAAATGTTCTACCATGCTGAGTCATTGCGTTAGAAGCTGATTCAAAAAAAAAAAAATCAGGTTTGACGTCCTATGCACATGCCAAATAAGGCAAGTTGATTACGTCTGGATCATCAAGCAAGTTGTCATCTTTCTGTATGAGGGACACGGATGTCATTAGGCCAGGAATTTGATGAAAATAATATTTCATCCTTGTCGTCATCAATACCTTAGCCTTAAAGAGGGCTACTCCTCATGCCTATGTAATCAAGAAATAGTCTGTTAGATTGAGTCATTACATCATTGAGGGAATAAAAAAAAGAACAAAACAAAAAAAAGGCAAACAAAAGAAAAAAATGAAAAAACAAAAAAAATCCAAAAAAGAAAAAAAAAGAGAAAAAAGGAAATAAAGGCCAAAATGAGGACTCAGAGTAATTCCCTCTCATTGATGCCAAAAGGCTCACCCCTATTTCCTTGGGTACATGGAACATGAGTAGGGTCTGCTATTTGTAATGACATCAGTTCCCCAAAGGATCAAACTAAATCTGGAAAGGATGGGCAGACTCAACTGGAGTGTAATCAACTTCAACCTTTTACTGTAAAGCATGCAGTCAAAAATAAACAAGAAAAGAAAAAAAGACATTATAAAGAAAATGGAAAGCTCGCTAGGCTGAAAACCTGAAAGGGCGGCCTAGGCAAAAGTTAGAGCAACCCGGTGAGTCGAAAACCTGAAAAGGCGGCTCAGGCAAAAATTAGGGTCAAGATTTCGGCCAAGTAACTAAAGTTTCCCAATGCAAAACGTGTTAGTCCAAACTGGGGCACATGAATCATGGTTAAACTACCTTCTTAGAGGCAAAGACAAAAAGAAGATGTCGTTAGTGAGAAAAGCTCGCTAGGCTGAAAACTTGAAAGGGCGGCCTAGGCAAAAGTTAGAGAACTCGGTGAGTCAAAAAAAAATAAAAGGTGACTCAGGCAAGAAATTAGCGTCTAAATTCTGACAATATGACTGAAACCTCCAACACAAAATGTATAACTCCAAGCTGGGGCACGTGGACCATGGTCAAACTACCCTCTTAGAGGCGAGGTCAATTGGTGAACTTGAGGTCGTGAAGTGGGATTGAGATATGCATTGTTCTCAGAAATTCACTAGAAGATCTGTAAAACCCTCTTTGCTTCACCCAGTTATCAATCTTTCATATTTAACCATGCTTGTTTCTTTTTCTTTCTATACTTTCCTCCCTCTACACCTGCCCAACTTGTAAATACAATCTCACCTATTTTTGACACGTATTTATTGTGATTTTCCATGATTTGATAAGACATATGTTTTCCCTTAATATATAAAAATGAAAAGGTAATGAAAATTTAAAGTCGTGAGGACAAGATGTTCCTGTCACTTGATCTCGCCTCATACAATCATTATGAAGACTGGGCCTGACACGTTTCCAAAGCTAGAGTTGTTTAATCTGCTCTGTTTCAGTCATGAGTCACCTCGAATCTCTAAGGGTTGTGGTTTTACAGGAAGTCTTTAAGTTTCAATTTGTTTTGCACCACTAACCTTTCTTGCAGGATGTTGCGACAAGCAGATGTGTCAAGCTTCAACCGCTAAAACTGGCATTTTCCAGGTGGATGTCCATCAGTCTCCAAAGCTCACTCTCACCCTCACTCATTGGAGTCGGTTATCCTCGAGTTTCTTCTCATAACCCACCCAAATCATTGGACAAAACACCCTTCTATGGCCAAACACGACGCCTTTCTAAGTTTCCATTTTCCTTTGAGGTTTCCATGAAGTCCATCAATACCTTGTAGTCGAAGCCGGTATCTTCCCAAGGTTTTTGTCTCGTTCATGAGGCATCTTAGGGGTCACATCTCCAAGAAATCAACTTTGTACATTCTAACAGTTTAGTGTGTCCTGTTCCTCGGCAAAGACGCCAAACTCTAGAACCTGGTTAATTTGGACGGGACCTCCTGTTAACTCCCAGATCAATCTTTCAAACTGGGGCATCTCCCCAGATTTCTCTCCCGGCCTAGGGGTAGTACCCCTGAGAACTTCCAATTTTTCCAAAACTGGGCCATCACCCCGGATCCTTCTCTAAAATTAGGGCATCACCTCAAATCTTTTCAGTCAAAGGGCATCTCTCCACGACTCTATTCTCTTTCTGTCAAGGAGGAGCACCCCTAATTCCTTCAGGTAAATTTTCCAAACAGGGGCATCACCCCAGGTCTCCCCTCTTTCAGTCAAGGGGCAGTTCTCCAAAAAATCCTTTCGATGTTCCAAACTAGGGCATCCCCCAGATTTTTCTTCTCCGATGGACCCACTATTCATCCCCAAAAGGAACACAGACTGAGAACTCCTCCCGAGGAAAAACCACCAAATGGACTCAAAAAAAAACCTCCTAATACCCAACGGAATTACCTTTTCGACTGAACCACAGTGATCAAAGGTTATCCACGCCTTCCTTCCCCAATAGGAAAACACTTTCCCCAGTAGGGTTACCCCCCATTAAAATGTCCCAAACTGGGACATCCATCAGATTTTTCTCCTCCGACGGGCCTGCCATACATTCCCCAATGGAACCGTAATCGCCAAAGCTGGCACCTTTCAAGGTTTCTTCCTCCATCGCCCAAGCAGACACCTTTCAAGGTTTCTTCCTCCATCGCTAAAGCTGGCACCTTCAAAGTTTCCTCCATAATTGCTAAAATTGGCAATTCCTTGAAATCTCCTCCTTAATCACCAAAGATGGCAATTCTCAAAATCTCCTCCATAATTGCCAAAGTTGGCAATCCTCGAAGTCTCCTCCTTAATCGCCAAAGTCAGCATCTTCTTAATTTCTTTTCCCTAGTGGAACCGTAATCGCCAAAGCTAGCACCTTTCAAGGTTTATTCTTCCATCACTTAAGCAGGCACCTTCAAAGTCTTATCCTTAACTGTTAAAGTCGGTATCTGTCAATTTTCTCTTCCCCAGTGGAATCGGTCGCCAAAACAGGCACTTCTCAAGTTCTTTTCCCCTGGTGGACTCTAGATTTCTCTTCCAATCAAGGGGCAGTACTCCGAATCACCAAATCCTTCCCCAGTGGAACTACACTTCCCAGATAAATCAAACTGGGGCATCTCCCCAGATTCCTCTTGCAGTCAAGGGGCAGTTTCCCCCAAAGCTCTTTAGATCATGTCAAACTGGGGCATCTCCCCCGGGTCATTTTGTCAACCCAAGGGCAGTACCCCGTGCTCCTGGGAAGTTCGAGCTGGGACATCACCTCGGGTCTCTCTCCGTCAAAAGAGAACGTACCCCCAAGCTTCTTCAACCTCCCTAACTGGGGCACAACCCCATATCTTTCTCCCAGCCTTGGGGTAGTACCCTTAAATCTTCCAATCTTTCCAAAATTGGGGTATCGCTCCAAATCCTTCCTCCGTTCGAGGGGTAATATCCCTAGCTCTTTCAGCCAGATTTTCCTCGTTCCTTTTCTCTCCCAATCAAGGAGCAGTACCCCGAATCATCCAAGACAATTTGAACTGGATCATCCCTAGATTTCTTTCCTCCAGTAAGCCCACCATACATCCCCAGTGGACTCCAGATTCTTCCTGCCAGTCAAGGAGCGGTTCCCTGAAATCCCTTCAATCTTCCTAATTGGGGCATCACCCCAGGCCTACTCTCTCAACCAAGAAGCGGCACCCCAGGGTTCTTTCAATCATCGCCCCAGATCCACTCTCTCAGTCAAGGGGCAGATCCCCGTGATTCTTTCAAATCATGTTAAACTGGTACATCTCTCCCAGGTCTTTACCTTCCAGTCAACTGAGAGGCAACATCCTCACCCTTTACTTTGTGTTCGCCTATTCAGGCACACTTTCCCTTCCGTTCGCCTATTCAGGCACCCTTTCCCTTCCGTTCGCCTATTCAGGCACCCTTTCCTTCCATTCGCCTATTCAGGCCCTTTACTTTCCATTCACCTATTCAGGCACCCTTTACTTTCCATTCGCCTATTCAGGCACCCTTTACTTTCCAATCGCCTATTCAGGCACCCTTTACTTTCCAATCGCCTATTCAGGCACCCTTTACTTTCCATTCGCCTATTCAGGCACCCTTTACTTTCCAATCGCCTATTCAGGCACCCTTTACTTTCCAATCGCCTATTCAGGCACCCTTTACTTTCCAATCGCCTATTCAGGCACCCTTTACTTTCCAATCGCCTATTCAGGCACCCTTCACTTTCCATTCGCCTATTCAGGCCCCTTTTACTTTCCAATCGCCTATTCAGGCACCCTTTACTTCCAATCGCCTATTCAGGCACCCTTTACTTTCCAATCGCCTATTCAGGCACCCTTCACTTTCCATTCGCCTATTCAGGCCCTTTTACTTTCCAATCGCCTATTCAGGCACCCTTTACTTCCAATCGCCTATTCAGGCCCTTTACTTTCCATTCGCCTATTCAGGCACCCTTTACTTTCCATTCGCCTATTCAGGCACCCTTTACTTTCCAATCGCCTATTCAGGCACCCTTTACTTTCCAATCGCCTATTCAGGCACCTTTTACTTTCCATTCGCCTATTCAGGCCCTTTACTTTCCAATCGCCTATTCAGGGACCCTTTACTTTCCATTCGCCTATTCAGGCCCTTTACTTTCCAATCGCCTATTCAGGCACCCTTTACTTTCCAATCGCCTATTCAGGCACCCTTTACTTTCCATTCGCCTATTCAGGCCCTTTACTTTCCAATCGCCTATTCAGGCACCCTTTACTTTCCAATCGCCTATTCAGGCACCCTTTACTTTCCAATCGCCTATTTAGGCACCCTTTACTTTCCATTCGCCTATTCAGGCCCTTTACTTTCCAATCGCCTATTCAGGCCCTTTACTTTCCAGTCGCCTATTCAGGCCCTTTATTTCCCAATCGCCTATTCAGGCACCCTTTATTTTCCAGTTGCCTATTCAGGCCCTTTCCTTTCCGCTCGCCTATTCAGGCACCCTTTCCTTTCCGCTCGCCTGTTCAGGCACCCTTTCCTTTCCGTTCGCCTATTCAGGCACCCTTTCCTTTCTGTTCGCCTATTCAGGTACCCTTTCCTTTCTGTTCGCCTATTCAGGCACCCTTTCATTTCCGTTCGCCTATTCAGGCACCCTTTCCTTTACTTTTGCCTATTCAGGCACCCTTTCCTTTACTTTTGCCTATTCAGGCACCCTTTACTTTCACTTATTCATTCACCCTTTCCTTTCCGTTCGCCTATGCAAACACCCTTTACTTTCCAGCCGCCAAACAAGGCGCCCTTAATTTCTGTCAACCAAGGGGCAGCACCCCCAATCCTTTCATTTCCTGTTGAACTAGGGGTATCGCCCCAAGTCTTTTATTTCCCAGCTAAAGCCTCGTGGACTCATGCCTAGGCTATCTCATATCTCCTTTAAACCAGGGGCATCCCCCCAAGTCATTTGTTTTCTGTCCAAAAGCTTCAGGAACCTACTCCTAGGCTATCTCATATCTCCTTTAAACCAGGGGAATTCCTCCCAAATCATTTGTTTTCTATCAAAGGCCTCCCAGGAACCCACTCCCTCATCCTTTGTTCAAAAAGCTTCAGGTACCCATTCCTAGGCTGTATCCTTTGATCCAAACACGTTAGGATAATTCCCTGTCATTCATTTTTTTTCTTTTTCTTCAAAGCTTTAAGTATTCCTCCTTAGGCTACTCCCTTTTTAATATCAAGGAAATATCCTCTGATTTGTTCCGGGATGGAGGTCAAACTTCAATCGTCAAACTTGGAACCTTGTTCAAAGTTGGCAACTCTTCAAACTTCTCTAAGACTTTTAGGATTCTCAATGTCAAAGTTGACACTTCAAATAGTTTCCATAATACATTTTAAGGTTTTCTTATTCCCAAAATTGACACCTCTTCAAGTTTTCATCACACCTCTTAAGCTTTCTATTTGCCGAAGTTGGCTCTTCTTTAAGTCATTATCGTCGAAGTTGGTACTTTTAAGTCTTTCTTACTGCCAAAACTGGTGTTATTTGAGTCCTTTATTTGTCAAGGTCACCACCTCATTGAGGATGTTAGTGTCAAGATGGTGTTTACGTCTTTACTTCCTTTTCACGATATGAATAAATCATTCATACTTTCGTGAAAAGAAAGTAAAGAGGGGCAGCTGTAAACACCCAATTCTGTCCTTTTTTTTAAAATTATTAAATTTTAAAAATAATAATTTTGGCCCCCCACTCCGGGAATCCTGAAGCAGGATCCGGAGGTTGTCTCCTCCACTTTCTCTATCACCATCATCAATCACCCCCACTAACAGACTCCACTTCTTCATCCTCTAAAACACAACAGCACTACCATCAGAGGACACGGATCCCCTCTCCAATCTACCTCTAAAACACCTTCATCTTCCTCAAACAACCATCATCTCCATCCCATCTCCTCACCACCAACAATCATATCATCTTCATCCTCCTCATTCACCATTAACAACCACAACAAACCAATCATTTTCTCTATCTTCAAAAAAAAAAAACAGCAAGAAGTCATCACCAGTAAAATCATCTTCATCCTCCTCATTCACCATTTAACAAACATAAACACCATCATCATCTTTTTTTTCATCAATCAACAACAAAAACAAAAAGAATACAAAAATAATAAACCCAACACCAAAGAAAGAAAAAACAGAGAGGTGAAGAGCCACCACTGGTCATCTTCTCCGTCGGAACCACCCCACCACCAGAACCACCATCCCGAGCCCACCGGCCACCGGTCTCCTCCATTCCCTCTCCCTCTCGCTGACGTCTCTCTCTCTCTCGGCTACCATACCTTCTTCTTCCTTTTCGCCGACCAACCGCGCCACCGACCCCCTCCGATCCGCTCTCCCTTTCTCGGTCTCTTCTCCTTCTTCTCTCTGTCGGTCCCTCTCTTTCTCTCTCACTCTCACTCACTCCCTTTCCCCCTCTCTCTTTTCCTCTGCTGCCGCCCCCCTTTCCTTCTTTCTCTTTTCTTTTCTCTTTTACTTTGTTTTGTTTAGGTTTATTTTGGGCCTCAAATAGTGAGGCCCATTATCATATCCCTTCCTTTTTTTATTTTATAGTTCTGGGCCCTTAAGGCCCATTTCCATTTTCTTTTTTTTTTTTAAGATGAATAATAACAAATTGTTTTAAATGATAAAATAAATAATAAAATTCTAAAAAACAAAATATATTGGTCATGTTGTTATTTTGTGTTATTAGATTATGTTTTTAATAATAAAAATCCTTAAAGAAAAAAATCAAAAAACATATTTTCTAAAATAAAGGTACAACTAGTTTTAAAAATAAGGTTGTATTAGATCTAAATATATCTTTTATAAAAAATATAACCTTACTTGTTAAATCAAAATCTTATAGGTGATGTCGTGCAAATCACTTTGCCTACATTACTAGATCCCGGAGGTTTATGCACGTGCGATTTTCTTCGCCTTGTATTTCTCCTTCCTCGTTAATTTTCTTCCATTATCAATTAAAAATAATTTAAATATTTTTCTTTCAAAATTAATTTTCCTAGAACTACGTGACCCTGATTTCTCAATACACTTGAGAATACGTAGGAGCGGGAATCAATTCCTGTCGGGCCCACTTTTTCGTTACTAATTTCTCCGTCTCTGCTATTATTTCAATTAATTTTATATAGTCAATATTTTAAATTTTATTGTCGCAAGGAGGTTAATTTAGACGCGACGTCTTGTTAATCTCATATTTTTATTTAAAATAATATTTTCTTTGAAATGAGGTTTATTTAGACGCGACGTCTTGTTAATCTCATGTTTTAATATTTTTATTTTAAAATAATATTTTCTTTAAAATGAGGTTAATTTAGACGTGACGTCTTGTTAATCTCATGTTTTTTTGTATTTTATGAAAAATAATATTTTTTTAATCAATTTTATTCTTTTTTTATTTATTTCATTGATTTTATTTTAATCTTTTAATTTATGTACAAATTAAGGTTAATTTGGATGAGATGTCCTGTTAACCTTTAATTTCACTTTGTTTTATTTTATTTTATTTTATTTTTTCTTATAATTGTTGTTTTGTCGAGTTTCTTACTGTCATAGTTTTGTCATTTCTTACTATTACTATCTTAACCTTCTATTGTCATTATTCGTTTTCTTACTGTCACTGTTTAGTTTTCTATCGTTGTTGTTTTCTTATTTCTTACTGTCGCATTTTGGTCAGATTTCTTACTGTTATTATTCAGTCTGTTTTTTTTGTTTGTGTCTGCTTGGTCATTTTGTATGTTTCTTTTCATAAAAGAAGTTAAAATAATTTCTAGATTATTTTGAAGTAAGCGCTATCAATTTGAGGTAACCGTTTTATAACGGACAGTTGTGAGGTGCTAATACCTTCCTCACCTGTAACTCGACTCCCGAACTTAGAATTTCATTTTTTTTATAACCAGTGTTTTAAAAAAGGGGGTTTTTTCCTATATTTTTATCCTAAAAAATATTGGTGGCGACTCCCTGTTTTTCTTTTCGAAAGGATTTCGAAAAACCCGTTTTACTTTTAAGGGTCGGCCATCCCGTCACGATCCCGGTCGCGACAATGTTATTCTATTGCTAACAGTGCATCATTATATAGCTACTAATTGCTACTGTGATATTATATAGCTAATGTCTTTCATATATAGCTACTGAGTGCTACTATGATATTATATAACTAGTGCTTACTTTTCCATTGCTATTACGTGGGTTAGTGACTTTCATTATATAAGTAGTGCTTGCTTTGTACTAATTTACACTAATTATTTTGTCTTATATACATAGCTATTTAACAATACTAATTGCTTCATGGGATATAATTTTATATTACCTTCCATATATCTGCGTGACCTACTGCTTCTTTATTTATTTTATCAATTACTAATTGTGCTAATTAAAAAAAATCACATTTAATTATTCAAAATTAAAAACAACATTACTTTGCTAATTGTTTTACCTTTTATATTGAATATCATGATTAATAACATTAAATATTAAATAGAATTATTTTATTGATTTACCATTAAATTCTATAGCAATTACCTACTACGTTTTATATTATATGCTTCCTATCATATTATATAATTCCATTCCTTAGTGCTTTACTAATTAACTCTATTATTATTAAATTCTTTAATCCTGAGTGCTAATGTATTAAATAGTATTGTATGGGCGCCTCACGGATCGTCTCCTGGGACTTCGTACTTCATTTTTTTTTATTGACTTGATTTGCTTGATCATTACTGTAACACCACGGATTGCCATTAGCTCCTACGTGTTAATTACCAATGATTTACAATTTATTATCAAATGTTCATAATAAATATTTATAATATATTTTATTATATATAAGTGTTAATAAATAAAATATGCATTAATTAGGAATTGAACCTGGGTTAATACCTATGATAAGTTATCTCTCTACCACTAGACCACTAATATTTGATTGATATCTTTTGAAAATTTTAAATTTTTATTATCAGATTATTCATGTGAAATTTTATAATTTATTTTTTTTAATAATAAAAAAAACTAACAATATTACTCTTTAATAAAAAAAATAATAATAAAAATAAATATTTGTAATTATTGTTGACTTGTTACTATTGTCATTACCATTATTATTAAATAATTATAGTTAATATATTTATTGAAGTATTATCTAATTTATTATTTGTAATTTCTTGCATAGAAATAACTATGTCAAATATTACTAACCTTGAGTTCGTGGCTCTTGACATATCTGGAAAAAACTATCTATCATGGACATTGGATGCTGAGATTCATTTAGATGCAAAAGATCTTGGAGACACGATTAAAAATGGAAATAATGCATCTAGTCAAAATAAAGCTAAAGCCATGATTTTCTTACGTCACCATATCCATGAGGGGTTAAAAAATGAGTATTTAACAGTTAAAGACCCTCTCGTTTTGTGGAATAATCTAAAAGAGAGATATGACCATCAAAAGGATATAATTCTTCCAAAAGCCCGTTATGAATGGATGCATTTGCGCTTTCAAGATTTTAAAACTGTAAATGAATATAATTCTGCGCTATTTAGAATTACTTCAAAATTGGAGTTATGTGGAGAAAAGATCACTGAAAGTGATATGTTAGAGAAAACATTCTCCACTTTTCATGCATCCAGTATGCTCCTGCAGCAGCAATATCGCCAAAAGGGTTTTACAAAATATTCTGAATTAATTACTTGTCTCCTTATGGCTGAGCAAAATAATGAATTGCTTATGCAAAATCATGAATCTCGTCCAACTGGAACTGCTCCATTCCCAGAAGTGAATGTAGCAACACACGATCATAATACACATGGTCGTGGTCGTGGCCGTAGCCGCGGTCGTGGACGAGGTAATGCTCGGGGACATGGTATTGGTCGTGGATATGGTTATGGCCGTGGTCATGGTCGAAATAATAAGAGATCATCATTTACATGGAAAAATAAAGAACATATGAAAAAAGGGACAGATGCTCAAAATAGTGAACAAACTAAAAATATCTGCTATCGTTGTGGCAGCAAGGGACACTGGTCTCGAGTTTGTCGCACACCAAAGCATCTCGTAGATCTATACCAAAAATCCCTTAAAAATAAAGGGAAAATAATAGAGACAAATTTTACTGGTATAGATGATGATTTCTCTGATTTTAGTGTTGATGATTTTCTTACTCTTCCTGAAGAAGAAATTAACCACTCGGTTGGAGAGGGGAGTGCCCCTAAATAAATTGTTTTATGTTTCATGTAATGTATTTTGTTATAAATTTAGTCATTATCAATAAAATTTTATGTTAAATATTTATTGTTGTTAATTATATTTTTACTTATTTTTATTTATTATTTGAAGAATGAATGCTCACGTGAAAGATGAAGATATATGTCTCGCAGACAGTGCAACAACTCATACTATTCTTAAGAATAAGAAATATTTCTACCATATAGTAAAACAAGAAGCAAATGTTAATACAATATCTGGTAGTATAAATATAATTGAAGGCTCCGGCAGAGCCAGTATTTTGTTACCTGGAGGAACAAAATTGCACATTGAAAGTGCATTATATTCTAAGAAGTCTCAAAGAAATTTGTTGAGTTTTAAGGATATCCGCAGAAATGGATATCATATTGAGACCACAAATGAAGGAAAAGATGAATATCTTTACATCACAAAGTTAATTTCTGATAAGAAATGTATATTGGAAAAATTACCTTCATTTTCCTCTGGTTTGTACTATACTTATATTAGTACAGTTGAAACAAATGTTATTGTAAACCAGAAGTTTACAAATAAGAATGACTTTGTTATCTGGCATGAACGATTAGGTCATCCTGGATCAATTATGATGCGAAAAATAGTTGAGAATTCAAATGGTCATTGTTTGTCCAGCAGACAAATTATGCAAACTAAGAATTTCTCATGTACTGCTTGTTCTCAAGGAAAATTGATCATTCGGCCATCACCAATGAAAATTGGGAATGAATCACTCATATTTTTAGAGCGTATACAAGGTGATATTTGTGGACCAATACACCCTTCATGTGGACCATTTAGATATTTTATGGTTTTAATTGATGCATCAACTAGATGGTCACATGTTTGCTTATTATCAACTCGCAACCAGGCGTTTGCGAGATTACTAGCTCAATTAATTCGTTTAAGAGCTCATTTTCCTGATTATCCAATTAAGAAAATACGCCTTGATAACGCTGGTGAATTCACATCTCAATCATTTAATGATTATTGTATGTCCATTGGAATTGATGTTGAACATCCTGTAGCACATGTTCATACATAAAATGGACTTGCTGAATCATTGATTAAACGTTTGAAATTGATAGCAAGACCATTGTTAATGAGATCAAAACTCCCAATTTCAACTTGGGGACATGCAATCTTGCATGCGGCAACACTTATTCGCATCAGGCCTACAAGTAATCATGAATATTCCCCTTTACAATTGGTTCATGGTAAAGAACCAAATATTTCTCATCTAAGAATCTTTGAAAGTGCAGTATATGTTCAGTTATAAAATGAACTAAAATTATAGAAAAAAATGAATGAGAAAAGAGAAGAGAACAATCAAATAGAGATTTGAAGAAGGTTGAAGAATTGAAGTTGCTAAGTTTTTGCCTTCACTCTTATGCAAATACATGAAGGGCATGAGCCCCTTTTATAGCCCAAGGTGGACATCCACCATAAATTAAAATATTTATAATACTCCCCCTTGGATGTCCACATTTTAGAATGTGCCTCGTTAAAACCTTACTAGGAAAAACCCAGTGGGATAAAAACCTAGTGAAGGAAAAAGAGTACAACATTCTTTACAAAGTATATTCATGAAAAATAATTAAATTACAAATATTTAATTCTCCCCCTCATCAGAACACTTATGTAAGCGTCGAAGACCAATCTTCTGTACTAGTTGCTCGAAGACTTTGGTTGGTAATGATTTTGTAAAGATATCTGCTAGATTCTCACATGATCGGACTTGCTGGACATTTATTTCACCATTCTTTATAAGATCATGAGTAAAGAAAAATTTTGGTGAAATATGCTTTGTCTTATCTCCTTTAATATAACCCTCCTTTAACTGGGAGATACAAGCTGCATTATCTTCACATAAGATTGTTGGTGCTAGTTTTCCAGCATGCAAGCCACAAGTTTCTTGAATATGTTGAATCATAGATCTCAACCAAACACATTCTCGACTTGCTTCATGTAATGCTAGAATTTCAGCATGATTAGATGATGTTGCTGTAATCGTTTGTTTTATGGATCTCCATGAAATTGCTGTACCACCACATGTGAACAAATATCCTGTTTGTGATCGACCATTATGAGGATCAGACAGATACCCCGCATCAGCATAACCAACTAGGTTTGTCTTAGGTACATATGGGAAAAATAAACCCATGTCCATTGTACCTCTAAGGTATCAGAATATGTGTTTAATCCCATTCCAATGCCTTTTTATGGGTAAAGAACTATATCTTGCTAATAAATTGACAACAAATGATATATCAGGTCGTGTATGACTAGCAAGATACATCAGTGCACCAATTGCACTGAGATATGGTACTTCAGGACCAAGTAGTTCTTCATTTTTGTCTTGAGGTCGAAACGGATCTTTGTTCACTTCAAGTGACCTCACAACCATTGGACTGCTCAACGGGTGTGATTTGTCCATATAGAATCGCTTTAGCACCTTTTCAGTATAAGTCTTCTGGTGCATTAAGATTCCTTCCTTTAAATATTCTAATTGTAATCCGAGACAAAACTTTGTTTTTCCCAAGTCTTTCATCTCGAATTCTTTTTTTAAGCAATTTACAGCCTTTGAGAGCTCTTCTGGAGTTCCGATGATGTTTAAATCATCTACATAAATTGCAATTATAACAAACTCTTTTCCCAATCTTTTCATAAAAACACATGGACAAATCGGGTCATTTTTATACCCTTCTTTCAACAGGTATTCACTGAGACAATTGTACCACATTCGTCCAGATTGCTTTAGTCCATAAAGAGATATCTCTCTCACATCTTGGTCCTCGAACAAAGCAATCTGAACTAGAAGTTCAGAAAATAATTAGTTTGCAAAATTTAGCAAACCAATTACCTAATGCATTTGCTGATCCAAAAAGAGTGACTAAGTCACACATACCAGCTGTTAATACTCCAATAAAGATTGATATCCCTGAAGAAGAATCTAAATTTGCAAATAAGTCTGAAGCCAAAATAAAACGTGGCAGACCTGTTGGTTCTAAAGATAAAAATCCTCGGAAAAGAAAAGTAAATAAAGAGGATGGTCGAATCGAGGATATAAAGACTCCAGTAGAGTCTCCTGACATAATCAAAGTTTCAAATCCAGAAGAAACTAAGGTACCTAAAATTAATACAAACAAAGAGATCTCGATAAATTATGTCATGGATGGTATACAATGGAATCGACCTGAAGTCGATGTTGATGAAATTTTTACATTCAAAGTAGCTCTTGATATTATAAATGATGATAAAAATCATGAGCCAAAATCTGTTAAAGAATGTGTACAGAGAAATGATTGGCCAAAGTGGAAAGATGCAATGCAAGAAGAGTTAAACTCACTTGCAAAACGTAAAGTTTTTGGACCTGTAGTCCAAACACCCAAAGGTGTAAAACCAGTTGGGTACAAATGGGTCTTTACGAGAAAAAGAAATGAAAATGGTGAAATTGTGCGATATAAAGCAAGACTTGTTGCACAAGGTTTCTCACAAAGACCTGGCATTGATTTTGAAGAAACATATTCACCAGTGATGGATGCCACTACTTTTCGATACTTAATAAGTTTGGCAATCCGTGAAAGGCTTGACTTACGCCTTATGGATGTTGTTGCAACATATTTATATAGCTCACTTGAAAATGACATATATATAAAACTACCTGAAGGATTTCATTTGCCTGAAGCATATAAAACAAATCCTCGAGAAAATTATTCAATCAAATTGAATAAATCTCTTTATGGACTAAAGCAATCTGGACGAATATGGTACAATTGTCTCAGTGAATACCTGTTGAAAGAAGGGTATAAAAATGACCCGATTTGTCCATGTGTTTTTATGAAAAGATTGGGAAAAGAGTTTGTTATAATTGCAATTTATGTAGATGATTTAAACATCATCGGAACTCCAGAAGAGCTCTCAAAGGCTGTAAATTGCTTAAAAAAAGAATTCGAGATGAAAGACTTGGGAAAAACAAAGTTTTGTCTCGGATTACAATTAGAATATTTAAAGGAAGGAATCTTAATGCACCAGAAGACTTATACTGAAAAGGTGCTAAAGCGATTCTATATGGACAAATCACACCCGTTGAGCAGTCCAATGGTTGTGAGGTCACTTGAAGTGAACAAAGATCCGTTTCGACCTCAAGACAAAAATGAAGAACTACTTGGTCCTGAAGTACCATATCTCAGTGCAATTGGTGCACTGATGTATCTTGCTAGTCATACACGACCTGATATATCATTTGCTGTCAATTTATTAGCAAGATATAGTTCTTTACCCACAAAAAGGCATTGGAATGGGATTAAACACATATTTCGATACCTTAGAGGTACAATGGACATGGGTTTATTTTTCCCATATGTACCTAAGACAAACCTAGTTGGTTATGTTGATGCGGGGTATCTGTCTGATCCTCATAATGGTTGATCACAAATAGGATATTTGTTCACATGTGGTGGTACAGCAATTTCATGGAGATCCATAAAACAAACGATTACAGCAACATCATCTAATCATGCTGAAATTCTAGCATTACATGAAGCAAGTCGAGAATGTGTTTGGTTGAGATCTATGATTCAACATATTCAAGAAACTTGTGGCTTGCATGCTGAAAAACTAGCACCAACCATCTTATGTGAAGATAATGCAGCTTGTATCTCCCAGTTAAAGGAGGGTTATATTAAAGGAGATAGGACAAAGCATATTTCACCAAAATTTTTCTTTACTCATGATCTTATAAAGAATGGTGAAATAAATGTCCAGCAAGTCCGATCATGTGAGAATCTAGCAGATATCTTTACAAAATCATTACCAACCAAAGTCTTCGAGCAACTAGTACAGAAGATTGGTCTTCGACGCTTACATAAGTGTTCTGATGAGGGAGAGAATTAAATATTTGTAATTTAATTATTTTTCATGAATATACTTTGTAAAGAATGTTGTACTCTTTCTCCTTCACTAGGTTTTTATCCCACTGGGTTTTTGCTAGTAAGGTTTTAACGAGGCACATTCTAAAATGTGGACATCCAAGGGGGAGTATTATAAATATTTTAATTTATGGTGGATGTCCACCTTGGGCTATAAAAGGGGCTCATGCCCTTCATGTATTTGCATAAGAGTGAAGGCAAAAACTTAACAACTTCAATTCTTCAACCTTCTTCAAATCTCTATTTGATTGTTCTCTTCTCTTTTCTCATTCATTTTTTTCTATAATTTTAGTTCATTTTATAACATACCCATGTTTTTCAGTGGCCTGTCGAATTGTTGTCTAAACAATGGGCTGAAAGCACCGATGGTAGTACATTTGTGAGGCCCTGGAAACCTTTTTTTTTCAAGTAAAATTTGTTTTTTCTTAACACGTGCTTCATGGTATATATATTAAGAAATAGAAACTTATTTAAGTGATCATAAATATTATTTCTTTTTGTCCAGTTTAAGCGTGTATAAGATTTCATACCCTAGAGAATTACTATAGAAAAATAAGGTTTATTTCTCAAAATGTCACTTAAATTACAAATGGAGCTTTGAAGCCTTATTCATAACTAAAGAATGGATAGGGGAATAGAGATAACTTTATAGAATTGAAGAGATAGAGATTCTTAGAAATGAGGAGATAAAGATAATCTTCTAAACTAAAAGGATAAGGAGACCTTAGCTAATCCTGGGGAACAGGAGCACCCTAGTTACGAGCTCTCTGCCATCAGACAAGTCGAGTGACCATATGCCAAGTGGTTGTATATTGAACGGTTGTATGCCATGTGATTTCTAGTCGTGAGCTTTGTTGTTCCTCCGGTCAGATTTTCGTGGTTGGAACTTGGAAATTTCTCGTTTTAGGATGTAATTGGAAGTTTGTCATTCATAATTTGAACTTGGAAACTTAGAAATTTTCCTTTCTGGGATTTAACGTAATTGGGCTTTTGCCGTTCAGAATTTCGTAAATGGAATTTCACCGTTACTCCCTCATCAAGATTTTAAGACTTAACGTAATTTATTTTTGTCATTACCCCTTCGGTCGGGATTTTATGACTTACGGTTAGAGAATTTTATCGTTACTTCCCCAATCGGAATTTTAGGACTTAACATAAGAGAATACTCAAGATAAGTTGGAAAGTGCTTATGTTATTTCTGTTTCGTCGGGCCTCGTTAAACCTCTCGAGGGAAAATCTAGTGGGACAAAAATCCCTCAAGAAGGAAAAAGAGTGCCCCGTGAATGATTACATGGTGTTACTTGGTGGCTTTGCTATTGCCCCATTGTTTTCGGAGCTCCCAACCCGATCAAATTCACACTCCTCTATATTCACGTAACATGTCGCCGTTTGCCTGAAATCATCCATATTAGTTGGGGGCTCTTTGGCTAAAGATTCAGATAACTTACTCGAGCGCTAGGAATGGAAATGGACCAGACCGTCCGTCAGAGGCTCGTGGTTTGGCCTGTTTAAAGCCTATATAGGCTAAACTTGTTGGGCTAGAAGCCTACGCCTGGGATTTTAAAAAAACCTTTTTAAGTAAATAAACTAGGACATAAGCTTTCTAAAAAGTTTTTAAAGCTCAACAAGCCGACCCATTTAATTGGCCTAACTACTTATTATTTATATATATTTATACCATAAAAATTATATATATATATATATATATATTACATATTTACATAATATAAATTAATGTTACAGTTATAATAATTTTTTTATAATATAAAATTTTTATTTTATAATATTTTGGATCAATTGTGATGATTATTTTAGATTTAATTACCTTTGCTTTGCATGAGAAGTTACATTTATCTTGTTGATTTTAAAATCAAGTGCATTTGACTAGTTTACAATGATATGCTCGTTTACAACGATAGGTCCATCAGCCTATGTAGTTTGATAGATTTTTTAGGTGGTTGTTGACCTTTTGAAAGCCTTATTATAAATAGACAATTTAAATAAACTTTTAAACGGGTTAAACCTTCAAATAAGTCAAACCAGACCTTAAAAAAACTATAACAAGCTAATAAGTCAGGCTCAAGCCTTGACAATTGGAAGTAGGTCAAGCTCAGGCCTTTCAAAATCTGGCCTGTCCTGACCTATTTCCATCCCTACGGGGCGTAATCTCGTTTGTATTGCGTGAAAGGCCATCTTTGAGCTTAGGTCTCATATCTGTATGGCCTGCTCGTTGAAGTATGTCATGAATTACTTAAGCGTCTCCTTCGTCCCTGCTTGAAGTTTACTAAGTTATAGGAAGTCTGCGGAACTACCCGACTGGAGGTGAACCGGGTAAAAAAGTTCTCGATGAGTTCTACAAAACATGAGATGCTTCTCGGGGGATGTGTAAAAACCACAGCAGAGCATATTTAGCGAGGGTTGTGGTGAAGGTTTTGCATAGGAGGGAATTGAATGCCCCGGAGATGAGGAGGTTGGTTGTGAATAGGGTGAGGTGTTCCTCCAGGTAACCTTTTCCATCGTATTTCTGCATCACGAGAGGCTTGTAATGGCGTAGCTTGGGGGCTTCCATTACGGCCTCGGTGAATAGATGTGCAGAGCGAATGGCTCTAGTCTATCTTTCTTTAACTTTGTGGTCTGCGTGCTTTGATAACTGGAGGCCTCCCGCTCCTTTGTCCAATGTTCCACGAGTCTTCGTTCTCTTTTCTTAATTCTTCTATGGTGTACTATAGTGTCTTGACCAAGGTCGGGACCTCTTTCATCTGATAGTTGTTGTCTCGTTGTCCATCCTGATTTCTTTTGGCGTCATCATCATCTTTTTGGCTAGTGTTGTTGTGTGCGATCACTATCTTCCTCCTTCTCAGAGCCAATTTTCTCCTATGGAATGTGGGAACCGTTTTACCGGGCTCCACGGTGGGCGCCAAAGTATTCACTCTGAGCGTATAAGGTATCAAACCCTAGAAAATTACCCAAGAAAAATAAGATTTAGTTATCAAAATGTCACTTGAATTTAGGTATTTGATATCAAGGGCAAAAGAGTAATTTTATACTATTTTTAATTAATTAGTCATTCTAACCTTTTTTTAGTTACTAATTTATTTAATTTACCCACAAATCTAAATTAGGATGTTAATGTAATTATTCCCTTAATTCATTTGACTGAATTCTACATTAATAGATAATTCGTTCAAGTGATACATATATCTTATTTTTTTAAAAAAAGTATTAGATTTAAGTTTTATAGATAAAAAGAATTTCTCATAAAGAGAAACAATGTCATGATCCTGATAGAAATATTGTTAGTTGTAAATGAAGAAATAATTACAAGTAGGGGCTAGGTAGTTCATTTATTAATGATGATTAATGTTTTGAGCTGCCCGGTGGGGGTATAAGAGGTGACTGAAACAGTGTCTCCTCTATGGACAGCAAAGGGATTGGGATTTTTAAGGGGTCCTCTCCTTTGGGTTGCCAAATAGTAATGGTACTAAGTGAGTGTCCCCTGTCAACAGCAACCGATTTATAGGACTCACTCACTCAGTTACAGACAAACAAATATGGGGAAACAAAGTCCTGCCACATCCCTGTGGTCCTTATAATTCCAACCTAATTGGGTGTCTTCCTCGGAGCCACTCATTTTAATGTTTTTTTAATGAAGTCTTGTACCTTTACATTGCACTAATTATCTTTCCATCACGACAAAATTATTTTAAGTACTCTTTTGTTACTATACTACTACAGGTTTTAATATATTGTAGTAGTAGTAGTATTTGTTAACCAAGAGTAGGGCCCTTTCATGATTTACATAATACAGGTTCATGTTGAAACTTGTTATTAATTAACCAAGTAGGATCACCATAGAGGTTTAGGTAGTTTGCATGGGGTTTATAAGTTGAAAAAAAAGTTTGTAAACACCAAATTCTGCTTTCTTTTTTTAATTATTAAATAATAAAAATAATAATTTTGGCCCCCCACTTCGGGAATCCTGAAGCAGGATCCGGAGGTTGTCTCCTCCACTTTCTCCATCACCATCATCAATCACCCCCACTAACGGACTCCACTTCTTCACCTTGATCTACCTCCAACAGAAAAAAAGGGAACCACCAACAGACAGCATCTCATCATCCCTCTCCTCCTTCACAGAACCATCATTCCTTCACCTTTTCCATCATTCTCCTCCACCCGGATCCACCATCACCAACCTCCAACAATACAAACAGAGACAGAAAACCAGAAAACAAAAAATAAACAACAGAAAATAACAAACAGAGAAGAAAGGGAGAGGAAACCGATCTTTCCCCTGCCACCGCAACCTCAACCTCCTCTGCTCGGACCGTCACCTTCCTCCGACGCCAGTCACCGCAACAGGCCCGACCCTTGCGAACCGGCCTCTACGCGCACGGCCAGACGCTGGCCACCCGAGCCTCCGCGACGCCCACCGAGCTCCTCCCTCGCGCCTGCCGCCGAACCTCTCTCTCCGATCAGCCCTCTCCCCCACCGTCGGTCTTTCTCTCTCTCCCCGCCACTAGCCGCCGCCTCTGCCCAGGCTTCCTCCGATCGGCCCTTCTCTCCTTCTCCGATCTCTGTCTCCCTATCCCTCTCCCTCCACCTCTCCTCACTCTCTCCCTCTCGATCCCATTGTCACTCTCGATCTCTCCCCCTCTTTCCTTCACTCTCGGTATCTCTCTGTCTCCCTCTCTAGTTCGCCCTCTCTCTCTCTCGGACCTCCCTCTCCCTCTCGGTCTCTTCCTCTTCTCCCTCTCTCTCTCGTTCACTCTCCCTCCACCGCCGCCGGTTCTTCTTCGTCTCTCCCTCTCGGTCACCATATCGTTCTCACCCCTCACCGGCGATCCACCCTCCTTCTCTTCTCCTTCCCCTTCTCTCTTTCTTCCCTTTTCCCTCTCTTCTTGGCTGCCGCCGCCCCCCTCCCTGTTTCTCCTTTCCTCTTCTTTTGTTTCCCTTCTTTATTTTGTTTAGTTTTTAGGTTTAGGTTTTGGGCCTCAGCTAGTGAGGCCCATTTCTACTACTACTCTTCCTTTTTTAGGAAAATGGGCTCTTAAAGCCCAATGTTATTTTTTTTTTTTTGTTATTTTATTTTTTTTATGTTAATAGTAATAATAATAATAATAAAATAGTAATATATATGTTTTAAAAATAAATAAATAAAATAAAAAATAAAAATGAATTTTCAGTTTTAGTTAAATTAAAATAAAATTATTCCTAAATTTAATAGATTTTTATTAGAAGTGAAATAAAAAATCACAAAAACCCAAAAAAATATTTTTATAGTATTTTATGGTGAAATATAAAAAAAAACTTAATTTCTTTTGTAAAAATTAAAATAGATAGTTTCATGTTAATTTTTGTTATATATATTTTCTTTTATAAAAATTATTTCAAAACTTTATGGGCGATGTCGTGCAAAATTACTTTTGCCTACATCGTTGTTATTAGGTCCCGAAGGTTTATGCACGTGCGATCTTACTTCGCCTTGTATTTCTCCTTCCTCATGAATTTTCTTTATCAAAATTGATCAAAAATAATTTAAATATTTTTCTTTTAAAATTAATTTTCCTAGAACTACGTGACCCTGATTTCTCAATACACTTGAGAATACGTAGGAACGGGAATCAATTCCTGTCGGGCCCACTTTTTCATTACTAATTTCTCTGTCTCTGCTATTATTTTAATTAATTTTATATAGTCAATATTTTAAATTTTTATTGTCGCAAGGAGGTTAATTTAGACGCGACGTCTTGTTAATTTCATATTTTTTATTTAAAATAATATTTTCTTTGAAATGAGGTTAATTTAGACGTGACGTCTTATTAATCTCATATTTTTTATATTTTATTAAAAAATAATATTTTTTAATCAACTTTATTTTTTTATTTTATTTCATTAATTTTATTTTAATGTTTGAATTTATATACAAATTAAGGTTAATTTGGATGAGACGTCCTGTTAACCTTTACTTTCACTTTGTTTTACTTTTTCTTACTGATGTTATTTTGTGAAGTTTCTTATTGTCTTTGTTTACCATTTCCTATTGTTATTGTTTTTTTTTACTTTCCTACTGTCGATATTCTGCTGAGTTTTTTTTTACGATCACTGTGTGTCTTTTCTTATTATTGTTTTGTTAAGCTTCTTATTGTCATTGTTTTGTCGAGTTTCTCACTGTCATTGCTTTGTCATTTGTTGTTGTTATTGTTTTAATATTCTACTATCATTTTTTTACTGTCACTGTTTAATCTTCTATCGTTACTGTTTTCTTCTTTTTTTTTACTATCATTGTTTGGTCAAATTTATTACTGTTACCGTTTAGTCTGTTTTGTCTGTTTGTGTCTGCTTTGTCATTTTATGTAGAAGAAGTTAAAAATAATTTCTGAGTTATTTTGGAATAAGCGCTATCAATTTGAGGTAACCGTTTTATAACGGACAGTTGTGAGGTGCTAATACCTTCCTCACCTGTAATTCGACTCCCGAACTTAGAATTTCATTTTCATAACCAGTGTTTTAAAAAAGAGGTTTTTCCGATATTTTTATCCTAAAAAAATATTGGTGGCGACTCCCTGTTTTTCTTTTCGAAAGGATTTCAAAACCCGTTTTACTTTTAAGGGTCGGCCATCCCGTCACGATCCCGGTCGCGACAGATGGCGACTCCACTGGGGACATTTTTAGAGAGTCAAGCCAATCAAGTTGATAGCGCATATTTTTAAATAGTCTATTAATTATTTAACTTCTTCCTTTATTTTTTTTTATTTATTATTTTTTTTTATCAATGTTTGTATGTGGTTTCTGTTTTATATGTATTTTGTCATTTATTTTCTGTTAAATTCTGTATGATTGTTGAACCCTAGGGTAGACGACTTTGTGTTATTGTTCTGTATTTGTTCTCTGTGCAGGATGGGATAAGGTACAGGTATTGAATGCCCTTTCACACACTACACTTACAATTCTCACACACTTATGAGTGGCGCCCTATACCCGGGCCCCAAATGAAGCTTAAGTTAGGAGAGGTTGGTAGCGGTGTCGTTTGGGATGTACTTCCCATCCGGCGATCGTAAGAACCTCAACTAGAGTTCGACCTTTCATGATGTACGCACCTAGTAGATTCCCTACTGTTGTGGTTACATCATGAGTAGGATCTTGGCTCTAGTGACCTTTTAGAAGTCTAGTACAAGCCACCCAATGTGAGGAGTCCACTGTTAGATAAGCTATAGGTCCCAGAAAAGACTTTCAGAAATACCTGACTTAGGGCACAAAAGGGCAGACTTTCCCTCTACCTTCTCTTATTCTCACTTTCCCTTTTAATCCAAATTGGTGGACCACTTGCCCGTTAAACGGATTACTTCTTTCCAAAAATGACACTTTTAAATTGGTGATCCTTTAATAGGCAAACAATCCTTTCCTTTTATGCGTATTTACTTTAATCTTTGGGCCCTGAGTTATGAATTTTCTGAGTCGTCAAAACAAAATAATAAAAAATAAAAAAAAATAAAAAAAAGTGTTGAAGACGATTGGAAGGTTCGTAACTCATGTGGCTCTCGATTTGTCACAAGTTTTGTCAATCATTACTTCCCCGAATGTAAAGATGTTTTCCAAGATGTTACCAAGGGAGTAGCGATTTATAAAACACGTCAATTCTTGATGGCTCATTCTCTCTTTTCTTTCTGTTCTCACCGGAAGCTATTTAGGGCTTAACGAATATCCTTGAGCAAGGTATGGAAATTAACATGGGATCAAACTTTTAAGAGAAGGGTCATGGTTGCCCGAGCTAGAAATGGCTAAACTTAAGGCCCTTGTCGTATCTCAGAATGGAGGATTCTTCTGTCTTCACAACTATCCCATATTAATTTCCATGTTTATCCTACTTAGTACTTTTGAACAAGTCGTTCTAAAGAATAGTCAAAGGATGCTCGTTATGACCTGTGATTGCTTCACGCGTCATTGTATTTTGTTGTCCTACTGTTTTATTTCCTTTATTTCCACCTGACATTTTTGTCTTTTTCAAAAGATATCATGGGCAAACACCCTTACAGAACCCGACTTCAGGAGAGACTCATGGCTGAAATAGAACAAGAAAATGAAAACCTCAGGAATGAGGTCAATCAGTTAAAGGAGCAAATTGCGAAGATGGCCAAACTTTTAGAGAAGAGAATCACAGGAGGGGACTCTTCTGCAGTTATCGAGGATGCCCAACAACAACTGTTAACCCCACTGCATTCCTCGGGCCTTGGTCTGACACAGGCTCAAGTTACTCACCCCATGACCACCCCCCTCACTGTTAACACTGGGAAAGCAAAGGAAGTGATTGACCCCCGACTACCTCGTGGAATGCCCTATGGTTTTACATCACAACACACATTTGTTGGCCTAAATGGTAATCCTGTACCTTTCCCACCTTATGGGATACCCCCAGGATACTCTCCCATATTCCATAACCAATAAGATGGCCATGATTTTCAAACGATGGAACCCCATGTTTCAAACCCTGCCCATCTGATGATCCTTTTTGCTAATCCTCAGCCAAACCCACAAATCCCTGAACCACAATCCACCCAAGCTTAAGCTATCCAGATGGCCCAAGCAAGACCAATAGGCCCTACTACCTTTCAGCCTGCCAATCTTCGTGTACCTTATCCATATATGGCCACCACTAACCAAAACCCCTATCCTACCTCACTACAACCCCACTTCCATCCATCTATCGCTCGAACACCTACCCACTTCCATTTGCCTGTTTTCAAACCCCCTAATCCACAGCCCATGCCAACTATCCTCCACAACGACAGACTCGGCCTCCTAATCCCATCAGAAGCACAAGAAAACACGTCAATAATCAAACACCAATTCAATTTGATCCCATTCCCATAACCTACACAGAAGTTTTACCTTGCCTTATCCGCAACTCCCTTGCGGTACCCTGTCCATTGAAACCGGTGGTTCCCCCTTACCCTAAATGGTATAATCCTAATGTCTAATGTGATTACCATGCTGGAGCCCCAGGACATTCTACTGAGGATTGTCAGGCCCTAAAATGCAAAGTGAGGGATCTAATCAAAGCCAAGTGGATAAGTTTCCAAGAAGGAAGACCCAATGTTACCATAAACCCCTTGCCTAACCATGGGAGTTCTGGGGTTACTACAATAAAAGAGGGTTAGGAGTATGGAAGAGATGTCGTCACCACTGAACATGGCCCCCGTGATGATGCATAATGCAAACTTTGTGATTGCCCGCTAGGCGGAGAGCTTTGTGACTAGGAGACTGTCAAACTCCATACGACTTTAAATTTTCAATCAAAGAGGTGTTTTCGTGACTTTTTAACCCAATAGCTATGCCTAAGGCTTTGGGATGTTTATGTACTAAGGGCAAAAATATGTTTTTATCATTTCAAGTTTCTCTTAACAAATGCGTGTTGAATTTCAAAATGCCTTTTCTTGCTTTCCTTATCGTTGCCTTGAATCCTTTTCCCTTTATTTGCTTTTTTTTCTTTTTCTTTTTCTTTCATTCACCATGACAAACCAAATAAATACAGGTCTAAAAATGATTCTCCTGATAACAGTGAGGTCACAGTCTAATTTCATGACTTCAATTGCCCGATCAATCATGCTGACAAAGAGGGTAGGAAGATTATGGTCCCTTATCTGAATGGATCAAGATGTTTGAATAAGAAGGGTCTAAAGAGATTCAGCCATCAAGATTTAGGCGAAATCATCAAATGAAGCAGATAAATGGGTCAAGATGGGTATCCCCTGAGTCAAGAACAATCGAAAGAATCGATTAAGTTATTAATGTCCTTTAGTTTGAAAAACACAGGGGCAATCTATCAGAGGGCGTTAGTAACCTTGTTTCATGACGTGATAGGAGTCTATGTGAATGACAACACAAGTACTGAAAATGGATAGGGGCAGGCCAGTCGTTTAAGGAAGCTTCAACAGTCACCAACATGGATAGGGGTAAACTGCTTATGCCTATAGATACAGACACAATCGAGGGAAACTTTGTCGACAAAAAAAAAAGAAGAAAAAAAAAAAGAAGAAAAAATAATCAAATAAAAAAATAATAATAAAAAATGAATCAGGCTTGGTGTCCGATGCACATACCAAATGAGGCAAGCTGATTATGTCCAGATTATCAAGGAAGCTATCACCAGACTATATGGGGGCACAGATGTCATCAAGACAAGAATGCAACAAATGACAATATTTCATCCCTGGGGCATAATTACTTCTCATGCCAATGTAACCAAGGAAATGTTCTACCATGCTGAGTCATTGCGTTAGAAGCTGATTCAAAAAAAAAAAAATCAGGTTTGACGTCCTATGCACATGCCAAATAAGGCAAGTTGATTACGTCTGGATCATCAAGCAAGTTGTCATCTTTCTGTATGAGGGACACGGATGTCATTAGGCCAGGAATTTGATGAAAATAATATTTCATCCTTGTCGTCATCAATACCTTAGCCTTAAAGAGGGCTACTCCTCATGCCTATGTAATCAAGAAATAGTCTGTTAGATTGAGTCATTACATCATTGAGGGAATAAAAAAAAGAACAAAACAAAAAAAAGGCAAACAAAAGAAAAAAATGAAAAAACAAAAAAAAAATCCAAAAAAGAAAAAAAAAGAGAAAAAAGGAAATAAAGGCCAAAATGAGGACTCAGAGTAATTCCCTCTCATTGATGTCAAAAGGCTCACCCCTATTTCCTTGGGTACATGGAACATGAGTAGGGTCTGTTATTTGTAATGACATCAGTTCCCCAAAGGATCAAACTAAATCTGGAAAGGATGGGCAGACTCAACTGGAGTGTAATCAACTTCAACCTTTTACTGTAAAGCATGCAGTCAAAAATAAACAAGAAAAGAAAAAAAGACATTATAAAGAAAATGGAAAGCTCGCTAGGCTGAAAACCTGAAAGGGCGGCCTAGGCAAAAGTTAGAGCAACCCGGTGAGTCGAAAACCTGAAAAGGCGGCTCAGGCAAAAATTAGGGTCAAGATTTCGGCCAAGTAACTAAAGTTTCCCAATGCAAAACGTGTTAGTCCAAACTGGGGCACATGAATTATGGTTAAACTACCTTCTTAGAGGCAAAGACAAAAAGAAGATGTCGTTAGTGAGAAAAGCTCGCTAGGCTGAAAACTTGAAAGGGCGGCCTAGGCAAAAGTTAGAGAACTCGGTGAGTCAAAAAAAAAATAAAAGGTGACTCAGGCAAGAAATTAGCGTCTAAATTCTGACAATATGACTGAAACCTCCAACACAAAATGTATAACTCCAAGCTGGGGCACGTGGACCATGGTCAAACTACCCTCTTAGAGGCGAGGTCAATTGGTGAACTTGAGGTCGTGAAGTGGGATTGAGATATGCATTGTTCTCAGAAATTCACTAGAAGATCTGTAAAACCCTCTTTGCTTCACCCAGTTATCAATCTTTCATATTTAACCATGCTTGTTTCTTTTTCTTTCTATACTTTCCTCCCTCTACACCTGCCCAACTTGTAAATACAATCTCACCTATTTTTGACACGTATTTATTGTGATTTTCCATGATTTGATAAGACATATGTTTTCCCTTAATATATAAAAATGAAAAGGTAATGAAAATTTAAAGTCGTGAGGACAAGATGTTCCTGTCACTTGATCTCGCCTCATACAATCATTATGAAGACTGGGCCTGACACGTTTCCAAAGCTAGAGTTGTTTAATCTGCTCTGTTTCAGTCATGAGTCACCTCGAATCTCTAAGGGTTGTGGTTTTACAGGAAGTCTTTAAGTTTCAATTTGTTTTGCACCACTAACCTTTCTTGCAGGATGTTGCGACAAGCAGATGTGTCAAGCTTCAACCGCTAAAACTGGCATTTTCCAGGTGGATGTCCATCAGTCTCCAAAGCTCACTCTCACCCTCACTCATTGGAGTCGGTTATCCTCGAGTTTCTTCTCATAACCCACCCAAATCATTGGACAAAACACCCTTCTATGGCCAAACACGACGCCTTTCTAAGTTTCCATTTTCCTTTGAGGTTTCCATGAAGTCCATCAATACCTTGTAGTCGAAGCCGGTATCTTCCCAAGGTTTTTGTCTCGTTCATGAGGCATCTTAGGGGTCACATCTCCAAGAAATCAACTTTGTACATTCTAACAGTTTAGTGTGTCCTGTTCCTCGGCAAAGACGCCAAACTCTAGAACCTGGTTAATTTGGACGGGACCTCCTGTTAACTCCCAGATCAATCTTTCAAACTGGGGCATCTCCCCAGATTTCTCTCCCGGCCTAGGGGTAGTACCCCTGAGAACTTCTAATTTTTCCAAAACTGGGCCATCACCCCGGATCCTTCTCTAAAATTGGGGCATCACCTCAAATCTTTTCAGTCAAAGGGCATCTCTCCACGACTCTATTCTCTTTCTGTCAAGGAGGAGCACCCCTAATTCCTTCAGGTAAATTTTCCAAACAGGGGCATCACCCCAGGTCTCCCCTCTTTCAGTCAAGGGGCAGTTCTCCAAAAAATCCTTTCGATGTTCCAAACTAGGGCATCCCCCAGATTTTTCTTCTCCGATGGACCCACTATTCATCCCCAAAAGGAACACAGACTGAGAACTCCTCCCGAGGAAAAACCACCAAATGGACTCAAAAAAAAACCTCCTAATACCCAACGGAATTACCTTTTCGACTGAACCACAGTGATCAAAGGTTATCCACGCCTTCCTTCCCCAATAGGAAAACACTTTCCCCAGTAGGGTTACCCCCCATTAAAATGTCCCAAACTGGGACATCCATCAGATTTTTCTCCTCCGACGGGCCTGCCATACATTCCCCAATGGAACCGTAATCGCCAAAGCTGGCACCTTTCAAGGTTTCTTCCTCCATCGCCCAAGCAGACACCTTTCAAGGTTTCTTCCTCCATCGCTAAAGCTGGCACCTTCAAAGTTTCCTCCATAATTGCTAAAATTGGCAATTCCTTGAAATCTCCTCCTTAATCACCAAAGATGGCAATTCTCAAAATCTCCTCCATAATTGCCAAAGTTGGCAATCCTCGAAGTCTCCTCCTTAATCGCCAAAGTCAGCATCTTCTTAATTTCTTTTCCCTAGTGGAACCGTAATCGCCAAAGCTAGCACCTTTCAAGGTTTATTCTTCCATCACTTAAGCAGGCACCTTCAAAGTCTCATCCTTAACTGTTAAAGTCGGTATCTGTCAATTTTCTCTTCCCCAGTGGAATCGTTCGCCTATTCAGGCACCCTTTCCTTCCATTCGCCTATTCAGGCCCTTTACTTTCCATTCGCCTATTCAGGCCCTTTACTTTCCAATCGCCTATTCAGGCACCCTTTACTTTCCAATCGCCTATTCAGGCACCCGTTACTTTCCATTCGCCTATTCAGGCCCTTTACTTTCCAATCGCCTATTCAGGCACCCTTTACTTTTCAATCGCCTATTCAGGCACCCTTTACTTTCCAATCGCCTATTCAGGCACCCTTTACTTTCCATTCGCCTATTCAGGCCCTTTACTTTCCAATCGCCTATTCAGGCCCTTTACTTTCCAGTCGCCTATTCAGGCCCTTTATTTCCCAATCGCCTATTCAGGCACCCTTTATTTTCCAGTTGCCTATTCAGGCCCTTTCCTTTCCGCTCGCCTATTCAGGCACCCTTTCCTTTCCGCTCGCCTGTTCAGGCACCCTTTCCTTTCTGTTCGCCTATTCAGGCACCCTTTACTTTCCAATCTCCTATTTAGGCACCCTTTACTTTCCATTCGCCTATTCAGGCCCTTTACTTTCCATTCGCCTATTCAGGCCCTTTACTTTCCAATCGCCTATTCAGGTACCCTTTACTTTCCAGTCGCCTATTCAGGCACCCTTTACTTTCCAATCGCCTATTCAGGCACCCTTTACTTTCCAATCGCCTATTCAGGCACCCTTTACTTTCCAATCGCCTATTCAGGCACCCTTTACTTTCCAATCGCCTATTCAGGCACCCTTCACTTTCCAATCGCCTATTCAGGCACCCTTCACTTTCCATTCGCCTATTCAGGCCCTTTTACTTTCCAATCGCCTATTCAGGCACCCTTTACTTTCCAATCGCCTATTTAGGCACCCTTTACTTTCCATTCGCCTATTCAGGCCCTTTACTTTCCATTCGCCTATTCAGGCCCTTTACTTTCCAATCGCCTATTCAGGTACCCTTTACTTTCCAGTCGCCTATTCAGGCACCCTTTACTTTCCAATCGCCTATTCAGGCACCCTTCACTTTCCATTCGCCTATTCAGGCCCTTTACTTTCCAATCGCCTATTCAGGCACCCTTTACTTTCCAATCGCCTATTCAGGCACCCTTTACTTTCCAATCGCCTATTCAGGCACCCTTCACTTTCCAATCGCCTATTCAGGCACCCTTCACTTTCCATTCGCCTATTCAGGCCCTTTTACTTTCCAATCGCCTATTCAGGCACCCTTTACTTCCAATCGCCTATTCAGGCCCTTTACTTTCCATTCGCCTATTCAGGAACCCTTTACTTTCCAATCGCCTATTCAGGCACCCTTTACTTTCCAATCGCCTATTCAGGCACCTTTTACTTTCCATTCGCCTATTCAGGCCCTTTACTTTCCAATCGCCTATTCAGGGACCCTTTACTTTCCATTCGCCTATTCAGGCCCTTTACTTTCCAATCGCCTATTCAGGCACCCTTTACTTTCCAATCGCCTATTCAGGCACCCTTTACTTTCCATTCGCCTATTCAGGCCCTTTACTTTCCAATCGCCTATTCAGGCACCCTTTACTTTCCAATCGCCTATTCAGGCACCCTTTACTTTCCATTCGCCTATTCAGGCACCCTTTACTTTCCATTCGCCTATTCAGGCCCTTTACTTTCCAATCGCCTATTCAGGCCCTTTACTTTCCAGTCGCCTATTCAGGCCCTTTATTTCCCAATCGCCTATTCAGGCACCCTTTATTTTCCAGTTGCCTATTCAGGCCCTTTCCTTTCCGCTCGCCTATTCAGGCACCCTTTCCTTTCCGCTCGCCTGTTCAGGCACCCTTTCCTTTCCGTTCGCCTATTCAGGCACCCTTTCCTTTCTGTTCGCCTATTCAGGCACCCTTTCCTTTCTGTTCGCCTATTCAGGCACCCTTTCATTTCCGTTCGCCTATTCAGGCACCCTTTCCTTTACTTTTGCCTATTCAGGCACCCTTTCCTTTACTTTTGCCTATTCAGGCACCCTTTACTTTCACTTATTCATTCACCCTTTCCTTTCCGTTCGCCTATTCAGGCACCCTTTACTTTCCAGCCGCCAAACAAGGCACCTTTTATTTCTGTCAACCAAGGGGCAGCACCCCAATCCTTTCTTTTCCTGTTGAACTAGGGGTATCACCCCAAGTCTTTTATTTCCCAGCTAAAGCCTCATGGACTCATGCCTAGGCTATCCCATTTTTCAATCTGAGCCAGGGGCATTTCCCCCAAGTCATTCATTTTCTGTCAAATAGCTTCAGGAACCCACTCCTAGGCTATCCCATTTTTCAATCTGAGCCAGGAGCATTTCCCCCAAGTCATTCATTTTCTGTCAAATAGCTTCAGGAACCCACTCCTAGGCTATTACATTTCCCAATTTGAGCCAGGGGCATCCCCCAAGTCATTTATTTTCTATCAAATAGCTTCAGGAACCCACTCCTAGGCTATTACATTTCCCAATTTGAGCCAAGGGCATCCCCTCAAATCATTTGTTTTCTATCAAAGGCCTCCCAGGAACCCACTCCCTCTGGTCATTTGTTCAAAAAGCTTCAGGTACCCATTCCTAGGCTGTATCCTTCGATCCAAACATGTTGGGACAATTTCCTGTCATTCATATTTCTTCGAAGCTTTAAGTGTTCCTCTCTAGGCTAATCCATTTTCAATATTAAGGAAGTACCCCTTGATTTGTTCATGTTTTAGGAGGAAGCTCAAATTTCAGTCGTCAAATTTGGAACCTTGTTCATCTTCCCTAATTGTCAAAGTTGACAACTCTTTAGGTCTTCATCATACCTCTTAAGCTTTCTAATTGGTCGAAGTTGGTTCTTCTTTAAGTCATCATCGCCAAAGTTGGTACTTTTAAGTCTTTCTTATTGCCGAAGCTGGTGTTATTTGAGTCTTCTATTTGTCAAGGTCGTCACCTCATTGAGGATGTTAGTGTCAAGATGGTGTTTACGTCTTTACTTCCTTTTCACGATATGAATAAATCATTCATACTTTCGTGAAAAGAAAGTAAAGAGGGGCAGCTGTAAACACCAAATTCTGCTTTCTTTTTTTAATTATTAAATAATAAAAATAATAATTTTGGCCCCCCACTTCGGGAATCCTGAAGCAGGATCCGGAGGTTGTCTCCTCCACTTTCTCCATCACCATCATCAATCACCCCCACTAACGGACTCCACTTCTTCACCTTGATCTACCTCCAACAGAAAAAAAGGGAACCACCAACAGACAGCATCTCATCATCCCTCTCCTCCTTCACAGAACCATCATTCCTTCACCTTTTCCATCATTCTCCTCCACCCGGATCCACCATCACCAACCTCCAACAATACAAACAGAGACAGAAAACCAGAAAACAAAAAATAAACAACAGAAAATAACAAACAGAGAAGAAAGGGAGAGGAAACCGATCTTTCCCCTGCCACCGCAACCTCAACCTCCTCTGCTCGGACCGTCACCTTCCTCCGACGCCAGTCACCGCAACAGGCCCGACCCTTGCGAACCGGCCTCTACGCGCACGGCCAGACGCTGGCCACCCGAGCCTCCGCGACGCCCACCGAGCTCCTCCCTCGCGCCTGCCGCCGAACCTCTCTCTCCGATCAGCCCTCTCCCCCACCGTCGGTCTTTCTCTCTCTCCCCGCCACTAGCCGCCGCCTCTGCCCAGGCTTCCTCCGATCGGCCCTTCTCTCCTTCTCCGATCTCTGTCTCCCTATCCCTCTCCCTCCACCTCTCCTCACTCTCTCCCTCTCGATCCCATTGTCACTCTCGATCTCTCCCCCTCTTTCCTTCACTCTCGGTATCTCTCTGTCTCCCTCTCTAGTTCGCCCTCTCTCTCTCTCGGACCTCCCTCTCCCTCTCGGTCTCTTCCTCTTCTCCCTCTCTCTCTCGTTCACTCTCCCTCCACCGCCGCCGGTTCTTCTTCGTCTCTCCCTCTCGGTCACCATATCGTTCTCACCCCTCACCGGCGATCCACCCTCCTTCTCTTCTCCTTCCCCTTCTCTCTTTCTTCCCTTTTCCCTCTCTTCTTGGCTGCCGCCGCCCCCCTCCCTGTTTCTCCTTTCCTCTTCTTTTGTTTCCCTTCTTTATTTTGTTTAGTTTTTAGGTTTAGGTTTTGGGCCTCAGCTAGTGAGGCCCATTTCTACTACTACTCTTCCTTTTTTAGGAAAATGGGCTCTTAAAGCCCAATGTTATTTTTTTTTTTTGTTATTTTATTTTTTTTATGTTAATAGTAATAATAATAATAATAAAATAGTAATATATATGTTTTAAAAATAAATAAATAAAATAAAAAATAAAAATGAATTTTCAGTTTTAGTTAAATTAAAATAAAATTATTCCTAAATTTAATAGATTTTTATTAGAAGTGAAATAAAAAATCACAAAAACCCAAAAAAATATTTTTATAGTATTTTATGGTGAAATATAAAAAAAAACTTAATTTCTTTTGTAAAAATTAAAATAGATAGTTTCATGTTAATTTTTGTTATATATATTTTCTTTTATAAAAATTATTTCAAAACTTTATGGGCGATGTCGTGCAAAATTACTTTTGCCTACATCGTTGTTATTAGGTCCCGAAGGTTTATGCACGTGCGATCTTACTTCGCCTTGTATTTCTCCTTCCTCATGAATTTTCTTTATCAAAATTGATCAAAAATAATTTAAATATTTTTCTTTTAAAATTAATTTTCCTAGAACTACGTGACCCTGATTTCTCAATACACTTGAGAATACGTAGGAGCGGGAATCAATTCCTGTCGGGCCCACTTTTTCATTACTAATTTCTCTGTCTCTGCTATTATTTTAATTAATTTTATATAGTCAATATTTTAAATTTTTATTGTCGCAAGGAGGTTAATTTAGACGCGACGTCTTGTTAATTTCATATTTTTTATTTAAAATAATATTTTCTTTGAAATGAGGTTAATTTAGACGTGACGTCTTATTAATCTCATATTTTTTATATTTTATTAAAAAATAATATTTTTTAATCAACTTTATTTTTTTATTTTATTTCATTAATTTTATTTTAATGTTTGAATTTATATACAAATTAAGGTTAATTTGGATGAGACGTCCTGTTAACCTTTACTTTCACTTTGTTTTACTTTTTCTTACTGATGTTATTTTGTGAAGTTTCTTATTGTCTTTGTTTACCATTTCCTATTGTTATTGTTTTTTTTTACTTTCCTACTGTCGATATTCTGCTAAGTTTTTTTTTACGATCACTGTGTGTCTTTTCTTATTATTGTTTTGTTAAGCTTCTTATTGTCATTGTTTTGTCGAGTTTCTCACTGTCATTGCTTTGTCATTTGTTGTTGTTATTGTTTTAATATTCTACTATCATTTTTTTACTGTCACTGTTTAATCTTCTATCGTTACTGTTTTCTTCTTTTTTTTTACTATCATTGTTTGGTCAAATTTATTACTGTTACCGTTTAGTCTGTTTTGTCTGTTTGTGTCTGCTTTGTCATTTTATGTAGAAGAAGTTAAAAATAATTTCTGAGTTATTTTGGAATAAGCGCTATCAATTTGAGGTAACCGTTTTATAACGGACAGTTGTGAGGTGCTAATACCTTCCTCACCTGTAATTCGACTCCCGAACTTAGAATTTCATTTTCATAACCAGTGTTTTAAAAAAGAGGTTTTTCCGATATTTTTATCCTAAAAAAATATTGGTGGCGACTCCCTGTTTTTCTTTTCGAAAGGATTTCAAAACCCGTTTTACTTTTAAGGGTCGGCCATCCCGTCACGATCCCGGTCGCGACAAAGTTCCAATCATATATTTAAAAACAATATATCAAAGACATTTTCATATATTAGTGAAAGGTTATAGTCACCTAAACAACTGTAATTTTCGATAAAATAGATTAATATAAAGAATATATAAGTGTTAAAGGTATATAATACTTTAAAATTTTATGGTTAAGTCTCTTTTATCTAATATAACTTATATTTACTCTTATGATATTCAGGTTTTTTTATAAAAAAAATAATCTTTAAGGTTCTTTAAACATAAGGCCTTATGAATATATAAGTGTTTGGAGTGCCCCTCCTAGGGCCTTAAGGTTTTACAGGTCAAGTAGATCACGATATTACAACTCAAATATTTAACCATATCGATTCAAAATAAAATAAAAAAAGGACATATGAGAGCCCAATCTAAAAAAGATAGACCTTTGAGGTTCCTTGAGTATAAACTCCAAGATAAAAAAAAAACAAGTCCCATATTAAATAAAATAGATGAACCTAAAAAGTATATAAGTATTGATAACATTATCCATAATATTTTAAATGTCTTTTATTTTATATAATTCACCTTCTTTCTCTCCTAAGTATATTGGGTTAATAAATCATTAAACTCTATCGGTTAAACCATTAAAAATTAAAAAAATTATTGAAGAAATTATTAATGCACACTTATCAATATTTTCAGTGTATATCTAAAATGAATCTTAGTAATAAAAATTATTTTTAATATACCACTATTTCAGTCGTTAAATATTTTAGTGAAAAAAAAAAGAATAATTAGTGATCGATTTTCTCGGTAGCTAATTGACTTTTTTTAGTTGTGTTAAAACACATGTTAATGACCCCGATATTGCATAGCCCGGATGCTTCTCAATTGAGAAAATAGCATTTATTTAAATCTTAAAGGAAGAAGGAAGGATAACAGAAGGGAGATTTGCAGTTAGTTAATTACTTGGTGTTAATTTTTAAAATATAATTGGATGTTAATTTAGGTAATATATATAATTCTCACACACACCTAACATTAGTTATTTTCAATATTTTTAGAATCAGACCAATCATTGAACCGGTGCAGACACCGGTTCAAGGGTTACTGGTCGAACCGATGGTCGAACTATAATCGAACTGGTAATAATAAATTTTTATTTTTATTTTTATTTTATATATTAAATAATAATTGAATAGATCAAAATAATATATTATATACAAAATAAATTCAATAAATGCATTAGAATTAAAATATTATATAGTAAGAAAGTTTCAAAATAATACACATCCTACTATAACATGCTTAAAAAGTCTAAAAGCACACTAGACCAAACTAAATAAAAAAGATGTCAATTTTATTTGATGTACAATGTCTATTAGTGCAGTTCTTAAAAACCACACTAAAAGCATTTCTAAAATATAAAAAATAACTTGCAAAGTGGTTTTTTGACCAGTTTTCCTGGTTTTGACCAATTTTACAGGTTTCTGACTGGTTCAATGGAAGACTAGTTCCCCTTTCCAGACCGAACAAGGCACCGATTCTCAGTTCGACTGATCCAACCGACCGGTCCGGTTCTGATAACCATGGTTATTTCGATTGAAATATATTAGATTATGATTATGATAGTAATTAGATAATCTGAGAGAAGACAAATGTGAACTAAAAATGAATCTAAAATATGTTATTTAATTCAAGAAGTACAAATATAGGCTAATATATTTATACATGAGAAAGTTTATTGAGCAAACTACCATATCTAATTAATTGTTGAGTTGGTAGTGGTCTAATTAAATGCACAAACTAACAACAAACTTTCAATTGTATAAATTTACAATTGTACAATTACTTTCTACTATTATTCCCCCTTTAGAATCTTGCTAACAACTCTTAGTTTTCTTTTTAGGTTTATAAATCCTACTTAATTAGATAATGCTTGGTTAACATATCAGCTTTCTAATCTTGAGTAGGAACATTACTGATAGCTAAACTTTATTCAAGGCCTTTTCTTTCACAAGGAATGCAACTAGCTCCATATGTCTGATCCTAGAATGAAAGATATGATTATGACAAATAGCCACAGAACTCTTGTTGTCATAGAAGATGGTGATAGTGGAGATAGGAACTAATAACTCAGATAAGAGATATTGAAGCCAAAGTAACTCAAACAGTATGAGCCACACTATGATATTTTATGTTAGCACTAGAGTAGGCCACCAATTATTGTTTCTTAGGCCACCAAGACATAAGATTAGTCCCAAAGAAGATGCAAGAACCTGAAGTGGGACTCATGTCATTTGGGTTGGACACCCAGTTAGCATTACTAAATGCAACAATGCTCAAAGATGATGCTCAGTTAGCAACTTGCAAGAATAAATCTATATTGATAGTTCAATAGAGGTATCAAAGTATTCTTTTGACAATCTTCCAATGTGGTTCTAAAGGAAAACCCATGAACTAGCAAACTTTATTCACACTATATTTGATTTCAAGTCTTGTAATAGCTATATATTCTGAAGCTCCAACAATAGAGCGATAAAGAGAAGGACCAGGCATAAGGTTACTATATGACTTCGACAATATGAAAACACAAGAAATAAGAGTAGAGAAACCATTATAGCCATTAGTGTGAGCCTTAGCTAGAAGATCTTGAATATATTTAGTTTGGGAGAAAAGAAGACAACCATAAGGAAACCTTTTAACTTCCACCCCTAAGAAATAGTCCAATTCACCAAGTTGATTGAGGGCAACTATTCTACTCACTATATCAATCAATTGTTGCACATCCAAATAAGAGGTGCTAGTAATAATGATATTATCCATATAAATAAGAACATATAAGGAGTAGGTTGCTAACCAAAAAATGAGCAAGGATGGATCACACTTGCTAGGAACAAAGTCAATGCCAATCAAAGCCAATACCAAGCCTAAGGCGCTTGTTTAAGACCATAAAGTGCTTTGTACAGTTTGCACACTAGAGACTTGTTAGAAAATTCAAAGCCCAAAATTTTCTCCATGTAGACTTCTTAGTGGAGGTCACCAATTAGAAATACATTATTCACATCAATTTGCTAATGTAGTGATGCGTGAGATCAAGAGTGGGTAAAATCTTAACTGTAAAGGTTTTATGACAAGGGGAAATGTCTCAAAATAATATGAATCGAGTTGTTGATGAAAGCCTTTAGCCATTAGCCTTGCTATGTATTTATTGAGAGATCCATTGAGGTTTTCCTTAACATGAAACACTCACTTATAACCAATCTAGAAATGGTTAGAAGGTAACCCAACCAATGACCAAGTACCATTAGCTTTCAAGGTGAAGGTGACAAAGAAGAGGAATTAAGATTTATAGTGAGAGATGATATTAGGGAATCCTCAATGGCCATATGGTGAAAATACAAGGATTTCCAAAGTTCATTATAAAAACACATGATTCAAAGCAAAACACCATATAGATAAAGTTAAGAAGTTTTAAAACATACCTATTGTAGTGCAGAACCTTTGATAATGAACCAAAGTAGACTCATCTATATACAAGTCCACATAGCACTCCCATTTGATTCTGTGCATATGAATGCTAGTTCATCACCTTACAATTTACCGAATTTTGTGTATCATAAAATTGTAACCTATGAGCGTCTTATGTTCTATTTATAAGTTTAAATCTGACCTAATGAACACTCTTTAGTGAATAACTCTTTACTCATTTTAAATGACATAGGCCGCCAAATAGTTTTAATTTTAGTCCAACTAAAATAAAAATTATTCTCTAAAAAGTTTACTCTATGTGTACGACTCTATAGGAAATATATTTGATTTATATTAAATATAAATATCTTATAGTTAATATAATATAATGTGTGACATATATCATTATCCAAATATAAATATCAAATTTATATAAGTGATAAACTTTATGTGTTTAGTTATTTTGTCATGATATCTAATAGACCTAATATGTGTACGTATATATTAAAAAAATTAATTAAAAAAGATTTTAAAAAAAGTCAAGCTTTCTCTTGAAGACAAGATCAATGCAACCCACATGTTAAAAGGCCAAAATTTATCTTGGAGAGGAATCTTTATAACAGAACATAAGACATCATGGATAATGAGAGGTGTTTTGACCATAAGGAGGATGCTCTTTGCTATGGCTATGAGTTCTAGTCAGTGGAAGACAAATTAATAATAACACATTTTGTGTTTGTAAATTGTATGAAGGATGAACATTTATATTTAAAAATATTATACATATAAATTGAAGAAGTGTTCTCCATGACTTTCGTGATCAAATTCAAGGAGGAACCTTTGGATTTACAAAAAAATATGAAGGTGACAACCTTTAATAATGGGTTCAACCCGTTGTAGCCACAACAAATAAGTCTGATCATCAAGCTTCTCTGAATAACAGAATGCGAAAAGTAACATTATTTTTATGATATTGAAATTTTGTAAGGAATTGTTTAAGATGACTCACTTACTTAAAAGTCCCTACCTACTCTGCCGCTCTGCAGGCAAAGAAAACAGGAGAAGGATCTCATAAAAAATTTTACTATTAAATAATGGACTTTAAATGAATAAAAACAAGAAAAACTTGTGGTGCAAATTGAATTTTGTCATTCATGAAAATGACATTATTTGTTAGCTTAGGTTAGCAGCAGCCAGCATGGAGATTGAAGAAGATGCCCATTGCCCATTTACAAAATCATTCATTATTTTATTTCTTTACTTTTTTTATTCCCTCATCTCCTTATAAAATTATTCAGGGGAATTCATTTTGCATTCCCCATTAAATTTTTGTAGGTGCAAACTCTGAGTTGAGGTTAATTTATCAGAATGAAAGCCGCAAATGTTAGAAAAGATAGCCTAAATTTTATTACAACCATACTTGAGGAAATTAATGACATACTCCATTATAATTATTCAGTGATTGATTCAGAAAATCTAATAACCATCTACTTTAACAAATCACTCAAGTCTTTTTCCTCACACCTTCTAAAGTTGACAAAGATGGCCTAACCATTAGACATCATTTAATTCCATTTTTATTTTTCTATTTATCATTTATCACATATTATATTTCTCATATCTTATCATTTTTTCCCTTCTTATCTCTCTTTTCAGATTCCGAAAATTTCCAATACAAGTGGTATATATGATGAAGCTCAAATAAGAAGCTAGTTAATTAGTCTTTACCTTAGTTAGTTTTTAACTATTGTTTAACCATAGTTCTAACTAACAAACAATTTTTTGACGCCTCGTATATATTTCCATTATTCGGTCAGAGAATATACAAAAAGCTTTAGCTTGACCCCTGTTCTCTCTTCTATCTGCATGTCTCTGTGTTTCGGGTGAATATATACACTTATCATTTTTAATATTATCACATGCATAACTATCAACTAAAAATAGATAACAATGAATAATGATGTTAATATGATATTTATATTCGAGAAAATTACCATATTAGCCATCAAAATTATTTAGGTAATATCTTTTAGTTCTTAATTTTTTAAAATATTAATTTACTCTTTACAAAATGACATTTAGTTTTGACATTTTTATGTAAAAATAATTAAAAGGGACAACTTTTCGTGAAATCGTTAACTAAATTCATTTTTTATAAATTTGTCCATGTGATTTTGAGAACTAATGATTATCCAACTCAAAAAATGAACTAATGAGATTTATTAAAATGTAATTGATGTTGAATATCTTATCATTAATTGAAGGGTTTATTTAGTTTGGTATAAATAGAATAGAAAATAATAAATTTTGTTTAATTGAGCCGTTTATATTGGAAAGTCGACAAGCATGTTACACGTTGCGTTTGACGTCTAGCATTGTAAGATGAGGAGGAAAATTTAGTAAGGTACGTATGTTAATTTGTGGCATGGAGGAAGAAGACAAGAAAGGGTCGGTCCCTAATCTCATAAACGCACAATAACTATTCTGACATTACCTAATGGACCTGCTTCTCTTAGCTTTGCGGGGGTCGAAAACCTAACATTCCCCTCTCGTCAACACCTGTACCCGTAGGCCCTTCTTCAAAACGTACAATAAAATCATCACTTGTGTTGTAATGGTTAGTCATTTCGTTCCTTATTTATACGTACGTGTGAGAGTGCCATTCCTGCTGTAGATATCAACCACTGTTTTCTGCTAACTTAAATTCGATGAAGAAATTTAAAAACAAAGTACAATAAAACAGAGATGGCATGTGAATAGTAACATCCAATTCCGTAGGTTTGGCCCCGCTGCACTCATGCTCTGAGTAATTGCTATCAACTTTGAATGAACTTGATCTGCTAACAATTTAGTAACGTGACAAGTGTTGTAGTATGTAACGTATGTACTTTTGCCACCCATTGGAGTTGCCAACCATCCTCATCCTACAAACTTGCAGGGTGGCTCCCTAACCATCGTAGACGTTGCAACTTTTCTTTCCCTCCTTTTCATTTTGGTACGACGGGTCGGTATGTATTAACATCACCCAATAATGAAATTAATTGCCGAAACACTTGTCTTTGGAAAGACAAATAAAAATACGTTTATGATTTTCTTGATTAAATTATTGATAAATATGAGTGTGGATGTAGACAAATCAGGTCGAGTACTACAATGGAAAATATGAAATACTATTCTCATAGTGAGGGCCAATAATCTCAAGATAAGTATGCAAAAATCCATGAAATTCGACTGCCAACAAATTTGAGAGAAAAGCAGTAAAACCATACTCTACTAATGCACTTGAAGAATAGAATTTCATTCTTCAAAGATGATTCATCCAAAGATGGAGCATAATGGTTTAAGCAAATAGTAACAATTAGGTGTCACATCTCAGTATACACCAATCAGTCGTTGAATTATACAAAGAATTTTCAACGCAAACACTTCTTATGGCTTGCCTTTAATCTGAAGTACAAGATTGGCTAGGGTGGTGCCTGCTGGGGTTTAACCTGGTAATAGTATTGAGATGCGTTGCTGCTAGGTGTGCTGGGTGAGGTAAAACACAGACTCTGTGGAATTGAGTTCATAGATCTTGCTGGAAAGATGGCGGTCGGTGGAAAGTTAGCTGAAATTGAGAATCCTGATGATGCTGCTGCAGAGAACTGTGGCACTGGAGTTGCAGTGACCTGGCCATGTGTTTGCCATGCCCAATTAGGAAGTCCTTTTGAAGGATCAATGATTATATCTGCTCTTTCCTGCTAAATATTTTAACAGTCTTTCACAGTCTTGAAGAGATTTCACTTACAAAAAAATTGTTTACTCTCAAAGTCAATGCACAAAGTTAGGTCGCCCTGGACCTCTCTAGACAACGTTCAGGGAAAATATTATCACACTAGCCACACTCCATATTCGTCTTATTTTATCAATAATTAATAATACAATAAATAATGCATTGAAATTGATTATATCTATGCAATATAACAATTTAATCATGGACTGACCATCCCATGTAATGCTGGAGGCACATTTTGGAGCAACTCAGTTGTTAAAACAAGGACCGATGCAGCAAATTTGGACTGCGGGGCAATATTTTTGTGCACATTCATAACATTAAAAGTATAAATCTTTTTATGGGATAACTAATACACATTACATTAAAATATGATGAGAAAAATTAAAACTTTGGTGAGAGTAATGATATATTATAGTCAAACTAGGAATCTCATGCACTAGCTCATAGAAACTTACTAGGAAATTCAAACCTACTAGTCTCGAGCTTTTAGATAAAAGATTGAATAACATGGAATAAATATTTAATATAATATATATACACAACACCGACCATTATACCTTGACCATGCAAGAACAAAAGTTGCACCAAAAGCTCATAGAAACTCATTAGTAAATTCTTAAATAAGGCAATCTACTTTTTCTGTTAAATAACACATTTAAAAGTCGAGCATTCTTGTGTTCCACTCAGGACACTAACAAGGAAATAAATGTAAAAGCTTTAAATCAAGTATTAACTAAAGAAACATATCCAGTCAACTTCAAATGGATTACCTCATTGGGAAAGAAACTAGGAAACATGTCATTCCACACAGAATGACGCTCTTCTGTTACAACCAGTGTTTTCAAAGATGAATTACCAATTCCTGAATTAACATTGGTTTCCATCTGCGAATAAAGAGAATCCAGCCAATCATGACCGCTCAGTAAGACATCAAGAATTTTTTTTATGATAAGAAATCAAGAATTGACATTGAAGTCCAAATGCTTTATATACAGATCAATGACTTGAAAGGAAAACATTGTAATCACTGATCAGCTAAAAGTGGAACCACAAGGGCCACGAGCTCTGCTCCCAGATAAAAGTTATCATTTCATTAAACTAACTTGATAGCATAAAGAGTGCTGCCAACTTTGTTCTGCATACTTTAGAAGAAACCTAAAACAAACAAAGATTTAAATTAAGTTCAACCATACCCTTGAACTTCTTCCACCATGGATGTTGTAAGGGACAGAGGCAAACTGAACTTGCCCCCAATTTTCTTTGGGACCAGGTCCTGGGGTCGCTATGCCCAATTTGAGATCAAGATTCTGACTGCCGTCTGTGTTAAAACAAAATATAAACCAAATTTACAGAGAGAACATTTTGTGTTCAGAAAATCACTTAGAAATTAAAAATATTTGCTGTGATGTATTACCCTCATTAATGGCTGCAGAATTGATCTCTCCTTCGTATGTGCTAGGCTCAAAGTTAGTCACTGCTTCCCTTCCATTGCATTTGATAGCTGCCTTGTCATAAGCCCTGAGTTCCAGAAAATCAAAAGGGAGATGTGTTGAATGGAACCGAAATGAGCTTGATAATTCAGGGTAATAAATTCAGTTCAGGTAGAATGTAATTCATGTATCATTAGGACCTTGCAGCTTCTACTTCGCTGTCGAATAACCCAAGATATATATACCTGCATGAAAGCATGGCAATCTCTATAACCAAAACAAAACACCTTTGCTAATTTTTCGTTCAAAACATGCATCTTACTATCTTAAAGACGCATTGAGAACTAAGCTGAAACCAATTCGCACTGCAGGCCAATAGCGGCTTAAATTTGTAATATCTCATAGTATAATTTAAATTTATGGTAGATCAATAATCACAACTTGAGTAGATACAAAAATAGGTCCTCACTTTTTGCCAAGGAATTGTCCCATTCGAGCTTCCCACCGGCCACATTTGTGGAGCGTAACTCCTCTGTACTTTGAACTTCCTCTTGAGAACCCAGTACTTTGGCGACGGAGTATGTGCACAAATTCCTCCTTAGATAAATTCTTCATCTGCCCATAATAAGAAAATGATCAAAAATCAAATCATAAGCACCACCATCTAATTTCATTTCATATTCATCAATTGCTCGTGAGTTTCCTAACCTGTTTAAGATCATCCTCATAATCACTCAGGTTGAAATTGATGTCAGCATCAACTCCTCTGAACTTAATAGCAGCTCGATCATAGGCTCTAATTCCAAAAATTCCAAGTCGTTAAAAAAGCACAAGAATCAAAGCCTAAGAACCAAAAAAAACCGTAAATAAATTTCTACCTCGCAGCAGCATGAGCCGTGTCAAATCCACCTACAAAGCTCAAATACCAATTTCGTCAAAAGATGCTTAAAATAGTAAACCATATAGTATGATTTAAAATAGTACTGAAATTAAATACCCAAAAAACAAAACAAATAAAAAAACCCTGAAATTCATAAACTAAAATTCCATACCCAAATACACTTGTTTCCCGCAATCCCTACACGAAATAATTACAAAAAATACGACCAAAAAACAAAAGTCAGATGCAATTCAACGAGCTATTACCAAAATTAAACACATATTATTATTCCCTTCACAGAAATAATCTACCGAAAGACTTAAAACGAGAAAAATTATAAAAGGAAAAACAAAAATAAACCAAAGCTAACTTGTATATTAATATTACTACAAAAACCACGAACCAGATATGCGATTCCCATCTCCCTGTCCTTCTGTAAAAGGTAACCCCTCTGTATTGCGAACTCCGAGACCTTGGTCCCCTCCTACTCTTCTTCGCTGGTTGCTGAGGTTGAACTTGAACCATCTTCATCTCACTATTCCCACTCTCCCGATCAAACGAGAGATCCACGAACGCATTCCTCGACGTAGAACCACCTTCTTCCACTCCCTTAACCGGAAACAACTCCCTCGTTACGACCTCGTTCGCACCTTCCACCTTAAGGATATCGAAATTGAAGGTGAACAACACGTCATCGACGCGCGTGGAGCACGAGTCCTCGTCGCCTCCTCCGATACTCGACCCGTCCGCATTGACGACGGAGGAATTCGATGTCCCTGACTCCGCCATTTGATACCAGGAACCTTCTGTAAACTTCTCGAACGGCGAGTCGCCGTCACGAGTCGAATCGTTCGAGTCAACATTCAGATTAAGATCTAGCATGACGCTTGCTCTTATATTCGTTTCTTATATTTACAATTTTTTCTGCTTCTCACTAAACGTTAGCCACTAGTAACTAGCCAGAGCTTATTTTAACTAACTTCATCGCCGCACGTCGTTTCGTATGGATCCGATCGAAAACGAAGGAATGAAGCAGGTTAACGTGAGAAAAACAGTTGAGGAAGTCGTTGTAGAGAGAGAAGATAGAAGAAGCGAAGAGGAAAACGGAACAAAACGTGTTCGTTCAGTTCGTGTGAGAGCGCCGGAGAAGTTTTCCGGCGACCGGTAAACGGCGGAGGAATAAGAGGAAGGAACTTGTGAGAAGGAAGAAACTCGAACGCATTCCGCCGGCGATGAGATTATCGTCGCCGGAGAGAGTGAAAGCATCGCCGACTATTGGATTCCATTGAGGGGAGAGGGAGAGGGAGAGAGAGAGAGAGAGAGAGGAGAGAGAGATGAAATGGGAAGTGAAACACTTCGTTTTCACTTTTGAGACCCGTTTTAAGAGGGAAGGAATATATAAACATTTTCTCTCTCATGGTAGAGACTGGTTGGTTCGGTTACCGGTCACGGATATTACAAAGTGGGATAGATATTTTGGCTGTGGTCACCGTCTAGGTGAAGGAAACCATTAGTTTAGTTGAGCTTTTCTGGATTTGGATTTGAGTTGGTTAAATTAAATAGGCGATTACTAGATTATTCATTTTAGTGGTAAAGTGCCTATAGCAGGGAGATTAAAAAAACATGAAAAATACATAATACTATGTGTTAAGTATTTTAGTGTTCAACTTTCTATCATTCCTATTCAATTTCAATCTAGCTAAACAATATATTTTTCTATTTTTTTTCCTTCTAATTTATTTTCGTCCTATTTCCCCTCTCCATCCCAATAAACACAATAGAGTGAAAAATAATGCCCGTCCCTAAGGGCTTTCATGCAAAATTTGACAAGTATACCAAATCGCAATATAGTATTAGATAAGAAAAATATCATCTGTAGAGACTTATGTCTCTGAACACCAACTTTAAAAGATTCTTATTATTTGAACTTAAATACTCTTGAATGAAATAAAATGAGTAATGTTAGTACTAAATTACTAAATTTGAATAAAATCAATGAACAATTAAACAAAAAATAGATTAGGTAGAGATTACACAGTGAGAGAATTTGACATGCAAAGGGCATTAGATGGTGATTCCTCCTATCCTTTACCCTCGTAACATGTAGCAAATGTGACTCAAGTAATTCATAAAGGATAATTAAATATCAAACCTCTAATTTTAATGAAATTTCAACTTCTCGGTTAAGACCGTTTTTACCCAATTAAGAACCATAATTCCTAGTAATTCTTAATTAGACAAAGAATTAATAGCATGAATTTATAAGACCTCATAATTGATAAACATTGTCCCTAACATATCATCAATTATGTTGTTTTTTCCAATTCCAATCCTTATCCAAAATTTTCAATTCTAATTAGAGATGTCAAATACTCAATGAGCGGCTAACTTACCAATGCATTAAGAATAGAAAAAAACATTAAATATAAAGAATTTAACTTGTATTGGATCTTTTATAGTGTTATAATAAGATTTATCATCACATATAGGAAGAAGAATCTAGTTACACACGTGAACTAGTGGGGTCAGGGTACAATATTCGGCCTCGCAACAATCCTTAACTCTCATGTTTACTCTATAATATTACACCAGTCTAGTGAGTATCCGGTATTGTATCTTCTATTCCAGTAGGGAAATAAAAGTCTTAGAGTGATTCCTTGTGTCAAACCACTCACCTAAAACGTTGTGGGGCGAAAAAGAGTGTGACATGCAAGGACACTCTGACACTCAAGTTAGTGAATATTCAAAGAAAATATCATAGCTCAAATGTAAAATTAGAGTGAATGTTCTTACCATGTTACATTGATGTATGAGTATTTATATCTAGAAAGAGAGGAAAAGCCCTCTTGCTTTCCAAGTCTTCCGTACATAGCGTCAGTACTTACTCTGCTCTTCTACAGTAAAGCTGACTTGTGATGGGGACGTTTTGCAGTGGCTATACCTACCCATCAATCATTTTGCGGGCTACTTGTTTAGAATGCTAGGGCATAAGTCAACTCTGACCCTCCGGTATTGAGTGAATAACTCACAATAGGGTCAGTTTAGGGTCTTTCGCGTGATAACAGATACCGGCGTTAAATCATTCCATTACGTAAGATGCCGACGTTGAGAGAATGACTCATACCGGTCATCATGTCACACTGGTTCTAAAGGATAGATTTTGGTCAAATTACCTTTAAGTCTAGAAGCCAATCTCACGATCGGATCAACATGAAAGAATTGGAAGAGAGAAAATATTAGAAGAGAAGTTTGAATGGATTCATGATGCTTGATCTTATTTCTAAGCTCCACGCTTCATGAAAGAATAAAAAATTGAGAAGGAGAAAGTGTTTTGGAGAGAAAATAGATCATGAAGGTTATAGAAAATTGATTCTCTCTTTGAAATTTTCCTACGAAGGGTTTCTTTATTCATTTTAGGAGGATTTTTTTTCTGCATTGTGAAAATCTTTTATTTTGTAGCTGAGACCCCCTACTCTCTTTTTTAATTATCATCTATATCCTTATAACTTGTCCTTTTTCATGCTTTTCTCTTTATTTTTTCACATCTTTTCAAAATTTAATCTCTTTTACTATTTTTTGGAGACCTTCTATAACAATGATAGTTGATCTCTTATGGTGGAGTAGGTGGTGATGGTGGTGACAAAGGTCGCGACAAAGAGAGAGTCCTGGTAACATGGGTGTTAACGGTAATGGCGACAACGAAAGGGTTGTGATGGTGGTGGTGGTATGGGTGGAAACCATTGTGGTTGTGGCAAGAATGATGGTGGTGGACACACAGGTGGTTACAACAGTAGCAAGGGTGGCGATAAGGAGTGGTGGTGATGATGAGAGAATTTAGATTTCTTTTTTTTTAGTAGAATTTTAAATTCCACATTTTTAGTTATATTACAATTCCCTTAAAAGTTTAATAAATTTTAAAATTACTATGATTTTGATATCTAAACTATATGTTGTAATAACTAGTATTTAAAATTCTTTGCTACAATAAATTCTCCCGTTAATTTTTTTCATTCAAACACAAGGTATAGGTCATTTTAGAAAATCATTACAAATTTCAAACAAATATAATGATTTTAACTAAATTAACAAACTTTCTTAATATATAAAACTTAGGTAAAATAATCTTATATTTAAAATACGTTAACTGTTATCAATTTTTTTAACACGTATTCTAACACATAAATTAAAGGATTTAAAAAGTCAGTAGAGATGATATCGATTTTTTTTTACTGAAAAAATAAATATACACAAAAAATCATGTTTTTTATATTAGGCATAAAAAATGGTTTTCCTAATTTCTCGCATTTATTCATCATTTTTAAGTTATTCAAGTTAGGGTCTCTTTTCTCAAATTAGTTTAAAAAAATTTAATTGTTTTATCAAAAATACCGTTCAAATGTGTAATATCATTAATTTGTATAAATTAATTAAAATATAAATAATTGAATAAAACAGATATTATATGCATAGTGCAAGAGAAAATTTATTTTCATTTGAATACTATAATTTTTTGTTGATTTAAATAAGTTCATGGTATATATAGCATATCTCCATTTTATTTTTGTTAATTATTCAAAGTTAATTTCATGCGAAAGATATTTGAATGATGAAAATTATGAAAACTAAATGTGACTCATATTTGTTTAATAAAGCATTTTATCTAATTGAAAATTAATATCAATAGTTAAAATGTCACAAAGTGAAAATTAAATATATATTTGAATAAGTAGTTGAAATATCACTTTTCAATTAATCAGTAATGTTTTTTTGAAAAAATATTTATATATTTTTTGATCTGTCCTGGACCGGGGTCAAGAGATCCGATCTCAAGCCAGTCACGAATAGTATGTCAATACCGTCTAGTAGACCGGATGTATGTGTATCCGATGTAGGTATCCGTTGTCCTTGAATGAGGAGAGCGGATTGGGCGTTCTGGAGATCCTTCACACCGACCTATTGCGTTGAAGTGGGCGAATGGTGGTGTCACCTGCAAAGATTCTCCGACGCTCAAGTCAGTGATTATATTCCAAGTAAGGAATGTATTCAGAGAGGAATCAGTCGTAAAAGAGCTGAGGAAGAAGATCCAGATGAAGATCCCTAACTTCAATCATGAAGTTAGTTCATATACCTGATTGGCTCGATTAACGAGGACTCGTTGGTGGGGAACCACCAACTCCCATTAGCATTATTATATTGCGCACTTACCTGCATGATTGGGTCAAGTGGCTATTTTATATTGAGCGTAGAGAATGTAGACTAGGATTAGGGAACAAGTTGACCATTCCCGTGAGCAGAATTTGGCTCGTAGTGCAGGGAATTATTGATCGATCCCTGTAGTAACAATCCTTGTCTTTTGCACAGTGACGTGTGTATTATCCGATGTCATGGTGTTATCCTGGATAACCGGTATAGGGAGAACGCCTGATACGGAATTACAATCCGGATGTATACCGATGACACCGGTTACACGTAGATGTCTTATCAAAGACGTTGAAATATGTATAGAAGATCGGATACCGGTATTGAGACCGGATCATATGTCCCCTAGCTTGTGTGAGGGACTGAATAGTTGTTCACATAAGCTACTCAACCTGCGAGAGGTCTTAATATCGGTAAGCTTACGTGTGTAACAATTCCTTAGCATCTGTTGTCATTCGCAAAGAACCGCTCTGAATTTAATAGAAAAGACCTTTCGGTACCATCACAACGGATTCAGACAAAGATTCGTTGTGTGAGAATGTCAAGAGTTTATTGGAATTGAAAGCTCTTGAAGTTCGTGTAACGGCTGTAAAGCGTAAATTGCGTTGCATGATTAGACATTAATGCTTTTAATCACGTGGGCAAGCAATTATTACGTCTGAGATGAAAATCTCATTAACCGTCGTTTTGGGCTTAATGGGCTTGAAGTTTTCAAAACTTTTGGGCCTAGTGGATAGCCCTTTGCTGAGTCGCTATCGTTTTGGCGCCTAAGAATTTGGAACGGTTGTGTCGTTTCGCTTGTGAACAGGTGCGTTTTATCGAGAACGACACAACTTCAAGAGAAGGTAACCGGTCCTCTTTGTTTCCTATAAAAGGAATACTTAGTGGATTCTGGGTTCCACTTGCTTTTGCTTTCTCAACGAAACTCTGCGGAAATTTTGCAAGGAAGTTTATTGCCTACATTGCGAGGGTTTCTTCGTTCCTCAAATTCATCACTGTTATCTGAGGTAACTATCTCTTCCTTGTCGCTTTAGTTTCGCTTTGACTTGCTACTCGTAGTTATAGAAAGTAGGCTTCACCTAAAAAGGGGGGGGAATCAGTTTCCCTCAACCCTAATAGTCGTGGGGAAGAATCCTTGTGATTCTTCCTAAGACTGAACCGCGTCGCTCAGAAAGGGGATCTTATTCACTGCGGGAAGTGACCTTTCCCTTCTCAGAGTCGCCCTCTGATTGTAATTGCTTAAAAAATGCAGTGAGTAATGATTGCAACTTTCTGACGACATTTTATTCCTTATCGTAGATTAAGGAGTTCGGTCTAGATATTTCCAATGGCAACTGGAGAAGGATCTTCTGGAGATAGTGCCATTTTGAAGACAGCTGAGGGTCTCTTCAGCGTAGTTGCTTCGAGGCTGAATTGGGAGGAGGTTCAGGCTAAATGGCCTTTCTGTTGGGTGTCCAGCGAATTTAAGGACTTGGCCTCTCGTCATGCGGATGAAGAGGGATCTCGGATTCAACCGAGGTTCACACTGAGTACGGATGAGGAGACAAAAAAGTGGTATAGGGTTTACGCACCACTTCTGACAGAGCGGATATGTCATGTCGTCCCCAACGATCGTTCAGTGTACATGTACGACTTTATATTCCATAATCTGGGAGTTCGTTTTCCTTTAACCGAACTCCAGATGGGCGTTTTGAGGTTTCTGAACTGTGCACCCTCTCAACTTCATCCCAACGGTTGGGGCCTCATCCGAGCTCTCGAAGTGCTTGGGGAGCACTTCAATTTCACGCCAACAGTAGCGATGCTGTTCTACTATACTCAGGTGGTTAGAAGGGCGAATAAGCAGGGCGGAGTTGGCCTGGTGACACTCCGGACTCTCTGTTCCTTTGTGAACTTTGAGTCTTACACAGATTCTGCCAAGGTTGACGGGAAGTCCTTCAAGACTTACTTCACTCGCATCTCCATCAAGAAGGGCAAACCAAAATTTTGGAAGGATGAAGAGGACGTTGACAAATTTCCCTTGAGCTGGACACACGAGCATTTCCTCTTGAGCTCTCACGCGTACTACACTGATCAATCCGATCTGTCTCGTGAGACATCGAGAGTGTTGTTCGCGCTTGAATCGCACACTACAGGTCGTCACGTCTTTTCGTGTAGGCGTCTGCTAAGTAGCTCAAGCGGAGTCAGGGAGGAATATTTGCGTACTTCTCGTTTTATTTCATCTTTCCTCCTTTATCAAATATATATAGAATATTTGCATTCGCTGACATCTTGTGTTTGTTCATGTAGGTGAAATAGAACAGCAAACTCCGGAAATGGATAAACTGAAAAAATTCAAGGCGGCTGGTAAATCCGTTGCTCGTGAAAATGAAGTAAAGCCCAGGCCCTCAACTAAGGATCGTCCTGAGGTAATCATCTTGACCTCGGATGTTGAAGGGGACATCCCACTGGTTGAGGGCTGTACGTCCGATGTTGGTGCAACCTCAGGTCAGCCTCCCGTTACTGAGAGGAGAAGAAAGATCCAGAATGATCCTGCAAGGCGTCAATCCAAGAAGCAAAGAGTTTCGGAGGATCCTGCCGCCGGGGTTTCTGGATCAGAGCCGACCTCCTTCCCAACTACCTCGTTTCTCACCCCCTTCCTCTCTTATGAAGGTTCTACTCCAGCCACTCTTCCTCCTCCGATGTACAAACTCCGGCCTACGCTCAGTCCTAAAGAAATTACGGAAGCGTGTGAGGCCGGAAGGTGGCAGTTAGCCGAACTTGCTGGAATGCTTTCTTCAATCAGCGAGTTGGCTAGCAACGCCGATAAAGTTGAGGAATTGAGTGACGAATTGAAAGAACTCAAGCTTTCCTCGGAAAAGGACAAAGCCGCCGTGAAGTTAATGGAAGATCGTCTTCACAAGTCCAAGGAGTTTGGGGATCTCATCACTAAAGAGAATCTCAAACTCAAAGTCGATCTTAAAAACTTGGAAGGCAAGGTGGCAGAGAAGGAGGAAGAACTCCGTAGCAGCCAGGATAAACATAAAGCTGATGCTGAGGAGTGGTCTCAAAGGGAGAAGAAGCTCCTTCTTGAGATAGAGGGACTGAAGGCTAGGAATGCGGAGTCCGAGGTGTCTAGTGAGGAGCTGTCCAAGTTGCGGGGAGAATTGGCTACAGCGAAAGCTGAGAGAGAAGAAGCTGTTGACATATGCAGCCGGGCTGTCGAAGAATCCTTCGGCCTAGCTATACGCCAAGTTTTCTACCGCAACCCCACTGTGAAACTTAACCTTTATGGAATGGATCCGTTCTATGAATTCCATGGGGGAAAGTTAGTCGCAGTGGTGGATGGTCGTCACGAAGATCCACCGACGTCCCTGTATGGTTTGCCTCCTCTTCCTGAGGGTCAAACCATGGGACCGGATTATGTCTTTCCTGTGTCCGAGGTTCCCTCTTCTGAAGAAAGGGCTGAGGCTCCTGGAGGTGAGACTCCTGCGGAGGTTCCAAAGGAAGGGGGACAAGAGCCTGGTGCTGAGGAGGCGCAAAAAACTGAAGGACAGATTCCTCTTCCGTAATTTTGTTTTCATTTACATGTATAGTTGTGTACCGGGATCAACTCCGGATTTTGAACTATTGTATGTAATTTCATTTCAATGAATGAATTTTGGTTGAAGAAATTTGTCTTCATTGTTTCATGTATATATAAATCGTTACTAATCCGTTCAGTGTAATTAATCTTAAGGCCGGATTGAAACAACAGCCTAGGAAGATTAAATAACAAATAGAATTTAGAACGGATAAATATATACATGTCCCCAAGTGCGTATTAAGAAGAAGGTGCCTGTCTCTGGGGCATGATCCTTAATTCTTTTGGGGAAAGATGGGTCGATCCGCTGTTTAGCAAAGTAGTGTAACAGGACGGATGACTGCTTCTAATCCGTAATATTCTTACAGGAGATGATAATATTGTTCCAAGTTTAGGGAACTGCAAGGAAGTGGTGTTTGAGCCCTTTATCATAAGGATGATGATGGGAGTTTTTTCTGCACCAGGAGTTACGTCGTTGTATCACAGAATAGGTGATAAAGAGTATCCGTCCTGGGAGAATACCACTAGAAAGCGAAAGTGCGGGCTGACTTTCGGAATTTTCCATCATAAAGATGATTATGAGTATTGATCATGCCAGGTGTTTTATCATTAAATCACTTCATAAGTGATTGAGATCATCCGTCTTGGGGATGTGTACGATACCAGGAACTACATCATCAGGTCGCATATTAGGTGATTGAGATCATCCGTCCTTTGGGTGTGTATTGCGCCAGGAGTTACATCGTCAGATCACAGCATGGGTGATTGAGATCATCCGTCCTGGGCAGGTACACCGCGTTAGGAGTTACATCGTCATATCACATAATGGGTGACTGAGGTTATCCGTTCTGGAAAAGTACACATCGTCAAGAGTTACATCGTCAGATCACAGATTAAGTGATTTAGATAATCCATCCTGGAGACATTTTTCAATCGTAGGAGTACGGATTGAGTGAATACTTTCATCGTAAGGATGATGATGAGAATTGTTCATACCAGGAGTTACATCGTCGAATCACTTTATAGGTGATTGGGATCATCCGTCCTGGAATGATTCACACCAGGAGTTACACCATCGAATCACAAAATATGTGATTGAGATCATCCGTCCTGGAATGATTAGTGGAGCTCTTCGTACCAGGAGTTACATCATCGAATCACTGAATAAGTGATTGAGATCATCCGTCCTGGTGAATTTTTCCAATCAAGGGAGTGCGGATTCAATTGGCAATTTTCGCTCAATCCGAAATCCGAGTCTTACCTCTACTAGCCCCCTAGCTGATGTGAGGAAGCAGTTGACTTGCTCATATGAGCTATATTGATCGTAGTACGTCTGGATTTCGGGTTTGTACCGAAGTGTAAATATCCGCTCTGGGAACCATGTTCTGTAGTGGTGAAATTTTAAGGGCGGATTCGACAATGGGAATATCAGAAGTTTATCGAATTTCGCAACCCTTGGTATTCGAGTAATGGTGGCCACGTTTCTAATGATTGGACATTTAATGCCTTAATTCACGTGGGCGCGCCATTATTGCGTTAAATGCGCATGTCTTAATAACTGTCACGTAGGGGTTTGTTGGGCCTAAAATTTGGATTTCGTAGGCCCATTTAGAAAGCTCTGTGACGAAACGATGGCATTTTCGCGCCTTGATGTACTAAACGACAATTTTGGTCCACTAAACGGGGAGTCGTTTGGGGGTAAACGACAGGTTATGTTTAGTGGGTATTTGAAAAATTTTGGTGCCCTGATATAGGCATATTTGGCAATCTCAGTTACCATTTCTCCTAATTCTCTTGACGAACTTCTGCAAAAGTTTCGAGAAGATTATCGTGTCTGCCTCTGTGAATCTCAATTCACTATCCTCATCCATCCTTAGGTAACCACTTTCTTTCCATACTTTGTGTCTTGTTTCAATTTCTGAAAATGTCTAGGAAAGGTGTTAGTTTTAGTGGTATCAGGCCTAGAGGAAGAGGAGGAAGGGCCTTCAATCAAAACCACACAGTTCGTGGTGGGAGGATTCCAGTGGTCTTTCAATCGAAGCCACTAAGCTCAGAGAGGGAGGCGTCGCCGTATCAGAGGCGAAGGGCGATTATACCCTCTTCAGAATCCTCCTCTGGTGAGAGTGCTGAGAGCGGTGACCTGTATGTATCTGACGATGTGGATTTTTACCGCAGTGTAAAAGCTTTCACAATGGTGGTGAAGAAAGCGACTGGGAGGAAATCATCTGAAGGGGGATCTTCTTCCGAGAAGTATATCTTGAAGACCCAATCCGGCCTCTGCAATGTGGTTGCACACCGGATAGACTGGGTGAAATTCCAACAGAAACGCCCATTCAGCTGGGTGGCTGAGGAATTTCGTGAGACACCGTCCGTCCACGCTCGGGAGGATGAAGGGGAGCTGGAGCCGCGGTTTACCGTATGGAAGAAGGACAAATACAAATGGTGCTTTCATGTATATGCTCCCCTTCCATCGGTTCGGATATGCCACACACCGGACGAGAGGTCCTTGTTTGTGTATGATTTTATATTTCTGAACTTGGGTGTGCGTTTCCCCTTGACGAAGTTTGAGATGGGAGTCCTGAGATTCTTGGACTGCGCCCCCTCGCAACTTCACCCTAATGGATGGGGATTGGTCCGCTCTCTTGAAGTGCTTGGGGAGCACTTCAACTTTAAACCGACGGTGGCCATGCTTTTTTACTTCACTCAAGTGGTCCGCCGTGCGAATAAGGAGAAAGGAGGAGTGAGCTTGATATCCCTCCGGACTATCTCCAAGATCATCAACTTCGAGGCGTACACTGACTCCGCCAAAGTTGATGGGCGTTCATTCAAGTCCTATTTCACGAAGATTAGCGTCCATCCGAATGAATCAATTTTTTGGTTGACTGAAGAAGGGATTCCAAAATTCCCAGTGACTTGGACGCACGAACATTTTTTGTTGACCTCCCAAGCGTACTATACCGAGGAGGACGAACTGAGCCCAACTTCAATCTCAGTTCTTTCGGCTCTGCAGTCCTACACAGCCTCACACCAATTTTTCTCCTGCAGGCGTTTGTTAGGACCAAAGTCTACCCGCGAGGAGTATTTACGTAATTTCCCTGCCATTCTTCATGCGTTATTATGTCATGTCTTGAAACTTTTTCGTTTCTGATTGTGTCTTTTAATTGTGCAGGTGAAATTCAGAGCGAATCACCAGAGATGAATAGACTAAAAGGTCTCAAGGCCGGAGAGACTTCCGTTGCGGCTGAAAATGACATTCAGGCAAAGCGGAACTCGAAGAAGGCTACTGCTGAGACGATAATATTAACTTCGTCTGCTGGTGACGATATTCCTCTGATTGAGGGCGGATCTGAGAAGGAGATTGAGAAAAAGAAGAGGACTAAGCGTGATCCTCCGAAGACCTCAGACCGTCAATCCTCACCCAAAAAGCCAAAAACTTCAAGAGGGTCTGCTGAGCTTGTGCCCTCTAAAGAGAAGAGAGCGGAAGAACCCACTCCGGATGCCCCCGGCAGTGTAATCACTTGTGGGGCGAAGCCAATAACGACTTATTTCGCGCCCAAAGCCCCCTGCTCTCTTGAAGGTAATTCCGGTCTTGTTCAACATCCGGTGTACGAGGGCTCCGTTCCTGAGGGCGTTCCTGAATCCTCACCCAAGGTGAAGCCCTCGTTAAAGAGTGAAGAAATGATGAGAGCTTGCGACGACGGACAGAAGCACTTGGCTGATTTATCCAAGCTCCTCAAGTCAGTTCGCGAGCTCACAGAAGAAAACGAGAGGCTCACCTCGATAGTTGGCAAGGACAAGGTAATCATCCTCCAATTAGAAGGGAAATTAAAAACTTCCGAAGAGGAAACTCAGAAGAAGGATGAAGAAATTGCCAAGTTGAAGAAGCTTGCCAAGGAGCTGGAGGGTCAGGTTCTTGATCAGAAGAAAATCAACGCTGACCTCCATGCCAATTTTTGTGTGGAGAAGGAACGCTCTTTGAAGCTAGATGAGCGGTTGAAGGAGGCTAAGGTCGTCTATTCCCAAGGAGCGGACGATTGGTCACGTAAGGAAAAGGAGCTGCTATTAAAGCTGGAGGATTCGAATGGCGAAGTCAAGACCCTGAAAGCAGACTTGGACGATGCTGTAAACATGTGTGATCAAGCAGTCAAGGAGGCTTTCGGGTTGGCAATTCGTCAGGTGTTATACCGGAATCCCAAGGTGTCACTTAATTTGAACGGTATTGATCCGTTCTATGAGTTTCACCAAGGGAAACTGGTGGCCATCGTTGACAATCGTCAAGAGAGTCCGCCTAGAACTCCTTATAAGTTTGCTCCTTTACCTAAAGGTCAATCAATGAGACCTTCCCTCCTGAAACCCACAAGTACAGGATCGAGCTCTCGCACTGAAGGAGGCAAGACCGGAGATAAAGGCAAAGGGAAGGAGGGAGACTCAAGCCAGAAAGAGTAGCGCCTTTTCTGTTTTCTTTTTCGTTTTATTGATTTGAGTTCGCTGTGTTCCGGGATCAGCTCCGGATTATTACACGAATTGTAATTCTTATTGAATCAATAAAAGAGATTTTTACCTCCATTCTTGTTTAGTGAAAAATAACTTTAACAGAGGGACTGCATGTGTATTGTATTATTCCGGATTTAAGTAATGAAGATCGGATTGTAAAACAAAATCTCCATACCGGACATATACATGAGAAATGAATTTCATAATAAGGTCACTGCTGATGAGGGAACACATCAGTGCCTCAAGAACGGCTTAAGGGGAATGATTGTGAGATCGTTTAGACGAGAGTTCATTCCTCAAATTATTCGTTAATCCGTTGATGTTGTCCCCCAGTATCATTTGGTGATTATCACTTTGAATAAACTCTGAGTGAGATTTTCACGTGAGAGATCTTGAGAATGAGGATTTAAAATAGAAATTCTTCTTCAAATATTTCCGACTGAGGAATTTCGGGTGAAAATGCCTTAGATTGTGGCGTACCCGAGTGAATTGTTTGTGTCGGAGTTTATGAGTCAGATCTCAATTGAAGAATTGATGACTCAGAATTATAAGCTATAAAACTCCCAAATAAAGAACTTCACGAGAGTATTAATTTGGAGTTCAGTATAACTTACTTGTTGTATTTGGAGTTCGGTTTGATCCTACTGTCCATGTCATATTTGGTGTTCGGTTGAATCCTACTAGCCGTTCTTCAATTGGCCTTTGGTTTTACCCAATGACAATTCTTCACCGACGTTCGGTTAATCCTACTAGTCGTACTCAGAGTTCGGTTTAATCCTACAATCCGAGCCTTCGATACGGGGTTCAGATCAGGTTAATCCTGAACCTACTGCGCCCGTCACTTGGGGTTCAGCGTGGTCTTGAAGAAGAACCAGCTTACTGCGCCCAAGCCTTCGCATGGGGTTCGGTTTGTGGCCTCGAAAGAGGACCAGCCCTACAACCCATGTAGTCTTCGAATGGGGTTCGGTTTGTGGCCTTGAAGAAGGACCAGCCCTACAACCCATGTAATCTCTGAATGGGGTTCGGTTTGTGGCCTTAAAAAAGTGCCAGCCCTACAACCCATATCCTGAGGTTCGGTTTAATCCTACAACTCAGGTCTTCACCGACGTTCGGTTAATCCTACTAGTCGTACTCAGAGTTCGGTTTAATCCTACAATCTGAGCCTTCACCGGTGTTCAGCCAAACTTACTAACCGTACCCAGAGTTCGGTTTAATCCTACAATCTGGGCCTTCAATACTTAGGCACACTCGAGGAGTTACATCGTCAATTACAGAATGGGTAATTGAGATCATCCGTCCTGAGTATGTTCTTGTGCGTTGCGCATATTCGAAGAGTTACATCGTCAACTACAGAATAAGTAGCTGAGATCATCCGTCCTGAATATGCTTTTGTACACCGGATAAACTGAAAATCACAGCATAAGAAAAACTCGAAAGAGTTAAATTGTTATGAGAGATTCTTATTAAATCAAAAATAAGAATTACAAGGAGAGCGTAGCTGTGAAAATAAATTCTCCAGTATTCAATCCAAGATAAGGATAGGAGAGTGTAGATGGTTACAACAGCTAGCTATAGTAGATGCGCAAGTTTTGGGTGTTCCATTTGTTTCGGATAGGAGTGCCATCAAGGTTTTCAAGGCGGTAAGAGCCTTTGCCAGTGACCTCGGATACCCTGTATGGGCCTTCCCAGTTTGGGGCTAGTTTGCCTTGATGGGCGAATTTGTTCCCTATACTTGCTTTCCTCAAAACCAAATCTCCAACGTTGAAAGTCCTTGATTGGACTCGTTTGTTGTACCGGAGAGCAACTTTGGCTTTGATGGCTTGATCTCTGATGAAAGCGTCTTCTCTGAGTTCTTGTATGACATCCATTTCAGATGCCAAGTTAGCATTGTTGGTTTCTTCAGAGAAGTACTTAACTCTTGTGGAAGCAATTTGCAGTTCCACAGGTATCATTGCCTCGACCCCGTATGTTAGGCGATATGGGGATTCATTGGTGGACGAATGAGGCGTTGTCCGATATGCCCATAGGACATGACACAGCTGGTCTGTCCATCCGCCCTTGGCTTCACCAAGGCGCTTCTTTAGTCCCTTCAGCACCTCCCTGTTGGCCACTTCAGCTTGACCATTAGTTTGGGGATGTTCGACGGATGAGAATATTTGGGTTATTCCTAACCCTTCAAGCAAATCTGTGAATTTTCTATCCGTGAACTGGGTGCCATTGTCTGTGACAATCCGTGCTGGGACCCCGAACCGTGTTATGATGTTTTCATACATGAAACGGCGAGTTCGGGCCGAAGTAATATGCACCACCGGCTTTGCTTCTATCCACTTAGTGAAATAATCGACCCCTACAATGAGATATTTGATGCCCCCAGGAGCAGTTGGAAAGGGGCCCAGAATATCTAATCCCCATTGGTAGAAAGGCCATGGAACAGCGGATGTGAAGAGTTCTTCCGCCGGTGTGTGGTGTAGGTTAGAGAATTTTTGGCAAGCGTCGCATTTTTTGACGAAGTCAATGGAGTCTTGCTTCATTGTGGGCCACCAGTATCCAGCTCTGAGGATTTTTCGCATTAAGCTTCTTCCTCCGGCGTGGTGTCCACTTTGTCCTCCATGCACTTCCTCCATTACACCTTGCACCTCATCCTCTTTGAGACAAACTAAATAGGGCACAGAGAGTGCCCTTCTGTAGAGATTACCATCAATCATAGTGAAATACGGTAATTCTCTCCTTAACCTCGTCTTTTCCTTCTCATCTGTGGGTAGCTGTCCATCAGCCAAATAACGGATGTAAGGAGCCATCCATGTATCTCCGTAAAGGGAGTCAGTCATTATGGCGTTTAGAGAAGGGAAAAGAGGGATGCTGGGCGACGTTAGCGTGCTTTGAACCAGAGTAGTGGTGCTACCCGGTCGTTTAGTGCTTGCTAACCTGGAGAGTATATCCGCTCTCGTATTCTCTTCACGTGGAACATGCTTGAACTCCACCTTTGAGAATTTCTCAGTCAACTCCTTGACACAGTTCAAGTATAATTGGAGTTGAGGTTCGCGAGCTTGATAATCTCCTAAGATCTGCGAAATCACCAGCTGTGAATCGCTACAAAGTGTCGCCTCAGAAGCTCCGATGTCAATTGCAGCTCTTAGCCCGGCCAAGCAAGCTTCGTACTCAGCCTGGTTGTTGGATGTTTTGAAATTGAAACGAAGGGAGATCTCCAGGTGTACTCCGTCATCACTTTCGAGAACTACACCTGCTCCAGAGCCTCTTTGGTTTGATGAACCATCAACGTAAATGGTCCAGTAGACTCGAGGGTAATCCGGATCAGTCCCTGTCATTTCCACAATAAAGTCAGCCAGGACTTGAGCTTTAATAGCGCTGCGGGGTTCGTAGGATATATCAAACTCAGAGAGTTCAATAGACCATTTGATCATCCTCCCAGCAAGATCGGGCTTGATTAAGACAGAACGGAGTGGCAAATCCGTTCTCACTATGATTGAATGGGCGTGAAAGTACGGACGCAACCGTCGTGAGGCCCAAACAACAGCGAGGGCGGCCTTTTCAATTTTCTGATACCGGATCTCAGCACCTTGCAAGGTCTTGCTAGTGAAATAGACCGGTCTTTGTCCACCAGGAGTTTCTTTTATCAAGGCAACGCCCAAAGCTTCATCTGAAATAGCCAAGTACAGAATGAGTGTGTCTTCGGGGTCAGGCTTTGTGAGAATGGGAGGTTTAGACAACACCTCCTTAAGCTCTTGGAAAGCTTTTTCTTGTTCCTGTCCCCACTCGAATTTCTTGGACTTTTTCAGTATTTTGTACAGGGGGAGCGACCTGTGAGCCATCTTCGGCATGAATCGTGCCAAAGCTGCTACCTTGCCATTCAGGGATTGGACTTCTTTAAGATTCTTAGGACTTTGCATGTCTAGAATCGTTTGGCACTTCCCTGGATTGGCTTCTATACCACGTTGAGTTAATATGAAACCCAAAAATTTCCCAGCAGGGACAGCAAATGTGCACTTCATTGGGTTCAGCCTCATGTTAAATTGCCTCAAACGGGTGAATACTTGGCGCAGGTCTTCAATATGATCGCCACCAGCCGGTGTCTTTGCTATTATGTCGTCAATGTATACTTCAACAAGTTTGGTGTGCATACCTTCGAAAACCTTGTTGATCATGCGCTGATATGTCGCCCCAGCGTTTTTCAGGCCAAAGGGCATGACTGTATAGCAAAAGACACCACGATCATTTATGAAAGCTGTCTTCTCTTGATCCTCTTCGCACATCGGAATTTGGTTGTAACCAGAATAAGCGTCCATGAAGCTCAGGTATTGGTAACCAGAGGAATCATCTACCATCCGATCTATATTAGGAAGAGGATAAGGATCTTTTGGACAGCAGCGGTTGAGGTCCACGTAGTCAATGCACATTCTCCATTTACCATTGGATTTAGGGACCATCACCACATTCGAAAGCCAAGAGGAATATCGGATTTCCCTGATAAATCCGGCCTTCAGCAATTCCTCAGTTTGCTGACAAGCTGCCTTCTGTTTCTCTGGGCCTAATCGTCTTTTCTTTTGGGCCACAGGTTTCGTCTCTGGATAGACAGAAAGTTTATGACAGCAGAATTCAGGGTCTATGCCTGGCATATCGGCTGCAGTCCATGCAAAGAGGTCTTTAAACTCTTGTAAGAGAGCCAGCAGTCGCTGCTCTATTTCAGCATCTAGCTTGTCATTGATATGGGTGATCTTTTCTGGGGAATCTCCCAAGACAATGTCCCTGGAACTTCCATCCGGTGTGGGCTTTGATGGGTTGAACGGATCAATGTTCAAATCCGCTCTAGGATCCAGGTCGACAAGACTTACAGATCCAGCCGATGTTCCAGCATCATTAAGTTTCCTCTTTTTACTGGAGGCATCCAGCTTTGTCATGTTGAGGCTAAGGTTGTAGCAGTACCTAGCCATCTCTTGATCACCCCGGATAGATGACACAGCATTATCCTTGTCAATGAACTTGATAAGGAGATGCGGGGTTGATACAACTGCCTCCATTGCATTCAGAGTAGGACGGCCTATGATGCCATTAAATGGTGACTTGACATCAATCACTAGCACCCGAGACCTAACCGTCCTGGCTCCTGGCTCGCCTTCAAACGAGATAAGGGTATCAAGATACCCTCTAGTTAGTTGCTTTGCGCCATTGAAAGCTGTTAGTTCCTGCGTGTAAGGCTGTAAGTCTGAGTCTTTAAAACCCATTCTTTCAAAGCAATTATAAAAAATAACATCGCAGGAACTTCCCTGGTCAACAAGGATTCTTCGGACGTCCTTGTTGGCAATCACAGCAGTGATGACTACAGCATCGTCACCACCAGGAACGGTTGGGCCAAAATCCTCGTCAGAGAAAGAGATTATGGGAGCCTCGATTCCTCCTCTGTAAGGGCGATTGTCTTTGACTTTCCCTTGCACAGATAGAATCATTCTGTGATGATTCTTTCGGGCTGTAATTGAAGCTCCTCCTCCAGCGAACCCTCCAGCAATCATGTCAATGACTTCACGTCGGCCCTGACGTTGTTGCTGGGGCATGCTGTCTTTCTGTGCTGCATTATCGGTCATTACACCTTTTTGCTTCTCTGCAGCAGAGAACTTTCGAACCGGACTGGGGTTGTTGTCATCCCCATCGTCGGGATCTCTTTCTCTTTTCTCATTCCGTTCTGCCCTGTCGAAGGATTTTTCTTTGAACAGGTATTGTTTCAATTTGCCTTCTCTAATTAGCGTCTCAACCGCGTTCTTTAGAGCTTGGCATTCATCAGTGGAATGACCATTTTGTTCATGAAAATCACAGTACTTTCGTGAATTTCCTGGTCTTTTCATAGGAGCTGGTCTCCTGATGCCATATGTGCTGAAAACTGGCCATCCGACCTCTCTCAAAATCTGAGATGGTCTGGCAGATAACTGTGCATAATGGCTGAAGGAATTGACATGTCTTTCTCGAGGTCGAGTGGGGTGGTTATCCACCTTAGGATTGGTGAATGGCCTCTCCATGCGTTCTGACCTCGTCTTTTCCTTACCCTTCTGGGTTTGGGGAGATGGTGTTGGTGGCTTTTTCTTTGCAGCCATTGCCTCCAAGTGCATCTCTATGCTCACATACTTTGAGGCTTTTTTCCTGAACTCCTCAAAAGTTGATGGGGGGCTCTTCGCTAATGAAAGAGCGAAAGCTGATCCTGGCTGCAATGCCTCAATTACGATATGCAGCTTGATAGATTCTGTGAGGTTAGGAACCAGAGCTGCTTCCTTATAAAACCTCTTCAAAAAATCTTTTAGGCCCTCTGTTTCACCTTGCTTAATCTGAGCCAAGGTATGAGACGTCTTGGGTACGTCTCTGGAGATGACAAAATGGGTTTCAAAAGCAGCTGCCATTTCTGCCCAAGAATCTATGGATCCAGAAGGCAAGCCTTTAAACCACCCGAGGGCCTCCTCAGACAATGTTCGAGGGAACATTCGGCACATCACGTCTTCATCAGCCCCCAAGTACATGGCTTCAAACACATAAGCATCAAGGTGCTTAGTTGGATCAGTTTCACCATTATACTTTCCGATGGAAAGTGGTTGGGTGGTTTGAAGGTGCTTGGGGATGCTGATGCCCATAAGTCTCCTTGAAAAAGGAACCTTCAAATTGTAAGACAACGGGGGTGCTGTTGTTGAATCTCTCTTCCTTCGGGAAGCTGCATCCTCAGAATCACGAGTTTGTTCTCCCTCCTCAAACGTTGGGATCTTCGAGTACTGAAGAGTGGTGGACTTTTCACCATCAGCTGTGTGGGGAGTGTTTCGCGTGCGAGATGACTCTTTATCCTCGCTTTGCCTTTTTTCTCTTCGCAATTCAGCGAGTTCCCTCTGAAGTTGTTTGATCAACTCATCACGAGGATCAGGATCAGACACTGCTACTATCTTCTTTGAGCTGCCCCCATGAGAATCAAAGTTGAGTTTTCTGAAGGCGTTAGGATTGGTTCTGCCTTCAGCTTGATTCTCCACGAAGTCTTGTGCTTCGCCTTCCATGGTGGATTACCTGCTCTGTCAAAGGATATGGGAATAACTTTATCGAGTCCCACTGGGCGTGCCAATGATCTGTCCTGGACCGGGGTCAAGAGATCCGATCTCAAGCCAGTCACGAATAGTATGTCAATACCGTCTAGTAGACCGGATGTATGTGTATCCGATGTAGGTATCCGTTGTCCTTGAATGAGGAGAGCGGATTGGGCGTTCTGGAGATCCTTCACACCGACCTATTGCGTTGAAGTGGGCGAATGGTGGTGTCACCTGCAAAGATTCTCCGACGCTCAAGTCAGTGATTATATTCCAAGTAAGGAATGTATTCAGAGAGGAATCAGTCGTAAAAGAGCTGAGGAAGAAGATCCAGATGAAGATCCCTAACTTCAATCATGAAGTTAGTTCATATACCTGATTGGCTCGATTAACGAGGACTCGTTGGTGGGGAACCACCAACTCCCATTAGCATTATTATATTGCGCACTTACCTGCATGATTGGGTCAAGTGGCTATTTTATATTGAGCGTAGAGAATGTAGACTAGGATTAGGGAACAAGTTGACCATTCCCGTGAGCAGAATTTGGCTCGTAGTGCAGGGAATTATTGATCGATCCCTGTAGTAACAATCCTTGTCTTTTGCACAGTGACGTGTGTATTATCCGATGTCATGGTGTTATCCTGGATAACCGGTATAGGGAGAACGCCTGATACGGAATTACAATCCGGATGTATACCGATGACACCGGTTACACGTAGATGTCTTATCAAAGACGTTGAAATATGTATAGAAGATCGGATACCGGTATTGAGACCGGATCATTTTTTAATAATTTCTAGTGGGATAAAAGACATTCACAACATCATTATTAATTTATTATTGAATGTTCTTTGATATTTATAATATTTATTATTATTATTATTATAAATATTTCTTTTATCAAAATTTTATCAACTTAGCAAGCTGAATTCTATAAAGATTACGTATATGAATTATTATGTTTGAGCTATATGTTTATTTATTTATATATTATATATTTCTTGAATTTTTCATTATAAAGAAAAAATCTTAAATATTATTTTATTAATTTTGATATTAACTAAAATATCTAAAAAATTACAAATTATGTATAAAAAATAAGTTTTATTTAAATAATTAAGCGTGTCCTTTCATGTTATATATTTCTTGAATTTTTTATTATAAAAAAATCTTAAACATGATTTTATTAATCTTGATATTAATTAAAATATCTAAAAAATTACAAATTATGTATAAAAAATAAGTTTTATTTAAATAATTAAGTGTGTCCTTTCATTTTATTTTTATTTTACCAATCATTTCTAATACAATCAATTAACTCATCAAATGAAAGAAATGGCTAAATATTTTTATTGATTAAACAATTTTTCAAAATATAAAAACTGTTAGAAAGAAGAAAGAAATGGCTAAATATTTTTCTTTCTCATTTAAAATTGTTTTAGTTTTTTTTTCCAAAAAAAATTTATTTGCTTCGTGTAGGTAGTAGAGTCAAGTTTTTACCTTTGCTGAAAAATATTTTAGTTATTTCTCACTCATAATAGTGGTACATGATGCTTCGGTAGTCTAAATATTGTTTTTTAGGTTTTAGGAGCACTACAAGATAGTATATATCATGGATTGTTATTAGGGATGGAAATAGGTTAGGTTGTCCGTTGGAAGCCTATAGCTTAACCTGTTTAAAATCTACATAGGTCAGGTTTGTCGGGTTAGAAGGTCAGACTTAAGTTTTTAAAAAAGACTTTTTTAATTAATTAGAGCAGGTCATAAACTTTATTATATATGTAATATATTTATAACATAAAACTATATATACATATATATTATATTTACATTTATATAATATAAATTAATATTACAAGTTTACACTTAAAAAAATTAGGAGAGAAGGAAACACAAATGTTTTTTAAGTTATTCTTGACCTTTTAAAAGTTTCACTATAAACAAACCTTTTAAACATACTTTTAAATAGGTTAGGCCTTCAAACATGTCAGACCAAACCTTAAAAAAAAGTTTACGACAGACTAATAGGTCAGACTCATACCTTGAAATTTTGATGTCAGACTCAGACCTTTCAATGCTCAGTCTGTCATGACCCATTTCTATCTCTAATTACGGCTAATAATTATTTTAATGACTTGTAGACATAACATAAAAGATTTAAATATATTTTTAGTTTTTATAAATATTGTTATTTTTTCTTTAATTCTTATAAACTTTAAAACGTTTGAAAAATGATCCTTATCATCATATATCTGATATGACATGTTTTCTTAGTTTTAAGTGCCTTATTCGAGTTTTCCCAGCTAGTATTTTGTCGATTACTTGAACTCTGGTTTTTTTGTGCGAATATAGTCAATCTTTATCATGATGTCAAGATTCTTTTTAGTTGACGTGTTTTGATGTAATGTTACTAAATAATTAACATCTAAGTTTCATTTTAAAAAAATTGAAATTTAGAATGATTTAAATAAAAAAAGACTACATTTACGTGGAGAAAAATACATTTAAGTTTTAAAAAATAATTAACATTTTCCGTTGTCGATTGGAAATTTTCATTGCAGGTATATCTTATGACCCTTATATGTAGTCAACAATGTTACGTATGATTGCCACATGTAAATAAAGTTGTTTTTTATGCTCCAAAATAAAGTTTCTTGTTAACATGGTGATTTTTTTTTCCCTCACATGAATAATTTGTGCTGTTAATATTTTGTATTTTTGGAGAATCAAACGTTTATTGCAAATAACAAAACTGCATTTCAAACTTTTGACATAATTATATTTTTGACGTACATTTCATTTCAAACTCTTATTCAAAATCTCCGTCACTAAACCCTCAAGTAAGAAGTGTGTTGTTTGACGGTGGATGCTCTCGCCATCTATGCTTATGAGACTTGGGAGGTTTCCGTTTTTCTTTTCTTTTTTTTTTTTGTCTGGGGAAGGGAAAAGTAGAGCTCGAATCCTGCTATTCTAAGTGACCCCCAAATACTCTTAACTACTTAAGTTGGGGAGGGGGGTTGGAGGTTTCCCTTCTTTCATTCTCTTCTTTTTTTTTGACGTCTCTGTTTGTGGAGTTGGTAAAAATTGTTTGAAGTAGTTTTTTGTTAGGCTTTGAAATTGTTTTGAGTAGGTAAACTCAAACATTATGATTTAAAATTAAATATGTTTATAAATATTATCTATGTATGAAAATATTACCTGTCTCAAAAGTAACATAATTTTCATTTTTTCTATATATAGAATAGTCACATTAGCAACATCTAGCATATAGAATAGTTACACCAACAAGATTAAGATCAAGTCTTTGTTAGCGAATTTGGTAAAGAAATGGACTGAGGGGACCTAACTAAAACAAAGATAAGAGACTTAACTAACAAAAAAAAAGTTAAAGGTTTAACTTGAAATTTATTGAAAAGATAAATGACTAGAATATAGTAATTTACCCATAATTTAATGGTCCAAATCCACGTCGTTTCATTTACAAACCTTTTAAATTCACCTCGACGGAAAACTTAAACTTGTTTTTGAGGAAAGTTTTAAAATTGGTAATGTGTTTAAATAATAAGGAAGAATTAAAAAAACTACAAATTATTAATTTGATTGTTTTCAGTTTAAATGAAAGGAAAATTTAACGATGCGTAAAATGAGAAATTTGAAACTCTTTTTTATATTTAACTCAACTCAAATCACCATTTTCATCAAGGGAGAACAACTCAATTAATTGAATAAAGTATGTGAGTTGTTATAAGTCACCTGACACAAATTCAATTCTCAATCAAACAAAAAAGATCACCACTTTTATACTTCATTTTTATTTGAAGGTAGGGATACAATCTTTATTGGCATTTTTAATGTACTAATTAAAAAATATGAAATGAGAAATATAATTTTTTAATTTTTGCCATAGATAAATTATATATATATATATATATATATATATATATATATATATATTGAACTGGTCTGAGCCGAGGTGTTGGATCTGGCCTTGCGACATTCCTTAAAATAATGATTTAGGTGCAAGTTTTACACCGGTCTAGTAGGGATTCGGTATTGTATCCTTAATTTCAATGGGTGATAGAGGTCTTGGAGTGATTCCTCGAACCAACAACACCAACCTTACGTGTTGTGAGTCCTTATGTGACGGGCAACCGAAAAGGCTAATGCATTTGTTGGTATAGGTAGTACGAATTCATTTATTTAAGCTATCCTCGACTGTATAGTCTCATACCTATACAGTCTTTGGATCTCTCTCATTCTAGTATGTATTCGGTTCGTTCATGTGTCCTTCCCACTAGAAGCTTGCCAAAAGCCGCTCCTTGTCCGTGCCTATGCACCGGCGATCACTCCCTGCCCTCAAAAGCACCGGGATGTCACATGCCCACCAGCTTCCGCCTGGTTCGTCCCTGAACCATACCGTACTAGGAAAGGTTAACACATGAAAGGGACATGACCAAACAGCTCTACCTATCAGTCAGTCACTTTGCAAGTTGTTTGTTTAACACGTTGATGCATATGTCAACCATGACTTTTCGGTGTTGAGAGAATGACTCACACCGAGGTTGGTTTAAAGACCCTTACGTGATTCTAGATATCCGGTGTTGAGAGAATAATTCACACTAGATATTACGTGACATCGGTCCTTAGGACAATTTTTAGTTAAATTACCATTAAGTTGAGGGACCGGTATTGGGACCGAATTATATATATATATATAAGTGGAAGGCCTAAGGGCCATACTTAGATAATATATCAAGGTTTTTTTAGTTTATACTTGGGTTTCGCAGTTAGAGTTAGTTAAAGGTAATTTTACATTTTATTGGTCAAATGAAGTTTGATCAACTTCAGAGAAAGTGTTAAACCAATATTAATTATTGGATGGTTTTATTTTTACAATTCTATTTCCATAATTGATTATCAAATAAGCACTAAAACTTTTAAAAAAATCAAGCTTTTATAAAAATTTATTTGCTTAATTATTTTCTGTACCCAACTTTCTCTTAAATGTTTTCTTTTGGTTCCTTAATTTTTAATTGCACAATTTTAAATCCTAAATTATTTGATTTGTTAGTTATTGGTCCCATAATTTTTAAGTGCAATATTTTTTAGATGTATGTGTAATTTCTAGTATCTACTATTGATTATAATGACTAATCCATTCATCGACTTATAAACACCTTAATAAATAGGACAACTGACTTAGAGTTTTAAAGGTGTTTCATACTGAACACAATATCAAACTTTTAACATTTAGTAAAAAGAGGGTGTACTTATTTACTCAACCACACCACCTAAATTTAATTATACGATTTTAATCTCTGATAGTTACCCACACTGTCCCTTTTCATCTAATTGACAATGAAATTTTATGTCAACTTGATAGTTACACTTAAGTACCTTTTACTCTTTTGTTGTCATTATCCAATGGATCAAAAAATATTAGTAGATTATGCAATACATTGTGAAATTATGGTAAATGTTGATTTGTAACATAATATGTTAATATAATATTTATACTATTACGACTATAAATTAATATTATTATAATAGAAAATATTTATAAAAAATAATGGTGTGAATTATCAAATAAAATGATACATATGTTGTATTAAATAATGATAAATATTCAATTTATTATATTATAAGAATCATACTATTTAAAAACATTATTAAAACTCACCCATGATTTCGAATAATTATCCTATAAATAAAAAATTTATATTTTTAATTAGTTAAACAATGTTCTTAAAAGACTAGTTAACTAGACTCATGTGATAATAATAGAAAATATTAATTTATAACAACAACAATATAAAAATTATTTTGTGTAAATTTACTAGTAATCTCGTAAAATTGATAATCATGTAATATATTTATAAAATATAATTTATTTATAAAATTATATATAAGATCTTATAAAGATGGATTGGATAAGTGAATTTTTTTTAAAAAATCTAAACCAAAATATATTTAATTAAATAGACTCTTTGAAAAGTGTGAGTGTGAGCTAAATATTGATTAATTGATATTCATTGTAACTGAACCTCATTATTTTTCATGTTTTATTTATTTTTGGGGTACTTAATTTGTGGTTTTTGGAACCAATAGAAGCAGGAGGCTGCGATGGTGTAATGGAGCAATATGAGTGAATGTGAAATTTGGCAATCTGCTACGGACAGGCGTATCTTCTGAGTCGATATCTCAGTCAATTCACGTTCTCCCCGTTTACGTTGACCACATCTCTATTCACATTCACCAATAATCAATTCCCTTAAATTACACTGCTACCTACACGTGGTGGTCCCCCTAAAAACATGGAAGATCTCACCGTTCGGATTTTTATTTTTTCACCTGTTTGGATATCAAGTTTTGGTAGGTTTGACCAACCCTAAAAATACATCCTACGGTCAAACGGAGTTTTAACTATCTTGAACGGCGTAAAAGATTAATTAAATAAAATAAAAAATTTACCCCATTTTTAGATGCTAAATAACTTGCACAAGCATCGAATAAAATTTCTTTTTAATATTTTTAATAACTCATAAATATATAGCATCTTTTTATATATAATATACATAGATTATTCGAGTCGATATAGTAGGACCGTTTGAGGGTGGTTAGACATACTCGTGCTTGAATTAAACTCAAATAGCATATATAATATATCAAAAATAAAAATGATTTAGATGGTTGTTATAGAGAAACAAAATTTGATAATTTTATTAAATGATTTTCATGAAATTAGTGTACTGTTTATTACCTTCGAGGCAAAGTATATTGTAACAATTTTTATTTTCCTTTCGAAAAATTAATCGAATAAAATCATTTTTTATTTAAAATAAAATTTATTTTTAACAAAGTTAGTTGCTCTTTGTAGTTTTAATTTTTTGTGCATTAAGATAACATAATAAAATAAACAAGAAATTATGAAAAGTATATTCTATATAATGTTAGAAAAAGCTTACAACTCATGTAAATTACAAGTAAATGAAAATGGAAAAATTACTCATAATTATCCCATCCAACGTATAATAGATATGTAAAAAACACGTAAAATAATTACAAGGGACATTTGTAACACTTTTTGGTTTAAGAAATAACTTATATTTTGGTTTAAGAAATAAACTAAGTTCTGACGTCAAATACAAATTTGAAATTTGAATATAAAACATTAAACTAAACTATCGAAACCTCACAAAGAAAAAAGATCTGATAAGAGATTAAAGTCTGAAAATTATGTAGTTTGTAGAAATACTTTAGTAGAATCAAAGTAAATTAAACCAAAATTACAGGTTAAAGACTTAAAATTATTTTTTTCCTCTATAAATACTTTAGTTACTCTTAAAAAATACTTTAGTTGCAAAAAAATAATTAATGGTCAAAATAATGAGTTAATATTTCAATTTCTTGTTGCATGATGTAGATGACATAGACCACTATAACGTTAATATTGGTCAAAATAGTGCTTCTGATACTAAAAAAAATCCAAACTGAGAAAAACCTTTGAAAACCAAAATCAAAGAATAAGATATATTAAAAAAGTGTCAGAATAAAAACTTAGAAAATGTCTCGGGTAATATGAAACATACAAAAATATAGAAAATCTTAAACGGTTAATAGATTTAAACGAAACTTATGCACACTGTAAACAATATCACGAGATATTCGTGGCCTCTAACATCGTAAGATTACTCTGGAAGAAGAGAGAAAAAGTGTACCATTGTACTATCCAAATAAAGATTGGGATCCTATGATCCGTCAAATGTATAATTACTCACAGTTTTGTTTGTCGGCAACTTTATATATGTATCTTGTGATGCCTAATAATTGGGCTTTTTGACCCATTTAGTGTCCTTTTTGAAAAAATTTGTGGCAGTAGGTGTGTTGTGAAAGTAATATGCTGTCTGGGTGCCTTTGTGTCCCATCAACGTTTGGGAATCGTCCAGGCAAGAGACGAAATTCAAATTTCGTCCAGGCAAGGGACGAAATTGGCAGGCGGATGGCACGTGTCTGGAGCAGAAGAAATCGTCCCATAGAAGGACGAATTTGACCGTACGGATTGCAGTAAAAATCGTCCGATTGGGAGACGAATATGTTGGGTTGAAATTCGTCCGGTTGAATAACGAATTTTTAACTGCCAGTGTTTATTTTCGTCTGTTTGAAAGACGAATTTTATTCAAATTTCGTCTCCCTATCCTACGAAGTAATCCTTTTATATACTTCCCCTCCCGCGTTCATCCCGCACCTCATTGTTTCCTGCGTTCATCCCGCACCTCATTGTTTCCTGCTTGCTGGTTCGAGTTAATAGTTGTGTTTCATCCCGCGCCTCATTGTTTCCTGGTTGCTAGTTTAAGTTATTTAGGTAAGTGTTTCTGAAATAATAGTTGTGTTTGTTGTAGAAATTAGTAATAATTTTTTGATTATGTTTTATTACTGTGAAAACAATTATTTAAAAAGTTATTATCAGATAATTATTGTGAAAACAGTGTTTGTTCAATTAAATTAATGTTATTATTGGTTAATTGTGTTTTTATTTAAGGATTGCAAGAATGTCTACTCCTGTGGTGTTGTTCAGTAATGGCCGGAAATATGAAAGTTCTGAGGGGTTTACATTTGATGGTGACAGGAAGTTAATGTATGTCCGGCGAGGTACTAGTATTGATCAACTGAAAGAAAAAATACTTACTAAGTTAGAACTTGAAAATACTACAGTGATTACCAAGTTAACTAGTAGGTTGGTAGTGAATAAAAGGAAAAAAAAATTTAATGCTTTTGAATTAATTGATGATGAGACGATTGATGTTGCATTGAGAATGTGTGAGTTACAATCTGATATGGTAGCGCTGGAGATATATGTCGATTTTGAACGAGATGGATTTTCACTGCGGGACACACAAGGAGGTTTGTCACAATGTGTTACATTGATAGGGGGTAAGCACACATAAAACTTTTATATGTAGTTAATAACAACATGTACTTAAATTTTTGTTTGGACCCTTGATAGGTGATACTACCACGAGTTTACGAGACGATGATGACACTGATTTTAACGTTGATGAGGAATATTTGAGTAGTGAGGAGGATGGAGGTGATGAGCAAAATATCCCCAACAATAGTGATGTGGATACGGATGTTGATGGAGACTTTGATTCCGTAGCAACGCGTGCGTTGCCTGTTTTACCCGATGGTAGTGTTCCATCACGGTCAACAGTGACAGGTTGGTGATATTAAAGTTCGTTGTGTGTATGTTAATACATGTTTTTGTTGGAATGTTGATGAACACTGAACATTATCAGGAAATGTGGTAACACCATTTTGGTCATCATCACCACATTATACCAATATAAATTGGGATTATCCAGATGAAGAACAAACGCCAGTTGGGTTAGACAATGAACCTGATTGGCGGATAGGTGATGATTTGTATGTGGGACTTCAATTTGCATCAAAGGTTGAACTGCAGACAGCATTAAAACAGTATGCCATGAAGAAGCACCAAACGTATGTTGTGGGTGAATCTAAACCAACATATTTAACAGTGAAATGTCCAAATCAAGTAGATGGTTGTCCGTGGAGGATGAGAGCAATACTATCAAAAAAAACAAATGCGTGGGTGGTTAGTAAATGGGGCGGGAGTCACACCTGCGTGAACGTTGAGCTGTCACAAGACCATCCGAAGCTGGATTCCGAGTTCATCTGCTCGTGTATACTAGGTATGTCAATGTTGTGTACATGTTGTGTATAATACTAAGTCAAAGGTTAAGGTTGGTGATTATTTTTGACATTTTATAATTAGGGTTGGTGAATCAAGACCCGTCGGTTTCCATTAGCATGATCCAAGAGAGGATATTAGGTGAATGTGGATTCAAAATCTCGTATAGCAAAGCTTGGAAGGCAAAACAAAAGGCTATTGTGCGGGTGTTTGGTGATTGGGACGAGTCATACGCTTTGTTGCCCCGGTGGCTGTCTCGTATGCTGCAGGTTGCACCAGGTTCCACGTACCATCTGACTACATCTGACTACTATGTTGGGACTGAAGTTGATCCACAATTTCGGACATTCAAACGGGTGTTCTGGACATTCAAACAATGTGTCGATGCGTTTGCCTTTTGCAAGCCTGTCATCCAAGTGGACGGGACATTTTTGTACGGAAAATACCGTCACACGTTGTTGGTTGCAACGACTCAGGACGGCAACAATAATGTCCTACCCATAGCATTTGCTGTAGTTGAAGGGGAAACGTTACAGGCATGGACGTGGTTTCTAGCCCATATAAGGATTCATGTGACCACCATGCCAGGTATTTGTCTAATCTCTGATCGGCACCAGAGCATCAAGTCGGCAGTCTCAAATCCCCAAATTGGTTGGCAACCACCAAATGCGTATCACGTGTTCTGTATAAGGCATATCGCAAGTAATTTTAACAACAAGTTTAAGAATACTCGACTTAAACAAGAGTTGTTGAAGCTAGGTATTAACACTAAACCTGACACTCATATTTCCTTGTTCTGAGTCCCACACTAATTGTTATCTGTAAACTTCTGTAGGGTACACTGCAAACAAGGATGTGTTTGACAGAAACTTAGTTAAATTTCGGGAGGAGGGACGCGAGATTGCAGCTTGGATTGATGGAATCCCAAAAGAGCAGTGGAGTATGGCATATGATGATGGCGGACGTAGATTTGGTCATATGACCACCAATCTGTCTGAGTGTGTCAACAAAGTCCTAAAAGGTGCGCGAAACATGCCCATTACAACATTGGTAAAGTGCACGTATGCTCGGATGGTGGAATACTTTGTCCACCGTGGCACGCGTGCAAGATCTGAGTTTGGGGAGGGATTGAGGTACACAAAAAAGGTTATGGAACAAATTGGGAAAAATCAGGCCACTGCTTGCAGCCATCAAGTTCAACGGTATGACATGCAAGGCAATCGATTTGAAGTGGAGGAGAGATTTGACCCAATCACACAACGTGGTGGGAGAAAATACACAGTGACATTGTCAACAAACCCATCTTGTAACTGTGGAAGATTTAAGGCGTATCAGTTTCCCTGTTCGCACTTAATTGCAGCGTGTCAGGTGGTAAGCGTTGACTATTTTCAATTCATCCATTCAGCATACACCCTGGACAATGTCATCAAGGCCTACTCAGGGCAATGGTATCCGATTGGTAACGATGATGACCTCCCTATGACCGGTGATTTGTGGAAGTTAATCCCAGACCCATTAAGGGTGCGCGCAAAAGGGCGTCCCAAGTCAAGTCGTATCCGTAATGAAATGGATTGGGTGGAGTCTCAATCAAGTAGCGTGAGATGTGGACGTTGTAAGCAAACAGGCCATAATAGGCGCCAATGTCCACAATCTTCGTTAGGGTCGAGTAGCCAGTCGCAAGCCCAATAATATGTAAAATAGTGTTTAGATATTGTAACAATTATCAATTTTAATAGTGCATGAGTTATAGTAATAGATGACAACTTACGTACAACATTTAAGAAAACAACAGTACAATAACTTGAATAAAAACTATCAAAGCAACTATCAATCAGTAAATCTATCGATGTCGTCCTTGGTTGGGGTGGGGGGATAAGATACATGGCCTAGTCCAATCTCTGGCATTTCTGTGTGGGTTCCTTCGTTCCCCTGGATCTCCTCCCTGTTGTTGGTTGTCCATATCATCATCTGCCGTATTATTTACAGTAGTGGCTGCACTAAAGAGATCCAACCCCAAGTCTAAGCCAGGTCCCAAATCACGTGAGGTTCCTTCACCCCGATGTGTCACCAAAGGTGTGTTCGGTGTTAGCAACTCATTTACGAACATCGTTGGTGAATCATTTGGCGAAGGTGCATACCCACTTGCCCCTGGAGCATTTCCACTTGCCCCTACGACGCCACTACCCCCTGCAAAGCCACTGCCCCCTCCAAAGCCACTGCCCCCTCCAAAGCCACTCAACCCTCCAGGTCCACTGAACCCTGCAAAGCCACTACCCCCTGTATAGCCACTAAACCCTGCTACACCACTAAACCCTGCTACACCACTACCCCCTGTATAGCCACTGCCAGCTGCATAGCCACTGCCCCCTGCTTGTCTATAAAATGGATCCCCTGTATGTGTATAATATTGTTGCTCTTGCCCAAAACTCTGCGATGGCCACTCATATGTTGCAGTCAACCCTGGTTCTGGCTGAGATTGGGTTGGAACATAATACATTCCAGGTTCACGCATAGGCATTAATGGTAGGGTGTATTGTTGGTGATCTTCTTGTGTCCTTCCCCGAGCGATACCCTGTCGCTCATTTCTGTTGCCCGGCATATTAATTTCAAACAGTTGATTTGGCGGATCATATACACATGAAATGGCAGGACGTGCGGCTTCCAACACTCTTCCCTGTTCAGACCACATTTGCATAACATTCTGTGATTGTTGCCTAATTTGCTCAAACATCTGCGCGGGTGGTTGGTAGGGTCCATGCACATCATCTGTAGCAAGATAGTGGATTGTCTCGACAACGTCAACCTACACAACACAAAGTACATTGTTACATACTTGATTGTCCATATCCTTGTACATAATCAACAATGCAAATTTGGATAAACTTACTGCACGACCGGTCAGAGCATACTTTCTTGTGATCCATCTACGCGTATGTGCCTGGTACCACCGCATATACTCAGAATTAACACTCATCAGACCCTCCATAGGAGGGTTTGTGCATACAAGCTGGTGGCGGTCTTCCCACATGTTAATCAACGGTACATACATCTGGGCCCAATCCTCACCAGCCTTTCCTCTTTGTGTGATTCCGTGGAGATCATCCGGCTGGCGAGGGGGCGATGGAATATGTTGTTGCATTCCAAACTGTCTCATCACCCGGTCTGGCTGGTGCCACTCAACTATATTAGTACACAGTAGTGGTACCACTGCCCTCCATGAATCTCTTCCTTGCAAACATATTTGAGGCAAACTCTGCAATACTTCCTCTGTATATGGGGTCCAGATAATCTGTAAACAATTATCAACATCAAAAAAGTTAGAAACCCTATTTTAAACCCACACTTATATACTTTTAAATGAAACTTACGTCACTACGACCCATTTGGTCAAAAGCGCGCCGGTAGAAGTCAATATCTTGTCGAACAGCCTTAAATGTTTGACTCCCTAACCACCTACAATGACAGTGGGCATCAGAAACAAATGACATCAAAACCCTAAACAACAACAATAAAACAATATGTAATCCATCCTACCTCGCACCATATGGTGTTCCTGGAAGTCTGTCAGAAGGGGCAACATTTGGTGCAATGCTAGGAAACCTATCCCAAGCCCATACATGAAGGAGTAGATGCAAACCACAGATTGAACCCCGTTCGTAGTCTGTCGACTTACATAACTCCCGATACAAATAACTCAGTGCAGCTGAACCCCAACTGTACTCACCGCACATATCAAGATCTGCTAGTAATGGCAGGTACTTCAAAGACACCCTACTACTCGATTGGTCAGAGAATATAACCCCACCAATCAAACGCAGAATGTATGCCCTGGTGTATCTCACCAACTGCAGTGGAGTCCCAACATGGTCGTCAACGTTGGCAAAGTTATCCGAAAGCCATTTCATCTTAAGACAACCACAATGAAATGCTTCATCAGGTGGATACAAACCAAACAAATTTTGCACAGTGACCTTCCAATCTCGATCTGATGTATCGGTTATCACTGGTCGACCATCTACACGCAAACCAACTTGCACTGCTACATCCTGTAGGGTAATCGTGCACTCACCGGCTGGCATATGGAATGTATGTGTCTCCGGTCTCCACCTTTCTACAAGTGCAGATACCAAAGCTGGTTCCACCTGGAAAAAATGAAGTTGGGCTACACCAAGGAAACCAGCTCTTTGTAACAATGGAACAATTTGTTGGGGAACAGCATTTCTCCCACCACGGAAAAGTAAGGCACGCCTACATTTTAAAATTCTGTCTGGTTTTCCATTCCAAACGGATTCAGATACATGCACATTTTGGAATTTTAGAAGTGATGGATTTTCAGGACCAGGATTTATTTCAGTTGACTGTCGTACACATGAAGATGATGCGTCCATCTTTGGCACTACAATGACACAAAAATAATTTACTTTAACAAAAATTTTTAATAAAATAAATTACATACTTTCACATAATATCAACTAATGACTAGGCATTTTTTCTATTTCACATTATAACACTATATAACATATATCACACTATAAATAAATACCACCATAAAAATATATTATTTTCATACAAACAATAATATTAAAATACATATTATTTACACAAAAACAATAATATTTAAAAATATATTATTCACACAGAAACAATTATATTATAAAACATATTCTTAACACAAAAACAATAATATTTAAATAAATACTAAACCCACAAAAACAATAATATTAACTAACATATCTACTTAATGAACAACACTATAAACACAAGTAAAAATTAACACTAACATAAACCTTCATATACTACCAACTAATCCAATCAAACAAATCATTAACATTTTAACATATAATTATTTTATCTTTATGATAATATGAACAACAAAAAATGATAACAATATACACTACCAACAAATAACACTACAAAAAAACCAATCTTATACCTTTTCATAATCAACAGACAACAACCAAAAAATAAAATCACACAATCTATACATATTATCTTGCTGTCAATAATTACAATGAAAAAATTTAATAAAGATTCATTTTCAAAAAAATACATTTACATGTTAAAGTGGAGACAAACTTACATTTTTGGGACCAGCACAATGCCTAAAAGAGAAGGGACCAGCACAATGCCTAAAGCAGAAGGGACCAGCACAATGCCTAAAGCAGAAGGGACCAGCACAAGTCAACACAAAATTCACCCGGAGAAGAAGGAGTTGAAACAGTACTGAGTGCTGAAAGAGTGAAAGAGTGAAGCTGTGCCCAAATTTACCGAGGGAGGACCACTTTTAAACGCTGCATGCTTGCCCAAATTCGTCTTCTTGGGCGACGAATTCCTCTGCCATTCCTCTGCCCCACACATGCTTGATTTCGTCTTTCAACCGGACGAATTCCTCTGCCATTTCGTCTTTCAAATGGACGAAAATCAGACTGCTCCCACTGTGCTGACAGGTCAAATTCGTCCCCTGAGCCACCGAATTCCTCCCGCTGTTTCGTCCCATCAAATGCCGAATTCTCTGCATGCTTGACACGTGTCAAGCATGCAGTATTTCGTCTCTTCTCTGTACGAATTTCAAATACACTACGCATGACAAGACGTAAAGGACCCCAGACAAAAAAAAATTTCTGCAACAACCCCTTATTTATAATTTTTTTAAAAAGTACGCTAAATAGGTCAAAAACCCCTAATAATTGTGCAAGTTCAATCGGAACAATAACAGCATGAGTTAAAATTATATGTAGCTTTGACTCAAAACTTAAAAAGAATATATGTTAATTTGAATTGTTAAATAAATAGCAATCACAATTAGAACTAATAAAATGAGTAAAGTCAGTGTGGGCCGGTCCGCACGGACCTAGGTAGTCCTAGGCCTTTGTTAAAAAACAATTGATAGGAACGTGGGAGGAAACTCATTTTTTTTAGGTTTTAGACTTGTGCTAGTGGTTAATGCTTTATTCATTTCAATTTTTAATTGTAATACAAAAACAAACATATTTTTTACAAGAAAAGTTAATTGTGTTGGTGCTAGTAGCTACTTTTCAGGAATTAACGACTTTCCCCACAAACCAATACGAGACATTTTAGTGTGCTTTGTCCTCAATCACACACTTCTCAATAAGTTCCCAAGAGGTCACCCATTTCATAATTTCTCCAAGTTAAAGACGCTTAACCTTTGAGTTCTTAAGTGATAGATTACCAAAAAGAAAATGCATTTGTTGTGTAGTTAGTACGGATTAATTCCGTTAAGTTATTCTTGATTGTATAGTCTCATACCTATACAGTCTTTAAATCTCTCTCATTCTGATATGTACTCGGTTCATTCATGTGTCCCTTCCACCGGAAGTCTGTCAGGAGCAGCTCCTTGTTTGTGCCTATGCACTAACAATCACTCTATGCCCTCAATAGTGTCGGGATGTCACATGTCCACCAGCTTCTGCTTGGTTAGTCCCTGAATCATACCGTACTAGGAGAGGTCATGCTCTGATACCACTTTGCAATGTCCTGGCCAAACTTTTCAGTGTGTTTTGTCCTCAATTACACACTTCCCAGGAAATTCCAAAGAGGTCACCCATCGCATAATTTCTTCAAGTTAAGCACACTTAACCTTGAAGTCCTTAAGTGATGGGCTACCGAAAAGCAAAGGCATTTGTTGTATAGGTATTACGAATTAATTCTTTTAAGTTATCATCAACTGTATAGTCTCATACCTATATAGTCTTTGGATTCATCTCATTCTGGTATGTATTCAGTTCATTCACGTGCCCCTCTTATTGGAAGCCTACGATTCGCTCCTTGTCCATGCCTATGCACCAGCGACCACTCCCCGCCCTCAATAGTACCGGGGATGTCACATTCCCCGCTGGAAGCCTGCTAGGAGCCGCTCCTTGTTCGTGCCTATGCACTGACGATCACTTTTCGCCCTCAACAGCGTTGGGATGTCATATGCCCACTAGCTTCCGTTTGGTTCATCCTCGAAACATACCGTACTAGGAGAGGCCATGCTCTGATACCACTTTATAATGCTCTGGCCGCTTTTTAGGAATTAACGAGTCTCCCCTAAAACCAAGGAGGTCACCCATCCTATAATTTCTCCAAGTTAAGCACGCTTAACCTTGGAATTCTTAAGTGATGGGCTACCGAAAAGCAAAAACATTTGTTGTATAGGTAGTACGAATTAATTCCTTTAAGTTATCCTCAATTGTATAGTCCTATACTTGTACAGTCTTTGTATCCCTCTCATTTTGCTATACATTCGATTCATTCATGTGTTCCTCCCACTGGAAGCTTGCCAGTAGCCGCTCCTTATCTGTGCCTATGCACCGACGATCACTCCCCACCCTTAACAGTATCCGAGATGTCACATTCCCCGTTGGAAGCCTACCAAGAGCTGTTCCTTATCTGTGTCTATGCACCGACAATCACTCCTTACCCTCAACAACGTCAGTATGTCACAAATTTTAATAGCACAATTTTTTTAAAAATGTAGTTGTTGAAAAATTCTACGAAATTGGTTTAGTTTTTTGTAATTCATTTTTTTATAAATTAATTTTTTAACAATTTCTTTAAAAATGAGTTGTTTGATCAAGCTCGCAACCCGTAGAGAACTAGGTTAGGGCCTCTAATTTTAAGGCTTGAATTTATCTGATATTTTTAACCTGGTCTTAAAGAATTCGTAACCCGATAAAACGCAATTTATTTAAAATCATGGTACGAATTATCAGTTCTAATTATAATACCTTTTAAAACAAATAGCAATCATAGTTTATATAAGGACAAAAATGATATTAGAATATTAGGCTAATCTATCCTCTAGAGATGTATACTTCGTAATTATTTCAAATGTTCATGAATGGGTTTTGTCCATTCAGAAATTTTATGGGAAAGATGAAAAAAAGGGGACCAAGCAAATGAATATGAGTACCTGGTTAACGTGGAAATAACATAAAAGCCAGGGCGCAACTGCATAACATGCATGGTGCGTTTTTTTTTGGGTGTTGAATTTTTTTTCTTTTTTTGGAAAATTTTAGGTGTTAGTGTTAAACTACCATACTTCTTTGTCCAAAAAGAAAGAAAACAACATAGTTCCATTTATCTATCAAGCAAATGTTTTCTTTCGTACTTAAAATTAGTAACCGAATGCGTACAATACACGAGTTGTTAAGAAAGATGCGAAAAATGTTTTATGCGTAGCATGAGAAATGGTTTAATTACTTTGTTTTATTTTATTGTAAATACTACACGAATTAAAATTTGTATATGTCCAAATTATATAATATTAAACCAAGTTTATAAACACTTAAAAAATAAGATTTAATTGTTTATGTTGCTTTTGATTACATTAATAAAGCGACGTTTGATGATTATAGCAAGTTAACAAAGAGAATATATATTCTTAACTAACCATCAAATGAGACTCAGAAATATGTAATGAATTTTAGGATGGTAATTTAATAAAAAGTATTGAATAACTTATAATGACATCATAAACTAGTGATTAATTAAAGTCAGTTTACTAAGTTTAAACAATCCAAAAATCAGTCTGCTTCTTTGATATAAGACGGTACTAATGGGTTCTTTAACACTTTTAATTTAATTTTTTTTTTTTATGGTGTGTAGACATTATTCATATTAAGGATCTCATACACTAATTTTTAAGAACTCACCAAAACTTTTTATGTAGGTTTTACATGGACCACAACATAATTACCTCATATTTTTTATTTTAAAAATAGAATTAATGATTTGAATCTTCATGCAATTAAATAAAATTTAAAATACACTCATCATAAACTAAAAATACATAAAAATTAATTAAAAATACACTAAAACCACAATACATTGATTTTTTTTATGTTTTTTTAAAAAAGACAATCTAACTACACGATTACATAATTTTAACACATTTGAATGGAAATGGCAATACATTGAAATTTGACGAAAATAGAAGAGAATTCAAGCATTGGTACATATTGTTGAAGGATAGATCAAGGCAAACCATATTTCTTCCCAATAGGAAACTTTAATTTTGTTAAATGTTTAGAAAGGATAACACGTTTGAATATAATCTTTTAGAAAAAAGAATTTTCAAGTGTTTTGAAATTAATAATCGTACGTTTATGAACTAATATGCGATTCTTTTCAAAAAAGAAATTTGTTTTGGAATCTTAAAAAAAAAAGGAATATAATAGTTTAAAAATAAGAAAATCTAATTTGGCAAGAGAAACTTTGTAGTTTTTTAGTAAATAATTCAAGAAACTTATTTTGTAAGTAATGGATGTTTTAAAGGCTTATTAGTAGATGTAATTATATTTGTTTTACTCTTTGAAATAATTAAGTGAATGAAAACTCTCTCCACTTCTCACTAAGTGATGGAAATTGATGTAATTTGGATTATGGATATGGATTATAATTGTACCGACACTTTTTTAGTGTGTCGGGACGTGATTTAAATTTTGGAAATGAAATACCTAAAAGCTTTAACGAACGATAAACATGGCGTGGGAGATGCATCATGAAACATTGAAGAAGAAAGAGTATGGTTGCTTTGGGAGAAGCAAGAATTAGATGGATGCGATATAGGAGGGTCATTTACAAATTTTGTGATAAGAGAGTGTGAATGAGTGCCTTAGGTGACCTAAGATTGCTCTTTGGTGTCAAGGTACCTTCACAATAAGCTCTACTTTTTTTTGACTAGTCTTTAAATGCTTATCACTTTAGTGAAGCTGTTTATCTATCAAGAAGGCAACATATAGGGTGGCAAAACGGGCCTACGGGCCGGGCCAAAGCCCACATAAGCTCGTCCAAATACGGGCCGGACCAAGCCATAATAGGGAAACAGGCCAAAAACATTGGCCTGACCCGTTTTCTTTATGGCCCGCGGCCAAAACGGGCCAACCTATTTCTTTAATATAATTATACAAACTATTTTTTATTTTAAATTTAAACTATTTTTAAATATTTTTTATGAAAAAATAGAAATAAAAATTAGATTTTACCTTTCTAAAGTAAAATTTTGATAATTAATCTAATTTATTTCATTAAATGAAAACAATAAATACAAATAATTAAAATTACAACCAATTAAATATTAATATTATACATATAATATATTAATATATATGTTAATAAAGGCCCGTCGGGGTGGGCCAGGCCGGCCCGTGACGGGCCCTTTTTTTAGGGTCAAAACGGGCCGGATCTATTCAGGAAAACGGACCTCAAAGCTTGGCCCGACCCATTTTAATGGGCCAGCCCGCGAGCCTAACCCATATTGCCATCCCTAGCAACATATATGATCCCTACTTTGTAGAATGTTGAGGTAAAGCAACAAGAGAGAATGTGATGAAGAAGAGAAACAGAAACTGAATTGATATTATTGCATGTGTATACATGGAAGAGAGAGCCTTTATATAGAGAACTCTTATAACTAATTATAACAGAAGAATTAACACATTGAAACCACCTATAACAAAATAACTACCCTTTCTTATTTGATTTCCCTAATATCCACCACTAAAAAAACAACTGTTAGCGACGGACATAATTGGTCGCTAATCAATGGAATTCCCGTCGCTAAAACAATTAGCGACGGCGTCACAGACGGGAAAGTTGGCGTCGCTAAAACCCTCGTCGAAAACACATCAGCGACCACATACATGCCGTCGCTAACTTATTGACGGCGTAAGCCCGTCGCTAAAATCGTCCCTGCCCAATAACTGTTGCCGTCGCTAAGTGTTGCCATACAGCGACCTCGGGACCCCGTCGCTACTAATAGACACCAGCGACCACCCCGTGCCGTCGCTAGAGGTAGTGATACAGCGACCAATACATTCCGTCGCTAGTGGTTGTCAGGTCGCGACCACACCTTTCCGTCGCTAGTGGTTGCGACGTAGCGACCAAGGCGTCCCGTCGCTAGTGGTTGTCAGGTCGCGACCACAACTTCCGTCGCTAGTGGTTGCGATTTAGCGACCAAGGCTTCCCGTCGCTAGTGGTTGTCAGGTAGCGACCACAACGTCCGTCGCTAGTGTTAATAAGTCAGCGACGGACGGGTACCGTCGCTAAAGAGAATTTTTAAATTTTTTTAAAATTGATCCAATATTGACTGGTTTTGTTAATTTAGCTTTAAAAATATCTTAACATTTTGTATTTTGTATTGGCTGATAAAATTTTATAATTAAATTAAAATAATTTTTTTGAAGTAATGAATTATTGTTAAAAACAAAATAATAGATTAAATTAATTTATGAAATAGGTTGAATTATTAATGATAGGTAGAAAGGCTTTGTGATTTGAATGTAATTACCATTAAATATTGACATAATAAATAAAGAATGACAAACTAAATACTGAATGAAAATATAACATAACTAAAAATCAAATATACAATGTGTATAAATAAAAGAACTACAATCAAGGTGGTGGGGGATCCTGGGGTGGTGGTGGGGGCGCCTGGGAAGTGGGGGGAGGTAGCCTCGCCATCAACTGCATCAGTAGCTCCTGCTGCTGAGCAAGTTGCCGACGAGTCTCGGCGTGCTGCTCCTCGGCCCGCTGTCGGTCCGCCTCGGCCTTCTGTCGGTCCGCCTCGTGCCGCTCCAACAGCAACTGCCTCTGACGTCGCTCCTCCTGTAGCTCATCGTTCAGGTTTTGAATTACCTGAACGACCTCAGTCGGAAGACCAGAGGAACCAAGTCTTACATTTCGCGGCTCGCCAGAAAAGTCCGGATATAGCTCATCCAAACACTTCCATGCTTTCCCGTCGGAAGGATGGCAAAGAAACCTCTCTTGTGTTCGGTTCAGAGCATGCCAACGCATGTGTTTTGCCGTGGACAATGAGGCATACAGGCGTTGAAGACGCGGTGTTATAGGGAAGTACCACATTTTCTTCCTGGCCGTCCGGGTTACCTTCCCTCTCCTTTTAACGGTCTTGTAGCGTTCCTCATTACAATGCAGACATTTTGTGACACCCTCGTCTGCAAACTCATTTCTGAACAGCATACATCCACCAACACAACACTCTATCTTCACACAACCCAGCCCCAAGTTTGCCACTTGTTTCTTAGCACGGTACAGGTTTGCTGGCATTCTGTGATTACTAGGCATGGTGGAACCCATCAGACTGACCATCCTATCAAAACAACCTCCAGAAAGATTATAATCTGCCTTTATGCTTAAAGCAGCTAGGGAGGCGGATAACTCAGTGTGACTGTTGCACCCGTCCCACAATGGAGTCTGAGCCGCCGCCAACAAATCATAAAATCTCTTCACCTCCGGATTAGGATCCTCCTCTACATTGTCAGAGTCCCCATGACCTGCTTGGTCATTATGTTCCAGCATACGCCCGGTGGAGGGTCCAACATGATCCATCACCATTTGTTCTATGTTGTTGTACGTATCCCTGTTTCCTCCAACCTCGTAGTAAGACTGTTGCACGGTTACGTCTGACGGTCTACGCGGTAACTGCTCACCATGGTTGTACCAGCAGTGGTATGTTTCCATGAACCCTTTCTCTGTTAGGTGGCACATGACATCATCCGCGTATTCAAAACTCATGCATTTGCACCTTGAGCACGGGCAACGAATCTTCTGAGTCACTTCAAATCCAGGCGTGTTTGCCGTAGCGAACGGAATGAACTCCAATAGCCCCATCATAAAGTCCTCAGTCACTCGCCGATTGCCATCTAGTCGGTTGTACATCCATCGCCGATTTGCCGGTACCTCCATTTACAATATCTAACAAGCACGATTTCTGTTATGTTACACGTTTAAATTTTTATTTAACTATCGGTTGTGAATCACTCTATCTCTTTGATGTTGCAAATTGGTGGGGCCCTATCCCATTCGGGATGAATATGCAACCATCCGTAACCCATCCCATAATTATATGTGGTCTATCTTGAGTTGAACGAATGTTCATTTGAAATTTCGGCAGCATTTCGCATTGGTCCCCGAGTACACAGAGATACGTACGGTATGAAACACCACACGCAGACATGCACCCTGGGAACAATACGAAACACCATAACCGAAATTTCAAATGAACATTCATTCAACTTCTCAAGATAGACCACATACAACATTGATGGGTTACGCCCTACAGGTTACAAATTCATACCAAACTGTCCAACCGGGACAATTCAAGATCCAACACAACACGGTACATCAACCGGTTGTTTTGAAACTTGAACGGGAATCTAATGGGTACACACACGACTAAACCCTACATTATTAAAGTTGAGTTTCATTTTTTAAGTTCCCTAAGCAAGGGAGTCTGCCGAAATTTTGGCAGAGTCTCCCCTGTAAACTAGACATTTCCCAAATTTACAAACGGCCTGTTACATATAGAAAACTTCCCAGTATAGATAAATAAACATATGATACGCATTATATATGATATTCAGAGTTATGAACACCAAATCATGTTAACAAACAACATTACACATGCATCGTAAATCATGTTATCAGCACACAAAACCAATGCCTAATGAGCTCTGCTCTCCACTAACAAACAACATTACACATACATGTTTATCATGTTATCAGCACACAAAACCATCGCCTAATGAGCTCTGCTCTCCACTAACAAACAACATTACACATGCATAAAACACATTATAAACACATCAAAACCAGTTCCTAATGAGCTTTGCTCTCTACTAACAAACAACAATTGACATGCATACATATATCGAGAAAGTCAGCGTTAGGGATTACCTAGGGAAAAAAGTGGGCGATAAATACGGAGCTGAAGAGAGACGATCAGAGATCACGCGTGATGTGTGTTACTCTGCATGACAAACCAAGAATTAGTTAGACAGTTACAAGTAGCAAGGAAACTAAACAAAGAGAGACACGCAAAGCAAATTATAGATTACACAGCAACGACTTCAGACCGGTGATCTACACACTTGGGATCCACGTCAGAATGAGTCCATGAGAGACACAACAGAGACTACATTTGCATTATTAAACATTCTAAAGGTTGTTTGTAAAGACTCTTCTTAGATGAGTTAATTTATAAAGACTCTTCTTAGATGAGCTAATTAGAAAGAGGACCAAGTTGTTTCAGGTCAAATGCACCATTCAGTTTGTTAACGAGGTACTGAACTAGAGATGGGCTGCTGCCAGTGATGATGACGCTGTCTACATAAACCAGTAGGTAATCTACCTAAGATACACAGTTATATACAAAGAGAGATGAGTCACAGATGGTGGCTTTATCCCCAAGGGAGATCTGAGTGAACTGTAAGCATTCAAACCAAGCTCTTGGGGCCTGTTTAAGTTCATATATTACCTTATGCAACCTGTACATAAGCTACATATATTACCTTATGACCATAGGATGAATGTTGGTTGTTTGTGATGTTGAGGGTGTTGGTTGGTTGTGTAGAGGGAGCTGCAGAATTAAGGGGAAAACCAGTGGGAACTGAGACTCATTGGTGAAAGGTACAGAGGGAGATGATGTGGAAGTAGAGGAGCTAGTTACAGGGCGAAAATAATACAGTTGGATGCAGTGGGTGTAACAGGAATGGGATAAGGAAGTGGTGAATTTAGGATAGGGAAAGCGAGCCTCATTGAATAACACATCCTTTGAGATATATAACCTACGATAGGAAAATAACTTCTGCTAATGCCACATCATATATTGTGACAAAGGGTTATATAGCTCCAGAGTATCTCGAGGAAGGAATGGTCACAACCAAAATGGATGTTTATGCATTCGGAGTGGTGCTGTTGGAACTGATCACAAGTAAAGATTCTATGATCGTACAAGATGGAAGACAAGTAATGCTTCAGGCTATCGAAGTAAATCTTGTTGGAAAAGAGATTGAAGCAAAGGAAGTGAGTTTGTTTGTTGATCCTAGCCTAACTGGAAACAATGAGAAAGTGTGTGCCCTGCAGATAGTTAAACTAAGTCTAGCCTGCTTGAGCCAAGAACCAGCAGAAAGAGCCAACATGGTAGAGATAGTCTCTGTCTTGGAGTTGGACAAGAGAGAGAACAATCATTTGCCCGAGGGGAATAAGGATTCTAAACTCGTCTTGGAGTTGGACAAGAGGATTAGGGACAATGATGGAGGATCTGGGACTCAATTGGCTCAAAAGTTTCCCACCTCAGAACATAGAAAGGATGAGGGGACTGTTAGGCTGGTTGCTAAAGGTAGTGGCACTTGGCCTGATGGTAAGGAAAGACTTCAGGACAGGGGTATTTATTCTAAGAAGATTGATGGGAGAGGAATCTGGGCTGAGGTCCGGCCGATTGGAAATGCTATAGTTCAGAGTCATGAAACATTTGAGCATGAAATTAAGGGTTTGTTCTTTCAATTCTTATACCTCACAAAAGTCTTTTACTCAGTACAAGATTAAATGAATCATACCACATTCAATCTCAAAACCAATGTAACTTCAATGCAACTTCCAGAAAATGAATTTAGCCATGAAACATTTCTAATTTTCAAACTCTCAATAGGCACGTATTGCGTGGATATGATATGGGCTTGTGCAATGGGTGGGTACTAAATAAAAGCCACCAAAGGTGAGTTTATGGCATTTGAATGAAAGCGTTAGAACACGGACTTAGGATGGAAACCACAATTTACAGGTTTCAACAATAAGCGTCATCATGAATTACATGGATCGGTATAATTCAAATAAAATGTTATTTTGGTTCAAAAACTCATAAACATGGGTGAAAATAACAAATAAAACATGGTGTTAATATAATTTCTCTTAAATATCCTTCATTTAGTAGGTCCAAGTTTGATTCAAACATTTTACCAACTCTATTAATATATTATTATCCTCTAATCATACAATTAAATTATTTGATAAAATTAAAAAATAACAATCAATTTTTAACTTTACTTTGACTTTCACCTAAAACTAATAACTTTAAACTTTAGTATTCAATCTTTGTAAACTAATTTGACAACTATTTCACAACTTCATTCTTCAACACTTTATAACAAGAGCATAAAAATTAAAATAAAAGTTTAAAATGTTCTAAAATATTTAAAGGCAAAGGCCTTAAGCCTGTATATATCATCAGTGAGTTTACAAAATTAAAACAAAACAAAACTTGATGGCTTTCTTGATAAACTCAAAAGTTAGATTAATAAGAAAAATAAAATCTGTTATTTTCGATAATATACTAGAAAACAAAAAGCCCAAAACCTCAACAAGATTTTCCAATGTAGAACACACCAAATCAAAACTTATATCAACATTGCTTCTAATTCTAAATATTCTGACCAAAACATCCCAATGCAAATCCAATATGAACAATTTTAATCAAGGAAGGTGACTTTGAGCATTGCACCTTCTAAATTATGCATTACATTTTATTTCTTTTACTGTTTCAGTAGTTAATCTTCATTTTTGTTCTAGTTCTCTGCCCAGTATTCTGGCACTTTATAAACTTGTAAAGAAATACCACTTTAATGAAACATGTTTACTTAATAGTAACTCAACAATACATTTCTTTGCTAAATATCCAATCTGTGAGACTCGAATTATTTTTGAACTTTAGCTTGTATCAGCCAGAGAAACATCAAAATCTGAAAAACAAGCCAAGTTCTTATACTAAACTGCTAAACAAATATGGTAACATAAAACTGTTTTTGGGCAATTGACAAACATTATTGTGATTGTTTAGTATCCAATTAACACATCATTAAAAATATCTACATACTCTATTTAATCAACAAATAAAAAATTTATCTTTTATCCATCCCAATTGAAAGACTACATTTTAAAAATTAAACAAGAGCAGAAATGATTTACCAATACTAAACTTATGGTTATTAACTACAGAATTTTAATGCATAATATGCTAACTTTCCGTGAGGTAAATCATAAAACAAGTAATTTAAGCTAATAATGACAAATATGCTAACTTTGCAGAGTGGTGAGTGGAAGAATCAACAATTCAACGAGTACAATTTTAGACAGCATAAAGAGTTAATTCTATCATTTCCTATCCAACATCAGAAACAAGATAACTACAACTCTAACATTGGACCAGCAATAACACCACAGTAACTTCAATTGAGATATTCTGAACACAGAAGAACAATGACAAACATCATCAGCAATAACACCACAGCAATAACACCATCAGCAAACCCGAAACACCCTCTCTCACCCATGCACCTTCATGCCTAACCCAACCATAGCAACCCCTAACGCCCTAAGCCCATCACCAACCACCCTAAACCACCCATACCTCTCCCCACATCCACTAGTCACCACCTGAAACCCCCTCCCCACAGCCTCACCAACCTTAAACCGATTAACCCTTCCCTATACCTAAACCCACCACCCTCCCCACACATACCACCTTCCACCCACCTCCCAACCCGAAACCCCTCAACACCCACCCGAAACCCGAAACACTCTCCCCACGGCCTAACCAACCCCAACCCATAACCCCTCTCCACACCCACCACCCGTAACCTAACCCAAACATCCCTCCCGTAACCCCCTTCCTCACCCACCTCACCCAGATACCAAAAATAAAGGCCAGAAACCCACAAAACTAGAGATGGAGGGAAGGGTAGTGGAACGTTACCTGCGATGGAGGGAAGGGAGCCTCAAGTAGTCTTCTTCCAACGGAGGTTCCAACAGAGGTTCAGAAAGGGCGGGAGACGGTGGTTCGGACCTTCGGACGGGGGACTCAGAGACGACGAGGGATACGGAGGGAGGGGGAGATTGTCGGCGTCTGAGGGAGGGAGACAGATGAGGGAGGGAGGGAACTTTCGGTTAGGGCGAATGACAAGGAAAGGAATTGCTGTCGAGATAGATTAAAAGATTAGCGACGGGGGTATGAACCGTCGCTAACAACGTCACTACAATTAAAACCCTTAGCGACGCCTAAGTCTTCCGTCACTAATCCCCTGATATTAGCGACGGTGTCAGATGACTGTCGCTACATTCCCCTCTTTAAAATAAAATAATGGAGGGAAGGCCAAAACAGTAGCGACGACTAAGACCTCCGTCACAAAATTCTCAGAATACTGGCGACGGCGAGGTTAGACCGTCGAAACATTAGCGACGGAAAGACTAATCCGTCACTAATACCCAGTACACTACCGACGACTAACTACTCCCGTCACAAGTACAAAACATAGCGACGCTAAAACGCCGTCGCTATAGTTGGAGGTAAATACAGTGACGGCTCGTGCCGTCGCTAAGATTTGGCGCCATCAAAAATCATGGAGGGAAACCAAAAAAGGGAGGAGCTGAAATTGTAGCGACCGTACTAGCGACGGTATTTGCAAATTTTTAGCGACGGGTTCGTTGTTGGGTCGCTAATATAGTCGCTAACAATTTTTTTGTACCTTTTCGCATGAGGGGTCGCTAAATCGGTCGCTGAATAGCGACGGGATTTGGTGGTCGCTAACTTGAGGTAGCTGTTTAGGGTTTTTTTAGTAGTGATCCCCCCTAAAGCTTAATGTGGATGGTTTGCATATAACATTGAGCTTGCTGCGGAGTTCCAAGAATATAGATGAACTAGAAGATTTTGTGAGCAAATCAACAATCTGAAATCTAGACAGGATGTGCTTGACTTGTATTAGACCTTGAGCAACCTTTTCCCGAACAAACCATAGATCAAGTTCAAAGTGTTTTGTTTTGGAATGTTGCACTGGAGTTGCTGATAGAAGAATAGCTCCTTATTTACCACTCCATATGAAAGGAGATGTGATGGCGGGGAGGTGCATTTCAGTGAGGAGGGAATGACTATAGGTGATTTTTGTAATGACAGAGGCAAGGGTGCAAAATTCAGCTTCAGTGCTGGATCTACCGACCATTGCTTGCTTTTTAGCCATCTATGAGACCAAGCTGCTTCCAAGAAACACATAAAAACCAGAAGTAGACTTCATATCTGATGGATCACATACCCAATCACTATCACAATAGGCTATGATAGTGGTGGATGAGGACTTGTAGAAGGAGAGTCCATAGTGAATTGTCCCCTGTAAATATCTTAATAGATGCTTGGCAGCTTTTTAATGAATTTCCAGAGGATTATGTATGAATTGACACAGTTTATTGACTGTGAAAGCTATATTAGGCTAGGTTAGAGTAGCATACTGTAGGGCTCCAATGACTGACCTGAACAAAGAGGGATTGGAAGTCGATTCAATACTATCATGAAATAATTTTGATATAGGAGCCATAGAAGTCTTGATAGGCTTAGCATCTTGCATCCCAAGTTTATGTGGGAGATCAAATATGTAGTGTGTTTGAGATAGATGATAAATGCCTAGAGTATCCACAGTAGCCTCTATCCCAAGGAAATGATGCAACATGCCTAAATCTTTAAGTGGGAAGAAGGTTTTTAGCTTGCTAATGAGAGTAACTGTAGCATCAGATTTGTTGCTTATAATTAAAATATCATCAACATAGACTAAGCTATATATATATATATATATATATATATATATATAGGGAGCCTAGAGGAGTGAAACACAAATAAATAATTGTTACTTTTGGTGGGATGAAAGCCAAGTGAATTGAGAACTTGAGCAAGTTTATAAAACCAAGCTCTGGGAGATTACTTTAAGCTATAGATGGCTTTGTTCAAATTTACATATAGGGGAAGGAGATCCTTGGTGAAGTCCTGGTGGTTGAAGCATGTAAATGTCTTCTTTGAGGTCTCTATTTAAAAAGACATTATCAATGTCAATTTGGTAAATTGCCCAACCTTTAGAAATAGTAGTAGCAAACACAACTCGAATTGTCACAGATTTAATGATTGGACTGAAAGTTTGTGAGTAATTAATACCTTCTTGTTTTATGAATCCTCTAGCAACCAACCATGCTTTATGCCTAAGGATAGTGCTATTAGGTTTATATTTATTCTTATAGATCCATTTACAGCCTATTGCCTTTCTGTGAGAAGGTAAAGGAATCAATTCCCATGTGTTGTCCTTGAGAAGAGCTTGATATTCTGCTTGCATTGTAGATTTCCAGGCAAGATTTGTAAGAGCCTCGTCAAGATTAGTTGGTTTAAGAGTAGTAAGGAAGGCTTTTGGTTTGTAGATTCCATCTTTGGCTTAGGTGATCATAGGATGAAAATTAGATAGTTGAGGCAAAGGGGCAGCTTGACCAAGGCTAGTAGGCTGAGTTGCAAAGGAAGTAGTTGATGGATCAGGTTGGATAGGTGATTGAGGGAAAGAGGTAGCATAGCCAGTGATAATGGGCGGGTTTGAAGAGGATGGAGGTGGTGGATCTGATTAAGAAGGATGTTGCTGAGAGGTGTCATTTGAAGGTAAGGGAGGGATATAAGGTAGCAGTTGAGGTATAATAGGAACACTAGGTATAGTGTTGGAAGTGAGGATTGGAGAGGGAACTTTTTGCATAAAATTTGGATCAAGTTGAAGAGGGAAGATAGTTTCATCAAAGATAACATGTCTAACAATATAGATTCTGCTAGTGGTAGATAAGCATTTGTAGCCTTCGTGCCGAATGGAATAGCCTATGAAATGCAAGGTTGGGATTTAGGATCTGTTTTGTGTTTATTGTAAGGTCTTAGGTGAGGATAACATAGGCACCCGAAAGGTTTAAAGATGGTGTAGTTAGGTAGCCTATAGAACAACATTTCAAAGAGGGATTTAAGTTGAATGACAGGTGATAGAAGTCTATTTATGACAAACATTGTTGTTGCAAAAGCTGTGGGCCAATAGTCAAAAGCTGTGATATGCCTATGTTTTCTCTCCACAACTCCATTCTGTTCATGTGTATAGGGACAACTAAATCTGTGAAGGATGCCCCAGTTTGATAAGTGCTTGGAGAACGTCATGTACTCCTTACCAGCATCTGTTTGCAAGACTTTGATTTTGGTGTCAAATTGGAGTCCAGCCATCTTTTTAAACTGAATGAATATTGTTAGAGCTTCTGATGTGCTTGCTAGAAAGTACAATCAAGCAAACTTGGAGTAAGCATCAAGAAATACAATATAGTATTTGTAATCTTCCTTAGAGGGAGCAGGGGTTGGTCCGCAAATATCAGAGTAAACAAGTTGCAATAGGGCAGTATAGGTAGAACCAGAATCAAAGAAAAGGAGCTGATAAGATTTACCAATACATCATGATCCACAAACAAATTTTGTATTATATGAATAAGAAATAGGCATATTACAAAGCTTCATAACATGTGAAACTGTTTTATTTGAAGCATGACTTAGCCTAGCATGCCAAGTATTGAAAACATTATTGGAAACTTTTGATTGATACACTAATATTGATTTTGAGGAAGTTGGGTGAGTGAATTGCACATTATCAAACACATATAAGCCTTGTCTAAGACTTCCTTGAAGAAGAACTTTCTAGTTGTCCTGACATTTCACAAAACACACATCAGGAAAAAACTCAAAATAGCGATGATTATCTTTTACGAACTGAGAAACACTAAATAGATTCTTAGATATTTGAGGAACATGCAATAGATTATTCAAAGCAAATATCACATGTGATTTTAAAGAAGTATGATTGGAGGACCCTGCATGTGAAGTGCTAAGGGTGTTACCATTGCCAACATGCACCTGGTCAGGACTTGTGTGCTCAGATTTTATCCTAAGGTTGTTCACATCATGAGTTAGGTGATTTGTAGCTCCTATATCAGGGTACCAGGAATCATCCACAAGTATTGAAGTTGAGGGAGCAGCTAGCATTACTGTAATAGGAGAGTCTTGATCTTGGCTCTTGATTGTCATAGAGTTATTTGTTATAGTTGGTTCAAGTTGCTGATCATCAAACCTGAACCAACAGTGATATGCTGTATGGCCTGGTTTTCCATATACTTGGAAATACACTCTTAAAGCTCTACCAGCATTAGCCAATTGGTTTTGTCTTCCACCTCTTCCTCTATTTTTGAAAAATCCTCTTCCTTGGCCCCTTCCACGATTCTGATTTTGAACATTTCTTTTACCTTGAGTTTGAACAAAGTTAGCCTGAATGTTAATGAAATCTTGTTGTTTTTTGTTTTCCAATCTTGCTTCTTGGTGCATTAACAAGGCTTCAATTTGCTAGACTATAAAAGAGTCTGTTCTTTTGATGTAGGATATGATAAAACCATCATATTCTTAAGGTAATCCATCAAAGATAACTTCTATATGATCTTTCTAAAATTAATGACGGGATTTGTGGTTTCATTAGAGGGGGAAGATGAAGTGTTTTCGTTGGAGGATGTGGAGATGAGTAAAGAGGAAATGTTGGACTATTATCATGTAGATTGGATTATAGATGGAATTTATGGGTTTAGATCTAATTTTAAAACGTAGTGCTGTTATTGCCTTAATTATTTATGGGTTTTCTCCATTTGCTATTAGATAAGGATTGTTTTTTTTTAATAAGGGGTAAAAGGGTTTGATTTAGAGGGGTGATGATGACGGGTTTGTTGATTTAAAGGTATTGATAAAGGAGAGGGTATGGTTAAGATAATGGTTTTGCTAGGATTGAAGTGATTGATTATTGTTAATGGTTGCAATTTTAAATCACAAAAAATTCTATGCTATTTTTAAAAAATTAACACATAAAAACTGTCATTGGTGACGTGACACATAAAGATGTCAGTTAAATAATAGTTTGAAGAAATTAAAGATAAGGACATATTATACCGATGAAAGTGAAAGGTGAAAGATCATAATGAATTTTTAATATTTGAGGGACCTATTTACCTCCTTATTTAAAAGTGGGAGACTAAGTAATGTATTTACTCTTTATGCTGTTATTAACTTCTAGCTTTTTCTTTCTTCGAAATGCATATCAATTGTAATTTTCTAAGTGCCTTTGCATTATGATCCCCTTGCCAACACTCATCACCCACGCCACCAACCGCTTTTAGTAGAGCCACGTTCATCGAGCTGCTTACGCAGACCATTGCTACCCATACCTACCATATATCTAAAAGAGTCCATAGAAAAGTTTTTTTTTCTTTCTAGGATTGATGGTAGGATTTGTTGTTTTATTAGAGGGGAAAATAAAGTGTTGTTGTTGGAGGATGTGGAGATGAGTGAAGAGGAAATATTGGACTAGAATCATGTGGATTGAGTTGTAGATGGGATTTATAGGTTTGGATCTATTTTTAAAATGTAGTGGCATTATTTCCTTAATTATTTCTGGGTTTTCTCCATTTGATATTAGTTAGGGATTGTTTATTTTTTTAATAAGGGGTAAAAGGGTTTGATTTAGAGAGGGTGATGACGATAGGTTTGTTGATTCAAAGGTGTTGATAAAGGAAAGGGTGTGGTGGAGATGATGGTTTTACTAAGATTGAAGTGATTAGTTAGGTGATGAAGATGATAATGACTATTGTCAATGGCTACAATTTTAAATTGCAAATGGTTTTATGCCATTTTAAAAAAGTTAACACAAGAAAAGTATGTGTAATTGGTGAGGTGACACATAAAGATGTCAGTTAAACAAAACTTTGAAGAAATTAAAGATAAGGACATATTATATTGACAAAAGTAAAAGGTGAAAGATTATAGTGAATTTTTAATATTTGAGGGACCTATTTACCTCATTATGTAAAAGTGAGGGACTAAGTAATGTGTTTACTTTTTACACTACTATTAACTTCTAGCTTTCTCTCTTTTCAAAATGTATATTAAGTGTAATTTTTTAAGTCTAACATTTATGTTGTTAACTGCTTCTGTGCTGCTTTGTCTCTTACTTTGTCTTCTCACTAGCTGCTTCTATGTTGTACCTTTTTGGTTGGCTAGTCTCTTTCTCTCTCATCTACTTTGTCTTAATATTAATGGTGTTTTCTTAATGACGTTGTTGTAAAGGTATATTATTTCTAGTCTTGCTTGAGATGAGTGATGCGATGGAGGACATATTGAGGTTACGACGCAAAGACATAGCGGTGTAGAATAGCAACCAATCATAAGGAGAAGCATTCAATGGTAATGAGAGATGCCAGTAGGAAAGTCACGGATGAAACCCTTTCAAACCAGCCGGTCTAACTTAATTCCTACCAGTCAGACTACACATCTAATTCAACAACATATTTGGACTGGTGAGGTCATCGGTCAGCCATCTGAACCAACTTTTATAACAATGCTTCATACCAAAGAATAAGGTATTTTGAAGCTTACAAAGGCAATTCAATCTCACTTCCATAGAGCATGGAAGGATTGGTTAGTCATTTTAGACATAGTCGTAGAGTAGCCATGAAACAAGTGGTTGGTATGTTACTTTTTATTGTAATTTGTTAATGTTTATAATGTTTACATTGTCTTTTAATATTTTATACATTGTTTGTCAGCTACAGGAATCTATAATAGTTGTATCAGAGCATCAGGAGAAGATAAATGTTGCCTTCATAAAGGTGGGGAGAATACACATCAACAACATATTTAAGAAAGCTTGAAGAGGGGCTAAGGTCATTAAACCTCTACCCATCCCTCGTGGATTAGGGGGATGACATTAGCTAGCTTAATAGCTGAGTGGCTTAAGCCCGAGTATAAGGCAATCTAAGAGTGCAACAGGCGCAAACGGAGCAGTGTTAAGGGTGGAATGATGCATATCGCTGCTAATCAGCCACATGTAAATATTCCCAATTAAAAGTTATTTTAATGAGCAAATTAAGTACTGACAACACTTGGATGAGGTTGAGGTTGGAAGCGAGCTTCTTAACATTATTGCGATGATAGACCTCTGGATTGATGTTGTTGGTGGAAGGCACCAAGATTGTATTTATGGAATCGCTTCCTTAGTCTCCACGTTCGTCAAGAATCTACGTCAATGATGTAACCTTCCTCTGTTACTGGCCCTTCATCATCGCACACAAATCCAAAGGTGGCATAACTTCAGACTGAGTTGAAGGAGGTAAGAGGTTAATTGGTGCATTATGACAAAATACAGGTCCAATTGAGCATATGCATACCTAATTGGCTTAGTTTTAACAAGCACAACAGAGATGGTTGTCTAGGGCTAGACATCGGCCTTATGATGCTAGATTGGATAACCAATTTGTCTTTGAGGAAGAGAAGTAGTGCCTGTGTGTTCACCATCAGGCCAATGTTTTAAAAACTAGACTAGTGATTGAACCGATAAAGACCTTGGTTCACGGTACATTGGTTCAACCGTAGTTGAACCGTGAATGAATCAATGATAATTATATATATTTTAAATATAACATAATATTATTCTTGATGTATTTATAATAAATTATATAAAATTTAAGTTAACTAAGAATCATATCACATCTTTTATAATATAAAAATTATAATAAATAAAAATAATACGCAATATTATATATGGGTTTTTTATTTGTTTAAAATATTTTAGAATAGATTTATTTAAAAAAATAGCAAAAATGAGAATTTTTTAAATCTAGCCAGTTCAACCAAGTTTTTAATACCTGTCTTTTATTGATTTTGCCCAGTTTCAACTAATTCTTGACCGGTTATGAAACCTTCCAATTTTTTCACTTGTCTGAACTGGTACCTTGGTCGATTCTCAATCCAACCGGTCAAACTGACCAATCTAATCTGGTTTTTACAACCATGGTAGTAGGAGACCCAACATAGAGCCCTTAAACCTAACAGTGACCCCCACTGCTCTCACCATAGATATTAATTTCTTGTTTTTTAGCTTTAGTTACTATATGTATTTTTGTTTGATACATCATGTTTTATTTAGTGCATTTTCTTATTTTTACCAGTTAATAATAATAATAATAATAATAATAATAATAATAATAATAATATAAAAGGTCAGGTTTGGTGTAGGACTTTAAGTCCCACGTTAGGTTTTAATGTGAAAGTCGGAGTCCCACGCGACTTTTGTATATAGGCAAATCGAACCTAAGAGTTTGTGTCTCATGCCAAAGTAATTTATTGTGGGATTTCCTTGTATTAGCATTGAAAATTCTACACTAAATCTCTGAATCTTCAAAATATTCCTTCCTTTATTAGTAAAAGTTTTCTAAATTAAAATTTTTTGTATAAGGTTATGATTATTAGCCACCATTTTCTTCTTGCCCTCAAATTGTAACCACCAAATAAAAAAAAGGGAGTATCTCTCCTTAACATTCTCTTTCTCCCTTGCTCCCCAATTTAATCATTCTCTTCTCTCAATCTTCTAAATTCCAAACAAAACCTAAGAAAAACTAACGCTTTTAAAATCCTAAAACAGTAATTCTTAGAATGTTGAAAGCTGTTCCACGTGCATATTAGCAACTTTTCCCCACGAGAAAAGCCCTGATCCTGATTGGATTGATTCCCTTGGACTTAAATAATTAGAGCAATTCATTATTGTTTTACCAAGCAATCTCCAATATCCTGTGCTTTCTATTTACACTGTTATTGGCGCGAACTGACCAATTAATGATGTTGTTTTCTTGGGTGGCCAGCCACAATGATCCCACTTAATTAGGAAGATAAAAATAAATTAAGTTAATCACAAGAGTAAAAGAATGGGATTTGGATTCCTCTTGCCATCATTTGTGTTGTGATTTTGTAGTAGTTGGTGGACGGTTTTTTGTGGGTGTAACTAATTGGTTAACGATGCTACTCATCAGAGTTGGTATGCGTGGCTGACCAAAAGGGAACTATAGGATGGTTTTGGATCCTTCTCGAGAGGAATTCATTGAAAATCAACTTGTATAAATGAAACGCCACACATTTGTTTAGGAAGTAAATTCACTTATCATTACATCATTTCTTGTGGTTGATATAATATATTATGATACACGCAACGAAAACAAATTATTAGTTTAATAGAAATTTGACTATCTCAAATAACGTATATGATTAATATTAACCAAAGTTATAAAAATCGAACTAGACCGGTCGGTTCGACTGGGAACCGGTCAGAGTACCGGTCTGGTCAAGGGAAAAAACCAGCGGATTTAGAACCGGTCAAAACCGGTTGAAAATCAGTATTAAAAACCGGTTGAACGAGTTAGAGTTTTAAAATTATTATTTTTGTTTTTTGGCTATTTTTTTAAAAAAATCCATTAAAAATATTTTTAAATAAAATAAAAAACTATTTGAATTTATCACTTGTTAGACCACGATTCAACCACAGTTAAATCATTGAACCGTAAACCAGTGCCTTTACCGATTCGATCCTTGGTCTGGTTTTTAAAACATTGATATTAACCATTAATTTTTTTTATTTTCACAACTAATTACTAAATGGACCGTAAGGTGTTAGTCAAACTCATTTAATTTTCTTGAATGCATATAAAGCAATTGAAAAGTCACATTAAATAAAAGTATTTTGGAAATGATAACATTTAATATGATAAAATTAGTCAATATTTGTTTATATTAAAGACCAAAAGAATTGAGTTTTTTTTTTTATATTGGGCTTGCTTGTTTAAACTTATTTTAAGAGATAAATGCTTTTTTAATTAAAAAATTATTTAAAGTTTCAAAAATAAGCAGAAGCTGAAAATAAGTCGATTTTAGCTTATTTTAAGAAGTAACTCTGATCTGTTTATTAAAAAAAGTGATTATAAAAAAAACGCTTTTTAAAAAGTACTTAAAAATAAGCTTAAACAAACGGGCTCATTAGTGAGGATGGAAAAATAATCTGCACTCGTAGATACTTGCGGATATACCCGTAAATTCTCTAAACGGGCTAATACGGGTATTGTACTTCCCGCCACGTGAGTAATGTATAAGTATTTATACTTATTTTATATTAAAGATATTCAAATATAAAGACATTTTGTTATTTTATAATGAGATAAAAAATAATATTGTTTAATGATAATATTTTTTAGAAATATTAAATAAATAAATATCTACGAGTATTGTCCTCTTACCCGTAGATACCTCTACTTACTCTTATACTCGTGGGTATGAGTATCATATTACGTGTGTAACACCCCCTTATATACACGAGATATATATCTATTCTTCTTGCTTTTAAATTTTTTTTAGAAAGATATATGTATATATATATATTTATCACTTCTTATCTCGCGTATACAAGGACGTATATACATCTGATTTTCTTTGAATTTTGAAAGTAAAAAGTTTCAAATTATTCAGAATGATAAAATGAACTTTCAGAAAATCATAAGTGACCAAAGATTACAGTATCATATCCAAAGAATAAGGTTTATTAAAGTTTAACCTTTTCCTTGAATTACAATCGTCCAACTTCATATTGTATTAAGGTAATCTAAAAATAAAGATTTAATACCTCTACTTCGACTGTAACCAATCATTTCCTTATCTTCAAACCATGTGATTTTGGAATCCTACTCTTGTCACATCTTTTCTCCTATCCGATTGAGGATGAGACCAATTTACCCTCTTGTAATTTCATCCTTTCATCTTGAACTGCTAACTATATATCATTTAACATATATTTTGGACACGGAAATTCAAACAAGAAGGAGTGAGAAACAAAATATAATACTTTACAGATAAGACATAAGCATAAGAGTTTTCACAATCTATAATAATTTCAAACACAATCATATACATAATCAATTATGAATGTAGAGTTTTCATAACATAACAATTATACTTTCATTCACAATCATCCATATAGAATGTCACAATCACATGAATGTCATGCAATGCTTTTAATACTACCATCTCATTCATTTTATGCATGTGGCCCCTTAAAGTTTTAATTTGCACTCGGCCAACCAGGAGTTTACACTGTTCCATAATTCCGGATAATAACATAAATGCCTTTGTAGCATATGAACAGCTCAACTGGCGTAGAAACACTTAGAGACTAGTCAGACTGAGAAGGTTTTTATTGTGAAAGTACCCGACACTAGGGAGCGACCCCAGGTCACCTGAAGCACCCTTTCACACCCTCTCATCCAAAGGCTCGCAATTAAGTCTTCTCTAATGTATCATCGGTTTCTATAATCCGTCCCCAGGCAATATCACATCTCATTTCTCTTTAATGATTCGTGATGCATGAACTACTCGCATATTTATTTGGTTAAGACTTTTAGAAACTCAATTATTAAATACCATAAAGGTTCACAAAATCATCTCAATAAACTATACATTCCCATAAATTCTTCTTTGAACTTCTGTTATATAGAAACAAATTTAGTACAGTCTTCAAATTCAGATCTCACCAAAATTGAGTTTCCAAGCCTTAAATATCTCAAAACTTTCTCTTAAAAAACTTCACATATTTACATAATCTTTCCAAATTTGAATCTTAACTAGATTGAGTTTAGAAATCTCGACTATAACAAAATATCCTTTAGTTATTTCATTAGGGAAAACCAATTTAAATTTCTGATTTCTAAAAGAAAATATATATATATATATTTTTTAAAATCATTAACTAAGAATACTTAAAACTATAAAATTTTCTTTAATTCAAGAATTAATTATCTCAACCTTTAATTTTCATAAAATAGCTTCTTTTTAATATTAGATTTTATTCTAGAGATTAAAAATAAAGTCAATGAAAATTATTTCTAAGAAGAAATAAAAGACTAAAATAATGATAAAATACTTTCTCTTAGAATAAAAATTTAAAGAGTAGGGCAAGAAAATTCTTACTGAGTTTTAACATTTCCGTCATGCTTACTATATGCTCAAACTCCATATCACAAGGTCATCAATCATTTATCGTTCACAATCAAGTATTATAATATCATCAACCACAATCAAATATCATCAAATCACAAATATTATTAATCACGGTCTAGTATTATAAATCACAATATCATTAATCAAAATCAAATATTATTAAATATAATCAAATCAACTAAATATCAGTCATAAATATAATTCAAATTTTAATAGTTATTTAGATTAATAAGATTAATTTTAAGTCTTTATAGTCCATTCCTCACATAGGTCTATGTAGGTCCATATAGTCCAATCCTCGCATAGGTATAGTTCAGTCCATACAGGTTATAATAGTCCAAGTCCTTGCATAGGTTTAGTCCAGTTCGCATAGGTTATCCAGGTATTTGTATAGGTATTCAGATCAAGTTACACAAGATTTTCAATTTAAAATTTATTATAATTTTTTTAAGTTAAACAGTTATTATTTAAAATAATAATATTATTAAATTTTAAAGGAGTTGGGGACTCCTCCCATTATTCTTATGTCTTTTCATATTATATTCCTATCTCACTCCCCTTACCTCTTGTATACCGATTCGTTATTCAAAATCTGTGCGCGCCTCGTCTCCGAGTTCTAAAACATACCAATTTCATTTTAATATAGTTACAAGATGAAAATTAAGATTACTACTTAAAGCAAAAATGGTAAATTTTGAATAGTGAATAGTGAATAGTGAACCGTAAATAGTAACAGTAAATAGTAAAATGTAAATAATAACGGTAAATAGTAAATTGTGAATAGTAACAGTAAATAGTAAATCGTGAATAGTAACGATAAATAGTAAAATGTGAATAGTAAAGGTAAATAGTAACAGTGAATAGTAATTTACTATTTGAATAGTATTTTACTATTGAAATAGTAATTTACTATTTAAATAGTAATTTACTATTGAAATAGTATTTTACTATTTAGAATAGTAACTTAAAATAATATTATTTCCAGTATAGTAATAGATTTTTAAAAACGATATGAAAATAATCCTAAAAAATATAAAAGAGAGGTATTCTTACCTTAGGATTTTAACAGAACCTTCTTCCATAAAAAGTTATTTCTCTCTCTTACTTCCAACACTATCTCACTAGCACTACTATATTAAGAAAACTTAATCTGAAATTGTGAATTCTAAAGAAGAATTCCTTCAGTATTTATAAGAAGGAAAATTACTATGCATTCCATTATTTTAATATAAAAGTACTGTGTATTTTTTGAAATTTAAAACCTGGTTATTGTGCATCTTTTGAAAATTTCATATATGCACAGTGTTTTGCATAGTAAATGTCGGTTGAATTATTAAGTTAAATAGTAACCTTTCACTCGGTATTTTTTAAATATTCAAAATCGACCCTTTTCAAACTTTAACGATATTATATCAGTTCTTACTAATTTTATGATAAGGAATATAAAGTTTAAATTTTAAAAAACTAAAATTTTCTGCTAATAAAAATTTATTGATACGTTTCCAATTTTTTTAACGATTGGAAAAAATCAAGATTTTTCTCAAACCTTCATGCATGCTCTACTTGGCTCGGGGGATATAGCTCAGTTAGTAGAGCTCCGCTCTTACAATTGGGTCGTTGCGATTACGGGTTGGATGTCTAATTGTCTAGGCGGTAATGATAGTATCTTGTACCTGAACCGGTGGCTCACTTTTTCTAAGTAATGGGAAAAAAGACCGAAACATGCCACTGAAAGACTCTACTGAGACAAAGATGGGCTGCGAAGAACGTAGAGGAGGTAGGATGGGCAGTTGGTCAGATCTAGTATGGATCGTACATGGACGGTAGTTAGAGTCGGTGGCTCTCCTAGGGTTTCCTCATTTGGTATCCTGGGGAAGAGGATCAAGCTGGCCCTTGCGAACAGCTTGATGCACTATCTCCTAGATAAGTCTACTTGAAATGTATCTTAGAAAATTTTCTTATAATTTAAATTCACTTTCTTGTAAATATTTTTAATTTTAAGTAACTTTATATGAATTTAAAATTATTTAAAATATATTATTTTATTAAAATATTTCAAAAATTTCAAAAAAATTCTAGAAAATCATAAATATTATGTAGATCAAAAAGTTCTAAAGAACCATAGTCTAATTCCTTCAAAATTTTATTTTAAAATTCTAATAAGAGTTAAATCTTAAATATGTAAAAACATAAATATAAGAACATAAAATAAAAATAGTGAATAATAAAGATATTAAAAATTCTTAATATAATTTTCTTAACTAGTGAATACTAATTAAGTCATTTTAAAATTTTCATTCAAAAATATTTTTATTTTATTATTATTATTACTTTATTTTTAAAAAACAAATAATTAAATATAAATACCAAAATTTCAAAAAAAATGATAATAATAAACTAACTTATAGTAAGTATTTCTCATGAAAGATATATTAATATCTATTTTCTATTTGTGTTGAAAATAAGATGTTACAACGTGCGCTCATCTTGCCCTCTTTAAGATGTTCCTTTTTAATTAAATGTTATGATGGTTATATTTTTATTATTTTACGATGGGATAACATATATTATTTATTTATTTATAATACTCTTAATGAATTAAAAATATGTTAGAAATTTTGGTTATATTTCAAAAGTTTTTAGTCCTACATTGATTGGCTTGTGAAAGCCATTTATTGGGGCATCTAATTTTGTAACATTACGATTTACGTTTTAAAAGGAAAAATATCTGATGTGGTTAATATGTCAATTAATACCCATTTAAATATTTTGTAACATCTCATTAATAAGTTTAATTGACAGATTTATTTTTCAACTTAACGTTTTAATTTCTTATTTAAATACACTATATTATTTCCTTTTATAGAAAAATCGTACATGGATTTTCTTGAAATTGAGGGGTTTACATGAGATTTTTCTTTACCTTTTGCGAGTTGCTTCTTATCATTCTGATAGAAGAGCTGCGTATCCGGGGGTCACGTATTTGACGCATAAACCCATTAGTCCAGTGTGATTTCACACGCCTCAGTCAACCTTTTTTCCCAACAATCTTAAGGGTTTATTTTATTTCCTTTTCTCTCAAATTGATACCCATTTTTAAAAGAGCCATAGTGTGTTCCGTTTAGTGTTTATGGTGACTCTTTACAAGAAATACAAAAAATGAGGAAGCAGTAAATACTAGTTGTGAACACCTCTTTTTGTCCGGCCAATTGGTACAGTTCCATCCTTTGAGCACTCTTTTATGCGCATGGTTCATTTGAAAATTCATAACTCCTTCATACGATCTTTGATTTGCGCAAACCCGGTCTCTAAATTTTCGTAACAAAATTGTCTACGACTTTTGTGAAGACCTTGAAGGCTGAATCCTTACCAATTGGTACAGTTTTAATAATCTTCCTGGACTTGCTCCAGTTTCATGACTGCTCTGCACATCTTTAAGAAAAAATTCATATCTCCCTCATATGATACTGAAATGACCCCATTCTTTTTTCTATGGCTCCATATCAAAGAGATCTACAAACTTCATGAAGGCCACAAAAGCTAATTCTCCACCCATTTTGCCCAGTGAATTTATTTTTCTTGCAAATGTATTTCCGTCACACTCTGGAGCAGTTTTCATAGATGGGCCATATCTCCCTCGTTTCTTGATGAAAATTTTTGTGCCATATATCAAATTAAAGCTAAGAGAAAGATCTACAACTTTTATGTTGGACTCTTTTTCAAATTTGGCACGCATCATCCCTCAAATGCACGAGCAAGTTTGTGATGGTGGGCAAGGCACTAAAGATCATAATGGAGCACTAAGGATCATAATGGAGCACTAAAGCATCATAATGGGGCACTAAAGATCATAATGGAGCACTTAAGTTGATAATGGAGCACCATGGACTTGTTAATTGGAGAGTGCACCTTCCATTACAAATTTTTTATGGCAATGGCTGCTTTTGCATTCCTATAAATAGGCACCATGAGCATTCATTCAAGGGGGATTCTTCATTGAAGGCAATCAAGTCTTGGGAAGCCATTCGTTTCTCCTCTTCTTCTTCTCTGTTGCATTTCTTCTTCCAGCAAGTTTTTTTTCATTTCCGGCAAGTTTCTTTTCATTTCCAAGTTTTTCCATTTCCGGGTTAGTTTCTTTTCCAGATTATTATGTTCTTTTCTTTTCTTTACTTTTCTTTGTAGTTGTTATTATGTAGTTTCATTTCTTCTTCCAGCAAGTTTCTTTTCATTCCCAAGTTTTTTTTATTTCCAGGTTATTTTTAATAAAGTATGCTATTATTAATAAAATAATAAAAAAAAATAAAAATAAATAAAAATAAAAAAAATAATAAGTAATAAGTTTTGCATATGTTTTATTTTCTAGCCTAAAAATTTCCATTTTTTAACCGTGTCGTACGGGAACACTTCCGTCTACACAATCTCCTTAGGATCCGTACACGTGCGAAGAACTTCGTCTTGTATGAGTTTCCCATCTCAATGACTTCCATCATCATGTTCCGAGTCAAAATTTTTCCTTAGAACTACGTAACCCTGATTTCTTGATAATTCAAGAATACGTAGGAGCGGGACTTTAACTCCTGTCGGGCCCATCTTTCTTATTTTTTTTAATTTTTTATTTTTAATTTTTTTTATTTTTTTTTTATTTATTTCCTCACTTTCATTTTTCTTTCATAAATGTTCTTCTTTTTGGTCGCTTCCGTGAAAATCAATTTAGACGTGACGTCTTGTTGATTTCCCCCTAGTTTTTGCTCAAGCCTCGCCATAATTCATAGGGAAGGGATACTTAGGACGAGACGTTCCGCTTATCTCTTTCCTATCCCTGTTTTTTTTTCCGAGAATGTCTAATTTAGGCGTGACGCCTTATTAACATTCTTTTCCCCTCTCTGTCTCATATCGAAGTCGAGTTTAATCCGGATGAAACGTTCCATTGACCTCGCTTCGACATTCTATGTTTGTACAGTTCTGTACTCCATTCTATCATTTTCAAAATAAAAGGGAAGAAACCATGTTTTATTTAAGGCTATTTATATTGTGCTTTCAATCTTGGTACTGTCTTTGACAGGCGATGTAGGGTGCTAATACCTTCCCTACTCGTAATCGACTCCCGAACTTGGATCTCAACTTTTAACCAGTGCTTTACTGAATTCAGTTTTTTCCCAATGTTTTTCCTATGAATAAAAACGTTGGTGGCGACTCCCTGTTTCATTCCACCCCTTCTTTCTTTCTCGCCGCACCGTCGCGATCCAGGTTGCGACAGATGGCGACTCCACTGGGGACACTTAAGAGGGTAAGCCAGTTTGATTGAAAGCGCATGTTCTTTTTATATAGCCTTTGTTATCTCGGATTTCTTTCCCTTGTCTTATTTTCTGTCGATTGTTGTGAATGTTTGTTCTTGTTTTAATCGTATCTTGTTATTTGTTTCATTGTCTATGTTTTACATGTTTATTGAACCCTAGGGTAGGAGACCATGTTACTTTTCTATAATCATTAAACCCTAGGGTAGACGACTTTGTATATTTGTTCTGTGTTTGTTCCTTGTGCAGGATGGGGTAAGGTAAAAGGTATTGAATGTCCTTCCATACACTACACTCACATTACTTGCACACACCTATGAGTGGCGCCCTATACCCGGGCCCCAAATGAAGCTTAAGTTAGGAGAGGTTGGTAACGGAATCGTATGGGATGTACTTCCTATCCGGTGTTCGTGAGAACCTCGACCAGAGTTCGACCTCTCATGATATATGCACCTAGTGGTTCCCCACTGTTGCGTCCCTGTCATGGGTAGGATCTTGGCTCTGGTGACCTTCTAGAAGTCTAGAATAAGCCACCTGGTGTGAAGAGCCACTTTTAGACAAACCATAGGACCTAGAAAAGACTTCCAACAAAACCCGACCTAGGCCACAAAAGGGCACTCCACAAAAAATTGCATAGATTTGAAATATAAAGTGAGAGATTTGATCAAGGCCGAATGGATCAATTTTCCGGGAAAGACTCCTAATGTGACCATAAATCCCCTGCCCAATCATGGAAGTTCGGAAGTTAATGCCGTGGTCGCCGATATTGAAGATGGTTTTGATGATAATGCTGATTCGGTGGCCGCTTGCCCGCCGGGCTAAGAGTTCAGTGATTGGGAGGCTGTCGAACTCCCTACGATTCTTAAATGATTCACTAAAAATTTGTCATTACCTTAATGTCTTGATTATCCCTCTGCCATGCCTAAGGCTCTGGGACTTTTCATGTAATAAGGGCGAAAAAAAAAACTTGTTTTACCAGTCAATCAATAAATATGTATCGAAATTCAAAAAAATTATCATCCCTTTATCCTTGCTTTTGACTCATTCTCTTTAACTTGCTTTTCCTTTCTCTTCTTTATTTTGCCATAACACACTAAATTGCAGATCCAAAAATCATCCTCTTGAGACTAGTGAAATCACAATCCTGCTTCACGATTTTGATCACTCAGTCGACTATGCCGACGAAGGAGGTAGGGAAACCTACGAGCCACTATCCAAGTTTACAAGATTGTTAGAACAAGAGGATCAAGATGGGTATACCCCTAAGTCAAGAACAATTGAAGGAATCACAGGGGCAACCTATCAGAAGGCATGGAATGACAATATGGGCAAGTCCCGAATTGGACAAGTGGTAGGCTAGTCATTTAAGGAAACCTCAACAGTTGCCAGCAAAATAGGGGGAAAATCGCTTATGTCTATAAATGTAGACACAACTGAGGAAGACTTTGCCAAAAAAAAAAGAAAAAGAAAGAAAAAGAAAAAAACAAATAATACAAAAAAAATGAAAAAATAAAAAAATAAAGCCAAGCTCGAAGTCCAATGCACATACCAAGCAGGGAAAGCTGGTTACGTCCAGATTATCAAGCAAGCTGTCATTTTCTGTATTGGGGGAATAAATGTCACTAGACTAAAAACTTGTATTCTTATCATCATCAACACCTCAAAAGGTACGCTATTCCTCATGCTCATGTAACCAAGGAAATAGTCTATCAGATTGAGTTATTGCATCATCAAGGGCATAAAAAACAAAAAAAAGGGTGGCAAACAAAAAAATGAAAAAAAATGAAAAATCCAAAAAATGAAATCAAAAAAAAAAGAAAAGAAAAAAGAAAAAAAGGGGCCAAAATGATGACTCAGAGTAATTCTCTCATTGATGCCAAAAGACTCACCAATATTTCCTTGGGTACATGGCATAGGAGTAGAGTCTCCTATTTGAGATGACATCAGTTCCCCAAAGGATCTGAACTAAATTTGGAAAAGGTTAGGCAGACTCAGCTGGAGTGTGATCAGTTTCAACCCTTTACTGTAAAGGATGCAGCCAAAAAAAAAACAAGAACACTTTATAAAGAAAATGAAAAGCTCGCTAGGCTGAAAACCTGAAAAGGCGGCCTAGGCAAAAGTTAGAGCAACCCGGTGAGTCGAAAACCTGAAAAGGCGGCTCAGGTAAAAATTAGGGTCAAGATTTCGGCAGAGTAAGTAAAATTTCCAATGCAAAACGCGTAAACTGGGGGCATGTGGACCATGGTCGAACTACCCTCTCAAAGGCAGAGTTGAACGATGTACTTGAGGTCGTGACGCAGGATTAAGGTTCTCACTAGTCTCAGGAATTCACTGGAGGATCCTTGAACTTTCCTGGCCTTGACCTGTCCTATGTAACTTCATTTCATCCCATCTGTTTTCCCTATTGTCCATTGTTTGACATACATGAATAAAGTTTATCCTTTTTCGATACGTGTTATGAATTGCATTAATCTGATAAAACATTGTGTTTTTATAAAAAATAAAATAAAAGAATGGTGAACATTTAAAGTCGTAAGGGACAAGACGCTCCCACTACTTGACCTCGACAATCATCACAAAGACTCAGCTAGGCATGCGCTTCAAAGCTATGATCGCCTCTTGCATTCTCCTCTGTCCATGAGTTGTCCTAAGGGTCGCGGTTTCACAGGACCTACCCAGTTTTTGAACTTATCTTTGCACTACTTACCATCTTTTATGCAAGTTATCTCACAGACAGTCATGCCAGGCATTAACACCTCAATCAAGTCCTTCAAGTCCCCTCCTCGAATCGCCTCAGAACTCCTTCCCTAAATCACCAAAGTTGGCACCTTTTAGTGTTTTCTTCTTCCATCGCCTAAGCAGACATCTTTAAAATCTCTCGCTCAACTCCAAAGTCAGCATCTCTCAAATTCTCATCCCCCTAGTGGAACCTTCCTCGCCAAAGTTGGCACTTCTCGGAACTCCATCCTTAGGTCGCCAAAGTTGGCACTTCTCAAAGTCTCCTCTTCAATCTCCAAAGCAAACACCGTTCTAAGCCTCTTTCGCCAAAGTTGGCAATCTTCAAAGTCTCCCACTCAACTCCAAAATCAGCACCTCTCAAATTCTCATCCCCAGTGAAATCAATCGCCAAAGCTGGCACTTATCAAGATCTCTTCCCTAATGAATCCCAAACTTTCCATTCTCAATCAAGAGGCAGTACCCGAATCACTAAATTCTTCCCCAGTAGAACTACACTTCCCAGACAAATTAAATTGGGGCATCACCCTAGATTCCCCCAAAGCCCTTTAGATCATGTCAAACTGGGGCATCTCCCCCAGGATGTTATTTTTTGTCAACCCAAGAGCAATACCCCACGCTCCCGGGAAGTTTAAGCCGGGACATCACTCGGGTCTCTCTCTGTCAAAAGGGAACGTACCCCAAGCTTCTTCAACCGCCCTAACTGGGGCATCACCCCATATCCTTCTCCCAGCCTTGAGGTGGTACCCCTAAATCTTCTAATCTTTCCAAAACTGAGGTATCACCCCAAATCTTTCCTCCGTTCGAGGGGCAGTATCCCTAGCTCTTTCAGCTAGATTTTCCCCTATTTCTCTTCCTACCAATCAAGGAGCAGTTCCCTAAATCATCCAAGACAGCTTGAACTAGATCATCCCCAGATTTCTTTCCTTTAGTAAGCCCACCATACATCCCCAGTGGACCCCAGATTTTTCCTTCCAGTCAAGAAGCAGTTCCCTGAGATCCTTTCAATCTTCTTAACTGGGGTATCTCCCCCAGATTTCTTCTATTTTAGTCAAGGGGCAATTCCCCAAGATTCCTTTAAATCATCTCCAACTGGGGCACCCCAGGTTCACCCTCTTTCAGTCAAAGAGTAATTTCCCAAGATCCTTCAGTCATGTCAAACTGGGGCATCACCCCGAGCCTTTAAGTCCAGTAAGTTAATTTGGACGAGACGTCCTGTTAACTCCCCCAACCTTCACATTTCCTACCAACAGTGAGTTAATTTGGACGAGACGTCCTGTTAGCTCCCCCAATCTCTGTATTTTTTGTCGACCGAGGGTCAACCCCACCCTTTACCTTCTTGTCGCCGATCAAATGGCACCTTTTACCTTTCCAGCTGCCTATCAAGGCATCCTTTACTTTCCAGCCGCCTATCAAGGCATCCTTTATTTTCCAGCCGCCTATCAAGGCATCCTTTACTTTCCAGCCGCCGATCAAATGGCACCTTTTACCTTTCCAGCTGCCTATCAAGGCATCCTTTACTTTCCAGCCGCCTATCAAGGCATCCTTTATTTTCCAGCCGCCTATCAAGGCATCCTTTACTTTCCAGCCGCCTATCAAGGCATCCTTTACTTTCCAGCCGCCTATCAAGGCATCCTTTATTTTCCAGCCGCCTATCAAGGCATCCTTTACTTTCCAGCCGCCTATCAAGGCATCCTTTACTTTCCAGCTGCCTATCAAGGCATCCTTTACTTTTCAGCCACCTATCAAGGCATCTTTTATTTTCCAGCCGCCTATCAAGGCATCCTTTACTTTCCAGCCGCCTATCAAGGCATCCTTTACTTTCCAGCCGCCTATCAAGGCATCCTTTATTTTCCAGCCGCCTATCAAGGCATCCTTTATTTTCCAGCCGCCTATTAAGGAATCCTTTACTTTCCAGCCGCCTATCAAGGCATCCTTTATTTTCCATCCTCCTATCAAGGCATCCTTTATTTTCCAGCCGCCTATCAAGGCATCCCTTACTTTCCAGCCGCCTATCAAGGCATCCTTTACTTTCCAGCCGCCTATCAAGGCATCCTTTACTTTCCAGCCGCCTATCAAGGCATCCTTTATTTTCCAGTCGCCTATCAAGGCGTCCTTTACTTTCCGTTCACCTATGCAGGCACCCTTTACCTTCTAGTCTACCAGGGGTCAATCCCGATCTTCCCACTGAAAGAATTTTTCCCGGTCAATCCAGAGTTCAAAAAAAAAACAAAAACAAAAAAACAAAGAAAAAGAGAGGAGAAAAGAAGAGAAACAGAAGTAGAGAATACTCATTTTTTTTAAGAAAAAGGTCACACTAACTCGCGATTGCCCACACCATCAGTTGCCATACCGATCAAGAGGTCCCACTTGGCCCCCTACATCGGTGTTCATATCTTTACTTCCTTTTCACTTCAAAAACACAGAAGCTTCGTGTCTCTTTTGTGAAAAAGAAGTAAAGAGGGGCATCTGTGAACACCTCTTTTTGTCTGGCCAATTGGTACAGTTCCATCCTTTGAGCACTCTTTTATGCGCATGGTTCATTTGAAAATTCATAACTCCTTCATACGATCTTTGATTTGCGCAAACCCGGTCTCTAAATTTTCGTAACAAAATTGTCTACGACTTTTGTGAAGACCTTGAAGGCTGAATCCTTACCAATTGGTACAGTTTTAATAATCTTCCTGGACTTGCTCCAGTTTCATGACTGCTCTGCACATCTTTAAGAAAAAATTCATATCTCCCTCATATGATACTGAAATGACCCCATTCTTTTTTCTATGGCTCCATATCAAAGAGATATACAAACTTCATGAAGGCCACAAAAGCTAATTCTCCACCCATTTTGCCCAGTGAATTTATTTTTCTTGCAAATGTATTTCCATCACACTCTGGAGTAGTTTTCATAGATGGGCCATATCTCCCTCGTTTCTTGATGAAAATTTTTGTGCCATATATCAAATTAAAGCTAAGAGAAAGATCTACAACTTTTATGTTGGACTCTTTTTCAAATTTGGCACGCATCATCCCTCAAATGCACGAGCAAGTTTGTGATGGTGGGCAAGGCACTAAAGATCATAATGGAGCACTAAGGATCATAATGGAGCACTAAAGCATCATAATGGGGCACTAAAGATCATAATGGAGCACTTAAGTTGATAATGGAGCACCATGGACTTGTTAATTGGAGAGTGCACCTTCCATTACAAATTTTTTATGGCAATGGCTGCTTTTGCATTCCTATAAATAGGCACCATGAGCATTCATTCAAGGGGGATTCTTCATTGAAGGCAATCAAGTCTTGGGAAGCCATTCGTTTCTCCTCTTCTTCTTCTCTGTTGCATTTCTTCTTCCAGCAAGTTTTTTTTCATTTCCGGCAAGTTTCTTTTCATTTCCAAGTTTTTCCATTTCCGGGTTAGTTTCTTTTCCAGATTATTATGTTCTTTTCTTTTCTTTACTTTTCTTTGTAGTTGTTATTATGTAGTTTCATTTCTTCTTCTAGCAAGTTTCTTTTTATTCTCAAGTTTTTTTTATTTTCAGGTTATTTTTAATAAAGTATGCTATTATTAATAAAATAATAAAAAAAATAAAAATAAATAAAAATAAAAAAAATAATAAGTAATAAGTTTTGCATATGTTTTATTTTCTAGCCTAAAAATTTCCATTTTTTAACCGTGTCGTATGGGAACACTTCCGTCTACACAATCTCCTTAGGATCCGTACACGTGCGAAGAACTTCGTCTTGTATGAGTTCCCCATCTCAATGACTTCCATCATCATGTTCCGAGTCAAAATTTTTCCTTAGAACTACGTAACCCTGATTTCTTGATAATTCAAGAATACGTAGGAGCGGGACTTTAACTCCTGTCGGGCCCATCTTTCTTATTTTTTTTATTTTTTATTTTTTTTATTTTTTTTGATTTATTTCCTCACTTTCATTTTTCTTTCATAAATGTTCTTCTTTTTGGTCGCTTCCGTGAAAATCAATTTAGACGTGACGTCTTGTTGATTTCCCCCTAGTTTTTGCTCAAGCCTCGCCATAATTCATAGGGAAGGGATACTTAGGATGAGACGTTCCGCTTATCTCTTTCCTATCCCTGTTTTTTTTTCCGAGAATGTCTAATTTAGGCGTGACGCCTTATTAGCATTCTCTTCCCCTCTCTGTCTCATATCGAAGTCGAGTTTAATCCGGATGAAACGTTCCATTGACCTCGCTTTGACATTCTATGTTTGTACAGTTCTGTACTCCATTCTATCATTTTCAAAATAAAAGGGAAGAAACCATGTTTTATTTAAGGCTATTTATATTGTGCTTTCAATCTTGGTACTGTCTTTGACAGGCGATGTAGGGTGCTAATACCTTCCCTACTCGTAATCGACTCCCGAACTTGGATCTCAACTTTTAACCAGTGCTTTACTGAATTCAGTTTTTCCCCAATGTTTTTCCTATGAATAAAAACGTTGGTGGCGACTCCCTGTTTCATTCCACCCCTTCTTTCTTTCTCGCCGCGCCGTCGCGATCCAGGTTGCGACACTAGTTTAATCACATTATTGACAAGGTTTGTAAGATCATAAGGGACAATTGGTTCATTTTCTAAGGTACATATCTACCTAATTTATTCTCTGTGATATATGATAATAATTGGTCCAATGAAAGAATGATTATTTTGAAAAATTGAGTGTTTCAATTGTCATTATTTATTTTGATAGCTTTGGTACAAATATATACGATTTTTTTACAAATAGTTTGTTGCATAAGTAATTCATATATTGTCTAGCGTGAGATACTTGTTTAACATGAATAATTGTTCTGTCAATGTATTTTAATCCTTTAGAAATTGTGAAGGTGAATTTTTATTTCAATCCTTTAAAAGTTGTATAAAATGTTTGTGATAGAGAAGCATGAATCTAGTGGCGGGCTTTAACAAGTTTTTTTTATTTGCTCTAATATTATGGAACGTGGATGTTCAAATGATGAATTTGTGTTAAATCAACACATTAAAGATCGTGGACAATAAATAGTATAAGTAACAAGCATGGAACTATAGAGTTTGTTACCTTACCAAAGGATCATTTTGGATCCTTCTCGAGAGGAATTCATCAAAAATGAACTTGTATAAATGAGTTGTTGAGTTATAACATAGGGATTGAAACACACATTTATTTAAGAAATAAATTCAGCTATCATTATGTCATATCTTGTGGTTGACATAATATATTATGGTATACATAATTTAAAAAATTGTTGGTTTAATGAAAATTTGATTGTCTTAAATGATGTATTTGATCAATATTAACCATTATTTTTTATTTTCACAACTAATTACTAAATGGACCGTAAGGTGTTAGCCAAACTCATTTAATTTTCTTGAATACATGTAAAACAATTGAAAGATCATATTAAATAAAAGTATTTTGGAAATGATAACATTTAATATAGTAAAATCAGTCAATATTTGTTTATATTAAATACCAAAAGAATTAAGTTTTTTTTATCTTATATTAGTGAGGATTGAAAAGTAATCCACACTTGTAGATACCCACGGATATACCCGTAAATTCTCTAAACAAACGAATACGGGTATTGTACTTCCCGCCACGTGAGTAATGTATAAGTATTTATACTTATTTTATATTAAAGATATTCAAATATAAAGGAATTTTGTTATTTTATAATGAGATAAAAATTAATATTGTTCAATGATAATATTTTTAATTCCTAAAATTATAATTATATTATACAATATTAATTTGTATATAAGAAAATAATATTATATTTAGTAAATGTTCTTTACTAGTATTATTTTTAAAAAATATTAAAATAAATAAATATATACGAGTATTGTTCTCTTACCTGTAGATATCTCTACTTGCTCCTATACTCCCGAGTATAGGTATTATATTGCCCGCACCTACCTTACCTTGTGGAGATCCCTATATATTAAACCCTAGATGGAGTACACGATGTTATTTTTTAATTAAATGTTATATATGATGGTTATATTTTTATTATTTTAAGATGGGATAACATATATTATTTATTTATTTATAATACTCTTAATGCATTAAAAGTAATCTTAATTTATAATGTTTTAAAAATAATAAAGTTACATATAATGATACATGATACTAATTATATTTAAATAACATGATTTATACGAATTGATAAATATTTGTGGTCATTTATGAATACTATTGAGAGATGAAATAAGGAAAGAAGGGGAAGTTTTCATATATATATATATATATATATATATATATATATTGTTTTGATGAATGAATAAAGGAATGGAAATATGTTGATTGCATGTGAAAAAATAAATTAATTATTTATACTTTAATATATTGTCATGACTAAGATTGCGGCGGGAGGACGATCATAAAAAGAGAATAAAAGAAAAGGTTTCGATCGCCACCAATATTTTTTTAAAATGTAAAATATCGGGAAAACCTTTTTTAAAGCATCAGTCATAAAAGAAATGAGATTCTAAATTCAGGAGTCAAATTACGGGTGGGGAAGGTATTAACATTCCACACTATCTGTCATAAGACGGTTACAGTAAATTAATTGCGCTTATTTTAAATAGCCAAAAAATTAATTTAACCTCTCAAGAAAGGAAACAACCAACATAAATGAGGAAAGAGAAAATTTTGAAATAAGACATCCAAATTAATCTTAAATCAAACATTAAAAAAGGAAAATAAAGTAAAAATAACAATAAACAAATAAAAATAAATGAATAAGATAAAATCAAAAATTAACTGAACGTCTCGTATAAATTAATCTTAAACCAAACAAAATAAGAATAGAAAATAAAACTAAAATAATAATAATAATAATAATAATAATAATAATAATAATAATAATAATAAATTAGAATGAAACAAAATTGTAACATCCTGATTTAACATCTATTGGCAAATAAATTTAATGATCAACTAATTAGAAGTTAAAATGGGGATTTGATGGGTTAATTAAAATGGTGTGGAAATTACTTGATTGCCCTTGATGTTAAGTACTAAATTCCCATTCTCATCTCTTTCTCAATTCAATTCACGCATGCAACAGGAAGCTGGCCACTTCTTTTTCTCTTCCATTCCCACGGCACCATTCTTCTTCCTCTCCATCAATCTTCTCAAATTAAGGGCAAGGCTTCATCCCTCTCTTCTTCCTCCTTCACGTGGGTGCCATAGATGCCCTTGGGAGAGCTTTGAATCTTTCAATTTTGAGGTAAATTAGCTAAACCCAAGTGTAGATTTGTGAGTGGATAAACCCAAGTTCCTAACTCTTGCAAATTCTTGAAATTTAGAGCGTTTGAGAAGTGGTATTGAAGTGGACAGCTTGGGGTTTTGAAATCCTCCATTGTTGGTGAGTAAATTGATACCCATGGCTTGTAAGGTGCTATTCCATGGAATTTAAGGCTTAACGATAGTTAATTTCATGAAAATAGGTGATTTCGGAGTTGTTTGAGATAGCGGACAGCTTGGGGTTTTTGCGGAGTTGAGTTTCGGAGGTCAACGACTTGAATCGGTAAGTCGTTAGCTATCGAAATAATAATTAAAGGTTGTTTAGGCCCGTTTTATGAAATTTGAAGTATTGATTAGGTTAATTGTTATTTTTAGAAGATTGTTTAATTGAGAAAGGGTGATCGAAGAGCGGTCGATTAGCGTTTGATAGCTCAAGGAGCTTCTAGGATTTTCTTATTCCAGGTAGGGGGTGCTTTACATTTTAAATGTACGGTTTATGGACGGGTTCGGGGTAAATTGTTATATTGTTTGTTATATAGTTTTGACATATGATGATTGATGTGTTTTGGTTGTATGATAACTTGTGAAATACCCTGTTATATGTGATATCTATGAGATATGGATTGTTATGATGATTCCCATCCATGATTGTATATAGCATTGCATGAGATGTAGTGTGTTGATAGTAAATCAGTCCTATGTATGAAATGTAGATGTAAAGCATGAGATGCATATCGATGATATTGAAAATGCTGAGAGCATATAGCGTGAGACGCTTACTCATTGAAATGAAATTGATGATACGAAATTAATGATTGCATATTGAATATGGTTTCGAGGATTCCATATAAGACCTTGAGTGGGACTCAAGGCAAGCCTATTGAGTGGGACTCAGGGCTGCCCGTAACACTACCGTTGTCGCTGAGAGTGATTGTGTTACGTGAGAGGGCAAACGGTTTGGTACCAGTAAAACGGCCGGATCAGTTGAGAGCTGAGTATATGGCTGAGAGCCTGTGTTGCAACACAAAACTAATGATATATATATATATATATATATATATATATATATATATAATTGGATCCAATTGAATGAGATATGAATGTATATGCATATGTGTATTATATTGAGAATAACATGATGATATAGCCTTATAATGAGTTATCATGAGTAAATTGATGATAATTGATATGTGAATATTGATGAGAATGTGAGTGGTGAGTGACCCATGTTGAGTGACAGTTTATGTTGTTGAGTGATTGTGACATCATATTGTATAGTTAAGAATTAGATGATTGATCCGATTCAATAACTGTCATTTAATATGTATAATGCTCACCCCTATTTGTGGCTATATTTTTAGTGGATTTAGGCCGTGATGGCGATTAATGAGAGACTCATCAGGCTTGTGCGAGGAGCACCTGTACAAATGTAGTGTACATACTTGTATATAGTTATGGTATAGCCTTGGCCGGCTCCTATGTATACCGTTTTGTTATGCGTATGTGAATGTGTGTACGTATGAATATGTAATGGACTAGATAGTTTGAAACTTCAATTAAAAGCTTAGAATCCATTTTAAGTATATACATGTTGTTTGATGGGTGATCATGATACTTGATGATGATGGATAGTGGCGACCATGGATGGTCCCACCATATATATATGAGTTTGAAATATCCAGGAATTGTGGACACATATATGATGCTATATTGATGCTTGAAATGTCCAAGGATTATTGTTATATGAGAAATGTCAATGGCCATGTGTTAAAGCCTTGAAAGTGTGACAATTGTATGGTTTTTATGCATAATTGAGTAACTGAGGTAGTCAAATATCAAATTATAAAGATTGGATGTTATAGAATAGTTTTAATAGCATCTATGCATGATTTGTGACTTGTAGAAATTGGAATTGGTCAATTCCATTGAGAAATGACTCCTTGGTTGCCAAAAATGTCCCAAAATGAGTTAAACGTGTTTTTACGCATAACTTCCTCATTTTTAGGAATTTTTGAGTGCGGCCAGTGACTATTCATCACAAATGATGTAACTTAGCTTGTGTTAAAATTTCATGATCATTGGATTTAAAATGAAAGAGTTAGGGTGTCTAGAAGTTGGCAAAAACTTAAGGGCCCAAAAAGCTGTAGAAAAGTGGTTGCAGCAGAGAGATCCACGGCCAGTGGATTGTTCTGCCTCAAAACATGGGAAAAATGAACATTTTGGGTGGTCCAAATAGTGGGATCTACGGCCAGTGGAATTTCCCACGGCCAGTGGATTTTCCCACTGTCAAAAATTTCTAACTGCTCTGTTTTTCTTGCTGTTTTTGGCTTGTTTGGGCATCTTAATGACATTTTTGGCCTCTGACTTCTTCATGAAAGTTGTAGATAATTATGTTATGGAGGTGTGAAAATTGTTCTTACCTCAATTGGAGTTTTCTAACTCTCATGAGGCGTAAAACACCAGACCCACTGCGTTGTAAAACTTGAATTTAAGAGGGTTTTGAACCCAATTTTGTATGATTGTCAAATTGGGACTAATGGGCGATATTTGTGACATATCCCACTATTTTTAAGACTAAAAATGAACTCTATTATATGTCCAAATGTTGAAAATTGTCAATGCCCTATTAAATTCCAATTTGCACCTGTTTGGAACCTAATCGATGTATATTGAATCTTGGGTGGTTTTCCCCACTTCTTTATGAAAATTTTAAACTATTTGGGCTTATGAAACCCACAAAATTACCACCTATGACTAATATTAAGTTGTATGGTCCCTAGACCCTTGTTCCGAATCCAGATTGAATCGCGAAAAATTTCCTTGTGTTTTTGGGTTTGTTTTTATTAAGTTAGGATGTTTTAAAAATGAGATTAAAAAAGATTAACATGACGTCTCATCCAAATTAACCTTATCGTAGTGAAACAGTGCTTTCTAATTAAATAGTAACGACATAAATAAAAGGAAAATGGGCCTGACAGGAATTATTTCTGGTTCTACGTATTCCCGAATATGTCGAGAAATTAGGGTTATGTAGTTCTTGATTGAAAATAAAAATAAAAAATTTGTTTTTGCTTTTGAAGAGTTTACAAAGAGTTTTTAGCAGTGATTTTTAGAAAGGGAGGTTTTTGAACTACGTATTTGAAACAAGAAAAGAAAAAAAAGAGGGGAAAATCATATTTTATTTGAAGAAGCTTTCATATTGAAGGAGGAAATACAAGACGGAGTACTCCGTACATGTACCAAAATTCACGAATTTATAACATCGATGTAGGCAAAACTTTTTTGCATGACACCGTTATAAAGTCGTCGCATAATTTATTTCATGAGGGGACCCCAAATTTTGAAGTTAAATCAAAGACATATTTTTTAAATTTTTTATGAATAATAAAATATCACAAGTTAATAAAGAAACAACATACTATATATATATATATATATATATATATAGAGAGAGAGAGAGAGAGAGAGAGAGAAAAGGTCTCAAATGTTGAGGGCAAGTTTCCAACTCAATCCCCCTAACTCTTTAACCATCCCATCATACCACTAAAACTGTCCACCACATTTATTAGTCAATGGACAATGTAAACTTATATTAAGTAGAACAACAGACTTGAAACAAGAATAACAGACCTATAGAAAAAAAACCTGCAACAAACTCTAATAATAAAATTAATAAGGCAACAGACTTAAAATAAGAGATGCCATAGACTTAACAGCAACAACAAACTTAAAACAAAAATCACAACAGACCCTTAAAACAAGAGCTGCAACATACTTCAAATAAAAACATGCACAACAGACTTAGAGCAAAAAAATGCAACAGACTCTTAGAATAATAACAATAATAATAAAAAGAAAAGAAACAAACTTAAAATAACTTAAAAATACAAATAGGAACAACAGACTTAGAGAGAAAATCGTAGTAGAATCTTAAAATAAGAGCAGTAACAGACTTAAAATAAAAACAGGAACAATTGACTTAGAGTAAAAAATGCAACAGACTGTTAGAATAATAACAACAATAATAAAAGCAAATCAACATACTTAAAATAACATAAAAAATAAAAACAAGAACAACAGACTCAGAGAGAAAATCATAATAGACTCTTAAAATAAGAGCAGTAACAAAGTTAAAATAAAAACAGGAAGCAAAAACGCAACAGACTCTTGGAATAATAACAATAATAAGAGAAGAAAAGCAAGAGACTTAGAATACCAACAGATTTAAAATAAAAACATAAACAATAGACTTAGAGCAAAAAATGCAACAGACTCATACAATAATGATAATAATAAAAAGTAAAGCACTAAACTAGGAATAAGAGTAACAACAGACTTAAAATAAAAAACAAGAACAATAGACTTAGAGCAAAATTACAACAGGCTCTTAGAACAATAACAAAAAAAAAAAAGAAAAGTGACAGGCTTAATATAACAGACTTAAAATAAAAGTAATAGGCTCTTAAAATAATAATAATAATAATGAAAAAGAAAAATGGCAGACTTAAAATAAAAACAATAGGCTCTTAGAACAATAGCAAATAAAAAAAAAAGAAAATAACAGACTTAAAATAAAAACAAGAACAAAAGACTTAAGTAAAAAATACAACAGACTCTTAGAACAATAATAAAAAAAAAGCAACAAACTAAAAATAACTTAAAATGAGAGCAGCAACAGACTAAAAACAAAAACAAAAGACTTCGAGCAAAAGTAGTAATACATTCAAAATAGAAAATAGTAACAACATCATACTTGTAGAAAAAGGCTCATCCACATGTTAGAATCATTTACATAAAAAGGCACCATGAGAAAGTCACACTCTAGCTTAGGCTCTCACGATGTCAAGTGGAGATGAATATCCCAAATGACACCGCTACACAACCTCCCCTAAACTTAAGGTTTATTCAGACCCCTAGGTATAGGCCCCACTTGAAGTATGTGAAGGGACACAAATTAAGCAATAATTAAAGTGTTTTATCTGCCTGAATTTTCATTCAAATTAAAATAACAACCAGATTGAAAGTTACCATATAACCTCATTTAATATATATATATATATATATATATATATATATATATATTTCAACGGTATTTTAAAAAAGCATTACTATATATGTAAATAAAATGCATTTAATATATATAATTTAAAATCAAGGCACGCTAATCAAGGCACAATACCATATATATATATATATATTAAATTTTAAAATATATCATAATGACATATGCCAAAGAAATGCCACATGCAACATTTTTATTTCTTAAACGCATTTAATATATATTAAAATTATAATATAATAATATGTAACGTAAAGTACCGCATGTAATAGAAAGGCACACATATTCCATTAATATATATTGCAATTTAAATAAATAAAAAAAATTGATTATTGTAATATTTATTGTCATTGATCAAAACAAATAATAATATTGATTCACAATAGTAACTCATGTAATTCAATGGCAAAAAATTGAAATGTAACGTACGCAATTCAATGACAAATATATCAACATGAGGCATATATACATAATCGCAACATGCTACGAGAATATATGAACCACATAATTATATAAACGAAAAACAAAAAAAACAATTAAATAAATATAAGCCAAATTGATCCTAAAAGGATAAATTAATTAGTTTTAAAATCCAATAATCTAACAGTAAGGTGGCTCTAATACAACTTGATGGAAAATTTCCAATTGAACTTTATGGATTTTCAAATAAAACTCAAGAACCATTACGTCAGATTATTGAATACAAGAAGTATTATAGAATTACCTGGATCCGTTGATGTTAACTGAAGATTGTAACAGAATGATTTGTTGGTTCTATGGTCTTCCTCAGCCAAATTACCGGATTCCTTAATAGGACTTGATATTTCTCTTTGATGAGGCAGAGAAAAAGTAGGTTTTGATATGACGTCTTAAGGACCATGACCACTGGTTGATTATATATATCTGTTAGGGTTCTCATTAAACCCTAATGGGCCAAGTGTTGGTTTTCACTCATATAAGTTCATATCATTAATGTTGATAGTCTACGGGCTCACCAATATCAGATCACCTTAATTGAGCCCAACTACATAGCTAATATAAATTCTATAACTAATATATCAGTCCATATTAATTATTAGAAATTAAAATTTCTAACATGGTATTATGTTGCATTGTTATAAAATTTGGCTAAGTATGTAAACTCATGATATGATTTTGACTACAATTACAAGAATTGGTCAAGCAATAATAGGCAAGTGCGAAAGATATTCAAAGTGAAATTGTTGGTTTGAAAAACTAATTACGCCAATCAAAGGTGAGTGAGCCATAAGTGGAGCATTCAAAACAAGTAGGAGCTCCATCGGGCTAAGAGAATAGGATTGAGATGCAAAGAAGTTGCCTATGAGGCAAGTTCGAATTGTGTTTAGGACACATTAATATAGTCCATGAATTTTAGGGTTTATAAGAGAAGAGGATTGAGATGCGAAGAAGTTGCCCATGAGGCAAGTTCGAATTGTGTTTAGGACACATTAATATAGTCCATGAATTTTAGGGTTTATAATTTAAGATTTAAGATTTATAATTAAATAGATGAATTTTAAATTTTTGAGAAATAAAACACACTCATTTTAAGGTTTAGAGTTAACTAAGAGTCACAATTTTAAATTATTTATTTTTGTCATTTTTCATCTTTTTTAATCTTTCTCATCCTTTTCTTTCTTCATATTTTTCATATTCTTCTGAAGCAGATTATCAAATTGGAATACTTATACCAAATTGTTAAAATACAACATTAACCGGTTACTCTATTTGTTTTCACGTTATATTTCATCACTTATTTATTTAGCCTTTTATTTTATTTATATCTTTATATTGTTTTATATTTTGTATACTTTGTGCTAAAAATGTCAAATAGAAAACGTGCATTTGATTCTGATTCTTTTCCAAATGCGTGAATTACTAATAAATATTAATGATAGTGCTTGTAACGTTCCTACTATAGAATAAAGTGTTTTAAAATTGAAGTTACTTAATCCTACATTTTTTAATAAATTTAATCCTACCTGAGAGGAACTATATTACAAGAAGATTGTCTATTGAAAATGAAATATTAAAGTTACTTGATTATAAAATTTTAATTAAAGATGTTACAACTTAAGAAGTTAGAAAAATATTATAATTAATTGATTATTTTATATTAGGCGGGTCGAGATACCAAAAACACGTTTAAACGCATTGTTAAATTCGAATAAATTGAACTTTTTTTTGTTATAAAAGATCAACAGAGTTAAATAAATAAATAAAATCTAATTTACATGTGTAATAATAAGAGTTGGGAAAGAAATTTGTGACCTAAATAACATGATATTAGCTAAGTCAATAATTCTCTTTCGAGTTTCAACAACGTCACTCGCAAGTAAAACATTAATATCTTTCTAAATTCATCTGAATAGATAAATTCTTGTTGAAGCCTGGTTAAAAATGTCACTAGTGTTTACATGGAAATCTTCCACATTATCAGTTTGCTTAAGGGAAAATTTTTCAAACTTTAATTCACATACATGAATCTGAGTTCTTTTTTGAGCTCTTAAATTTATAGGTTTATAGTACTAAGTGAGTTTATATAAAAACAAAAAATCAAAAAAAAAAACACCAAGAAAGCAAGTATATATGATCAATGAACAAATACCATGAAACAGTGAAGAAGTTATAATAAAATGGAAGAAAACAATAAATAGAAAACATAACAAAGACATATTAGATTACACCTTTCAAGTTACAAAAATCAAATATAGGGTAATCAGAGTAAACAACTTAAACATTAATAAAGCTAATATTAAAATCCAACATTTTAGGACACAAACAAATAAACTTTAGTAACATTCCATGGAAAGTTACCCCATACTACATAGGAAGTTGTCCATTGCCTCCAATCATATCATACCACATGCCAAAATTGCATTATTGTTGGGCCTCCAAAACTGATTAATTAAATTAATTTGACATGTGATTAGGTCATTCTTATCATGTGGAGCAATCTAATCACTACTTGAAACTTGCCTACTTGAAGGCCTATTATGTAACATCCCTGACAATTTAGGAAAATTTTGTGTAGTAGAAAATATTATTAATTGTTTTTGAAATTATTCGGTATTTTTATGAAGTACTGGACAATTATGAGTAATTAAATATTGTGAATATAAATAAAATCATTTGATTGGTTAATAATAAAGTGAAGACCGATTGAGGGAAGAGAAGAGTTTGAGGGGGGGGAAACGCTTGAGCGAATGGGGGAAGGAAAGTGGGATGGTAACCGGTTGGGAAGGTTACCGGTTACCCCTAGACTTTAAAAGGCTTTTCTCTCTCTCTCTCTCTCTCTCTCTCTCTCTCTCTCTCTCATTTCTATCACTCACACACGCGAGCTACTGCTTCTTTCCCTTCTTCTTCGTTTACTTCTATTCCTGTTTATCTTCTTCCTCCTCCATCGCTGAGTTGCATGCTCTAGGAGAGGACTCTGTTTGCATCAAAACTGAGTAACAAGCTCATTTCCGTGACCGTGGCCTCAAGGTGAGTCCACTGACCCGTTACAATTGTGTTTCCCTGCCCCTTTCGTTTCTTTGGTGACTGAGTGGCCATGCATGGCTGTGTGTGGGTCTGTTCTCCACTTCTCTGGTGAGTGTGAGCTCGAAGATGGTCCTTAGAGTTAAGGATGGTGCAAAGCTAACGGGTTTTGTATTCTGACCCGTAGGTAGCAGTGAATGAGCTGGTGCTGCATTCGGAAGAGAGACTGTGAACCCAGTGCTAAGAGGGTGTAACCGACACCAGGAGCAGATTATAGAAGCTTGGAACCGAGGTAAGGGGGTGTTCGGGTTATGATTAATTAGAATAGGACATGTTCTGCCTCCGAGTCGTTGAGCTGTGTGAACATGGTGAGAAAATGTTATTGAATGAAAGTTGTGTGTATGTTTATGCATGTGTGAGTATGGACACCGATCGGTTGAGGATCGTGTATGTGTGTGGCTTATGATAATGATGATTTTGAAATGGTTGAGGTTGTGACAATCGGTGTAGTGGCGGTGTGAAGCCGGGCTTGACAAACAGGTCGCCCGAGTGATGAGTACGTGTTGATAATGGTCACTCGTGATATAATGAGAAATGTGAATTGTATATGTATGATAAGTAATTGCTATGTGTGGCATGAGATTGATAATATTTGTTATGTAAATATTGAGTTACATATTGTGTATGAGATACTTCGTATACTGTTGAGGGCGGGGAGTGGTCGCCGGTGCGTTGCACGAGCAAGGAGCGGCTCCTGACAGACTTCCAGTAAACGGATTGTATGATTATGATACGTGATTATGTGGTGTGGGACGGCCGACGATATATATAGCCCCTCATTTCCGGCTCCCGTGGTTTTTGTGCCCAGTTGAGCTACCCAGTGGTCAAGTAGGACCCAGTGGTCGAGGTGGAGAGTCAAGCAGGACTCGGTGAACCAAGTAGGGTTCACGGGGTGTCAAGTAGGACCCCCAGATGAAGGCCAATCCTTTAGTATCTGGATACTAGGCGTCAAATTTTATCTGAGAGTCAGTTGTGATAATTGATGAATTATTAGTTGTGATGTGTAGATTTGCCGAGTGAAATTTGTTATATTTGCCGAGTGAAATTTGTTATATTTACCGAGTAAAATTTGTTATATTTGCCGAGTAAAATTTGTTATATTACCGAGTGAAATTTGTTATATTTACCGAGCGAAATTTGTTATATTTGCCGAGTGTGGGTTATTATGTTTGTCGAGTATGATGTGCTGTATCTGCCGAGTGTGAAATGCTTTACTCGCGAGTGCGAAATGTTGTAACCGTCGGGTGTGTATTAATTACCGAGTATGATGTATTATAATTGCCGAGTGTGATTTGCAAAGTGATGAAAATGCAATCAGATGGGACTTATATATATATATATATAATTTGTTAATCTCCGTTCTAGATTAATTATGATGCCAAACACTCACCCTTGCTGTTGTTTTCAATTTAGTAACCAGTGACAGGGAGGAGGTCGGAGCCCTGGAGTAGGCCCGAGTGATTTTGAATAATTTGTGTAATATATATATGTATTGAGTTTTCTGTATATGTGGTGTTACATGTGTGCTGAACTAAGTTTAAATCGGGTAATCTATGTTATATTATGATTGATATTCATTTTCACAAATGGTTGTTGTAGCCAAGTTTGGTTCCAGGTGAATATTTCCCGAGCGCATTTATCCTTGTCCGAGCGAGGGCCAGTCGGCTTGGTGTCTATTTCGTTCCTGTGGGTATCCCTCGTTTCTTTTCCAAGAGAAGAATAACCGAGAGATTCTTTTGCGAGTGAGGAAAGAATAGAATGCTTCCGAGCGAAGGAAGAATAGAAGGTTTCCGAGTGAAGAAAGAGTAGAAGGTTTCGAGTGATGGTGAGAACGTTTCCGAGTGACTTATGCCGGGAGAGCCTTTTCTAAGTAAAGTAAAGTTAGGGTATTGACCGAGTGGGGATACCGGGGGGGGAGGGGGGAACCTTACCGAATGAAGGATGTTAGATTATCCCCGAGTGAGCTGAGACTGTGTGATCTATTTTTGAGTGAAGGTTAGGAATGAGTCAAGAGTGGTATGTCCGAGTGAACGAAAGCTAAGAGTTCTCCGAGTGATGAAAGTGTAAGCTGTAACTGAGTGGTCCTTTTCCCAGTGAAACCCCGACTCGTGAGTTTGGTTCGCCCGTGTGGCATTTGCTCAAGCGAGTCGACACTCGCTTAAGCGACTCCCTCGGATTTCGCTTAGGCGCAGCAGGGTCTCGCTCAGGCGAATGACCCTTCTGCCTTCGTTTTCCCCGCTGTTTCCAATCGCCTTTATTTTATTAATGTATTATTTTTCGATCGGTTATTAGTATTATATTGAGTATGCTTATTTACTTTGGATATATTTCAGAAAAGTAATTATCAATTCATATTAAGACCGAGTTGATTTTCTTTTTACGTGAAAAATTGTTTTCGAAATTGATTAAATGATTGCATTAAATGGTAAATTGACTGGGACTGTCACATATTAGATGAGTGTAAGCTGTTAGGTTCAAGTTAGCTTTGCTTGATGACCTGGGTATATTGAAATCCTTTGTTTCTCATGTAATTCATCTCATTTAATACCCTTAATTAACATTCGTCAACATAGCCTCTTAATTAAGAACCATAAATTAATCTCAATTTATATTAATAAACCAACCCCATCCAACAAATACTTCTTTTGAATTAATTTTAGAAAAACACCCAAAATGACCTTTTTATTTTTGTTTAGGGGTTTAATTTTATTGTGTAAAATGAATATTTCAAATAAAATCTCACATTGTTTGACTAGAGAGTTGAAAACATATATATAAAAACATGTGTGTTTAGATTAATAAAGAAATAAAAAAGATTATGAGCTTAACCTACCAATTTCTCCAACAAATTTTACCCCCAACAACCAGCTAGCTTTGTTGTTAATGGTAGTATTGTTTGATTTGAATATGAACATGTACTTTAATTTTAAGGTTAAAAATATATTCTTTATATTTTATAAAATATTTTATTTGATCATTTAAGTTTTCTTCGTGTCAAAAGTCTCGAGAACTTTGTTTAATATAATGATAATTTTGTTCGATGTGTCAATTATATCATATCTCAGAGCTGCGTCATTTTTCTTTCAAGAGTTTTAAGCAAAGCAAAAATAATAAAATCTTATAATTATTGTGTCTTTGTGATGAAGGGAAGTCAACAGTTGAAAATTTTACAAGTTTAGAGTGCAACAAAATAAGGAAATTAAGGTTTGAAAAAAGCAACGAAAATGTTGGAGACTAATTGACAAGAAAAGGAAGGACTAATTAATTACTGCTTTAATCTATTATGTTTCACTTTTATCATATTTTTTTATCAGACTGATTTTTTAATTATGCTAATCATTTCTTATTGATCATAAGGACAAATTAAATCCATTAGAGTGATTTTCAGAAATCACTCATGGACAGAGAGTGCCACAACAACAAAAGCAAATTGAGAAACATATTTTTACCAAATTGAGGATCTGCCCCCAAGGCAAAGGATATAGAATACAAATATTATTTGAAATTGAATGTTGGAAAAACAAATAGCTTTCTTACCAAAACCAAAAATTATAATTATTTTATTTTAACTATATATAAAAAATTATTTATTTATCATTTTATAAGTTATCTCTTTTATTTAAAACACTTTATCTCTCATATGATGGGTATTATTGAAAAAATATCTGAAACTATAAATATTAAATAGATCATTAAATTAGAACAAAATTTCCTTTCTCAATTAAATAAAAATAGATAGAATATATTTAAATAAACTACTATATCTATTCTTTAATATAAAAACTTCTTAATTTATTCTCATTGGTTAACATAGCTAAAATATTTAATATGTTTATAAATTATAATAGTTTTTTAAAAATGTCCTCATAAATCATAATCTCTTTCTTGTTAATTAATATTTATTTTATTAATGGTTATAATAGTATTTTGATGAAAATTAAGTAATGTTGTTAATTTTTTGATGAAGTTTTTATGTTAAAAATCAATGAAATCTGATATTTTTTTATCAAAGAACAAAAATGTTATTTAATAAGAACAACATAAGTATATAAATATTCTCATTTAAAAAGATAAATATTAACTTATAAATAAATGTAAAAAAAATCATATTATAAATTACAATATAATAATTTCTATATATCTTAATCTATTTTTATATTATAGTCTAATTTTAGAAAAATCTAAAAATATGAGAAGATTGAGGATAAAGTGTAGGCAAAGAGTGAAGCATCACCTTTGAAATTCATATGAGAAAATAAAGTAAAGAGGTGTCTTGTCGAAGTCCAATCATGGGACAAAGTAATAATGGGTGTTGGTAGGGTCCCTACCTTTGCTCTAGCAAGTGAATGAGACCTACACGTGGCAATTTGCAATAAATATTAGGACAGAATACGAGGTTACGACCACAATTAGTACTTCCTCTTGCGGTAATCTTCTTACCTTAAAACCTTTTCCTAGTAAACTTCGTTTTCCAATTCGGGTAACCTTTTTACTACACTCCACCCACCACTCTGATTTGACATTCAAACGGGTCATACCCGGTCCTACTACCTTTTCTTTAACAAAAACCTATGATTTATAATAAGAAATATTAATAATTTCTTAATATCGGTACAATTTAAACTCACTGTAACCCTTTTATTATTCTACATTTTCATAAATCTTTTTTCAATACATATTTATTATGAATATTCTTTTAATATGGATGTCCCCCACTTAAAACTTATACCATCCTTTATAATACATACAACTTCAGGATTCTTTTTTTGCATTCTCTTCAAATTCTCTTCCTCCATTCATCTTCCTCTATAATTTTAGTTTATTTATAATAACCTATCTGTAACATCTTAAATTTTAAAAAGAATGATAAAAATCTAATTCCTGTTAATCAGGAGCAAATTGATTTTATGACTATGGGTTTAATTTAATTCGATTACTAAACTACATGACTATTACCTAAATTCTAAAATTTTAATTCTAATCCCTACTGACTATTACCATTCGCCATCAGCAGACTTACATCTTCTTCTCCTTCCTCCAATCGTTAACTCCACTGTGCCATTCATATCTATCAAGTCCAGATTTCATTATATGGTAGGTGCATGTCCCAAATTCAAATTCCCTTTCTTGCTTCTCCATCTCAAATTTCCAGCGTGTGCATGTGATTAATGTGGGTTTCTCTTTCCCTCCCATGGGAAAAGAGAAACAAAGCCTGAAGCCACCACTAATCTGCATTTCTCTTTGCTATTCGGCCATGCATGAAACAATAACCCATTCTAATTAGTTGCTAAAGTCTTACTTGGATTGTGTGGAACAACATCTAAAAGGCTGTCTTGGGAAGAAACGGTAAAGTTTGAGATGGCGGGATCATCCTTAGAGGTCGTAAGCAATTAAGAAGTCATTCTGGAAGCTATTGGCTATTGATCGGAGTATTGGAGAGCTACCGGCGAGCGGAACAATGTTTCGGTAGGTCGTTACCTCTCAAAACCATGGCGGATTTCTTATTTAAGCTTTGAAAATAAATGTTAAGTCTAATTTTATAATGGCTAAAATAATTGTTTGGTATTTTAGGAAATTTTTCTTTTAAGATTATCGCGGTCCGGGAAGAACCTTTCAGCCCTATACCAACGCATATTCACCAACTTCAAAACTTTTGAAATAGTGAAAGGTTGTAATTAGAAGGCGTTTCGGTGGTCGAAAGCTCAAATGGTAAAGTTGGATTCATCTTAAGGTACATTTAACGTATAAGGGGGGTTACTAGTTAAATGATAAGTAGGAATTTGATTCTAAGGTATGGGTTGGATCAAATATTTACTTGTTCATGAAGACAGTATTATTCCGATCTATATTTTAGTGATGAAAGAAATTTGTCATGCCCCGAACCTTATTATCTTCATGTATTGTTTTGATTAAATTGTTCTATGGGTAAAATTGTGCTAATATCAGCTTCTGGTTAATGTTGAAATCACGCTTAATGATATGTGTATACGTATTCTAATATGTGATGGATGTGTGATGTTTGTCAGACATACTTATGGTGTTATGTGTTGTCGATAGGATCTTAGTATAATCATTGGTTCCTTGTTTCCGCACTCATGTTACAAAGGTAGAATGTTAAATGATTGTCTGATTATGGATGGCCCTAGTGGCAAGTTATAGGTGATGTGGTATGAACTATTGTCATGTTGTGAATTAATGTGATGTAATATTGATTTGGCCCTTTGGCAATTGTGATGGATGATGATTGTTGAGTTGATATTGTGAAATGGTTTAGAGGAGTAGGCTATGATTTCGATATTGGTAATTCTTATGCGCTATGATTCGCATCTCGTGTATTGATTGCATTTCATGACATCATATGCATTGCAACACTGAGATTTGCTGAAGAAACTGTTACGATATAGTGCTAAGATTCATTGTGCAATCTATAGCGTGTTGCTTTTGAGGCTACCGATTATAGTGTTGAGATTCACTGGTAGTCCTCGGGTACCACCGCTTATAGTGCTGAGATTGTGTGGTTACCCTGACGCCCCTCAATTATAGTGCTAAGATTCACTAAGTGGGTTGTCGTGGCACTTGCTTGTGTGTTATTATGTCGGATCCGCATTTCATTGTCTTTGTGCACAAATGAAAGAAAAGATTTCAAAGACCATGACATGCATATATTGCATTGGTGAGTATTGATGGTTATGTATAGTTGATGGATACTTGGATGGAACTATGGAGAGGTATGATTGATCCTAAAGGCATGGTTGTTAAAATCGCGATTTTACAAGTAGAATCAGACGATTCTACGATTCTACATGGCTTGACGAGTTAAATCGGAAGTAGACTCGTTTTATAGGTAAAAACGGTAGAATCGGAGGTGGAATCGGTGGAAACGGTGGAATCGGTGCGTTTTTATAGTTTTTACCGTTTTTACCAAAAAAAAATTTTGGACAGAAAATCAACCAAAACGACGTCGTTTTGGTAAAAAAAATTTTAAACCCCCTAAATCCCTAACCCCTTTCAGTTTCACTTCTCCTTTGTGCTGCTTCCGTCTGTCTCCTCCTTCCATGTCAGCCTCCTCCCGTCGTGGTCGGCTCTCCCGTTGGTGTTCGCTGGTCGGTGTTCCTCCTCATTCGCGTGGTCGGTTCTCCTCCGCCTCTCGTGGTCGCGCACGCCTCTATTTTCATTCTCCCGTGCGTGTGTCTCTGCTACGGTGGTTGCCTCCTCCCTCTCAGCTGTCAGCTTAGCCGCGTGACCACCTCTCTGCTACGGTGGTCGCCTGCTCCTCCCTCTCCTGCCACAGTGGTTGCCTCCTCCTCCCTCCTGACACAGTGGTCGCCTGCTCCCTCCTCCAACAGTAGCTCCCTCCTGCCGTTGTGTTATGTTGCTGTTTTTTTATAGAACTCTACTTTGCTTGCTGCTGTTGTGTTATGTTGCTGTTTTCATTTAGTAAATTTTGTTGCTGTTGGAGCAGAAATTTTGAATCTGTGCCATTTTTAGCTTGTGTTGGACTTCATGGACTTGTTTATGCAATTTTATGTTTTATTTTATGTATTGGTATGTTATTTTATTTTATTTTTAGATTTTTTTAATTAGAGGTAGAATCTTACGATTCTACCTAGAATCTCGATTCTACTAGTCGTTGGAGCCTCCACGATTCTAGGTAGAATCTCGATTTTGACAACCTTGCCTAAAGGCCTTTATGTTTATGTTATTGAGGATGGTTGATTCCAATTCCATATAGATATCACATTTATTGTGTCTAGTGAAATGGTACCTCAATGTTTATCTCAGGATGGAGAAGCTAAGTAATTACCTTGTTATCGAATGGCTACTTAATATTTGATTAGCACTCACCCCTTGAATGTTGTGTATATTTCAGTAAACGTGCAGGAAGTGAAGTTTAGTTGAAGATCTGGAGGCGGAATTGCATTGCTTGGCCATAGGGAATGCATATATATAAACATATAGTTATGAATAGTATAGCCTAAATGATTTAATGACTAAATGTTGTTTTACCTCCTTTGGTATCTTGGGGGCAAAGACTTGAAATGCACTTTGTTGAATTGCAATTGAATCGATGCCATGAACCATGATTTCAATGAATTTAGCTGTTGAACCATGTATATGCCTATTTTCTGAAACTATAGAGTTAGAAGCATGCAATGATTAGTTGTGTCCTAGACTTTAAGGTATCTTGTTGTTGTGTAATAAATTTGATATATGACTCAAGGTCTTCAAGAGCTTGGGGCTGAGCTATATATTCATATGGATACATATATGTAGTTGAAATGTGAATGTCATGGAAATGTAGGATGTAGAATGGGACGTGAATATAACAATTACTCAGATTATATGAAATATGATGTATTTGCTTAAATTATGTGAAATACAATGCGTTCAATGAACTGCAACGTAGATAAGAATTGGACGCTACGATGTTGATAGGATGAAATATAATTTGGGTTTGAGTCAGTAAGCAGGTGTGGGGTAGTTGGTTCTGTATGTTGTGTTCATATGTAAGGGGAAACACATGGATCCTTATTAGTTAACTAGTAGGCATCTTGAGGAACTTGATGCGCCATATTGAGCATTTGAGGGAAATGGACTCCTTAAATTGTATCAACTTGTTAAAATAAGTATAATAAATTTGAGTGCAGGGTTTAAGTGGAGATTGATTAGCAATGGATCATTTTAGTGCCTTGAGTTGTGTCCAAAGTAGATATAATGCATCATATAGCATAATGTGCTCAAATGATTGAAATTTGGCGAACCGTCTTCACCATCAAGTCCAAAATGTTGAAAAAATACGATATCTAGAATTTAGTACAATTTGAATTGGAAAGGGCTAAATTAGGTACCTTAGAAATTAAATCATATTGTGCAGGGAATTTTTATACAGATTCTGTGTTGGGCCTCTGCAATGGGCGTATTAACGCTCACCTGGGCGTCATGTACTTTGATCTCCTCGAGCGCGCGTGTCATTACGCCACAGGGGCATTTGGACGCTGGTCCTGATTGGGTGCCTCTCTGTAGTGTTGATTCGTCTCATGCATAAGCTGACCATCAAGGCGTTAATACGTTGCCCTTATCAATGCAATAAAAGCTGTATTCCCATGTACAACTAATCTTTTTGTGTCTGGCATATTGAGAAAAATATCCTTGCCAATCGTAAGGGTCATTTTGAAAAGGTAGAAGATTGGAATTTGTTTCCTTATACTTGGGCACAATTGATAGAATCTCTGACAAGGTATCATTTAATGAAGGTTGAAACAGATTTACAAAACAAGATGCTGACTATCCTCAAAATTTTTAACTATAAATTATTTAAGCTTTGTTTAATGGGAGCTTTATTTTCTGGACTGCATTTTGGTTCAATCTGGATCTGCTAGTCACCATACGTATAGAATGTTGCTGATGTTCATACATAATTTTGTGTCTTTAGCTTAGGTGATGTGTTAGTTGCTTTAAATTTGTTATTGAAGGCTCCTAATTTGGGGCACATTTAGCATCAGGAATTGGTTCATCGGTGGAGGTTGGTGCTGGTGTTTTTGGTGGTAGTATCCTATATATTAATTGATATGAATCCTACGGTGGATCATATGCAATTTTACTGATTTTTTTTTTTGTGTCACTGTGCACTTTTGGTGGATGACTAAGATTCTTGTACATATATTTCAAGGGTATATTGTGGTGTATTTGGTCAGATGCAGGTCTTGGTTTATAGCAATAAGTGGTTGGTGTAATTTGTTATGCAGACACTTGTGGAATTATATGCATTTGGAATTGAATACCAACATATATGCCAAATTTGATGATTTAGACTATGTATCCATCCTTCTTGCATTAACGTGTATAATATTAGATTTTGGTACATCTTGGCTCATGTGTTATACAGTGCAGTTGTTATGCAATTCTTTTGTAACTATAATAGTGACGTACGCCTTTAAGTCTACTGAGATCCTTTCTTTGCTTCTTAAAAATAATAATAATAATAAACTCTAGTGTTAGTTGTAATTATTTGAAAAAGTAATGTCTTTTTCTTTTGTTGGATCCAATATATCTTATGCTACTAACGTTGAGTTATGGTTATAATGTCAAATGAATATGTGATTTGTTAAGTACTTTGAAAATAAAAAATAAATAAAATTAAAATTTTAATTAAGGGTATTAAAATAAATATAAAAATTAATATAGATAACCAGGAGTGGTTTTTAAATACTATTTATATTCTATTGCTGTAGTGCTATTGATTTTTTTTAATGTTATTGCTGTAGCTTCATGCACGGTTATTCATTAGCTTCTGTAGCTTCACGTTTTAGCGTTGCCTTTGATTATCGGGACATAGAAGTTCAGTGCGTAGTGGTTCACATAGATAATACCAAATCTACCGAAAGTTTAGTAGTGACATGTAACTTTACCACTTATTTAAATTATTCAGTGTGTGTAAATATCCACTGGATGATTTGCAACCATATTATTAAATGATATATTACTAGCTGATTGTTGCTTTATATTATTAAACTTTACCTCCTGCATCTTATTAAATTCCATTGCCAGCACTTTCCATTTTCCATTTCACACTGTAACTTCTACCAATGATTGCAATTTATTATTATTAAATGATTAAATTCATAATAGATATTAATAATATATTTTATTATATATAAAAGGAGTTAATAAATAATATATACATTAGTAAAGAATTGAATCCAGCTTTATACTATGATAAGCTATAACTCCACCGCTAGACCTTTAGTACTTAAATAATATTTTATGACAACTTAAAAATTTTATCATTGGGTTACTTATGTGAAATTTTATTCATATTAGTCTTCTTGTGACTAAACAAAATAATAAATTACTTATAAAAATTATGAGTCTCGTCCAACTGGTATTGCTTCATTCCCAGAAGTGAATAAAGCAACACATGATCATTATATTCATGGTCGTGGTCGAAATGATAATAAATCATCATTTCCATGAAAAAATAAAGAACGTATGGAGAAAGGAAAAGATGCTCAAAGTAGCAAATAAACTAAAAATATTTGTTATCATTGTGGTAATCAAGGTCACTGGTCTCGAGTTTGTCACGCACAAGAAAGCATGTGATTGATTTATACCAAAAATCCCTATCATGCTTTTACTCACTTTGATGTTGATGATTTTCTTACTCTTCCTAAAGAAGACATTGACCACTCGGTTGGAGAGGGGAGTGCTCCTAAATAAATTATTTTATGTTTTATGTAATTTGTTTTGTTATGACTTTAGTCTTTATCAATAAAATTTTATGTTAAATATTTATTTTTAATTATATTTTCACTCGTGATTTTTTATTATTATTTAATGAAGAATGAATGCTCATGTGAATGGAAAATATATGTCTCGCAAACAGTGCAACAACTCATACTATTCTCAAAAATGAGAAATATTTCTACCATATAGTAAAACCAGAAGCCAATGTTAATACTATATCTGGTAGTATAAATATAATTGAAGGTTCTGTCAGAGCCAGTATTTTGTTACTTGAAGAAACAAAATTGCGCATTAATAGTGCATTATATTCTACCAAGTTTTAAAAAAATTTGTTGAGTTATCCGCAGAAATGAATACCATATTGAGACCACAAATGAATGACATGACTTTCCATCACAATGTTAATTTTTGATAAAAAAATATATATTGGAAAAATTACATTCATTTTCCTCCGGTCTGTACTACACCTATATTAGTACAATTGAATCAAATATTATTGTAAATTAGAAGTTTACAAATAAGAATGACTTTGTTATCTAGCATGAATGATTAAATCATCCTGAATCAATCATGATGCAAAAAATAATACCACGACAATCTTAAAGTAATATAGGCAAATTACATTGTTAGAATTACACTCTGTCCTATACTTTAAAATAATTGCAACACGTCCAATTTTAAGAATTGCTACAAAAGAATAGTTTAAATATATTTTTTTCCTGTTGAAACTGCCAAAACAGAATAATAAAGTCGTCACAATGTTTTTTAAAATGAGATGAGATGTAATTTCTCCTGGGATGAATTATAATTTTAAGAAATATCAAAGATAGTTAGTATAATTTAGTGAACCTTTTTTCTCTTAATAAATAATTGGGGATGAAGTTCTCGTTGCGAAAATGTCCAAAGCTGATATATAATAATCTATTAATTCATAGAAAAAGAAAACTATTGATTAATAACATTAGGAGGGTTGTAGAACAATGCAGGATGGTAATTAGTTGTAAAAAAACAGTTATAAAAATAAATATTTAATAATTAATATTGATTTTACATAATGTTTAAGATTGATCAAATTCCATTTAATAAACGAATTAAAAAACTAACTTTTGTCAACCTCAATTAAAAAACTTCAACTGAAAAATATTATGTGAGATAGCCACATATTTTTTTTTCAAAGACAATCTTGCTTATAGTTTAGTTATAGTTCATCATCTTTCCTATTAGCTACATAGTTCATCAACTGAAAAATGGATCCCTAACTTCCCCCTTCTCCACAGAATCCCACTCCTTAAAAACAAAACAAATATGTGTAAAATGGAAAAGGGTAACCAAAATAGAAATCTTCGTCAAATAATTTAAGTTACATGTTCATAACGACAGTTTAACGCACAAAATCTTAGATAATTAATTAGGGTTGTAATTACTTGATGATGTGTCATTTGAAATACAAAAGAAGCTTTAATGCTATATTTATACAAGGTAAAGGGGTCTTTTACTCAAGCCCAAAATGACACTGGCGTAACTATATTTGGTTAAAATAACATAAAAGAAAGAAGGGGTGCCATGGGGCCCCTCAACCCGAGGAAAACACATGTCAAAATTAAATATAATTATATTTTTTCATTTTAATTATGTAAATAACGTTAAAAAAATTGTTTTAAAAAAATAAATAAACTCCTATCATATGAATAATAAAATTCAAAGAGCTCATTTTCTTTTTGGTAATACTATATTGGAGTTTTTTTTTTACGAGAAAGGGTCAAAGACCCAACCAAACACAACAAAACTACCTAAGAAAACCCCAAGAGAAATAAAATCAAGAGTAACCAACCCCTAACCCAAACTTAGCAAGAGCATCTACAACTTGGTGAGCCTATCTAAAGCAATTACTCCACTTAATCTCCATGTTATTGCTTTGCAACCGGATCTGCTACACTGGACTAGAGCTTGAATGGGAACTATCAATATCACCAATAATGAAATTGATAATACCAAATATCTTGGCAAGCTTTATACCATATAAAATACCCCCAGAATTATCATAGTGGAACAAACACCTAACTTGTTATATATCAGCACAAACAAATGAACCATTTAGATCTTTAAGAATACACCTCACAACCACCCTCCCCTGAATTCTTGACAGCCATCATAGTTAATATTGATCCACTCATTAGGAGAGGGAATCCAACTACTACACAGATTCCACCATTTGAGGTTCAGTCTGATTAACTTCTCATGTGTTTGCATATATTTATCATAGCTTTTTACATTTGAAGACAAGTTTAGAGTCTATTTAATGGGTATAATAGAATACGATAAATAAATAAAATAATATAGTAAAAGAACATATATGATAAGGATTAAATAGGTTCTTGTCTTATACTAAAATAAGAGTTAAATAAACATTATTATTATTATAAAATATTGTTATAGCTATAAAAATAGCATATTGATTGTCATCAATTATAAAATAAAAAAAACCAACGTAAAATAACCGGTTATAAAAATAAAATGTTTTTATTGTTGTCAAGAAACTGAATGTTGATTTAAGTGGATGTGTCGTGTTTATGGGCTGAAAGCGGATTCATCGTTTAAGCTGCAAGAGATTGTTAACTAAAAGATTCAGAGTAGACCTACACCAGAAAACACATTGCAGGCTTTTCTGTTTGGTCCACATTGTGTTGAAATTGTGGGCTTTTGTTGGGAAAAAAGAAGAAGAAATTGACCATTCTGGCCTTTTTTTTGTGTGTCCCAAAGAAGGAAGAAGGAGGAATGGGAAATTGCTTTTAGTACCTCAGAAATTACTATTAGCACCACCTATTTTACTTTTTTATAATCTTACGATGAGTTTTATTTAAAATTAGTATTAATATAGTTTTCTCTGATTTTGAAAACAAGTTCAACATAATTTTTAATAAACAATTATTTTGTACTTCTTACTCTAGATTATACAAATGAAAAATTTTATTTTTTATTTCTCATTGCTTGCAAGGCTACACAAACTACCACCACAACCTTATCATCTTATTCCCACCACCATTTTCTTTTGTTCTCTTCTATAGTAACTCTCTTTTTTCTCTCATTTTCTACCAACTATCACTATATTTAGATCTCATTATTTGATTTCTTGATTGTTGTTAATTAGTGGAGTGTGGCTAATTTGATAAGAAATATGAAGGTTCAAGTTTTTCTTTTATCATGATTTGGCTTTTTTTTCTTCTTCTAGCAATTAGATTAGGAAAACTATATTTTTAGAAAAAAAATTAAAATAATAGTTTTATAATTAAAATTGAAAAGAGGGAATATAAGCAATAAGTGTTTTCTAAAATCATACAAGATCCTAACCTTCTCAAAACTAATTTCCAGAAACTTATTTGTTTAATTTCTTAAATTTAATTTTTGAAAGTAAATTTTTACAATTTTTAATAAGGTTTCATATTTTTAACAATTATGTTTAGGTGTTAAAAGGCTTAGCTTAATTGATTGAATATGATTTTAAGTTGTTGTAAAACATCTAAGATGATTTAATGTTCATTTAATATGCAGTTGAGGAAACGGAATTATGAAAATAAAAAAATTTAAAAGTTAATATTAATTTTTTAACTGTAGAATTTTTTAGATTTGTTAAACTTGTTTAACCAAACCCAATAAAAAACCAAATGAGCCTCATTCCTTTGAAAAAAAAAGGACTTGTTTTTAAATACTTGTAGTTGAAGTATTCTTGTGTATCCATCAAATCTATTCAAAACTCACAATAGTGAATATAGAGTGATTACACGTGCTTGCTCTCGTCACCCCTAATTTGTAGCTAAATATTGTTTTTTTTTGCTAGTTTATAGATTAATTAAATTGGAAATGTCTATACGTGTGTGTGTTTTGTTACAATATGTTTTTGTGAATTTTTTTTGGTGAAATTGTTACAATGTTATTTTATTAATTGCTTTAACACTGAATATTCTTTTTTTTGTCAATAATACCAAATAATTTGTAAATTTATGGCGAAGGCAGGTGGCAAGTTTAAAATAAAGCAATGAGATTGAAAACAAGACCGACAGAAATATTGATTCATAAGGGGTTGTTTTGGATCGAGTTCAAGTTTTGATGATGTAAATATGTTAAATTTTGATAGAAAATTTATATAGAAGATGTATCATGAGAGAAGACTCTCTTATGTGAGAGTGGGAGGAACAAATCTGGGTCGTACAATCATACAATGGATGATTGAGATTAATCATGTGAGTTTTTAAAAAAGTCATGTGACCTTTTAAGTGATCTATGTGGCTTTAAAAAATTTTAATCTCAACCATCCATTGTATGTTTATACGGCCCAAATTTGTTCATCTCACTCTCACATAAGAGAACCTTTCTCATAAGATACATCCTATATATATATATATATATATATATATATATATATATATATATAAGATGTATCTTATAAGAAAAATTCTTATAATTCTTATATGAGAGTTAAAGGAGTAAATTTGGACCATATAATCATTCAATAGAAGGTTGAGATTAAAAGTTTTTTAAAATTGATCTGTCCCTGAGAGGGGGTCTAGGATCCGGTATCGGGACAGCCTCAAGAGTTGAAGATTGAATGAGATAGAAGACCGGCTGAGTGTATCTGGTTTCTCTGATCCGGCCTCTCAATGTGTGGAGGTCGGTCTTGTTGTCCTGGAGATCCTTCACACCGACCTCTCGCGTTGGTGTGGGCGACAGGTGATGTCACCTACGAAGATTCTCCGACGCTCAAGTTAGAAGAGTGTAAGTAAACTCTGTTAATGCTCAAACAGTATAATAGCAAGAGATAGAGCAAGGACCACGTAACCTTTTACATGTATTGTAACATGTTATTTATAGTTGAGCGTGGGAGATGAATCGTTGGGTGTTAGTGGGCCCACTGGTTCTGATAGCGTGTATAAAGAGTCAATCCGAGTGGGCCAGCATTCTGAATATGCTAAAAGGGTAGGTGAATTATCAGTGTACTGTTCTGTCACATGGATGGAAAGGTAATCATCTTTTCCATAAATCACGCTGGTGATTATACCTACTCCTGTCGGTGGAAGATAGGGACATATTCCACTATGCAGAATGCCTTCTTCATTATTATATTGGAGCAGTCAATTATAAGTCGCTCGGTATAGGAGAGCGGATAGGCCACCCGGTATCTCAGATGTCACCTCGGATGACCGGTGTAAGTGAAGTTTACCTAGTGTGCTGCAGACCGGATTGATATTCTTGACACCGGTTGAACTCTAGGGAGGCTATAAGGACTTCACTTTAAGTTAACCCGGATCAACATATCTACCGAATGGAACAATGATCCTAGGATACTGAATGGATTCCAGGATGACTGAAACTGCCTCCTTGCCCTTAGGACCGGTGTCCACACCGGATATCAATGGGGCCGGTATCCAGACGGAATCATTTGTCCCCTAGCTTGTGTGAGGGACTGTAAGTTGCTCATATAAGCTATGCAGTTCGCGAGAGGTCTGAATGTCGACGTATCCCACAAGAATACAAGTTGTATTGTGCAATATTGTGATGCCATGAAGAGTAATATAACTTAGATGTATATATCTTTTCAGTATTCTATAATCCGTTCAGTGTGGTTAATCTTGAGGTCAGAAAATTAATCAAATCAGTTAAGATAAATAAGCTCTGGAACGGAGAAATATATAAAAGAATACTATCCCCAAGCATAAGTATGTTAAGGGATTGGTACCTCTCAGGGAGCATTACCCTTAATTCTTTTGGGGAGAGAAGGAGTCGATCCGTTGTTCACGACAGCGGTGTTCAGGACGGATGACCAGTAATAATTCGTATTGATCTCAATCATCGATTCACGGAGTAGGTAATTGAGATTATCCATTCTGAAAGAAGTATTTCAATCGTAGGAATACGGATTGGGTCTTGATAGACTTCCATCATAAGTATGATGATGGGAATTGTACGCGCCAGGAGTTACATCATCAAATCACAGAATTGGTGATTGAGATCATCCGTTCTGGGGGAATTCTTCTCAATTGTAAGAGTACGGATTGAGGCTTCAAAGGCTTCCATCATAAAGAAGATGATGGGAATTGTCCGCGCCATGAGTTACATCATCAAATCACAGAATTGGTGACTGAGATCATCCGTCCTGGGGGAATTAGTCTTTGGTCGTCCTTAGAGTTCAGTTTTAGTCCGACTAATAATTTTGGAGCTTGGTTTAGTCTTATAATCCGAGTTAGACTTCCGGGAGGAATATTTCCGATTGACCCTTCCTGTGTGGAAGATTTCCAAGTGATCTCTCAGGTGAAAGATTTCCGAGTGGGGTGTCCCCGAGAGGGGTGTCCCCGAGTGTGACACTTCCGTGTGGGATTGCATTGAGTGGAACATTTCCGACTTCCACATAGTATGGTACCGAGTGAAGCATTTTCTGAGTGAAACACTTAAGGACAGAGAAATGTTTCGACTTCGGATGAGTGCGCCTCAGGTAGAGATTTTCCTGAGTAGATAATTCCTGACTGAAACTTCAGAGTGAGATTTCCTCAGCTTACAGATTTCAAGAGTCGGACTTCAATGAGATATTGCCGAGTGGATTATCTAAGAGTCTAGCATCGAACTTGAAGTGTTTCCGAGAGAGGAATTCCAGGGGAGAATATTTCCGAGTGAGGAATTCCCAGGAGTACTTCTGAGTGAATTCGATAAGGATTGATTCTTCAATAGCAACCGGCCAAGTCAAGAAGTCGTACTCGGAGTTCGGTTCAATCCTACAATTCGAGCCTTCAGTCGGTGTTGGATTTTACCCATTCACCATTTTCTTCACTCGGTGTTGGATTTTACCCATTCATCGGCCTTCGAATGGGGTTCGGTGTAATCCTACAACCCATTTCCTGAGGTTCGGTTCAATCCTACAACCCAGGTCTTCAATGGCGTTCGGTTTTATCCTACTAGCCGTATCTTCAATCGGTGTTGGATTTTACCCATTCACCGTTCTTCACCGACGTTCGGCCAAACCTACTAGTCGTACTCGGAGTTCGATTCAATCCTACAATCCGAGCCTTCACCGGTGTTCAGCCAAACTTACTAATCGTACCCAGAGTTCGGTTTAATCCTACAATCTGGGCCTTCAATCGGTGTTGGATTTTACCCATTCACCATTTCTTCACCGACGTTCGGCCAAACCTACTAGTCGTACTCGGAGTTCGGTCCAATCCTACAATCCGAGCCTTCACCGGTGTTCAGCCAAACTTACTAACCGTACCTAAAGTTCGGTTTAATCCTACAATCTGGGCCTTCAATCTATGGTTCACCCCTTTGTACATTCGAAGAGCTTCATCACTAACAACAGATACGTTGTTAGGATCGTCCGTCCTGAAAGTATCTTGTCACAACGGAGTTGTGCGTTGAATAAATAGACAACAGGTGAACAGATGGAAAATCTCATTAATTATGAATTACAATAAAAAAGAAAGAAAGAGAGCCAGGTCGGGGTTATGCCTCGTTAAACCTTCTTGGTAAAATCCGATCGGAAAAACCCAAGTAAGGAAAAAGAGTGTACACCGTCTTACCGACTAGCTATAACAGCAGAAGACGCTTTTGGTTTCGATGGCTTGATCCCTAATCAATGACCTCTCGAGGGCCCTGATGTTGTTGGGACATAACATCCTGCTGTGCCGACTCTCCAATCATAATTCCCTTTTGCTTTTCAGAAGTAGCTCCTTTGAAAAGATACTGTTTGAGTTTACCCTCTCGAATTAGGGTCTCGATAGTATTCTTCAGAGCCTGGCATTCATCTGTTGAGTGACCCTCTTGCTCATGAAACTTGCAGTATTTCCGAGGGTCGCCATGCTTACGAAGTTGGGGCGGCATCCTGACCCCATATGCAGCAAGCGTTGGCCATCCGATCTCCCTCAAAATTTGAGACCGCTTAGAGTTTAACGGAACATAATTGCCAAATACGTGTATCCGTTCTTCCAGACTCAGAGGTACAGGATTATTAGAGACGCTGTCTCGGGCCGGTCTCTCCATGCGTTCCGATCTGGGACAGTTTTTATCCCTCCGTTGCTGATGTGGCATTGAGGATTTCCTTTTGGCCGCTGTTGCCTCCAAGTGTATTTCTATGCCCACATATTTCGAAGCTTTTCTTCAAAACTCTTCCAACGTCGTCGGAGGACTCTTTGCCAAAGACAAAGCAAAGGCGGATCCAGGCTGTAAGGCTTCGACAATGATGTGAAGCTGAATAGCCTTCGTGAGATTAGGCACCAAAGCTGCCTCCTTGTAAAATCTCTTCAAAAACTCTTTGAGAGTTTCATTTTCCCCCTGCCTTATCTGAGCCAAGGTATGGGAAGTCCTTGGGATGTCCCTAGAGATGATGAAGTGTCTCTCAAATGAAGTCGCCATTTCTTCCCAAGAATCTATTGATTCCGAGGGTAAACTTTTGAACCAACCGAGACCTTCCTCCGTTAAGGTTCGTGGGAACATCCTGCACATCACATCTTCATCAGCTCCCAAGTACATGGCCTCATACGTGTAAGCATCAAGGTGCTTAATGGGGTCAGTTTCTCCATTATACTTTCCGATGGAAAGTGGTTGAGTCGTTTGCAAGTGCTTGGGGATGATTACGTCCATGAGTCTCCTGGAGAAAAGGACGTTGAATCGGTATGGCCCAGAAACCATCGCTGTCTGTCCCCTCTTCCTTGCACCGATCCTGTCCCCAGAATCTTGCATTTGTTCTCTCCTCTCAAAGGTAGGGATCTTAGAATACTGGAGAGTTGTGGATCTTTCTCTCGCGGATGCATGGCGAGTATCCTCCTCCTGAGACATCACTCTGTCCCCAGTTCTTCCTTTCTCCCTTCGCAACTCCATCAACTCCTCCCTGAGTTGCCTGATAACTTCATCTCGAGGATCAGGAGTTGCCACTGGTACCATTCTCCTTGAGTGGGTTGCTGGTGATTCGAAAACGAATCCCCCCTCATCTTGTTGATGGGTCACATCTTCCATATGACCATCCACAAAGTCGCGTCCATCTCTTTCCATGGTCGACTACTAACTTCTGCAGAGAGTGGGAATAACTCTATCGAGTCCCACTGAGCGTGCCAATGATCTGTCCTCGAGAGGGGGTCTAGGATCCGGTGTCGAGATAGCCTTAAGAGTTGAAGATTGAATGAGATAGAAGACCGGCTGAGTGTATCCGGTTTCTCTGATCCGGCCTCTCAATGTGTGGAGGTCGGTCTTGTTGTCCTGGAGATCCTTCACACCGACCTCTCGCGTTGGTGTGGGTGACAGGTGATGTCACCTGCGAAGATTCTCCGACGCTCAAGTTAGAAGAGTGTAAGTGAACTCTGTTAATGCTCAAACAGTATAATAGCAAGAGATAGAGCAAGGACCACGTAACCTTTTACATGTATTGCAACATGTTATTTATAGTCGAGCGTGAGAGATGAATCGTTGGGTGTTAGTAGGCCCACTGGTTCCGATAACGTGTATAAAGAGTCAATCTGAGTGGGCCAGTATTCTGAATATGCTAAGAGGGTAGGTGAATTATCAGTGTACTGTTCTGTCACATGGATGGAAAGGTAATCACCTTTTCCATAAATCACGCTGGTGATTATACCTACTCCTGTCGGTGGAAGATAGGGACATATTCCACTGTGCAGAATGCCTTCTTCATTATTATATTGGAGCAGTCAATTATAAGTCACTCGGTATAGGAGAGCGGATAGGCCACCCGGTATCTCGGATGTCACCTCGGATGACTGGTGTAAGTGAAGTTTACCTAGTGTGCTGCAGACCGGATCGATATTCTTGACACCGGTTAAACTCTAGGGCGGCTATAAGGACTTCACTTTAAGTGAGCCCGGATCAACATATCTACCGAATGGAACAATGATCCTAGTATACTGAATGGATTCCACGACGACTGAAACTGCCTCCTTGCCCTTAGGACCGGTGTCCACACCGGATATCAATGGGGCCGGTATCCAGACCGGATCAAAAATCATGTGATCACTTAAAAAATTACATGATTTTTAAAAAAATTCACATAATTAATTTCAACCATCTATTATACAGTTGTATGACTTATATAAAAGAGTCTTTCTCATGTGATACATCCTATATATATATATGTAACTCATTAAACTTAATTTCCCAGCTTAGTTTTGTTTTTCTCATAACAACTTGGTACTCGTTTAGTTATCCTTTTTCAACTACATGACAAATATTTTTATTTTTAAATCAGTAAAACAAATAGCATGTCATCAAAATTAGGCAAGAAAGGAACTTAACCCATATTAAAAAATTATAAACAATGAGACACATCTATACAAACAAGGTGGCTTTCTATATGTAAATAAATTTGTAGATATTATATATTAGGAGTATAATATTAGTCATTTTAGTTATTTGCATCCACCTTCGCGAATTCTAACCGAGTCATTTTCCCCGGAAAAACCTGATTAGTTTATATCCCAAAAATAGTTTATATTATTTTATATTGATTAATTTAATAGATATTTTTAGAATAAAAACTGATTATTAAATTGTCAAACATACTAATTTAAATGAATTATAATTAAACTAGAAATTAAATAATAATTAAAAATTAATCAAATGGATTTACATTAATTCAATCAGATCCAACTTGCAAGATTCACGTCACTATTTGGAGAAGCATATCCTTAAAGTATTTTAGTTATTGTTGTCATGCTGAGTCACTCTTGAGAAATTAAATTAGCTCATCTTATCTTCACCCGGTTGATTGTTTCACTTTTGAACAGAAAATTGTTCTCAAAACAGAAAAAGACAAAAGATATATATTTTTATTTGAAATATTTTGTGGTTGAGGGACATGCTGCTTCATACATTACAGCTTTGCCTCCATGTTTGGTAGCACATACGTCAGATCGCACGCATGATTAATCAAGACATGCGTACACGAGTTCGGTATGTTTAATTTGTAATTGGAGAAACGTAATTAGGGAAATAAAAAAATTTAAGAGTTGATATTGATCATTTACGTCGTTCGACACAGTTAAAACTCTGTTTAACTGTATGATTTATTTTTGAGTTTGTCAAACCGAAGTTTTTTAATAAACATAGACACCACAACCAAGTTAATTTACCAACCAAGTTGAGTATTCAAACATATTCTTAATTAACTATTTATTCAAGAAATAAATGTTTTATATAAAAATCTATCTTCTGAAAAAATTATCATAATTGTTTACCCAAAAAAAATTATCATAATTTTTTAATAAACATAGACGCCACAATGGAAAATAAAATCTTGAAAAAAAATATAGAACCCATTTTTCTTTCAATCAAGATGAAACAATGAAATGAGTTTCCTCAAATTATCTTTAGAACTTATTTTATGCAAAATTTGTGACTTGTTTTTTATTTTTATTTTACTAAAACATTTTCAATGTATACGATATAATAAATGCGAGAAATTAATATAAATTGCATACGCATTTTAATTATTTGATTTCATGCAAAAATCTAGGGGGTTGCAGCTTCTTACAGATACTTTTTACTATTTTTATTACTATTACTACTACTATTATTATTTATTAATATTTAATTAATGCAAAAATCTTAGGCAAGAGGGAATTGCAGTTTCTCAAGTGTCTACAAACACATTAATCATCACCGAGCTGCCATAATTATGTTTCGAACTACAGATACGAGAATAATAATGTAATATTATACTTGGTTATCAACATTAACAATACGTTTTTCATTTAATGTTAAAAGATTACTATTTTCAAGATTTTTATCTCACTTTTCCGGTGTTCTCTTTTGTCATGGTAATAAAGACATACACTTCAATAAAACTCTAGTGAAAGAATCACTGTATAATGACACCTCGGAAATACGTTTCACTATATATTTAGAACTAAATTGAATAATTAAAAATATATGTCAATTATAATCAAATTCTTGTTTAATAATTACTACCTCCGGTTCTAAATATAAGCAAAAATACATAATTTTACACATGTTAAGAATAGTAGTTGGAGATAGTTATTTGTATTAATGTTACCACTTATTTGATTTAATTTTCTAAAATACCCTTAGTATCATTTATTACATGAAGAATTAGTGGCCTTGGAAATATTTGTAATGAGGACATATTTGGTAAACAAGCATTTAATGACATTGGGAAAGTCTAATTTTACTTATATTAAGGGACCAAAAAATTCCACTAAAATTTGCTTATCGCACACATCAAGCAATGTTTTCTAAATTTTCTAATTTTACCTTTATGTTTCATGCACCATTTGGCCAACACATATCTTATGGAGGAGATATTGAATTTCGATGGAGCACGAAGCATGAAGATCAATAAATCTCTTTAAAATAGATTCATCTCTTAAAGTGCAAGAAGAGACTACATCACAGACAGTGTATGTATGTCTATATGTGTATAAGGATTACCTTATATATGCTTTTATAAATAAAAAATACACACACATGTACGTATGTCTCTCTATGTGTGTACAAGGATTACCCCATCCATGCTTTTATAAATCATAAATGTTGTAGCAAGAAGAACCTAAGTATGGACTCATTATCTTCTATCACTTTTAAATTAATTTAGTTTTGAACCTTTATTATAATTGTAAGTTTTTTATTAACTATATGTATCATCCCTCAAAGATAATCTTGTTTGAATCAAATAATATCCACATACACACATGTATATATGTATATGTATATATTGGGATTACCTCGTCCATTCTTTTATATTCATAAATGTTATTGCATAGGTCCTAAGTATACACTCATTTTCTTCTTTCATTTTTAAATTAATATAGTTTTGAACCTTTTATATAGACGTAAGTTTTTTTTGTTTAACTATATATATTAATCTTGTTCAAGTTAAGAACATTTACTTTATGGTGATGTTAACTCTTCTAACAGAAAGATATAATTGTAAATTTGAAAGCAAATTAAATTAAGGAAATAATAATTTTCAGGTCCTAAAAAATGAAATAAAAATTATTTCTAAAGTTTTTTTACTTGCATGCCATAACATTTTTTATTTTTTATACTTTTATCATTCCTTCAAATTAATTAATTCACTTAACTATTTATTACTATCTCTATTCCTAAATATAAGACCTTTTTAAGAAATTCTTTTGTCCCTTAATATAAAATCCCTTTTTAATTTTCAATATCATTAATTATTTTTAAACTAAACTAACTCACCCCATTAAATGGGTAACTCTATTGAAGTTTAAAAAAATAATAAATGAATTACATTGTGTAACATCTCAATTTAAAATTAAGGGATAAATGGTTGGTAACCAAATAATAAACATGAATTATTAATTGAAACTAGAACGAGGTAAGCTAATTAATGAATTAATCTGGTTAAGTTTAGGATAACTTAAAGTTACCATAATAGTTTCAGAAATTAACCAAATTAGGGCATGATATGTTGTTGATGAAATATGTGTAAGACCCTTGATGATGGTAATCAAGCAGTAACCTTTTGTGATGGTGATTAGGGGGTTTTATTATTGATATTGATATTTGAACATGACATTTGCATAAAGCTGCTCACAGGATGCAGGGGTCCTGTATAGGGCCAAGATAGGATGACGACCTGATGGAAAGGCATAGACCTTGCGGTGGTTTCTTGTTAGGACCTATAACCACTCTAGAGTTTGATTCCAGGGCCAGCTTGCAACACCACTTATTGAGATGTCACAGTCACTTGGAGTGACAATGTTGCAAATAGGTAAGCGGTTCAATACCGATAAAAGTGTTGTATATAAATATGTTGAAAAATAAATATTGTAGTATTAATCCCATCGTTAAGGTCGGATCCACATGCATAAGTATTAGTATAGTGGCTTTAAGCCAGTCAAGTTACAATGCAATTGAAGATGATTAACTTTTGTGAACAATTGTACAATGTGATAATGTTAAATAGCAAGGTGTGAACGATTATGCTTATGACTATTGTAACATCCTGATTATTAAGTTCATGAGCAAAGTAGATTAAATAATTAATAAACTAAAAGTGGTATGGAAGTTACCAATTTGCCCTTTGTACTAAGTGCCAAATTTGCAATTCTTCCTTCCATTCACTCTCTCCTTCATGTATGCAAAACATAGAGAAAGACTTGTGTCATTCCTTCTTCCTTCTCCCGTGGCTTCATTGCTTCACCCACTATTCTCTCAAATTTATCAAGTCAAAGTGATACCTAAGCTTCTTCTTCTTCTTCCTTTCTTAGTGTGGCCACCATGGGTGTTCTTGGGAGAGCTTAGGTTCTTGAAATTAGAAGGTAAAATCTTATGGCTTGACCCCAATTTTGTTTTGCAAGCTCCTTCTTCTTACCACATGTTGACTCTTCTAATTTTGTGGAATTAAAGTCATTTGAAGCAAGATACAAAGAAGGGACAGCTTTGGGGTGCCTTGGGGTTTTGAAATCCTTCATTATTAGTGAGTACTCTTGGTATCCATTGGCTTGGGTAACCCCGTTTCATGTAATAGAAGCTTAAAAGTTCTAAATTCGTGGTTTAAGAATCGTTTCAAAGGATGTTGCACTAGTAGATAACTTGGGGTGCCGTCAGAGTTAAGTTATGAAGGTCAACGACTTGAATCGGTAAGTCGTTAGCCATTAAAATAATTATTGGAAGTTGTTTTAGTCTCGTTTTATGAAATTTGAAGTATTAATTAGGTTAATTGTTATTTAGGAAGGTTGTTTAGTTGAGAAAGAGTGATCAGAGAGCAATCAGTTAGAGTTTGATAGCTCGAGGAGCTTCTGGATTATTATTTCCAGGTAAGGGGTTTTACATTTTAAATGTATAGTTTATGGACGGGTTCTGGGTTATATTGTTAAATTATATGTTATACGCTGTAAAAAATGATGAATTGATGTGTTTGATTGTGAATCACTGTTGAAATACCCCGATTATATGATATCTGAGAGATACTTGATTATTGTGATAGTTTCCGTTCATGTTGATATGATACTTATATGAGATGTGATAGTATAGTGTTTGATGAATAACATGAGATACGTTAAGTTGATTGAGTAAATGATTCCTATGCATGATATTTAGTAGGATATTTAATTTGATGATGTGAATTATTGTATGAGATACAATTGATAAATGCCAAGGGCATATGGCGTGAGACGCTTATTGATTGAAATGAATTTATGATAATTATATGCATGAGATGCTATGAAAGACCTTGAGTGGGACTCAAGACAAGCCTATTGAGTGGGACTCAGGGCTGCCCGTAACACTGTTGTTGTCACTGAGAGTGATTGTGTTACGCAAGAGGGCAAACAGTTTGGTACCCGTAAAACGGTTGGATCAGTTGAGAGCTGAATATATGGCTGAGAGCCAATGTGTTGCAACACTATATTTGATGATGTGTAATGGATCCATGTGACTATGATGATGCATATGACATATGTATTTGATTAATTAGAATGTGTTGCAATGATATAATCTGGTCAATATTTGTCATTTAACATATAATTGTTTATCCCCTACTATTTTTATGATTACGATGAACTTCACATATGACGAAACGTGGTGAGTAACAAAGAGTACAAAAGGTGTTAGATACACTTAATGGCTTGTACATAATTGTATAGTGTTAATTAGATTTATTGTATTATATCTTGGTTTGCTCAATCTAGTATGGTTTATAAATATATATGTATATATCTAACTGCTAGTGGAATAGGTAGCTAATGATGTTGGATACCTTACTAGAGGTTTAGAACATGGTTTAGTACTTATTTTGTATGTTTATGCATGATGGTGCACATTTGTGATTATGCACATATAATGGGTTGATGGAAAGCCCTGTGTAAATATGTCCAAAAATTGTTTTGTATGCTTAAGTTAGGATCACTACATGTCCAAAAATTGTTTTATATGTTGAATTGATATAGTAGGATATGGAAATGCATGACAATGCTTAGACTGACAAACCTAGTATGTTGAAAACATATGTATTACGAGGGTTTGCATGAACTCGGTAGATGACATGGAATGTGCTAGAGGAGGTTGTGAACAAGTCCTAAATAAACATAGTGAAATATTTGTATAGTGTATTGGTGCCAAAAACGATCCAAATTGAATTTCACATGTTGGGTAAAATAGACATTTTTGGTCTAAACCTTTTTGATGCGCGTGAAATCCAATTAGAATGGAATTTTGACATGAGAGTTAGACTAGCAATTTAGAAATGATACATACTAGCTTGTGGTAAAAATTGGTCTCGTTTGGACAAGGTTTGGGTAGTTTGAGCAATGAGTAAATTGGACTTTTAAAAGAAAATGTGCATTTTTACCGTTGCTAATAATTTTCTCATGGAAGTATGTATTTTTCTATACTGGGAATTCTCTGGGCCAAACTAGCTGTTTCTTCCTTCATAAAAGTTGTAGGTATTCAAGCTACGGAGGTGTAGCCACTAAATTCATCTCAATCGGGGTTCTGTAACTCAAGTTATACATGAATACTCCAGCACATCTCTGTTGAAAATTTCTTGTAGGGCAGGTATGCATAATGCCGCATTGGGAATTCTTTATGCCAAGTTAGCCCTCCCTTTCTTCACGAAAGTTATAGGTGTCTGAGCTACGAAGGTGTAACCACTGGATTCACCTCAATCGGAGTTTTGTAGCTCAAGTTATGCGTGAAATACTCCAACACATCTCTATTGGAATTCTCCTATGAGGCAGGTCTGCATAATGCTGCATCGGAATTTCTATATGCCAAATTAACCTTTTTTTCCTTCGTAAAAGTTGTAAGTATCTAAGCCACGAAGGTGTACCTAGTGGATTCACTTCGATTGGAGTTTTATAGCTCAAATTATGCGTAAAACACTAAACCTTGTATAAAAAAAATTAAACTCTAAAATTTACGGACTTTCTTTTGGGCCTATTAACTGAATTTAAATGTCACACATTGCTTAAAATATTTATCTTTCCCATTATAATTGGTTGACATAAAAAATGACATTTTCAGATGAAATACAAGTCACTAAATATAATACCGAAAGAATTAGTAGAGAGAGAATAAATGAAAAAAAATGACATTCATTATAAAAGTAATTTTAGAAAATTACCACCAATTTTAGATAAAGTTAATAATTTTAAATAAATTAATCAATTTTCTTAATATTCATAAATTGGGTAAAAGAATATTATATTTAGGTGCAGAGGTAGTGTTAACTTTACATTTATTTTTAAAACACACGTTTCCTTACTTTTCATATTTTTTAATTTATTAAATTTTTTTAGTGAACAGCCTTTCAAATTTTAATTTTAATAATTATTCTCTATTACTTTTAAATCTTTATAGCAAACAATAATAAAGAGCATATTAATTTTTTATGAAATAAAAAATACTTTTTGAATTAATACTAATCCACTATCACACCACATAACATATTTTCTATTTTTATTTTTAAAATTTATTCAAGTTAATTAGTTTATTTAATTTTTTATTACTAACTTTTCATAATTCTTTTAAACAAAGAATTCTTGAACTTTCATATTTTCAATCTTTCGAAGTTTACTTTTAAAACTATTTATACTTATTTTTGTCCTTTTTAGCAAGTAGTCTATAAAAATTTAATTCTAGTTGCTTTTTAGTTATGAAAAATATAATTTATGAATAAATTATTTTTAATAAAATAGAAAATATGATCTTTATTATAGTTAAATATCAATTCAAAAAATAAGCGTATTCATGTAACATTAACGAATTATATTTCTTACTTGTTTTAGAATTCTATTATCATATATAATGAAAATTTAACACAAGAAAATGAAATAAAAATGTTATACTATAAAAAAAATAAATTATAATTGAAAATGAATAATTTTTAATGTATAATAACACTTAAATTCCTGTCATAATTGTTGGATCTTATATAAATACCCTAAGGATATAAAATAGTTTAAAAAGTAAAAAAAAAATTGAAAGGGTGAAAAAACTTTCAGTGAACGTATATGTGAAGTAAAAAGAATCAAAAAAGCAAGATAATAAATTTAAATGATTTAACAAAATTCAAAAACATTCATGTAATGATTTTAATTAAAAAAATTATAATATAAAAATTAAATATAATATAATTTATATTATATCAAAAATTATAATTTAAACGTGGATCACACATTTACATATATCAGTTTTAGTGTTCGTTAGTTAGAGAAACGGAGTTATAAAAATGAAAAAATATAAGAAAAGGAAACCAAACCGGGCCTAACTTGTTTGTTTATTTTTGTCACGTTTAGTTAAAAATAAATTAATTTTTTAATCTATAATGAATAATTAACGGACGCTTATGAATAGCGGTGTGAAAAGTTTATACTGGGATGGTGACACGGCGGCCGCAAAGCGCGGTTTTAACAAAATCATGAAATAATTAGGAAATTTCCATACTCATCACCGGTCATAATCCTAAACCCTGCTTTCCTCGTAATTACGAAATAATTATGCAACTTGGTTCCAAGAAAAACAAAGAAGCTTGGTTTCATAAAAAACGAACTATGAAACTATTAATCCGTCGTAAATCAGTTAACAATACGGTTAAAATTATAAAAGGAGTTATATGTTCGATTCTCATTAAATATATGTATTTAGAGGTCTCAGATTATTTTCGAACTAGAATATACGTGGTTAAAAAAAATTATAAAGTTTATAATAAACAATAAAAAAAGAAAATTATTTGATTTTTTTATACACTATGTCTTATAATTTTTAACGTAATTTAAAAAACTATTTTTTAAGTTTCTTGATCGGTATTTACAGCACATCACTATGTATAAATTCAAGGAATGTTAAGAAGACACTTCATAACACTTTTTTTTTTAAACACTCCTCTGAATTGAAATATATTGAAAACATGTAATTAGGTGTAAAATTAATTAAATGAGAAATGAGACTTTAGTTTTGTTTGCCCTCGACTTTGTTAATTTTTAGACTAATAAGTTATTTCTAATTTTCTTAAGAATTTATTTAGCTCAACTTTTTTTAAGAGAAGCTATATATATAAGCTTGTATTTAAAAGAAAATGTACTTTTAAAAGAAGGGAGTGCCTAAGCAAACAATTTTTTTATAGCTATAGTAAACTTTTAAGGGTTTATTTCAACGTGTATAGTCTTACAGCAGAAAAGGAAATAAAAAATGAAAATTAAAAAAATAGCATAAGTATGGTCTCTAGTATTTTCTAAAGTTTTCAATAAAACCTTTTTTTTATTTTTTAGTTTTTTATACAGTGTAAAATTATACAATTTTTTTTTAAATCCAACATATAGTTATTGAAACTCAACATGTCAAACATTTTTATCTTTAAAATTTTTAATTTAGTTTATGATTTTTTTTGTTATATACCTAATTAGTAACGAACATGTTATTATAGGCAACAAAGTCCCCATATCAATATTTAATGGTATTAGATATTTAAAGACTTGAACAAAATACAGAAAACAGTTCTTATTAATTGATCTACTCATGATAAATTGATATTGCAAATTTAGATTTAATAATATAAAATAATTACATAATGTTTGTCACAGATTTAGAATTTTTAAAATCCAATGGATGTTGGATCCATATAATTTTTAACAGTAATTGGGACTTTACTCATTTTTATATATGAATGAATTCTATAAAAAAAAAAGTGCTTTAAAAAGTGCTGTTTCTTTGGGACCATAAATACCACCAAAAACTAGACTGAAAAAATACAAGACCCAAAAACTACTCACAAAACCACCCCTCCTTCTCCCCCTCTCTCTTCTTCCCCTTTCCCTGTGTCTCTTTTTGGGCACAGAGGTTGTTTTGAAGTCTTAATTTTTGCATACTTTTATTCATCCACTCAACTATTTCTCTTAGTTTCTTTTTCTTCTCTTCACAGGTTCAAAAGATAATGGCAACAACTACACAAGGGCAAAGCAAGCCTACCCCAAAAAGGTTTCCTCCCAAAAGGGGTCAGATTAAAGCTCAAATATTCAGCAGCATGATCAGATTCATGGCCTCAACATTCTCAAAGGATAGTGAAAAAAACGAAGGAAACGGTAATGATAACGGTTCAACAACATCCACCCCGCCACCTAGTTCTTACAATTCCGATGTCTCCTAGGACTCAAATCATGTGCAGCATGTTTTTGTCGTAACCATCAATCGTGGTAGTTCTCTTGCCATGCTTTGGTAAGAGAGAGAAAAAAAAAACTACAATCATCAAATCAAAGAAGCATTCCTCTGTTCCTTTTTTCATTGCAGATGGAAGCTGCTTCTACCAAGTAACATCTGTCAACGTTTTTATATATGTTCATGTGAAGTGTGTGTGTAAAAAAATTCCTGAAAAAACCAATCCTTTTTTTATGGTTGATCAGGATTGTAATTTTATGTTGTTTTTGCTGTTTGTTTGTTCTGTTTTTGTTGGGATGGCTTCATAACCTATAGCTAATGTTTTTATAAAGTTATATGACTGGAGGATGATAGTTTGTAATCTTTGTTTTCTTTGTAATTTGACATTACTTTTAGAATGGTTTGTAATTTTCTTATTACAAATACTATATGAATGTTATATGGGTATTGAATATTCAATATTGATTGTCATTTATTTTTATTTTTCTCTATTAATTGGTTCTTTACTTGGTAGTTCTTATCGGTGGAAGTGGTACCCACGCAGGCATATATATTTTTTAAGGTCTTTTTTTTATTTTCTAAGGTGTTTTTTTCATATATTCATTCAGAAGTGTAATACTATTCATTTATATGAGTCAGGATTAAAGTTAAAACTATATACTTAAGAGATACTTAAAAGATAAAGTGTTAAACCATCATACCAACTATCTTAATTTGCTAAACATATACTCTCACATATGCCACCATTTATAACAACAACTCTCACAAACAATTCAATAAATTGATTCAACTGTTTACTCTTTATTTAAAAAATAACTCTTTTTTTTAAGGCCAAAGTAGCATTTTTGATGCTCTTATTTTATTTTTTAAAACAAATGATCATATTTTAATTAACTTCAGTTTTAGTTTCATTTTACAATATTATTTTGGTTCAAATTAATCTTTTAATTTTTCCTTTTGTTTTAAGTTAGTTTTTTTTTATATATATTTTACCATTTCATGTTCCTAGGTTTCTTTGTGGAAATTAAAACCCGAGTTTCTTCTCTACAAAACAAATTAAGGCTTCATTTGTCAAATTTACATAAATAAAATAATGAAATTTAACATAAAATAAGTTACTTGAGACAAAATGAAAGGTTATAAAACTAAATTCAACCAAAAAAAATTAAATGATGAAAATAAAACTTGAAGCGGAAGTTAGAGTATTGTAGGAATATAAAACATTACCTTTTATTTCTTTATTACCGAAAAGTACTATCAGTTGGGTACGTGGACATGATGATTTGTCTTGCTTCAATTAATAAATTATTAAAATAACCGTTACGTACGTTTGCGGTGGTAGAGTATAATCTTATCTTACCAAAAGGAAAAATTCACGAAAGGTGACACCTCGAAAAAATGTGATATATAATAAGAAAAGAAAAGGAAAAAGTCTAAAATAGAAGGTTGAAATTAGTATAAAATTTAGAGATGTGGAAAATTAAAGCTATATCTTAAATAGTTAAAATCCTATTTGGAGTTGGTTTTTGATTTTTAATTTTAAAATTTTAAAAAATTAAGACTTGTTTTTAGTTTATATGATTTTGAACTTTAAAAAGTTGTTGTAAAACTTTTATGAGGATTATCAAAACTATTTTATACATAAATAACAACAATAATAATAATATTAATAATAATAATAAATCTTTTATAATGATGATGGTGGCAGCGGCAAGGATGGTGGTGGTGGTGGTGATGATGATTGTTGTTACAGTGACGGTAACTGTGACGGTGGCAGCGATGAGAATGGTGAAGGTGGTGATGACAGGAGTGGTGATGGTGGCGGTCGCGATAGTGATAGTGGTGGAAGGGATGCTTACGGTGGCAACAATATTGATGGTGGGGAAGGCCATTGTCGTTGTGACGATGGTGACAATATTTGTGATGGTAATGGTGGCAATAACAATGGAGGTGGCGGCGGCAATGATGGTTGTTGGGGTAGTGGTGACTAGGGTTGTTAATGCGAGTCAAGCACCACCACCTTGCCTTCAACCCACTAAGATATGAGGCAGGGCAGGGGCAAATTTGATGTGGTTGTGTGTTAATTTTTTTAAACTACCCTGTCATTTTTAGGCGGGTTATCGCTTTGACATCTGTAGACGTGATGATGATGACAATGATGGTAATGGTGGTGGTCATGTAAGTTGTGGTAATAATGGAGGTGGCAATGGCGGTGGCAAAGGATGTGTTGATGGTGGATACAACAATGTTGTGGGGTGGTAGTGGCGATGATGGTTATGGTGGTATGATAATGGTGGAGGTGACGATAGTGATGGTGGTGGAAGGTGTGGCGATGGTAGGAACAGTGGTGGAGTTGGTTGTAACGGTAGTGGCAATGATGGTTATGGTGATAAGGTAGTGGTAGTGGTGATGGTGGTGGTCACAGTTATGATGGAAGGTGTGGTGATAGTGGGAACGATAGTGGTGGTGGTGACGTGACGATGACAATAACGATGGTAAAGGTTGTGGTAGTATGATGGTGGCTGTTGTGGAGGGTGTGGTGGTGGAGACAACGACGATGATGGTGGTGGTAGCGGCGCACAACGAAAGGTTGGAAATTTATAAAACTAAAAACAAAAAACAAAAAATCATTTTTTCTTATTTTTAAAATGATTAAAGACTATTTTGAAAATGAGGAAAAACTTACTTCAACACCATTCTTATCGAATAACTTTTATTTTCAAATTGACTTTTAAAAACTAAAAGCTATAAACTCACAATGACTCTGAATGGGCTTTAAGTTAATAACGACTTATTAGTTGATACTATGATGCTTAAGCGTGTCAAATATATACAAAGTTTAAAGCAAAAAGTAAATTACATTATTTGGAATTAAAGTAATTAAAATGGTTTCATCTCCAGATTTCATTTGAATACATGAATGGAATGAGATAGTAAAAAATATGAAGAAAATAATTAGAAGAAAAATAAGCATGATGAAAATAAGATTAAAACAATATATTGTTTGGATAAAAAAGAAGAAAAAAGTTGAAAAATGAATATGTTTTTGTTTAAATAGATGAAAATTGAGTGGATAAAAATAAATTAATTATATAAGAAGAAAATTAAATTATATAGATGGAATTAGATAAAAAGAAATATGAAGAAAAGAACTATAAGAGAAAGAAATACGATGAAAAATAAAATACAAAAAAATATATTGTTTGGATGACGAAAACTAAAAAGAAAAAAGTTAAATAAAGTGAACATATTATTGTTTGAATATATGAAAAGAAAGTGAATATAAATAAATAAATTATATAATAACTAAATTGAATTTTATGTATAAATTTTCATTATTTATCATTATAATTTTTATATATTTTTTTTACTCTTACTTTTTCTTCTAAACGAATTAAAAAAAATCTCATCTTCCTCTCTTACTTTGACACCAAAATGATGAAGTTTAATCTTGCATTAAAGAGTTCGGGAAGACACTTTTTGTTATCTTGTGAAATAACATTTCTTTCGGTGTATGTTATTTCACATGATGATTATCTTTGAAAAATAGGACAATGATCACATGAGTTATACTAGCTTTATATTTTATTTTATTTTATAGATAATGAATTTTCACTATCTTTATTTGTTTTAAAGGATTTGAAACCTCAAATCCACTTGAAAAAGCATAATATTCATAAAACAGGGGTAAAAAATAAACATTTGGTTCTTTATATTTAAAAATTTTCCTAGTGTAGCTTTTAAGTTTTTTTTGTCAATTTAGTCTTTTTAAGTTTTAAAATGTTTACAAATCCACCCAAAATTGTTTAGATAGCACTATTAAGTTTATGAACGTGTGACAAAATTATCACAATTAGATCAAAGGTCCAAAATTAGCAGTTCAAATATATCATTCCTTATCTGTCATCCACGTCCTCCAAAACCACTTTCCTTCCTCCTATAGCCTTCCACATCCATTCCTCCCCCATGTTCTCTTCACCGCCTCCATTTCTCAACCATCCAAAAAACAAAACTCATACACCACCATCAATAATCTTCGTTAAACTTAAACCACCACAAACCTGGAGAAACATTTGTCCACCATCACAAGCAAAATTATTGAGTTTTCAATTATCATCTCCACAGTCAAACCTTCTTCATATATAGTAGAACTAAACTTTCACCACCAAAAATAAATCAAATTAGATCTCCTCCACATAGAGCATTCCCATTCAATGAGTCTAGGCTCATTCATGTCCCTCATTTGAACCTATAACCAGAGCTATGATCCATCGTGTTTACCATACTTTTCTATGACCTTTCCAATCAATCTCCATCTATCTTTGTTGTTTCTCTTTCGCCACTTATTTTCACTATCTTTTTCAAACCATTGTGCTGCCACCACTAGTGAAAGGGATGATCATAGGAGAATGCAAGGAGATAAGAATAGGAGAAAGGTTAGAAGACGAGGAAGGTTGAAGGAGAAGGAAGGCGGTTTCAGAAAAGGTGGAAGGGGGGAGGTGTAAGAAGAAAAAAAATGATTTCAGACCTCCACCTAATAATGATAATTTTATCACGTGTCAAAAAATTTAACAGTGTCAACTATTTAACAATTTTAGATGAACTTGTAAATGTTCATAAACTTAATAGACTAAATTAACAGGAAAAAAATCAAAGGACTAAACCAAACAAAAATATAAACACTTAAAGGACCAAATATTTATAGGTTCAATTAACCTTTACTACTTAGTACAATGATCAAATTTAAGTAATTGGTAGTTTGTTTTATTAAGAATAAATATAACCATTCTATTAAAAATAAATACATTTATTCCTAATAAATTATTATTATTTTAAATGACTTCAACCTATCCCTAACGGTTGGGGTTAATAAAATTCTACTTTTATAGTAAATTTAAAGTTCGATATTTGGACTTTAATATGACAAAATTGTTACGGAGGCATTATCTTGATTCAATTATATATATATATATATATATATATATATATATATATATATATATATATTCTCACTCAAATCTAAGATTATGGAAACATTCTCATAATCCAAATTTATATAGCTGTATTCTCTCTTAAATTTGAGATTTTTAGTTAAGTTGTAAAAATTCTTTACTACTCATTCCATTTTTTTTATCTACTCAGTTTGATGTTTTCACACATATTTAGAAATGTATTGATTGTGTTTTTCTTTTGTTGTTGTTTTTTTACTAAAATGTCCTTTAATTTTCTATAGTTAATGATTAATTATTGATTTCATGTTTCACTAAAATAAATAAAATAGTTAAATACAATACAATTAAAAATAAGCATTAAATATTTAAATATTTTCTTAATTTTATAAGCGGAGAAATAACTAGGAACAAAATAAGAATACAAACTGTAATGATAAAAAGTAACTAAAGAACTCCTTAATTTATGCTTGTTTATACTCTTCCCATATTATAAATAAAACCAATTCATGTCTTAGGATTTTTAGAGGCTTTAGATTAGTGAGCGGATCGCTGTTGATAGCGTTTGGACGGCTCGGGGAGCTTTTAGACTACTTATTTCCAGGTAGGGGAGCTTTACATTTTAAATGTATGGTTTATGGACGAGTTCAGGGTATATCTATGTATATTAACTTGTGAATAATGTGTATGAATTGTAATGATTGATTGTACATCGTGAAATATTTGAGAATATGCCCCGCTTGTGTGATAATTGAGAGTTCTTATGTTTATGAGTTGTTATTCATATTGTGTTGTGAATTGCATGAGACAGAAATGCTAAATGTGATCGATGTGGGATATTACATGTGATGTAATAAATTGATGAATGAAATTCTACGCATGAGATATGATAGAATGATTTAAAATTGTAAATTTGGTAGCCACCGGATTTAAAACGAAGAAGATAAGGTGTCTAGAAGTTGGCCAAAATACATTTTCTGTCATTTTGGGTCCAGGACTGATTCTGCATAATGGGGAATCGATTCCCCAAAGTTATGAATCGATTCCCACCACTATTTCATACGTTTTTGGGTAAATTTTAAGGCATTAATCGATTCCCGGGGGTAGGAATTGATTCCTGGCCCTGTTATGCTGTTTTTTCCAACTGTTGCATTTTTCTTGCTGTTTTTGGTCCGTTTGGGTATTTTAATAACATTTTTGGCCTCCGACTTTTTCATAAAAGTTGTAGATAATTATGTTGCAGAGGTGTGAAAATTTGTCTTAACTCAATTGGAGTTTTATAACTCTCATGAGGCGTAAAATACCGAACCCACTGCGCGGTAAAATTAAAATTTAAGAGGGTTTTGAACCCAACCTTTTATGATTGTCAAATTGAGACTAATAGATTATATTTGTAACATGTCCCATTATTTTTAAGACTAAAAATGAACCTTTATCATATATTTTAGTGTTGAAATTCGTTATGAGCCTATTATTACTCAAACCCAGTTGTTTGAACTATAATTAAGTTGTGAAAAATTTTCTTGAGTTTTTAGGCTTGTTTTATTAATTAAGGTTGTTTTATTTTGGGGATGTATCTTATGAAAAAAGTCCTCTTATATGAGAGTGAGAGGGGCAAATCTGGGTCGTACAACCATACATGAGTGGTTGAGATTAAAAATTTTTAAAAGTCACATAATCACTTAAAATGTCACATGTCTTCTTAAAAAACTCACATGATTAATATCAACCATCCATTATATGTTTATATGGCCCAGATTTGTCCATCTCACTCTCACATTAAAGGACCTTTCTCACATGATACATCCTCATATATATATATATATATATATATATATACATATATATATATATAGCAAGCAAATTCACGTATGGTTATCCAATTTGTAACATTCCAATTAAATAGGAACATATGGAAAATGTATATATACACATACAAACACATGATGTATGATATGAGAAAAAAAATTAGGTGAAAATGAATTGTGTTATCATGGATAGTCGAGAGTAAAATATATTTGATCATATGACACTTTTAAAAAGTCATGTGACTTGTTGTTAATTGTAGGGGAGAAGAATAGAGATAACTTATTTTATTCAATACTAATGTGGCCCTTTTATAGGCAATACATGAGCTGATGAATTATGGAATCTAAAAACAAGAGAAACTGGTCAAAAAATAATCTCAAGTACTTCCTGATGACTAGGAACAAACAAACTGTAATATTAAAATTAATATTAATAAATTGTAGTGAATTTAAATAAATGATTAATTAATCAATTTTTTTTTACGTATACGTAAACAATAATAAAAAGCGACACCAGGTGGTTCCCATGGTTTCCAATGAGAGGGGTAAACCATGTTTACTAAAGAAAAACCTTGCCCATTTAATTAATCCAAAAACATGACCTTTTTTTCCAATTGGTTACAAAAATACATTATCTACCACTTGCGTCAATTTCCATGCATAGAGTAACGTATAAGGACCGTTAGATTCAATCTATGGCCACAAACTTCAATTTTAGGTCCTTTTACGTCCACAACCAAACTTGGTCAAAAGTGGGAGGACTTTAGCCTAACCTTATCGGGACTCACAATCTCAAGTCATGGATATGCGAGTAAATTTGATGATTTTGTAATTTGTTTATTTAACTTTATTTTTAAGTTTTTTTAAATTTTTATAAGTAGCATATTAAAGTTGATTCTTAAAATAAGTAAAAATCTATTTATTTTTAATTTTTATTTATTTTTAAAACTTTAAACAAACACATTAAAAATTTTAAATAAATACTTTTTAATTAAAAACATACTTAAATCTTAAAATAAGTTTAAACTAACGAACTTGTTATACTATACCAATCAATGATCAATTTCTTTTGTATTTAAAAATTACTTCTTTGATTTTATTTATTTAATCTTACATATTTCTTAAAAAAAATATAAATAATGTATCTTTCTATTTTTTTCTAATGTATCATTTCTCTTTCTATATTTAATAATTTAAGTGTTAATTAATGTTTTCTTATTTTGAATAAAATATAAAGGTAATAACAAAAAATAAACATTTAATTAGTTATATATAATACAAGAATGTAATTGAATTATTATAGTGTTCATTGTCGTGCTATAGTGTTAGATTTAAAATAGAAACTCATATATATATATATATATATATATATATATATATATATATATATATTAAATAAACAAACCAATGACAACTTTTGTTATCATTATATAGATATGGAACTGTAAACAAAAGTGTAATTTAAAAATTACAAACACTAAAAACAATATTAAACTACATATTGTATTTATGACCCACACATAGGTTACATCACATTCGGTGACATCACCTGTCGTAAGAAAGAAAGACAGATTTTCGACGACAATGCACTGACAATAATAAAAATAAAAGTATGATAATTAATATCGTTAATTTAACAAATAAAAACTTCAATTTAAATAAATTATGATTAAATCAGAGTTTAATCGTGATTAAATTATTAATATTAAAAAATTAATTCAAATTAATCATCTAACCAATTTACGATTCAACCGATTAAAACAATCAAATCAGTTCAATTTTAATAATAATCACTTTTAACACTTACATACATGACTATATTTCACTTTATATATGACGATGCTATTGTCGGCTGCAGTTATGGGTTTAGATGATTTTTTGGGTTAAAATGATTTGTTTTCAATGTGGGTTATAGTTTCAGGATTATGTTTATTTGGGAAATAGTCTATTCAAGCGGGTTTTTTTTTCGCTTTTTGCTATTTTATTGCTTTTTTAGTAATTTTTATATAAAAAATATAATCACTAAAAATATATCAAATTTTTCTATGTTTTAAATCACCTATAAAATTTAATTCAAGAAAAAAAATAAAAACTAACATTATTTCATGCTAGTAAAAGATCATATTACATATTATTCACATGTAGACTAAACTTAAAAAAAAACTTGATTTTAATTCAGACTTTTTTTTAACTTATTTATTTTATAATGGACCAGACATTATTTTAATAGCTCTAATTACCATCACCAAGTAGATATTTGAAGTTACCCTTACACAGTTATACCAAAAAATAATTATAATTTACTTTGTATTTGTTTCCATTTTCTTAGTTTGTTTTATTTATTAATCTATTCTCTTTATTAGCTTTTTGTTTTGTAATTACACCCAAAAGTTACTAGATAAATTGAAATTTTCCTAGAGAATTTGGTCAATTTCGGTGTTTTTTTTTTGGTAAATTTGGACAATGGGTTCGAAACTTCCACTCATGTCATACAAAAATGTTAATATAGACTTATGGACAGAAATAATAGTTTAGATTATTTCAAATAATAGATTTCTTTTATTTTTTTAAAGGAATAATAGATTATTTGTTTGAGACAAATATATTGTTGACCTATTCAAGCTAAATGTCTCTTGACTTGTTTACAAGGTTTTGTGTAAAATAAAGTTAAAAAAAAATCAGATTTTACATATTATTAAGTCAAACCAAATTCAGCCCACAAGAATTATACTCGAGTTTTGTGATTATTAACAGGACAAATTTAAATCTAATAATAAAAATCCGTTCTACTGACTTATTTTCACTTATGGGATGTGAAGATGTTTTTATCATAAATATTAAACTCGTTATTATAATATTTGAGCATATAAGCTTTTTTATATTGAAAATACATGTAACGTGGGGTATTATAAATTTATAATTACCCTAATAATAACATTTTGGATAGAAATATAATGGAAAATCAATGCAAGTGGGTGATGGTGGGGACACCTCCTTCCAGACGAATTTTTTCTCACACCTTATCCCATTGAATTATAATTTATTATGGTCGGCTACGTCATAAATATTACAACATTACCATAACAACAGAAGAATTAATTATAATTATAAGAATTTATTTAACTTATTCTATCTTACATAGGTTATCTGATAAAAAAATAGAGAATTTTTATTTAAAAACATTATTAATACTCTCTCACACTTATTTATAAATAAATCACACATACATAATTTTTGATAAAATAATTCTATTTTAAATCTTTCGTTTAACGTAAGGTTACACAAATTTAAAAAATCCTAATTATAATTATAACGTTCCTTGTATGAAAAATGTCAAAATGCGCTCCCTATGGTCCCTTGGAAGAATCAATGAGAACAGCTGTTACTTATTTAGACGGTGGTGACTGACTTGAACACCTTTTCTTTGAAAAATAATCATTTTGTTTTATTAATTTATTACTATTGTTTTTAAATAAACACTTTTCTTTAAATCGATTTAACTGTAACGGGAGGGATTGTTAAAACTATTTACATGGAGTGGGTTGTTTCGAAATAATTTGAAACATCCTTACCTAGAAAATAATGTACAAAAACCCAAATAAATTTTTTCAATTTAATTCAACCTTAAATTGGTTGTTCAGACCCATCCAGAAGTACTGAAACCTCACGGAACGTATTATGACCCTATCACTTTCTCAATTATGCGTAAAAACTCATGTAAAACCTCATTTCTCATGCATTTATCATTAACTCACAATTCAGCACATGATCTATTCAATCATAACTCATTCATGCATATCCACAATTCCTGTCCATCACACTCACACAATGCAGTTCCTGGACATATCACGCATCACATGCATCAAATGGGATCATCCATGGTCACCACGACCATATATCATCATCATAACATATAACATCAACATGTCCTACCTAGGATCCACTAAGCAGTTATATACAATAGTAAAAATAGATATCTATAGGAGCCGGTCAAGGCTACATCATAAGATACTACACAATATATATATATATACACACACACACACATATATATGGACAATATATACAATTTGTCTTCCGTACAAGCATGGTGACATCTCACCAATCACCATCACAGTCCAATCTCACTAAAAAATATAGCCACATAATAGAGGTGAGCACATTACATGTTAAATGACAATTATTGAATCAGATTATTCTATCCAATTCTCTAATATATTATACCATATCACAATCAATCAATAATATTCACTATCATTCAACTAAATTCACACTCACCAAATATTCACAATATCAAATCACATAGGCTATACTATTATGTTATTCTCAATAACATACATCAATGCATATGCATGCGGATCCGACTTAACAATGATTTTAACTAAAAATTCCATCCTGGCCTCACTCCATTAGCTCTTCCCGCATGATACCGGTCACCTCGTGACATCTCGAGACTTAACTCTAGCTCCGACGGTAATCGCGGCCTCTCACAGGACCTAGCCTAAAAATCTGTAACTTAAAATCACCAACACAGGGTTCCTAGCCTTCCACGAGTCACCTTTACCATCTATGTCATATTATGCAATTCACACAAGCATCTCATGCTACCAAAAATGACACCAAATCATTTACTCAATTGCATATGATGTAATATCTCAATTTCATCCATATCATTCTATACACCTCATGCATAGAACCTAATTCATCAATTCATTACATCATATGCAATATATCACATCAATCTCATTTACCATTTGCATCTCATGCAACTCAACATCATATTATGGACGACAAACATCACAAACATTGATAATTCTCAATTATCACACAAGCGGGGTATATTCTCAATATTTCACAATTTACAAATCAATCATCATAGTTCACACACATTATTCATACTCAGTATATATATATCAATATATCATGAACCCGTCCATAAACCATACATTTAAAATGTAATAGCTTCCCCTACCTGGAATAAACGATTCCAGAAGCTCCTTGAGTTATCAAACGCTATCTGATCACTAATCACAAGCTCCAATAATTCTTAAAATTAATAATAATATATTTCAATACCACAACCGCTATTAAAATTTCACTTCGAGCTATAAATCACCTCTCAATAATTATTTCAGTAAAATATAACTTACCGACAAGTTCAAACAACTCCAGTTCTCGCTTTCAGTTATATTCAAAGCTATCCGACCATATTTTTTAACAATTAATCAGCCTCCAAAAATTCATAATAATATATTTTAACACCACGATTACTTCTAAAATTCATAACTCAAGCTAGAATGCCAATTCTTAATTATTCCAATAAGTATTTACTTACCGATAAGCTCCGATGTAACACCCCCTTATATACACGAGATATATATGTATTCTTCTTACTTTTAAAAAAAAAACTTTTAGAAAGATATACATATTTATCACTCTTTATCTCGTGTATACAAGGACGTATATACATCTGATTTCCTTTGAATATTGAAAGTAAAAAAAAAAATTTGTCTTTCAATATTTGTCCATAATGACAAAATAATTTATAGAAATCATAAGTGATAAATCATTACAATATTATATCCGAATGAAAGAGTTTATCAAAGTTTAACCTTTACCTTGTTACAATTATCTACTTGATATTGTAATAAGGCAAAATAAAACTAAACTATACCTCTACTACAAATGTGAACAATCATTTCCTAGTCCTTGAACCATCGAGTTTTGAATCCTACTCTTGTCATATCTCTTCATCTAATCGATTGAGAATGAGACCACTTTATCCTCTTGTAATTATATATCCTTCCATCTTGGACTGCTAGCTATATATCATATAACATATATTTTGGACACAAAAATTCAAACAAGAAGGAGTGAGAAACAAAATATAATATATTACAGATAAGACATAAGCATAAGGGTTTTCACAAACTAATATAGTAATATCAGTCATAATCTCATATACAATCAATTATGAATATAGGGTTTCCACATACATAACACTTATATTTTCATTCATAACCATCCATATAGAATGTCACAATCACATGAATGTTATGTAATGCTTATGCTACTGTCTCATTCAGTTTATGCATGTGGGCCCTTAAAGTTTTAGTTTGCACTGGGCCAACCAGGAGTTTACACTGTTTCATAAATTCTGGATAATAATAACATAAATGCCTTCATGGCATATGAACAGCTCAACTGGCGTGGAAACACTTAGAGACTAGTCAGACTGAGAAAGTTTTTATTGTGAAAGTACCCGACACTAGGGAGCGACCCCAGGTCACCTGAAGCACCCTTTCACACTCTCTCATCCCAAGGCTCGCAATTAAGCCTCCTCTAATGTATCCTCGGTTTCTATAATCCGTCCCCAGGCAATATCACATCTCATTTCTCTTTAATGATTCATGATGCATGAACTACTCGCATATTTAGTTGGTTAAGGCTTTTAGAAACTCAATTATTAAATACCATAAAGGTTCACAAAATCATCACAATAAACTGTACATTTCCATAAGTTCTTCTTTGAACTTCTGTTATACTGAAATAATTTAGTACAGTCTTCAAATTCAGATCTTACCAAAATTGAGTTTCCAAGCCTTAAATATCTCAAAGCTTTCTCTTAAAAACCTTCATATATTTACATAATCTTTCTCAATTTGAATCTTAACTAGATTGAGTTTTTGAAATCTCCACAAAATATTCTTTAGTTATTTCGTTGGGGAAAACCAAAATAATTTACTTTAAACTTCTAATTTCTAAAGAAAATAATTTAAAATCATTAACTAAGAATACTTAAAACTATAAAAATTTTCTTTAATTCAAGAATTAATTATCTCAACCTCTGATTTTCATAAAATAGCTTCCTTCTAATACTAGATTTTATTATTGAGATTAAAAATAAAGTTAATAAAAATTATTTATAAGAAGAAATAAAAAACTAAAATAATTACAAAATACTTTCTCTTGGAATAAAAATTTAAAGAGTAAGGTAAGAAAATTCTTACTGAGTTTTAACTTTCCGTCATGCTTGCTATATGCTCAAACTTCATATCACAAGATCATCAATCATTCATCAACCACAATCAAGTATAGTAATCTCATCAATCACAATCAAATATCATCAATCATAATTGAATATTATTAATCACAGTCTAATATTATAAATCACAATATCATTAATCGAAATCAAATATAATTAATTATAATCAAGTCAAATCAACTAAATATCGCTTATAAATATAATTCAAATTTTTAATGGTTATTTAAATTAGTAGATTTGATTTTGAGTCCTTATAGTCCATTCCTCGCACAGGTCTATATAAGTCCATATATCCAGTCTTCGCATAGGTATAGTTCAGTCTAGACAGGTCATAATATTCCAAGTCCTTGCATAGGTTTAGTTCGATCCATATAGGATATAAAAATCCAAGTCCTTGCATAGGTTTAGTTCAGTCCGTATAAGTTATAATAATTCAGATCTATGTATAGATATTTCAGAATAAGTTACACAGTATATTAAATTTATTATAAATTTTAAGTTGAGAAGTTATTACTTTATAATAATATTATTAAATTTAAAAGGAGTAAGGGACTCCTCCCTTTATTCTTATGTCTTTCATATTATATTTTTATCTCACTCCCCCTTACCTCTTGTATACCGATTCGTTATTGAAAATCCATGCGCGCCTCGTCTCCGAGTTCTAAAACATACCAATTTCATTTTAATATAATTACAAGATGAAAATTAAGATTACAACTTAAAATAAAAAAAATGGTAAATTTTGAATAGTGAATAGTGAATAGTGAATAGTGAATAGTAAATCGTAAATAGTAACAGTAAATAGTAAAACGTGAATAGTAACAGTAAATAGTAAAACGTGAATAGTAACAGTAAATAGTAAATCGTGAATAGTAATGGTAAATAGTAACAGTAAATAGTAATTTACTATTTGAATAGTAATTTACTATTGAAATAGTAATTTACTATTGAAATAGTGTTTACTATGCAGAATAGTAACTTAAAATAATATTATTTCCAGTATAATAACAGATTTCTAAAAACGATATAAAAATAACCCAAAAAATATAAAAGAGAAGTATTCTTACCTTAGGATTTTAGCAGAACCTTCTCTCCAAAAACTTTTCTTCTCTCTCTCACTTCCACCACTATCTCACTAGCACTACTATATTAAGAAAACTTAATCTGAAATTGTGAATTCTAAAGAAGAAATCCTTCGGTATTTATAGGAAAAAAATTTACTATGCATTCTATTATTTTAATATAAAAGTACTATGCATTTTTGAATTTTTTATTCCAGGTTACTGTGCATCTTTTGAAAATTTCATACATGCACAGTGATTTGCATAGTAATTGTCGGCAAAATTATTAAGTCAAATAGTAACCCTTCACTCGGTATATTTTAAATATTCAAAATGAGTCCTTTTTGAAATTTAGCGATATTATATCAGTCCTCACTAATTTTATAATAAGTAATATAAAGCTGAAATTTTAAAAATCTAAAATTTTCTGTTAATAAAAATTTATTGATACGTTTCTAATTTTTTAACGATTAGAAAAAATCAAGATTTTTCTCAAACCGATAATTTTTAGATAAGTCTACTTGAAATGGATTTTAGAAAATTTTCTTATAATTTAACTTTACATTCTTGTAAATATTTTTAATTTTAAGCAACTTTATATGAATTTAAAATTATTTAAAATATATTATTTTATTAAAATAATTCAAAATTTTCAAAAAATTCCAGAAAATCATAAATATTATGTAGATCAAAAAGTTTAAAAGAACCATAGTCTAATTCCTTCAAAATTTTATTTTAAAATTCTAATAAGAGTTAAATCTTAAATATGTAAAAAAAAATAAAAATATAACAACATAAAATAAAAATGGTGAATAACAAAGATATTAAAAATTCTTAATATAATTTTCTTAATTAGTGAATACTAATTAAGTCACTTTAAAATTCTCATTCAAAAATATTTTCATTTTATTATTATTATTATTAAAAAAACAAATAATAAAAATATAAATACCAAAATTTTAAAAAAATGATAATAATAAACTAACTTATAGTAAGTATTTCTCAAGAAATATATATTAATATCTATTTCCTATTTGTGATGAAAATAGGATGTTACAACTCTACTCCCCTAAAAGAAATTTCGTCCTCGAAATTTAATATTGTTAACAAATCTTACCATAGCTAAACTAACTGAACTGTTCTAAAATATATTTCTAGTTTCCTTGGCAATTGTGTACATTTTCCTTAACATTGCCATTTATCTCTCTTTTTTTAATCTTATCTGTATTTTTTTCCTTAATTCAAAAATATTACTCGTCTTAATTTTGTCAACCATGCTCATCATAAATTGATGGTTAACTCTAAACACCTCAATAATTACGTTTCTTAATCTATTAAAATCTTACTTAACATAATCCATAACATCTATTAATTAAAATTCCTACTCGTAATATAGTAAAATGGACTGCTAAGAATTAATTACTGGACAACTAGCCGTTAGCAACTAGCCGTTGGACTAGCCGTTGGACTAGCCGTTTATGACCGTTGCAACTCTCCCTCCCTTGCTTGCTTATAAATTCTCATTCCATTCTCGCTTCCTATCACAACTTCAAGGTTTCTTAGTTTCTCTCTTCTTTCTAATTTCTTCAATCTTTTTTTTTTTCAAGTACTATCATACTATTCGATGGCTAACCTTCCTAGAAGTAAGGAAGAACGAAGTCGGGATGGACTACAAGTTGTGGTAACAAGTGCTTCACTTCTTATAATCGTTATGATTATTTCTCTAGTTTGGATAATTTTTGTATTGCCAAGACTCTTAGACCTCTATCTATGATATACTAGATGTTCTATTTTATTTTCCTTAATGTAATCGTGTATAATAAATTATCCTAGTGAGAAAGGATAAATATGTCTTAGTCCATGTTGTACTAGTTAAATCCTTGTGGTCTTTGCTTCATGATAATCCAGGGTATGTAATCATTTCTTATTGTCTTCTATAATGAATCAAATATTCCTTAACTAAGTGATTACACATTCCATTATAATTGACTACAACCATTACATATATTTGATAAATTCTCCAATCTTAAATGATCACAAATCACTACGTTGACTTAGAAATATTCACTTGAATATTTTTTTTTTAGGTAACTAAGACTTATGTAATCAATAAGTAAAGGTTCATATCTACTTCCTCATGGTTTACTAACACATTTCTTTATTTTAAATCTACAATGGTCATTACATAACAATGATTTATATCATGTATATATATTCGTCGAACAAAATCGATGACTAAAAGAAAATAACTTGATAAACATGTATCATATTGTTAGGAATCACAAAAATATTTTATGTCACAATTTCTAAATATTAAACCAATATCGATGTCTTCCAAAGATCTATAATGCTTATTTTAGGTCATTCATTGATATATTTATCACAATAAATCAATTTAAAAAAAATTCAAAAATATATGGTTAATTACATTCGATGTCACAATCATAAAAGTTTCATTAATTCATATATTTACACACATAACCATCATATATATTATTCAATCGTACACATCATAAATGAAAACTTCATCAAATCAAACAATAATTAACATATTTTATATGTCATACAAAAGAAGAATCAATACAAATAGCCAGAGATACAATTCCTAATATGATTATTTGTTATATCAAACAAGTTATAAATTATCATATTTTTTCATAAAGTATACATCCACACATTTTTCTTTTCAAAATATATCACCAAAGGAAAAACTATGATTCTATCTTAAAGAATTTGTTATACTAGTTTGGGATTACAACAGTTATTTACCCATTGGAATTCTAATTCACACAAGTATCTCTTACAACTTCAAGGACATGGTAAGGAATATCCTAATAGAATTTATTGAGTTTATCTCCATTTCTCCATATACTACATTAACCCAAGGTTAAATTCGTTGATCTTAACATCCTTCTTTTGACATGTCTTTCACTACTTAGTGCAAATCATTCGGGGTGATCAGTCCCGATAGTTTATAACTAAGTAGTCAAAGTCACGACAGCTCCAGTCTAGAATTCATACCAAAATATTTCTAAGAATTTTCTATTGTCTTATCTCCCTTGTTGTCTCATACCATATTGTAAAATAGGAAAATGTTAGAATATTTCACTATCACATATTAATCAGAGAATCAAACACCATACAATACATTTGGAATAAAAGGAAATAACTGCATTAGTTAATTTACCTTATCATTCCACCATACATTAAGGCCTGTACTTAAACAATGTCAAGAAAGACTTCAGAATGGCCAGTTTCTGATAATCCCTGCAATAACATTTTTCAAGTAACAGGCTATAAAGTTTTAACTTATACTTCTTATGAACTTAAAATTAGTTCCTTCTTTCTATACTCCTAATTTTTCTTCACTTACTTCTTACCATTTACTCTAATAAAATTTCCTCTTTTCTCAACCATAAAATCTCTTGTCAAACTCAACCATCAGAGTACACTAACACGCTAGTAAGACCATACCACAAGCCGGTTTGGATTGAACTGCTCTGATACCACTTTGTAACACCCCCTTATATACACGAGATATATATGTATTCTTCTTACTTTTAAAAAAAAAACTTTTAGAAAGATATACATATTTATCACTCTTTATCTCGTGTATACAAGGACGTATATACATCTGATTTCCTTTGAATATTGAAAGTAAAAAAAAAAATTTGTCTTTCAATATTTGTCCATAATGACAAAATAATTTATAGAAATCATAAGTGATAAATCATTACAATATTATATCCGAATGAAAGAGTTTATCAAAGTTTAACCTTTACCTTGTTACAATTATCTACTTGATATTGTAATAAGGCAAAATAAAACTAAACTATACCTCTACTACAAATGTGAACAATCATTTCCTAGTCCTTGAACCATCGAGTTTTGAATCCTACTCTTGTCATATCTCTTCATCTAATCGATTGAGAATGAGACCACTTTATCCTCTTGTAATTATATATCCTTCCATCTTGGACTGCTAGCTATATATCATATAACATATATTTTGGACACAAAAATTCAAACAAGAAGGAGTGAGAAACAAAATATAATATATTACAGATAAGACATAAGCATAAGGGTTTTCACAAACTAATATAGTAATATCAGTCATAATCTCATATACAATCAATTATGAATATAGGGTTTCCACATACATAACACTTATATTTTCATTCATAACCATCCATATAGAATGTCACAATCACATGAATGTTATGTAATGCTTATGCTACTGTCTCATTCAGTTTATGCATGTGGGCCCTTAAAGTTTTAGTTTGCACTGGGCCAACCAGGAGTTTACACTGTTTCATAAATTCTGGATAATAATAACATAAATGCCTTCATGGCATATGAACAGCTCAACTGGCGTGGAAACACTTAGAGACTAGTCAGACTGAGAAAGTTTTTATTGTGAAAGTACCCGACACTAGGGAGCGACCCCAGGTCACCTGAAGCACCCTTTCACACTCTCTCATCCCAAGGCTCGCAATTAAGCCTCCTCTAATGTATCCTCGGTTTCTATAATCCGTCCCCAGGCAATATCACATCTCATTTCTCTTTAATGATTCATGATGCATGAACTACTCGCATATTTAGTTGGTTAAGGCTTTTAGAAACTCAATTATTAAATACCATAAAGGTTCACAAAATCATCACAATAAACTGTACATTTCCATAAGTTCTTCTTTGAACTTCTGTTATACTGAAATAATTTAGTACAGTCTTCAAATTCAGATCTTACCAAAATTGAGTTTCCAAGCCTTAAATATCTCAAAGCTTTCTCTTAAAAACCTTCATATATTTACATAATCTTTCTCAATTTGAATCTTAACTAGATTGAGTTTTTGAAATCTCCACAAAATATTCTTTAGTTATTTCGTTGGGGAAAACCAAAATAATTTACTTTAAACTTCTAATTTCTAAAGAAAATAATTTAAAATCATTAACTAAGAATACTTAAAACTATAAAAATTTTCTTTAATTCAAGAATTAATTATCTCAACCTCTGATTTTCATAAAATAGCTTCCTTCTAATACTAGATTTTATTATTGAGATTAAAAATAAAGTTAATAAAAATTATTTATAAGAAGAAATAAAAAACTAAAATAATTACAAAATACTTTCTCTTGGAATAAAAATTTAAAGAGTAAGGTAAGAAAATTCTTACTGAGTTTTAACTTTCCGTCATGCTTGCTATATGCTCAAACTTCATATCACAAGATCATCAATCATTCATCAACCACAATCAAGTATAGTAATCTCATCAATCACAATCAAATATCATCAATCATAATTGAATATTATTAATCACAGTCTAATATTATAAATCACAATATCATTAATCGAAATCAAATATAATTAATTATAATCAAGTCAAATCAACTAAATATCGCTTATAAATATAATTCAAATTTTTAATGGTTATTTAAATTAGTAGATTTGATTTTGAGTCCTTATAGTCCATTCCTCGCACAGGTCTATATAAGTCCATATATCCAGTCTTCGCATAGGTATAGTTCAGTCTAGACAGGTCATAATATTCCAAGTCCTTGCATAGGTTTAGTTCGATCCATATAGGATATAAAAATCCAAGTCCTTGCATAGGTTTAGTTCAGTCCGTATAAGTTATAATAATTCAGATCTATGTATAGATATTTCAGAATAAGTTACACAGTATATTAAATTTATTATAAATTTTAAGTTGAGAAGTTATTACTTTATAATAATATTATTAAATTTAAAAGGAGTAAGGGACTCCTCCCTTTATTCTTATGTCTTTCATATTATATTTTTATCTCACTCCCCCTTACCTCTTGTATACCGATTCGTTATTGAAAATCCATGCGCGCCTCGTCTCCGAGTTCTAAAACATACCAATTTCATTTTAATATAATTACAAGATGAAAATTAAGATTACAACTTAAAATAAAAAAAATGGTAAATTTTGAATAGTGAATAGTGAATAGTGAATAGTGAATAGTAAATCGTAAATAGTAACAGTAAATAGTAAAACGTGAATAGTAACAGTAAATAGTAAAACGTGAATAGTAACAGTAAATAGTAAATCGTGAATAGTAATGGTAAATAGTAACAGTAAATAGTAATTTACTATTTGAATAGTAATTTACTATTGAAATAGTAATTTACTATTGAAATAGTGTTTACTATGCAGAATAGTAACTTAAAATAATATTATTTCCAGTATAATAACAGATTTCTAAAAACGATATAAAAATAACCCAAAAAATATAAAAGAGAAGTATTCTTACCTTAGGATTTTGGCAGAACCTTCTCTCCAAAAACTTTTCTTCTCTCTCTCACTTCCACCACTATCTCACTAGCACTACTATATTAAGAAAACTTAATCTGAAATTGTGAATTCTAAAGAAGAAATCCTTCGGTATTTATAGGAAAAAAATTTACTATGCATTCTATTATTTTAATATAAAAGTACTATGCATTTTTGAATTTTTTATTCCAGGTTACTGTGCATCTTTTGAAAATTTCATACATGCACAGTGATTTGCATAATAATTGTCGACAAAATTATTAAGTCAAATAGTAACCCTTCACTCGGTATATTTTAAATATTCAAAATGAGTCCTTTTTGAAATTTAGCGATATTATATCAGTCCTCACTAATTTTATAATAAGTAATATAAAGCTGAAATTTTAAAAATCTAAAATTTTCTGTTAATAAAAATTTATTGATACGTTTCTAATTTTTTAACGATTAGAAAAAATCAAGATTTTTCTCAAACCGATAATTTTTAGATAAGTCTACTTGAAATGGATTTTAGAAAATTTTCTTATAATTTAACTTTACATTCTTGTAAATATTTTTAATTTTAAGCAACTTTATATGAATTTAAAATTATTTAAAATATATTATTTTATTAAAATAATTCAAAATTTTCAAAAAATTCCAGAAAATCATAAATATTATGTAGATCAAAAAGTTTAAAAGAACCATAGTCTAATTCCTTCAAAATTTTATTTTAAAATTCTAATAAGAGTTAAATCTTAAATATGTAAAAAAAAATAAAAATATAACAACATAAAATAAAAATGGTGAATAACAAAGATATTAAAAATTCTTAATATAATTTTCTTAATTAGTGAATACTAATTAAGTCACTTTAAAATTCTCATTCAAAAATATTTTCATTTTATTATTATTATTATTAAAAAAACAAATAATAAAAATATAAATACCAAAATTTTAAAAAAATGATAATAATAAACTAACTTATAGTAAGTATTTCTCAAGAAATATATATTAATATCTATTTCCTATTTGTGATGAAAATAGGATGTTACATCCGACGCCCGGTTTCAAACAAAACCCCAAACTATCCGACACTTGAACGCTTTCCGAAATATTTTTCTAAATTGAAATCAATCTAGTTAATACCCAGATTAATTAAACAGAGCTTAAACCAACCAATGGGTATTGAATTTCTTACTGAAAATGAAGGAGAATAGAAACCCCAACAGCTCCGACTTCAAACAACTTTAAAGCTAAGAAACTGAAGCCTTTGCACCATGCCCACGGCTGTCCCACGAAGGAGGAAGAGAACGAGCTTGAGTGAAAAAACCCGACTTAATTAAAGACAAAACCGAGACAGGGGAAATTTTTCCGAAATTTAGAACGTTCCAAACGTTCACTAGCAGCTTAGATTAGGAGTCGGGGTAAATTAAAACAGAATGAAGGCAAGGGAAAGTAGGAAACCAATCAGAGGAAGAGAAGACCGGGTCTGGATGCCACACGCTGGCAAGACCCAGCTTCGGTCAACAGCCCAACGAAATACAACGCTTGAGCGAGCCTTTACTCGCTGGAGTGAACCCTCAATCGCTGAAGCGAACACCTGCACTCGGTAATCGTAATGCCATTCACATTTACATGCATTCACTCAGCGTTTCTCAGAAATATGGACAAGTACTCATAGACGGAATCACCACAACACTAGACAGATCTCAACTATCACAAATCCGGGCGTTGCATGCACTATTACTCAATCATAACACACAAATCAAACATAACACAACATATTAAAGCAAATTCACCCGGAACCCGTCCATAAACCATGCATTTGAAATGTAAAGCGCCCCCTACCTGGAATGGAGATTCCAGAAGCTCCTCGAGCTTACAGCACCGACCGATCGTCCATCGGTCACTTGTTCTCAACAGAACGACCCAGCTTCCAGTCGTTCAGCACAACACCCTGCTCTCAGCTTGGAAGAACCAGAAGTTGTTTCCTCTCGAGCGGCTCTACCACCAAGACACCCCATGCTCTGCATGCAAGACCGTAGGGAGTTCCAAGCCTCCCAGGCACAACGCTGTCCTCCCACTCGATCCAGTGGAGGATTCCAAAGCTGTTCCCTCACTCGAACAGTCCAGTCCTCACCAACAATGGAGGACTTCCATGCTTCCAGGAACCCATCGCTATTTTCTCCCACACGAGCAGCTCCGCCTCAACGACAGTGGATCATTTCCACAACTCTGAGGTACCCCCACGCTGTAGACTTTTAAATAGAGACTCTGACCGTCTACGAATGGAAGAGGAAGGAGAAGGAGAAGAAGGAGACGAAGAAACAGCAAAGAGAAGAAGAATGCAGGTTGCATGCACAAGGAAGAGTGCTCATCTCTCTTAGCCTTTTCTCCAACAGTGTGAAAATGAAAAATGGAAGAGAGAGAGAGAGAGAGAGAGAGAGAGAGAGAGAGAGAGAGAGAGAGAGGGACGAAGCCCTTTATACCACCAAGGGCACATGCGTCATTTCCCTGGCATTATTATGATTATTCAGCCATTATTTTAATCGGAAATTAATCTGAATTCAACCAATAACCTTAATTCTGCAATTAAACTTAATCGGTAATTAATTCAAAAATCAGGATGTCCCCTCCTTAAAGAATATCGTCCTCGAAATTCAATGTAAGTCTACTTCGATAAAACAGCTCAGAGTATTGCTGTTATGCCACTCTAAACAATTGCGCATCTTTGCTTTTCTAGCATTCACCGACCGCTTCACAATTCCAATCGGCATGGCTTTGCTTCTCAAGCGGTTTACCGACCGCTCCCACACATCATAGAGTCCAATATATTTGGGGTTCGAATTCCCCACGTGTCAGTTACCCCATTCAACTCTGCCAGTTCACCATAACCAATGACACTTCCTAGTTTCTTGGTCGTTCGGCCTTACATTCTCAACGCCGATCAGTGTACTTCCACCGTCAGCCCCTCTAATTCAAAGGAGACACTCGGTCCAACCATAGTCTCACACCGAGTATAAGCACAAAGTTGTGTCACATGAGACACATTATGGATGTTAATTCAAAGGAGACACTTGGTCCAACCATAGTCTCACACCGAGTATAAGCACAAAGTTGTGTCACATGAGACACATTATGGATGTTAATTAACAAGCTGGGAAGATCTAGTCGGTAAACAACATTACCGATTCCCTCCAATATTCAATACTGTCCAACATATCTTGGTTTAAGCCCTTGGTTTTTCAATATCCGACCACTAGAATTTCTCCTTCGAACCATGATATATATTTTGGCAATACCTAGCCATGTGCTTCAATTAGCACAGTCTGCTTGGATTCACCTCTTGCAGGAACCACACTCGGTCATGAAATCTCCTAATTCCACCAATGTCCTCAGTTAATTCCATGTCTACTTCTAGGGAATGTCACTCGGATCTTCTCACTCAAAAAGTCATTCGGAATTTAAGGGCAATTCACTCCCAGAAATCTTTCCACTTACAAAAACTCACTCGGAATCCAAGTTTACTTCAAAGACAAACCCGAGCTCAAACTCAACAGCTCCTGTAACATCCCTGTTTTTAGTAGCAGTCTTATTTGGTAAAACTTGAAGTTTAGAAGGTCTGTAAGTGGTAATAAGTGAATATACACCCCGTTGATAGTCTGTAGTATCTCAGAAATGTCATTTTTGTACATAATAATGGAATTTATATGGACCATTAGTGAAATTATGCAAATTCCGAGTGAAATAGACTCTGATCCGAGTGACAGAGTGAAATTCCGAGTGAAGGATTAGCAATTCCGACTGAAGGATGAAATTCCGAGTGTAAGGTTATGTTATTCGAGTAATATATGACCAAGAAGGTTACTACCGAGTGGATTCTTAATCACAGAGACAGCTGGAGTGAAGTGGGTTCAAGAAAACCACTTCTAGGTCAAAATTCCGAGTCAAAACACCCTTGATCCTTTGTTTCTGAGTCAAAACTTGCTAAGTACTTCTATTTCTGAGCAAAACCTCTCTGAAATATGGAATTCCGAGTGGAATATAGGAAGGAGAACCCAATCCGAGTAGAATATATAAGGTTTAGAGCCATTATTGAGTGAGGCTATATTTATGACTCTTTTTCCGAGTGATAAAAACCTTAAAGGATTCCGATCAAAACACATTTTGAGGAAGGATAGTGTATGTGTACCTAAGAGATGAGTATCCGAGTGAAAAATGAGTGGGGAAGGACTTAAATGCTCCTGAAAGGTAAAATCCGAGTGAACCTCTTCTGAGGGAAGAGTTGTTATAATGGTTTGGATTGGAAATATATTCTAAGTGTATGATATATATATATATATATATATGAACCGAGTAAATGAATACATGTAAGCGTTTTATGTTGATTTGATGCTTCTTACCGACTGGAACGTGTTATGGAAGTATTTGGGAAAGATTCCGAATGGTTTCATAAGAATATGATTAGCAAACCAAGTGAAAAAAGTGGAAGGAGCCATTCCGAGAGAAATATAGAGAGGCTGAACCATTTTCGAGTGAATCTATGAGTATGACTCCTCTTCCGAGTGAGATATACTCTATTGGACCAATTCCGAGTGAGACTTGTATGTGTAAGTCTTTTCCGAGAAGTGAGGGCCTTAATATGTTCTGATTGGAATTGTAGTTGAAGAATTTGGTTAAAACCGAGAGAGAAATATGAGTAAACCGAATGAGTAAAGTTTGAGTATTTCTGAGTGGTAAATCCGATTGATTCCTTTCTAAGATATGAATTGTTATTGGAATATATCCTAAGTGATTAGAGTTTGAATAAATTCTGAGTGATTGACTAATTAGGAGAGAGAGTCGGGTTCTAGAAGAAACACTTCCGAGTGAGAATTGTAAGTCTATGCCGAGTGATGAATGTGAAGTACATTCCCGATTGTGTTGAAGTTAAATACACCGAGTGGTATGGAAAGTAGCATTCCGAGTAAGTGGATGACTTTTACCGAGTGGAACAGTGTATGTAGAGATTCGGATTTGGAATAAAAACTTCGAGTAGAAGAAAGATAGGAAAAGAATGCGAGGGAGTTGGTTTTTGAAGGACATTACCGAGTGATAAAGGACTAGGCTTGGAATGATTTAACCGAGTAAGAACCATCAGAAATGACTCGGATTTGGGATATAATACCGAGTGAAAGGCCAAGCAAATTAGGAGTCGGTGTGGGGGTGAATTACCGAGTGAATGATGGGAAAGAAGAGTCGGTTTCATGGGAATGCCGAGTGAGGATTGGCTGATTCGCTCAAGCGAGCAAGCCACGCTCAAGCAAGCCTTGTAATTGTTGACTCGGAAGTAGGAATTCCAGTCGGAATAGTTGTTAACCGAGTATAATTTCACTCGGTATTCACTGACAGAAGTGCGTATTGACTTCAATTTTGTCTTTTCATGATTATTTAAATTCAATCGTGCGCATTATGGATAGTGGACGACCAGAAATGGGCACTGACTCAGCATATCACTTTATTTAATCTCCACTGACCCTTCCATTATCACTGACTCAGCATACCACTCAGAAATGGGCACTGACTCAGCATACCACTCAGAAAAGCTGTCCCCCACTTGTTTTTCCACTCACTTTCTCCCTATTTAAACCAATGCCAGGACCCTTAAGAAACCACACACACGATACAAACATCCTTCATCATTTTCCTTCCCAACAAGCTTCTTTCTCTCTTTTCCCTTCTGTTTCACTCGGAACTGGTGCAGGACAGTGAAAGGGACTCTTTCTTCTCCTTCAGGAACTTCATTGAGGTAAGGGGGTATATTCTTGGGTGCCTTGTGGGAAAATCGAGTGGAGGACAGATTCAGTGTGTATGAATTAAATGCTTCAAATTGTATCTGTATATGCATGTATGTATATATATCTGTTACCGAGTGTATATAATCATTGATGAATTGTGAAATATTGGATTGAAAATATTAAGAATCATGGGTACCGTGTGATTTCCAGTGAAACAAATATGATAACAGGTTATGTTTTATGATAATCCGACCGGTTTTACACTTATTTTACTCGGTTTTGCTTATTTATACTCGGATAGTATCTTTCTAGTTGATTTCACTCGGAAAACATAGTAATTCACTCGGAAAACACTCTATTTCTCTCGGACAGCATCTCCCAAGTCTTATTTTACTCGGAAATCTCTTTCTTATATTATTTCACTCGGAACTTGACTTAATTTCACTCAGAAAATATAATTACTTTTTACTCAGAACTCTTTTTCAGTAAATTCACTCGGAAACACACTATTTTACTCGAACAGTAGCTTCCCAGTCTTATTGCACTTGGAAAACATCATATTTTACTCGGACAGTAGCTTCCCAACCTTATTTTACTCGGCAAAACAATTTATTTCACTCAGCAAATAGTTATTTTCACTAAAAGAACTCCTTTCAACTTGATGTAACTCGGTATATAAAGTCAACTCACCAGAAGACCTTTTCCAACCTGATTCCACTCGGAATCAGGATTATCTTACTCGGATTTGCTTTATTCACATGTGTCTTATTCAGACAGAACCCTTTTTAATTAATTTCACTCGGTAAACTCATGTTTCACTCGGAACTTATCTTATTTTTACTCAGGAACCTTTTTCATGCTGATTCCACTCGGAATCAGATTTTATTTCACTTGGAGACACATTTTCACTCGGATTCACAAACATTTTTACTCAGAAAATTCCTTTTAGACTAATTCCACTCGGAATCCTATTTTATTTCACTCAGAATTATATTAATTTCACCCAGAAAAACTGTTTCTTCATTATGTTTCACTCGGAAGGCATTTTAACTTCACTAAGGAAACTTTTTCAGATTGACTTCACTCGGATTTAGAATTTTTTTACTTAAGAGACCCTCTCAGCTTGATTTTATTTGAAATCGTGCTTATTACACTCGAAACCTTAATTATTTCACTCGGTATTACACCTATTTTACTCAGAAAGCTTGGATATCAACATTTCCACTCGGATATAATTTATTTTAATCGGAAAAAACTCATTTCCACTCGGAATCAGACCTGTTTCAGTCGGAAAACAGCCTTCCAGTACAATTTCACTCGGATTTTTAACCAGAACGTTTGGAGAACCCTTCTCAGTATGATTCCACTCGGAATCATACATATTTCACTCGGATTTGCCCCTGTTTCACTCGGAAAACTCTATTTTTAATGGTTTTCGCTTGGATTTTCATTTAGAAACTACTTCTTAATACTTTTTAAATTAATGAGAAGTTATAATTATTATTATTATCCTTATTCTATTATTATCCTAATTATTATTAATCTTAATATTATTATTAGTAGTTTTCTTGTTATAAACCTTGTTAACATTTTAATTATGCGTAATTATATAAAGAATAAATTATTTTACTCCTTATGGAAAATACTATATATAATAGATATACTTACAATGTTTAAATAATTGATAGAATCCAAAGAACTTGGAAATGATATGATGAGACTGAAAATACATAAGATACCCAAGGGATCAATTGATAAGATAAATGCATTTCGCATCATGAAAATATTTTTGAAGAAGAAAAACCTCTAGAGCATACACTTGGTACAGTGAAGGACACTCACGTTCGATCTCAGTAGAAGAATCTTGGGAGTACAACTGGAACGGCAACCCAATGGCATCAGAGTCGCGCCCTGATAGCCGGGTGAGACGAATAATTCTGGTGTACTTTGACTAAATGACAGAGTGTGACCATGATCGTAGGGATCCAAGTCTCAAATATATATATATATAAATTAATGATAAGAACCAATGAGTTCATTTGTACCAGAGCTTGGGCGGACCCTGATCGCTCTAGAGAATTGGAATGGTGATATTCCAGAGAAGAAGAAATAATTTCTTGGGTCCACATGCATCATGAGACTTAAATAAAGATAAATCATAATAAATTTGACTCATGCATTTCATGATCATATGCTTGAGTGTTATGATTGTGAATATGCTAATTGTACGATTTATATGATAATAACATGCTTGATTGCTATGATTATGAATATGCTAATTGTATAATTTATGTGATAATAACATGCTTGATTGATATAATTGTGAATGTATGATCTATGTGACATTGTTTGTTAACTGGATTATGTCGGCACCGGATTAACCAATCAGGGTCTTGGGTTATACTCACCCTTACTGTTGACCATTTTTAAGAGGAATTAGAAACTCAAGAACCCGAATGTGAAGATCAGCAATGTGCTGAACCCATTGAGAATAATCATTAAGAATAGAATATTTATGATTAATAATCAGACACCGGATGACTGTATAATATCTAAGGGTGCCTGCGTGCCCTATTCTGTTAAGAGTACAATTACTTACAGTTTGTGAATGACTATGTGATATATACATTATTGCTTCCACTGATCTGCCACGTACTTATTTATTTAAAAAAAATATTCACTTTTTCTGAAAACTGTTAACACACTCAATTAAATAGGATGAACCTACAAAAGGATTTGTCTTATCTAACCGAGGGTGTTACAGCTCCAACCATCGACTTGAGTACGAATCCAAATAAATTCTCCTCTCGGATATCTACTCCCCTCGGGAACCATTCACTCAGAAATTTACTCATTCAAAGTTCCACTTCCGTCGGAAGTACTTTTCCCTTGGGAAAAGATTAATCGGTGGCACATCACCCTGACTTTAGAAATTTCTCTCTTGCCGCCTTTCCACTTGGAACCGTCCCACTCGGTGCCATTCCACTCGGAAATGTCACACTCCGAGACACTTCACCAAAGGTCACACGACTCGGAAGTACTATACTCGTTCTTCATTCGAAAATTCTTCACCCTGAGAAGCAGATATTCAAATTCAAGCTTTTCTTATTCGACAATACCACTCTCGGAATAACCCATTCAGAAACGTCTCACTCGAAGACTTTCACTCGGATTTTACCTTATGCACAAGTGTCACATTCGGACACAGTTTCCTTATCTTAACAATGACTTTCTTAATGATGTTTCACTCGGAATATCATAACTGTACTCAGTAGTTCTTTCTCCCAGAAAAAATTTCTCTCGGAATTATATTCCTTTTCCCCCCACTCGAGATTATCTCCTCTTTCTCACACTCGGAACTATATTATTCTTACCTGAGCGAATTGTCTCCTCACCAATTATCTCGGCTCAAAGTCACGATCCTACACTGAATCCTCAGTATTACCCGGCTAGACCCATAAACTTCTAATTTCAGTGACAGGTTTGGCTTTCGCTTATGCCATAACTATTTCCACCTTAGCTGGACCGACAGCAACGCCATTTCTGGAGATCACTAGTACCAGAAACTGGATTCCATCTGACTAAAAGTCATACACCGATAGCTTGGCAATTAATTTGCTTCTCATTCTGTACCACAGCTCCATGTGGAGATGTCCTTCATGCCCCAGGCATGACTCGGAATGATTCTGAAAATCACCAATGAATACTTTCACAGACTTATCTAGGTAAGACTGGAGATATTGTTCATACAACCATGAACACCACCTGCACATTTACTACCTATCCAAAGTGGCCATAACAGTCCTGAACGCCATTCCATGGTCATCTAAAGTCTTAATCCGTTTTAATAGTATTCTGATTGCAATTTGATCTTAGAAAAACTGAATCACACCACAACTGATCAACCAGATCATCAGCACTCGGTAGTAGGTATTATTCCTTATAATTAACTTATTCAATCGGTGGCAATCAAGGCATAACTGCCAACCACCATCACCCTCCTTGACCAATAACATCGAGCGCCCTTGACTGAAGGATCATCCTTCTATTCCGACAATCAACATCACTCTGACAGCCAACTCTTACCAAAATAACCTCTGATTCTCTCGGAGGTAAGCACATCAAGGCTAAAATAAATCTTCTATTCTCATTTTAATACGCCATCCCTTATTACACACTCAGCACAACTCCTATCTCTATTTAGAACGTCCAGATAGACTCAGAACACCACCATGAGTAGCTACAGCCTCACCTGCTCGACCTATGAATTGCTGCATCTGACATATAGGATGACGTCTCATTCCCATAGGGTTACAACAATTACATAGAGTCGTCACAAAAGTGTTCGCTACCACAATACCTATGGTGTGTAGAGTCATATCGGAACAAAACACTTTATATTCCAATCGCTCACACTGACCAGACTCACTCAAATAATACTAATTCACATGAAAATTAATGGCAATTCACACAAATCTATAAGCAACACATTTACATCAACATCATCATTATGCACCACCTAGGGTACATCACACAACAACAATCATGAAATATCAGTTACTACTACTGTAAAATGGTATATTAGCAATAGATTTCCGACCCTCACAGACATCTACCTCGTCATTACACGTAATCTAGTGTAATTCACACGATGATAATCATCGAGTATCAGTCACCATCACCATAAAACGGTATAACAACAATTGGCTTCCAGCCATCACCGAGTAAATATCTCCTCTTTAGATCCTATTCATTACAAACCATGGCCCAACAGTCTAATAATCCTTCATTCCGTCACACATCGCCGGCCATAATTCATCTTAAGCCTAGATGGTTCACTAAACTCACCTAGGTATACAACTCAAGGTTACTATATAATTTTCGATCACATACAGGTTTCTTCATCGGTGAACCTTTCACTAATCATAAACACAATCCACCGGTTGGTCGTACAACCCACGTCATCATATTGTTTCTATCATCACCTCACTTAATACCAAGTCGTACCCGGAATTCAACATTACCTTCACTATCCATCCGGTACCGCATTCATTATTTACATTTCATCTCATGACGGTTCATGCCTCGACGATTTATTACACAATCACTTTACCGGTTCAACTAACCATAATGTTTAACAAATCTTCCGACTCAAAATCTCAGGGGTCACCTGGTACCCATCGTGGGACACACCCACAACAACCAAATATCATTGAGCCTAGACCACCATAGGGTCTGGTTCCACACGGTCTGACAGTATAAGATTATATTAGATCCAGTCGGGGTTACCACACCTTATGAGTCACCACTAAATCAATTATTCACTCAGTTTTCTAATTTCTCGGTACCTATCTCAACAGCATCCGGTCATACATGATCATGCCCAATCAACGTGGTCACCACATCTAGTGGCCTAACATCTGATCAATCATTCACTCAGTTTTTCACATACCAAAGACCGAGACTCTACCCCAATCTAACATGCATTTTTCTTCACATTTATTCACTTATCACCTACTCCAATTCCAATCTAGGAAACTGCAACAATCACTTATATCATATATATCATACAGGGTTCTCATGCCAAAGGATATAAAACTCATCCTTTACAAATGGCACAACCGATCAGTTGAATTCGAACACACCTCACTAGGGGGATCTTTCAATATTATTCCTTTAATCAACTCAACATGTGAGTTCCACATCGTTTAACAAGCATGCCTCGGCTATGAGCCACTAGCATGGCTTACACAAGAGGCTGAACCAACTAATTCAGTTTCAATACGCATGAAGGTTTCAACATCTATCATTCTATTCCCTTTCAGCCGACCCAGGCTTAGAAATACCTCAAGTATTTCGTGAACAATCGGGCCAGGGTAGTAACAAATCTCCTACCCCAAAGGAACGTACCCATGGCAGTACCTTTTGTTTCCAATCTCAAACAAAACACATAGGCATATAGCCACACAATTCATAATTAAGCATGTATCAAATTCAATAGAATATCACAAGCAATGATGACAACGGGTCATATTGCACACAACTGCCTACTCTCAGTAAGCATACCTTGGCCTTGGACCATTTAAGTCCGCTCTGATACCAAAATGAAACAACCCGACTTAATTAAAGACAAAACCGAGACAGGGGAAATTTTTCCGAAATTTAGAACGTTCCAAACGGTCACTAGCAGCTTAGATTAGGAGTCGGGGTAAATTAAAATAGAATGAAGGCAAGGGAAAGTAGGAAACCGATTAGAGGAAGAGAAGACCGGGTCTGGATGCCACACACTAGCAAGACCCAGCTTCGGTCAACAGCCCAACAGAATACAGCGCTTGAGCGAGCCTTTTCTCGCTGGAGCGAACCCTCAATCGTTGAAGCGAACACCTGCACTCAGTAATCGTAATGCCATTCACATTTACATGCATTCACTCAGCGTTTCTCAGAAATATGGACAAGTACTCATGGACGAAATCACCACAACACTAGACAGATCTCAGCTATCACAAATCCGGGCGTTACATGCACTATTACTCAATCATAACACACAAATCAAACATAACACAACACATTAAAGCAAATTCACCCGGAACCCGTCCATAAACCATGCATTTGAAATGTAAAGCGCCCCCTACCTAGAATGGAGATTCCAGAAGCTCCTCGAGCTTACAGCACCGATCGATCGTCCATCGGTCACTTGTTCTCAACAGAACGACCCAGCTTCCAATCGTTCAACACAGCACCCTGCTCTCAGCTTGGAAGAACCAGAAGCTGTTTCCTCTCGAGCGGCTCTACCACCAAGACACCCCATGCTCTGCATGCAAGACCGTGGGGAGTTCCAAGCCTCCCAGGCACAACACTGTCCTCCCACTCGATCCAGTGGAGGATTCCAAAGCTGTTCCCTCACTCGAACAGTCCAGTCCTCACCAACAATGGAGGACTTCCATGCTTCCAGGCACCCATCGCTATTTTCTCCCACACGAGTAGCTCCGCCTCAACGACAGTGGATCATTTCCACAACTCCAAGGTACCCCCACGCTGCAGACTTTCAAATAGAGACTCTGATCGTCTACGAATGGAAGAAGAAGGAGAAGAAGAAGACGAAGAAACAGCGAAGAGAAGAAGAATGCAGGTTGCGTGCACAAGGAAGAGTGCTCATCTCTCTTAGCCTTTTCTCCAACAGCGTGAAAATGAAAAATGGGAGAGAAAGAGAGAGAGAGAGAGAGAGAGAGAGAGAGAGAGAGAGAGAGAGAGAGCCGAAGCCTTTTATACCACTAAGGGCACATGCGTCATTTCCCTGGCATTATTATGATTATTCAGTCATTATCTTAATCGGAAATTAATCTGAATTCAACCAATAACCTTAATTCTGCAATTAACCTTAATCGGTAATTAATTCAAAAATCAAGATGTTACATTGAGGATTACGTTAATTTGAGGAATTTGTGAGAGGGAGATGAAGAGAAGAAACCCAACTTCATTCCCCTGCATGCATGAAGGATCAAGAGAGAAAAGTGGGATTTAATTTCCAAAATTTCAATTTCCTTTGTTGCAGTGTGCGTGAGAGAGGAGAAGAGATGAAATCAATTTTGTTTTTCCCTTCACAATGCAGTTGCATGAAACAGAGAGTGAATGTGAATTCAATTTTTGATTTTCAATTGCCCATGGGCCCACGTGAAATTGAAAGGTAATTTGGCCCAACACTGTTCCATTTAGGCGTAAGTGAATGGGAATTTAGGAAAACATTACAGTATTCAATTGTTATATCAAGGATAATAAGGTATTTGCATATTCATCCTTAATTAATTAATTAATTCACATGCAATTTATTTTAAGCAAATTGGGATGTTACATAATTTATAAAGATATGGTTATTTTTATAAGTTGTAGTGAAAAAAGATGAGATGATATCTCTATTGTTAGTGGTTAAATATTTTAATTGTTTTTTTACTTGAACAACAAACTGCGCTGGATGTTTATTAGCGTCAATCATTCTAACTGCTAACAATTTATTTGAAACACAACAATGTTACATTTTACGGCACATTGAATACATTTTTTTTTGTTTAACTTGAATATTTTTCTTTAATTTATCTTCAAATAAGCATTGTATTAAAATTAAAACTTTGAGAAAATATTAGTTACTTTTTTGTTAAGCTTATTTATTTATATATATCTTTTAAATATTTAGATAAATTTATTGTTATATTTTAAGTCTTTCAATAAAATATTTTTGTTTTGTAACATCCTAAGTTTAATTATTAGTTAATATTATTGGCTGAATAATTAAATTAGGAGTATTAAATTAATTCAAGATGGATTGACTAATTTCTAGAAATTACTTGGGTGTGTTTCAGTCAATCGGGGTACTCGATTAATTTCAGAAATTAACTAAATGCACTAAATGACTAAAACGCCCCTAAAATTAATTACCAACTCATGACATTGCAAATTCACTTTCTGATTTCTCTCTCCCATGCATGTGGTTTCATTGAAGCAAGGCTTTGGGTTTCCGTTTCTTCTTCACCGCGATAGCCATTCTTCACCACTCCTCCCTTCTTCAAATTTTCTTTAAATTAAGGCTCCATCTCCCTTATTATTTGTGTGGGGTAGTTTAGAAAGTTTAGAAACTTCTTCAATTTTTAGCCCGCTTGGATTTGACCAACCCCAAAAATAAATCTTACTGTCAAACGGAGTTTTGACTATCTCGAACGGCGTGAAGAATCAATATCAACCCTTAAATTTCTCCATTTCCCTAACTCTGTTTCCCCAACTGAAAACCAAACGGACCCTTTGTTTCTCAAAGGCAACCCCGAGAACCCCCTTCGATTTGGTATGCCTCTATTTCTTCCCATCTTATATTTTTCCTAATTCCATGAGTTCTATGGCGTTTGGAACTAAATTCACGAAGAGTGACAACTCTTTATAATTTAGATTTTTGAAAATTTCCATTTCAAGTAAGTTGTGCAAATTGTCTAGTATAATACTTCTTTAAAGGGAGATAATAAATTATCCCACCATCCTTTTAACTGGCAAGTAACACTTTAAATTATATATTACAACATCTCTTTCGAACATCTTTTTTAACTTATACACAGTCATACAGGTTCCCACATGCGTTATTAGATATCTGTGAACACCTCTTTCGGTCCGGCCCAAATTGTTATGACACCGGACCCAGCCTTGAAGTTGGTAACACCGGACAAGGCCTAAGTTAGCACCTCACCTCAACTCCGCCCATGAGTCAACACCGCCAACCGCCCTCATTTGCACTCCGCTCTCATATACTTCATAGACGATGTCGAACTCCGCCTCTTCACACACCGTCCCATTAAGGGTGTGGCACTCCGCCCTCCTCACACAACGTTCCACAGACGGTGTTAGCTAACATCAACTCAGCCCAACGTCCTCACCTCAGGAGTCCTTAATGACCGATGTCGCGGATCTGACAACAAAAGACGAGCGAGTCCGGCCCGAGTAAGACGATCTCGTGGGCACACCGGCTGGTAGTAGATCCGGACCAGGAAGGAGAACACCGGCCCCTATGATTACTGAAAGATTCAGCCGGTGTGACACAGGTAATGGTTCTTAAGGCCCCACATCGGATCAGTGGAGACTCCGTCCAAATAATGGCTTTGCTAACCGGAGTCACAAATTTAACAACGGAGGGGGCGAGGTCGGAAGATTATGCGCGGTGACCTGGAATCGCACTCCCTGGAAAATGGCAGACAGGGAGGCGGAAGTGGGCAATAAAAAAAAACTCCATTGAAAACCCTGCTCCCCACCAATGATAGTGGCCAGAGTTGCACACCACTACACGCATGGGTGAGTGGGAGTTCTGGTTGTCCGAAAACCCTCAGCCCATGACTTGAAGGCCCTATAAATGCCCCAACCAAGGAAGCTCAAGGGGTTGGTCTTCAGATTCTCCCTCTACGCGAGAAAACTCTTCTGAAATTCTCTCCGATTCCTCAAGATCCCTAACTGACCTCCCACCTGAAACCAGTGATTTGCCTTAGTCACCACAAAAAACCACCTTAGTTCGAAAATGGTTTGAAGTTTTCTTTACTACACGAAGCCACTGCTCCTACACCGTCCATACCCCGAACGTGCTCCGTTATCACAGAACCAACGCCGTTCTAATTCCCATACATTACCTTATTAATCTTCGTCACTGCTCAACAGCGTTCACCCTGGATCAACTTCCCATAACACCGGTCGCGACCTTCAAGTTTCCAGTTCGGGTCCTACTCCGGTCTGTTGTCTGCCAGCGTGAGTCCGAAATCAGACGCCGTCACTGCGCTCGACCTCTCACATCGGTTCCTAGCTCATCACACCGGTTCCACTCTTTTCCTTATTTCCTTTGCTTTCAAGTCCCTTTTTTTTTTTACTTTTCTGTGGGTTTGCTGTTTGTTGATTGTAGTTGCCTGCGTGCCATAGTTTTCACTGTTAGTATTTCTTTTTATTTTTATCCTTTTTCCATAATAAGCAGACATAATAAAAAACGATTTTGTAAAAAATAATGTCGTACGGGAGCACTCCTGTCTACACAACCCTCCTAGGGTTCGTGCACGTGCGAAGAACTTCGCTTTGCATGGATCCTCCTCTTTAATGATATCCATCATTATCCTTCAGATTCCTTCCTAAAAGTAGCGATACTCAGAACTACGTAACCCTGATTTCTTGATAACTCAAGAATACGTAGGAGCAGGACTTTAACTCCTGTCGGGCCCACCTCTTTTATTTCCTTTTATTTATTTCCTCATTTACATGTTTCTTTCATAAATGTTCTTTTCTTGGCCACTCCCGTGAAAATCAACTTAGACGTGACGTCTTGTTGGTTTCCCCCTAGTTTTGTTCAAACCTCGCCATAATTTCATAGGGAAGGGATACTTAGGACAAGACGTCCCGCTTATCTCTTTCCTATCCCTATCCTTTTTTTTTACCCGAGGATGTTAATTTAGACGTGACGTCTTATTAACATTCTCTCACACTCTCTGTCTCATATCGAAGTCGAGCTTAATTCGGACGGAACGTCCCATTGACCTCGCTTTGACATTCCATGCCTGTACAGCTCTTTATTCCATTCTATCATTTTCAGAATAAAAGGGAAGAAACCATGTTTTATTTAAGGCTATTTATGTCGTGCTTTCAGTCTTGGTACTGTCTTTGACAGGCGATGTAGGGTGCTAACACCTTCCCTACTTGTAACCGACTCCCGAACTTGGATTTCAATTTTAAAACCAGTGCTTTACTGAACTTAGTTTTTTCCCAATGTTTTTCCCTATGGATAAAAATGTTGGTGGCGACTCCCTATTTCTTCTATTTTCTCTTGTCCGCCGCGCCGTCGTGATCCAGGTTGCGACAGATGGCGACTCCACTGGGGAAACCAAGAGAGTCAGGCCAGCTTGATTGAAAGCGCATGTTCTTTTTTAGCTTGGATTTCTTCCCATTGTCTTATTTTCTATTGATTGTGGTGAATGTTTGTTCTTGTTTTAATCGTCTTGTTATTTGTTTCGTTGTCTATATTTTGCATGTTTATTGAACCCTAGGGTAGGAGACCATGTTACTTTTCCGCGAACATTGAACCCTAGGGTAGACGACTTTGTACATTTGCTCTGTGTTTATTCTTTGTGCAGGATGGGTAAGGTATAAGGTATGGACTGCCCTTCCACACACTACACTCACAATTATTTGCACACACTTATGAGTGGCGCCCTGTACCCGGGCCCCAAATGAAGCTTAAGTTAGGAGGGGTTGGTAACGGAATCGTATGGGATGTACTTCCTATCCGGTATTCGTGAGAACCTCAACCAGAGTTCGACCTCTCATGATACACGCACTTAGTGAATTCCTCACTGTTTGCGTCCCTGTCATGATTAGGATCTTGGCTCTGGTGGCCTTCTAGATGTCTAGCCAAAGCCACCCAATGTGAGAAATCCACTGTTAGATAAGCTATAGGTCCCAGAAAAGACTTTCAGAAAAACCTGGATTAAGGCACAAAAGGGCAGGCTTTACTATACCTTATCTCATTCTCGCTTTCCCTTTAAATCCAAAATTGATGAACTGCTTACCTGTTCAGAGGGTTACTTTATTCCAAACAAAGGGGGAATCATTTCTCTTTCTAAAAAATAGTAATCCTTTAACAAATAAGCAGTTCCCTCACTTTTGTGTACTTATGAGTCCTGGGTTATAGATCTTCCCAATCGTCAGAATGAAAACAAAATTCTATTCAAGCAGATATGATGGCGTTGGAAAGATCCATAACCCATGCGACTTTAGTTTCGCATGAGTTTTGTCGACCACTACTTCTCAAACTGAAAGTGTTTTCCAATGAATTAATGAAGAAGTAGTGGTTCACAAAACATAGCAGTAACTGATTTCTTTTTTCTCTCTCTTTGCTCTTGCAGGGAGCTGTTTGGAGCTTAGCGGGTACCTTTGAGCAATATGGAAATTAACATGAGATCTGATAGTTGTGATACAAATGTGACCGAGTTGAGGAAAGTATTGCACCTTAAGGCCAAGAAGATTGACATGGGTAGTCTGCAAACGATGGGGAGAAAATTAAACCTGACACAGAAAATGGCTTTTACACGAAAGTATGGAAAGGTTCAGAAATTGTTAGAAGTAGAAGTGTAAACTGAGGCGATCATTGCCTTAGCGCAATTCTATGACCCACCTCTCAGGTGTTTCACGTTCAGAGACTTTCAGTTGGCCCCATCTATTGAAGAATTTGAACAAATTTTGGGGATGCCTTTGGAAGGACAGATACCTTATCGTCATCTTGACCATCATGCAACTACTGCTTCCGTCGCCCGTGTTCTGAAGATCCGTCCCGACACCTTAAGGGACGCGCAGCTAAATAGAAATCAGATCCCTGGATTCACTCAGGAATTTCTCGAGAAACATATGCAGGTCCTAGCAGAAAAGGAAGATTGGGAAGCCTTTATGGATGCTCTAGCTATTACCATCTATGGCGTTGTCTTGTTCTCCAACATTGATAACTATGTGGATTATGATGCTATCGCCGTATTCCTAGCTCGCAAGCACAGGCTTGAGAATCCTGTCATGGCTGTGTTGGCAAATGTGTACTGCACCATGGATTTCTGTCACATACAAGGTGGAAAAAGGGTTGTTTGTTGTCTACCTGTTTTGTATGTATGGCTCACATCGCATGTTTTCCACCAAGTCTGTAAGGCCGAATGCCCGGTTTCTGATCTGAAGCTATGTCAATTAGCAGTGAAAAGTGGGCGTGAGTGGGCCAATCACCTTATAGGGCTCACAGCTGAGAAGGTTAGGTGGTATCCCCAATGGTTGGAAGTTGAATCAATTGTTCATCACTGTGGAAATTACCCAAATATTCCCCTTATTGGTATGCAAGGGTGTATCAACTATAATCCCATCATAGCCAAGCGTCAGCTAGCTTATCCTTTGCTTGGACCACCTGATGAAGAGTCTCTCATTCCTTTCGTCTTATATTACTCGAAAGGAAGCTGTGTCCTTGTCATTCGGGATATAGCGAATGCATGGAAGAAAGTCCACCGGAAGGGAAGAGAACTGGGGGCCCGAAGCCATGATGTCAGAGGAGAATATTATGAGTGGATCTTGAATAGGGTCTCTATTGTTAAATTACCCTTCAGGAATCCCCCTCGTCTCCAGGAAAATCCTCCTGCTCCATCACTTGTTGCGGAGGATGAAGCAACCAAGGCGCTAAAGACCAAAATAGAAGAGTTAGCTGCCAGGAACAAGAAGCTAGAGGAAGACTTATTGAGATGTCAGCAAGAATACACCCTTCAGAAAAGGGAGATGGAAGGAACAAGTAAATTTGGGACAGGCACTGCTGCTGAACTTTGCCTAATCCCTGATGTCGTCATACCTCCTAAATTCAAGACGCCCGATTTTGACAAATACAGAGGGTTGACATGCCCAAAGAATCATCTAACCATGTATTGCCGTAAGATGGCTTCGCATGCGTCAAATGACCCTCTGCTGATTCATTGTTTTCAGGACAGCCTGGTTGGGGCTCCCCTGACATGGTACAATCATCTGGAACGCTCTCGTATACGCTGCTGGAAGGACCTAGCAGACTCGTTCATGCAACAATACAAATATAACCTGGACATGGCCCCGGATAGGGGACAGTTGCAGAACATGAGTAAGAAAGATAACGAGACGTTCAAGGAGTACGCCCAGAGGTGGCGCGAAGTGGCGGCACAGGTTGACCCACCTCTATCTGAAAAGGAGGTGATCACTATGTTCATAGATACGCTTCAAACTCTTTTCTATGAGAAGATGATTGGAAGTGTCTCGTCCCATTTCTCTGATATTGTCACTATTGGAGAAAGAATAGAAAATGGACTAAGGACCGGCAGGATAGTCCGAAGTCCATCTGGGATGGGAACTGCAAGGAGACCTACACTTGGCGAAAATAGGAGAAGAGAGGGGGAGACCAACTTGGTCTCTCACAACCAGAGAAGAAACCTGGCGGGGCCACCTGCCCCAGTTAGCCTTTCACCAGTATATCCCAGCGTGTCGCACCCGTATGTGGCAGCCATTCCAAACCATAATCCACCACAATTCAGACCAACCATTGTACGGCCACCTGCGCCACCACAGATACCACACCAAGCACCACAAGCCAACCCACCGCCCAATATCCAAAGAAGGAACAATGACCGTGCTCCACCCCAGTTCGATCCCATCCCAATGTCCTATACCGAACTCTTGCCTCACCTCATTGAAAAAACTCTAGTGGTACCCTGTCCCTTGAGGCCACTACAGCCACCTTATCCCAGGGGGTATGACCCTAATGCCCGGTGCGATTATCATGCGGGTGCACCAGGCCATTCTACTGAAAATTGTCTGGCCTTGAAATATAAAGTAAGAGACCTAATTCAGGCAGATTGGATAAGCTTCCGAGAAGGAAGTCCAAATGTAACAACAAACCCTCTGCCTAATCATGAAGGGCCCGGGGTCAATGCTATCGGGGAAGATGTGGAGTATACATCCAATGTTGAGGACATTCAGATGCCTCTAAAAGAAATTCACTCCCTTATGTTTGAGGTAGGGTTAGTAAAGGACAAATGGGATGAAGACTTCGATGATGCCCAATCGATGAAGCGGCAAGAGTTTCGAAAAACTCTCCAAAGGTTTATGGACAGTCACACTATACGAGTCTGCAAGCGCCATGGCAATGAGGTAAATATGATACAGGGACAGACTGGACCTCGGGCCCCAAAACCCCTGGTCATATTTTATAGCAAAAATGTGGCGCTAACGCAGACCCCTGCCAGAACTACTATTACGGCCCGGCCACCTGCTCCATTCCCGTATGACAACTCCCACGCCGTGCCTTGGAAGTATAACACGGACATAGTTGTTTCCAATCCCGTAATAGTTGATCCGGCGCCTGCTTTGTCGGTTACCAACATCGCCGGTGTAGGTGGAATGACCCGAAGTGGGAGAGTATATGCGCCTTCAGAGCCAAAGCAAGACAAGGCTGCCGCGGAGGGCAAAACCGGGAAGGTTGGGATCGCTGGCGAAGCAAAGAAGGTTGTGCCAGAAGAGGAGACTAAGGAGTTCTTAAAATTTATCCGCCACAGCGATTACCAGGTATTGGATCAGTTGAACTATACCCCCGCCAAAATCTCCTTATTATCTCTGCTAACAAGTTCTGAATCACATCGGAACGCGCTGATGAAGGTGCTAAGTGAGGCACACGTGAAACATGACTTGCCTGTTGATAAGTTCCAAGGTATTGTCGGACATATAGTGGCCAGTAACTATCTGACTTTCACGGATGACGAGGTGCCGGTGGAAGGGAAAGGACACAACAAAGCTCTCCACATCTCTGTGAAGTGTCAAGACCATATTATGGCAAAAGTGCTCGTCGATAATGGATCATCCTTGAATGTGATGCCCAAGTCTACATTAGCTAAACTACCCATAGATGGGGCATGCATGAGACCGAGCTCCATGATAGTAAGAGCTTTTGATGGGACCCGACGGGAGGTCATAGGTGAAGTTGAGCTACCCATACAAGTTGGACCCCATATCTTTCAAGTTCTCTTCCAAGTAATAGATATCATGCCCGCCTATAGTTGCTTGTTAGGGAGGCCATGGATCCATTCAGCAGGGGTAGTTCCATCCACTTTACACCAGAAACTAAAGTTCATCATTGATAACAGACTGGTAATCGTTTCTGGAGAGGAGGATCTTCTGGTCAGTAAGCCAGTTACTACCCCCTATGTAGAGGCAGCCGAGGAAGCCCTCGAGACATCTTTCCAGGCTTTGGAGATAGCCAACGCCACAAGCATGCCTTTCCCAAAGGTACCGCTAGCAGTAGCAAAGACCATGCTACGAGGAGGATATAAGCCGGGAAAAGGACTCGGAAGAGAACTGGAAGGAAGAATTCAACCTGTCTGTCTCCCTGAGAACAAAAATAGGTACGGCCTGGGATACCAACCTACCACTGAAGACCAAAAAAGGGTAGAAGAAGAGAGGAGAGGGAAGAGGATTACTCGTCATACCGGGCATGCATTCAACACTGCGAAAATCCCCATCTGTGACCTCTACCAGAGCTTCAGGAGCGCCGGAATAATGTTTCCAGATCAAGTGGCCATGATCCAAAGTGATCTTGATGAAGGCCCCGGATTTGTGTATGCTGGCTCACCTGGTCAGGAACTGAACAACTGGGAGGTCATAGAATTCCCCACGATTTGTACCATTTCATCAAAGTAATCATGTTTTCTGTTCGATCCTTTAGCTATGCTTCGGGATCTCATTTTGTAACAATAAAAACTTGTTCGTTTGTTTGAATAATAAATGCCGTCAGTTTCCGAATAGCTTGATCTGTTTAGTAACCTATTATTTAAACCTTTCTCTTGCTTGTTTTCCTTTTCATTTGCTATGATACACTCAAAATACAGATCCGAAAGCGATTCATCTGAGAATAGTGAGAATTCGGTCTTATTTCACGGTTCTGACTGTCTAACTGATTGCGCCAATGAGGAATATGATGAAGACTGTGATCCCTCGCCTGAGTTAACCCGATTATTGGAACAAGAGGATAGGGAAATTCTGCCCTACTTAGAGATAGCCGAGGTCATCGATTTGGGAATTGGAGGAGTTAAAAGAGAAGTCAAAATTGGTACCTCGTTAAGTAAAGAACAGAGGCAGGAACTGATTGGGTTGTTGAGAGAGTTCAGCGATGTTTTCACCTGGTCTTACCAAGATATGCCGGGACTGGACAATAGCATTGTCGAACATAGGTTACCATTAAAACCCAAATGTCCGCCAGTCAAGCAGAAGCTGCGACGTATGAAACCTGAGATGCTTTTGAAAATCAAGGAAGAAGTCAAGAAGCAATTTGATGCCGGGTTCTTAGCCGTGGCAAAATACCCACAGTGGGTGGCAAATATCGTCCCGGTCCCGAAAAAGGATGGCAAAGTACGAATATGCGTGGACTATCGCGATTTGAACAGGGCTAGCCCCAAGGATGATTTTCCCCTGCCTCAGATTGATGTTCTGGTCGACAATACCGCGCAACATACGATCTTTTCATTCATGGACGGTTTCTCCGGATACAATCAAATTAAGATGGCGCCCGAGGACATGGAAAAAACCACATTTGTCACCTTGTGGGGAACCTTCTGTTATAAGGTAATGTCTTTTGGTCTAAAGAATGCCGGAGCAACTTACCAAAGGGCCATGGTAACCCTTTTCCATGACATGATGCACAAAGAGGTAGAGGTTTACGTCGATGATATTATTGCCAAGTCTAAAACGGATGAAGGGCATATGGAAGACCTAAGGAAACTCTTCGAAAGGTTGAGGAAATTCAAGCTTAGGCTGAACCCAGCCAAGTGCACCTTCGGCGCAAGATCCGGGAAATTACTCGGATTCATAGTAAGCAAGAGAGGCATAGAGGTCGACCCTGACAAAGTTAAAGCCATTCTTGAAATGCCTCCTCCCCGTACAGAAAAGGAAGTTAGAGGTTTCTTGGGGAGATTAAATTACATTGCTCGCTTCATCTCACAGTTGACGGCAACATGCGAGCCAATTTTCAAATTGCTCCGTAAGAACCAACCGGTTCAGTGGAACGAGGATTGTCAAAAGGCTTTTGAAAAGATAAAGCAGTACTTGCAGAACCCGCCAGTTTTGATCCCACTGTCCCCGGGAAGACCACTCATTTTATACCTTACAGTGTTAGATGAATCCATGGGCTGTGTGTTGGGGCAACATGATGAGACTGGGAAGAAAGAACATGCCATTTATTATCTTAGCAAGAAGTTCACTGACTGTGAGATGAGGTATTCTGCTCTGGAAAGGACCTGTTGTGCGTTAGCATGGGCAGCCCGATGTTTGAGACAATACATGATAAGCCACACCACTTGGCTAGTTTCCAAAATGGACCCTGTCAAATATGTCTTTGAAAAACCTGCCTTGACCGGAAGGATTGCTCGATGGCAAGTCCTGCTAACTGAGTACGATATAGTCTATGTCTCTCAGAAGGCTGTAAAAGGAAGTGTTCTGGCTGACTACCTAGCTCGTCAACCCATAAGAGATTATCAGCCCATGCAGTTTGACTTCCCGGACGAAGATATCATGGCCCTGATTGATGAAGAAGGAGCCCAAAAGGATAAATGGACCCTAAGGTTTGATGGTGCTTCTAACGCATTAGGGCACGGAATCGGAGCAATCCTCATTTCGCCTGACAGAGAACTTATCCCCGTTTGTGCTCGTTTATGTTTTGATTGTACCAATAACATCGCTGAGTACGAGGCGTGTTCTCTGGGAATCCAAGCAGCATTGGATGCCAAAGTGAAGAAATTGGAAGTATACGGGGATTCTGCCCTGGTCATTCACCAACTAAAAGGAGAGTGGGAGACTAGAGACAGCAAATTAATTCCCTATCAAACTCGCATCAAAGAGTTGATTAAGGAATTTGATGATGTTTCTTTTCACCATGTTCCCCGGGAGGACAACCAAATGGCTGATGCTTTGGCTACCCTAGCATCAATGTTCAAGGTGAGCAATGATTACGACATGCCTCTCATTCAAATAGGGCGGCACCACGAACCCGCATATTGCCAGATGATTGAAAGGGAGTCAGATGGGAAACCTTGGTATTACGATATCAAGAGATATGTCCGAAGTCAAGAATATCCCGAAGGTGCTACAGAGAATGATAAGAGAACCCTGCGCCGGCTCGCCATGGGTTTCTTCTTAAACGGTGATGTGCTTTATAAGAGAAACTACGACTCTGTCCTTCTTCGTTGCATTGACACCGACGAGGCAAGTAAAATCATGAGGGATGTCCACGAGGGATGTTTTGGAACTCACACTAACGGACACGCTATGTCGAGAAAGATCTTGAGGGCTGGTTACTACTGGATGACCATGGAGTCTGACTGCTTTGCCTATGTTCGTAAGTGTCACAAATGTCAGATATACGCAGACCATATTCACGCTTCCCCGTCTTCCCTGAGCGTCTTGTCAGCTCCCTGGCCCTTTTCAATGTGGGGTATGGACGTCATTGGACCCATCGAGCCAAAAGCCTCTAACGGTCATCATTTCATTTTAGTCGCTATCGACTATTTCACAAAATGGGTAGAAGCTGCTTCGTACGCCAATGTGACAAGGAGTGTTGTGGTTAAATTTGTCAAGCGTGAACTGATATGCCGGTACGGTCTGCCGAGTCAGATCATCACCGATAATGGCATGAATTTGAATAACAAAATGATGAAGGAACTTTGTGAAGGTTTCAAAATCCACCATCATAATTCCTCCCCGTATCGCCCTAAAATGAATGGGGCAGTCGAGGCAGCCAATAAAAACATCAAGAAGATCGTACAGAAAATGGTTGTGACCTACAGAGATTGGAGCGAAATGCTCCCCTTTGCTTTACATGGGTATCGTACCTCGGTCCGAACTTCAACTGGGGCAACTCTATTCTCCCTGGTTTATGGTATGGAGGCAGTCCTGCCTTTCGAAGTAGAGATCCCTTCTCTTCGAGTGATAATGGAGGCGGAATTAAAGGAAGCTGAATGGACCCAAACTCGACATGACCAGTTAAATCTGATTGATGGGAAGAGATTAGCGGCCCTTTGTCATGGTCAGCTGAATCAAAAGCGTATAAAACGAGCGTTTGAAAAGAAGGTACGACCTCGACAATTCCGAGAAGGAGACCTAGTCCTCAAGAAAATCTTGCCAATCCAAAAGGACATCCGAGGAAAATGGACACCTAATTACGAAGGACCATACGTCGTGAAGAAGGCTTTCTCTGGAGGAGCTCTAATCCTCACCAACGTGGATGGAGAGGATCTACCAATGCCTGTGAACGCCGACGCAGTGAAGAAATATTTTGCCTAAAAAAAAAAAAAAAAGGTGCTCGCTAGGCTGAAAACTCATGGGGCAGCCTAGGCAAAAATTAGAGCTACTTGATGAGTCGAAAACCCGGAAGGGCGGCTCAGGTAGAATAGAAGCCACAAGTTCAGGCGTAAGGACGTGAACTCTTCAGAGAAGGAAAACTAGTCAGGCACGCGCATCTTTATCAAAATCATTTCCCAGAAGCAAATCAGAGGATGGTCTCGAAGTCGTGAGGAAAGATCCGGATTCTTATCACCCACGGAAAGTCGCTGGAGGGTTCAAAAGGCCTTCTTTCTCTCCCACCTTTTAATTGTTTATACATATGTTTTGTTACCTTTACCTTCATTCCCAATGTACCTACTTATATTCAATAATAAAATAAGCTTTTCCTTTCCTTCCCCTGAGCCTACGGCTGAATCTTATAAACGAACAAGTTTTTCTTAAGAGGAAATTTTGAAATGAAAAGTGATGAAATGGAAAGTCGTGGTGAAATGAAATGTATCCTGGCGTCAGACCCGGCCCGTGAGAAAGCATAACCAACCCTGCTAGTTATGTTCCTGGAAGACAAAATTTGTCTCTATCTCATCCATGAGCTATCTTGAAAGCCTATCTCTTAGGAAAGGTTGCTCGAAATGTTAATCCTTTTGTTACTCGTGCTTCTAACCATCTGTTTTGAAGGGTGATGGAACTACGTCACACTAAAATGAAGAACCCGACACAAAAATCTGGATTAGAAGTCTTCCCCAAGAGAAATCAGTAGATTTGCATCCCCAGTGAAATCACAATCGTCGAAGCTGGCACTTCCCAAGTTCTCTTCCCCAGCGGAACCATAATCACCAAAAACTACACTTCCCAAACCCATCCTCAGTGGGACTGCACTTCCCAGTCAACCCAAACTGGGGCCTCTCCCCAGATTTCTTTCAAAGGGCAGTCCCCTAACAACATGCATCCATATCAAACTGGGGCATCTCCCCAGATTTCATTCTCTTTCCTTAGAAGGACAGTTCCCCGACAACCCCCCAGATTGTCTGTCCCAACTCACCTAACACTTTCCCAGTGGTACCATGAAGGTCACCAGGAGGAGTTATCCTTCCCTAGAGGAACTACACTTCCTAAACAATTCCAACAGGAGCATCACCCCAGGCAGTTTTCCAAAGACTCGTAGTCATGACAAACCAAAGGGCCACACCCCACATTTACTATTCTGCAAATCAAGGGCCACACCCCACATCTATTTTCCTGTCAGTCAAGGGGCAATCCCCCACCTTTACCTTTCTGCAAACCAAGGGCCACACCCCACATTTATTTTCCTGTCAGCCAAGGGGCAATCCCCCACCTTTACCTTTCTGCAAACCAAGGGCCACACCCCATAGTCATTGTTCCCGTCAGTCAAGGGGCAATCCCCACCTTTACCATTCTGCAAACCAAGGGCCACACCCCACATCTATTTTCCTGTCAGTCAAGGGGCAATCCCCCCACCTTTACCATTCTGCAAACCAAGGGCCACACCCCACATCTATTTTCCTGTCAGTCAAGGGGCAATCCCCCACCTTTACCTTTTGCAAACCAAGGGCCACACCCCGCATTTATTTCCCTGTCAGTCAAGGGGCAATCCCCCACCTTTACCTTTCTGCAAACCAAGGGCCACACCCCACATTTATTTTCCTGTCAGCCAAGGGGCAATTCCCCACCTTTACCATTCTGCAAACCAAGGGCCACACCCCACATTTATTTTCCTGTCAGCCAAGGGGCAATCCCCCACCTTTACCTTTCTGCAAACCAAGGGCCACACCCCACATTTATTTTCCTGTCAGCCAAGGGGCAATTCCCCACCTTTACCATTCTGCAAACCAAGGGCCACACCCCACATTTATTTTCCTGTCAGCCAAAGGGCAATTCCCCACCTTTACCATTCTGCAAATCAAGGGCCACACCCCACATTTGTTTCCTGTCAGTCGAAAGACAGCCCCAGTTTTTTACTCTTCCATAAATCAAGGGCCACACCCCATATTTTATCTTCAGTTAAGGGGCGATTCCCCACTCTTACCTTCCTATCACCCGCCGTATGTAAAAAAAAAAAAAAACGGTGTTGATCCGATGTGGACACTAGGCAAAAGAGGTCCACTCTATTCCAAGACTAGTGGTGATCTAAAAGATGGTGTCATGGCCCTCAAGGTCAAATGGAGTAGACCCTGTCAAGTTGCGAGAGACGGTGTCCCAATGGTTACACCTCACCACTTCGAGGCGTAACAAACGGTGTCATGAAACCCACCTCGGATAGAATTGGGTTGTTGCCAAGACCGATGTCAGGCCAATTACACCGGAGGTTTGAAGGTTAATCAAAGTTGTGGACGGGGTGGCCGTGATACAATAATCCGAGGTTCTATGCTTCGCAAAAGAATATTCATGATGAAGTCCTAAGTTGATGATTAGACGGTGTTACTTCAAGTCATACCGGTCACAAGAGAGAGATACTTGGAAACATTTTGAAAGAAAAAGAAGACAAGCAGATGGATGAAAATTGCATTGTATTAATAGAGGGCACTGAGGCCATTACAAAAGGTAAAACTCCGGAGCCCATCCCGGAACAAGGCTAAAAAAAAAAACCCTAAGAGTTGGGTGCTGGAGAGTCCAGTCTAGCAGAGGCTGTCCTCTCGGATTCCTCCGACACCGTCCTCAGTTCCATGCTCTGGCCTTCGGGGAGGGGCATCAGTTCATAAGGAATATCCTCAGGTTCCGAAGCCTGACCCCGGTCCATAGCATATAGGTGACCACCATGAAATTCATAGTAGACACCTATACCGTTCAGGTTAAGTTGAACAGCGGAATTCCGATGTACAACCTGGCGAACGGCAGAACTGAAGGCGACATCGGCCAGTACCGAAAATTCAGCCATCTGCTCCTCGGCTTCCATCCGCTCCTTCGCTTGCTCTTCCTGCACATCGGCAAGCTTCCCGGATAGTTCTTTGTTTTTCTCGTCCACCTCGGCCTTCACAGCCTTGGCTTCATCTAGTTCGGTCCGGAGAGCTTTGAGAGCGTCCTCTGAAGCCTTAGCCTTAGCCTCAGCAGCATCTGCCCTCTTGGCAGCCGATGTGTAAGCAGCAGCGAGTTCGGACAGGTCCTCCTTGCTCTTGGTCAGCTCCTGCTCCTTCTGGGTCAAAGCAGTCTGAGCCTCGACTCTCAAGGCCTCAGCTTTCTTCATCCGGTCTAGGCATTCCTTAGCCTCGACTCCGGAGTAGTAAGAGCGGCCTAAAGAGCTGAGAACCCCGGCTGCCTCGACCAAATTAAAAATAGCTGCTTCGGCAGCAGACTGAGCTTCAGAAGCAGGGAGATCGGCTTTGAGCTTGAAGGGGATATGGACCCGAGCCGGTGTCCCTCCAACATACTATAGAAAGTCCGAGAGGCGGGAGTTGACGACGATGTCCTCGGGTTGAGACCGGGCTGGAGAAATATTTACAGGACCGGCCTCCTCCTCCGTTGGCACCTCTACTTCGGCCACAACCTTTCGAGCCTTCTGCTTTTTCGGCTTGGAGGTTGAACCGATGTTGGACTTCCTTTTAGCTGGGGCCCTTTCAGCCGGTCCCAGAGTCATTGCCTCAATATTTTCTGCCGGTATGCTCACCACCTTGGCCGGCGTGCGTCGAGGAGTCACCCTGTTCTCCTGTGCGGCAGCGGCGGCGTTCCGGGCTTCAGCAGCCTCTCTCAGTTTCCTGAGGATGTCTATCCGAGCCATCTCGCCTTCAAAGAAAAAAAACGGTGTTAGTGCCGATGTGAATGTATCAGAAATAAACAAATAATAAAAGGAGGAAAGTGAACAATGACTACCAAGGTAAGTATCCCGGCCTGACTCCGTCCCCAAAAGCCTCTTGCAGGAGAACTTGGCAATGGCCGAATAACCCTTCAGAGCGTCCAGGACTTTCTTGGACTCGGTTGACAAGTTACTCTCACTGACGATGTAGGCATTGCTTGTCAGGAGAAAGTGTTCATGAGTCCAACCGGTGTAAAACTTTCTGGAAAAATCAGAATTCTCCCAGAACACCGGCCTACCAGCATTGACCTCAACTTTGACATAGGAGTGTTTGAAACTGACCCCGTCCGTCTTGGCCGATTCGGTGTAACTTTCAAAGTTAACCACCTTTGAGTCGCAGCGGAGGTTGATGAAGCCTAGACCCCCTCCAGAGTTACCCCGGCGCATCACCCTGCAATAAGTAAAAAAGAGGGCCACTGTGGGGACGAAGTGGAAGTACTCCCCAAGCACTTCCAAGGACCTTACCAAGCCCCAGCCATTGGGATGAAGTTGGCTAGGGGCGCAGTCAAGAAACCGGAGTACCCCCATCTCAAACTCCGTCAATGGAAAGCGGACGCCGATCTTGGAGAAGACCATCTCATACATGAAGAGGTTCCTTGACCCCGGTTGATGGCAGATCCTGTCCGAGGTTTGGGGGCAGAATACGGTAAAGTCGTTTTCATGCTCTACATTGGCATGGACAACGACGTCTTCAATGGTGACATCGGCAGCATCTTCAGCATACCGGGAGACAATCGTCTTTGGGTCTTCATGAACCCAGAAGTAAGGATCTCTGGCCTTCTCAGCTAGCCAGTTGATCCGGTGTGCCAAGACATTTGTCTCAATAGGGTCAGTAATCACAGCAACACCGGTGGAGGAATTTTCAGAAGCCATTCGTACGGTATGGTGAAGAAAGGGAATACAACTGTAAAAGGCCACATCGTCAGTAAGATATAAATCGGCACTGCTTCCCCCTTCACTAGCAGTGCCAAAGTTAAACGAGGAGCCTGACGATGTGTCAAACCCCTCTGTTTCCCACAAAGGCAATGCGGAGAAACGGTACCCTGATGAGACGAACCGATGTGAAGCTCCCGAAGTTGCCCCACTTTGGTGACTCGGACCTCGACTCGAAACTCCACCCGGCTGACGCCGGGATGTAATTGAAGGAGGACCAGACAGGACCTCAATGGAGTCATTACTCGAACCGGTGTCCCCCATAACCTATCTACGAAATTAAAGTGAAGGGTGGGATGGCTACCTGCTGAGACGATGCGTGCAGTTTTTTTGGTACGAGCCAGGACGTAACACCGGAGGAAAAGCTTTAACGCCGGAGGAGAACTTCGAACACCGGAGAGGTTGAACGTCGGAGAGACAGCACTTCAATATCAAGAAAGGAGTGAAAATGATGGATCCCCGAAGTTGCTTTTATAGAGGGAGGAGCTGAAATCCAGAACTTTCCACATTCCGGCCCATGGCCCATTAAAAAAAGCCGACTTTTGGCATTCCGGCCCAATGGCGCGAATTTTAAATTTTGAAAGAGCCAGTTAGCTGATGACACGTGGGATGCTCAGTCACCCAGTGACGTGGACCACATTTGAGACACGTCGGCTGTTTAAAATGCCACATCATTAACCCCCACACCGGATTTTGGTCCTACTTAGCCCCTACATCGGTGTTCATATCTTTACTCCCCTTTCACCTCGGAAATTTACATTTCTCGTAAAAGAGTAAAGAGGGGCATCTGTGAACACCTCTTTTGGTCCGGCCCAAATTGTTATGACACCGGACCCAGCCTTGAAGTTGGTAACACCGGACAAGGCCTAAGTTAGCACCTCACCTCAACTCCGCCCATGAGTCAACACCGCCAACCGCCCTCATTTGCACTCCGCTCTCATATACTTCATAGACGATGTGGAACTCCGCCTCTTCACACACCGTCCCATTAAGGGTGTGGCACTCCGCCCTCCTCACACAACGTTCCACAGACGGTGTTAGCTAACATCAACTCAGCCCAACGTCCTCACCTCAGGAGTCCCTAATGACCGATGTCGCGGATCTGACAACAAAAGACGAGCGAGTCCGGCCCGAGTAAGACGATCTCGTGGGCACACCGGCTGGTAGTAGATCCGGACCAGGAAGGAGAACACCGGCCCCTATGATTACTGAAAGATTCAGTCGGTGTGACACAGGTAATGGTTCTTAAGGCCCCACATCGGATCAGTGGAGACTCCGTCCAAATAATGGCTTTGCTAACCGGAGTCACAAATTTAACAACGGAGGGGGCGAGGTCGGAAGATTATGCGCGGTGACCTGGAATCGCACTCCCTGGAAAATGGCAGACAGGGAGGCGGAAGTGGGCAATAAAAAAAAACTCCACTGAAAACCCTGCTCCCCACCAATGATAGTGGCCAGAGTTGCACACCACTACACGCATGGGTGAGTGGGAGTTCTGGTTGTCCGAAAACCCTCAGCCCATGACTTGAAGGCCCTATAAATGCCCCAACCAAGGAAGCTCAAGGGGTTGGTCTTCAGATTCTCCCTCTACGCGAGAAAACTCTTCTGAAATTCTCTCCGATTCCTCAAGATCCCTAACTGACCTCCCACCTGAAACCAGTGATTTGCCTTAGTCACCACAAAAAACCACCTTAGTTCGAAAATGGTTTGAAGTTTTCTTTACTACACGAAGCCACTGCTCCTACACCGTCCATACCCCGAACGTGCTCCGTTATCACAGAACCAACGCCGTTCTAATTCCCATACATTACCTTATTAATCTTCGTCACTGCTCAACAGCGTTCACCCTGGATCAACTTCCCATAACACCGGTCGCGACCTTCAAGTTTCCAGTTCGGGTCCTACTCCGGTCCGTTGTCTGCCAGCGTGAGTCTGAAATCAGACGCCGTCACTGCGCTCGACCTCTCACATCGGTTCCTAGCTCATCACACCGGTTCCACTCTTTTCCTTATTTCCTTTGCTTTCAAGTCCCTTTTTTTTTTTTACTTTTCTGTGGGTTTGCTGTTTGTTGATTGTAGTTGCCTGCGTGCCATAGTTTTCACTGTTAGTATTTCTTTTTATTTTTATCCTTTTTCCATAATAAGCAGACATAATAAAAAACGATTTTGTAAAAAATAGTGTCGTACGGGAGCACTCCTGTCTACACAACCCTCCTAGGGTTCGTGCACGTGCGAAGAACTTCGCTTTGCATGGATCCTCCTCTTTAATGATATCCATCATTATCCTTCAGATTCCTTCCTAAAAGTAGCGATACTCAGAACTACGTAACCCTGATTTCTTGATAACTCAAGAATACGTAGGAGCAGGACTTTAACTCCTGTCGGGCCCACCTCTTTTATTTCCTTTTATTTATTTCCTCATTTACATGTTTCTTTCATAAATGTTCTTTTCTTGGCCACTCCCGTGAAAATCAACTTAGACGTGACGTCTTGTTGGTTTCCCCCTAGTTTTGTTCAAACCTCGCCATAATTTCATAGGGAAGGGATACTTAGGACAAGACGTCCCGCTTATCTCTTTCCTATCCCTATCCTTTTTTTTTACCCGAGGATGTTAATTTAGACGTGACGTCTTATTAACATTCTCTCACACTCTCTGTCTCATATCGAAGTCGAGCTTAATTCGGACGGAACGTCCCATTGACCTCGCTTTGACATTCCATGCCTGTACAGCTCTTTATTCCATTCTATCATTTTCAGAATAAAAGGGAAGAAACCATGTTTTATTTAAGGCTATTTATGTCGTGCTTTCAGTCTTGGTACTGTCTTTGACAGGCGATGTAGGGTGCTAACACCTTCCCTACTTGTAACCGACTCCCGAACTTGGATTTCAATTTTAAAACCAGTGCTTTACTGAACTTAGTTTTTTCCCAATGTTTTTCCCTATGGATAAAAATGTTGGTGGCGACTCCCTGTTTCTTCTATTTTCTCTTGTCCGCCGCGCCGTCGCGATCCAGGTTGCGACAATATCATATATTCCCTTTGTTGGCTAGCTATATATAATCACTCACAAGTAACATTTAACTTATTAATTTGTTTTCAAGCCCTATGTATGTTACATCTTGCTTTCTTAATTTAATCAAAAACATAAACAATTAAATCTTATTACATACAAACTTGGTTTAATATTATATAATTTAGATGGAAAATAATTGTAATTAAATTATTATTTACAAAAAAAAATCAAACCCTTTCTCATGCTATACACAAGAAATATTTTTTTTACATTTTTCATAATAACGTGTGCATTGTCACAGGCACGCTTATTAGTTGAAGAAAAATAACAAGGGCAAGTTAGACTTTTTCAATCTACTATCACGTCCAATGACAAAATCACATGATTTTGTATGGAAATTTATTTTAACATAAAGTCTACATCAAAATTATTTTTGATCCGGTCTGGATACCGGTCCCCAAAGTTATGACGTCAGAATGACTTCATAAGAGGGAAACCGGTGTCACAGTTCAGACAGTGCCACACCGGATATCCGATATCCCTTTATCCGCTCTTATCTCATCAGACGTTCTATTCACTCTCTCTACAACGGATACTTCACTCGTTCTCACTGCACGTCTATATAACCGTTTGCCTCAGGATCACTATGAGATAAGAGTTCCTTATAACTTATCAGCGAAGATACCCTGCATAGCGGAATGTGTCAATGTCAATTACCTCAGAGAGTAAGTACATGTGTCAGCGAAATATGCGGAAAGGTGATTATCCTCCATCCTTATCACAGGATCGTACTCTGATAATTGACCTACCCCCCTGACACATTCTGAGTACTGAGCCACTTTGATTGACACACTTCACACGCTATCAGAACCAACGGGCCCACTTGCACCCAACGATTCATTTCCTACGTTCAGCTATAAATAGCGCAATCTAAAACACATGCAAGGTTACGTTGTCCTAACTCACTCTTTTACTATTGCATTGCTTGAGTATTCACTGAGTTCATACACTCTTCTAACTTGAGCGTCGGAGAATCTTTGCAGGTGGCACCACCTTTCGCCCTCTCTCAACGCGAAACGTTGGTGTGAAGGATCTCCAGGACAACAAGACCGGTTTCTCCCACTGAGAGATCGGACTACAACATCGGATACCCACTGTACCAGTGTACAAACCCTGAAACATCTGCACTCTTGTGGCTGGTCCCATACCGGATCCTAGACCCCGGTTCAGACCAGTTCAATTTTCTTCCCACATTCTCGAAATAATTAAAAAAATTAGAAACCAGCCTTCTCGGAGTATATTGTTTTCTCTTACCCATTTTAATTAAAAGATAGGGTTTTTACCAAAATAAAATAAAATAAAAGTGAGGGTTTCGTTAATTTCAATATTAAATTCAATTGGTTAAGAATTAATTATACATTTTATATTTAAATTCTATTAATATAAAAATTTTAGTACCCATTTTACATACAAAATTTAATATAGAATTGGAGTCTAGAATTAAAATTGAATTTTAAAATAATAAGTCTAATTTTATACGTAATGTTTATTGATTTTAGTTTGATACCGACACAAATGATGTCGGTTCAAAGATGGTGTCTCCTATGTAGGACACCTCTCATGAACTGAACACCGAATAATCTTACGTGTGTGCTCCTTGTGACTTGACTCTTGCTTAAGGTTCTTAAGGATCGGTGTTAGGAGAAAGACAAAGGACATGTTATAATCACACTAGTCTTACACCTATAGAGGGTGTCAGAAATGTGTGCGATCGTGTCAACTTTATTTGTCTTTTATGAAATTCATATTGACATATGCCTTGTAGGATGTTCTCATCATCCAAATCTATAAATACCATAAATTTATTCTTCATTAAGATACATTTACCAACCATATTTAAGTTTTGATATTAGTTTATCTGATATTGCTTGAGCATTGGAGTACCTTTATAGGTGACACCCTATTTCGTCTTTCAACACGAGATTTCAATGTATTGGTTGAACAAAATCACTACAAGACTCTTAGATCCCAGTGTATTGAGAGAGATAATAGTGATCCCTCTAGACTAGTGTAACATTAGAAAGAGTCTGGCCCAATATCCACATCAAAAGTTCTATCCCTCATACTGGATAGATCACTTACCATATTAACAAGTGACGATATATCTTTAAATATGTCTTGGGGCATTTGTTATAAATACTTTTTAAGTTTCTTGTGAACTTAGAAAATTTACATTTACATATGTAACATCCTAATTTAGAATTATGGGTAAATTATATTAATTGGTAATTACAAATGGGTTAGAATGATTAATTAATTAAAAATCATATGAATTTACTCTTTTGCCCTTAATATCAAATGCCCAAAATTCAATTCTCTTTCTCTCACTCATCCCATTCTCCCGTGCATGCAGAGGAAGAAAAATTGGTGCATTCCATTTCCCTTCCACGACTTCATCCTTATCAATCTTCCATCTTTTTCTTCAATTGATTCCAAATTTAGACGAGTTTTACCTTCCATTTTCTTCTCCCATTTTCATGGCATCCATGGAAGCTATGTGAGAGCTTTATTTCCTTTGAAATCCAAGGTAAGAACCATATACCCACTTTCGGTTTTGAGTAATTCATGGACCCCACCTTCAATTTCTTCAGTTATCTTAAAATTAGGGCCATTTTGAAGCTATGTACCTGCGTGGGCAACTTGGGGCATAGCGGGGTTTTGATGTTCATCAATTTCAAGTGAGTTTAAGTGATACTCGTTGCTTGATATTGGTTCCATTTGTGAATTTGAACTTAATTCCATGATTTCTGTAGCTAGGTATTGTTTGAGAACCTTTTCAGAGCATAATCGGAGCTTAGGCAGCTTTGGGGTATTCCGAACTTTGGTTTTGATGATCAACGACTTGAATTGATAAGTCATTAATTGATGAATAATTATGGATGAGTTGTTTTAGCTTGGAATGTGATTTTAACAGCGTATGGATTATTAAAATAATTCTCATTGATTTTAGGTAATCGTTTAAATTCGGGATTTGTAATCGAAAAACATTTGGATTTAGCGTTCGGATAGCATTTTGAGTTTCTAGAGCATAGGAATCCAGGTAAGGGGAGCATTTATATTTAAAATGTATGGCTTATGGACGGGTTAGAGGTATAATTATATGTTTATGATTTATGGATTTTGTGATGCATAGTGAATTGTTGTGAACTATGATGATTGAATTAATTAATTTATGATGTGTTGGTGATGTATACCTCTTTGTGTATGATATTAAGAGAGTTGATTGCGTGTTAAGGTATGTTCCGTCCATTATTGTGTTAGTGTATTGCATGAGATGCAATGAAATATTTGTTGTGCTATGATATTGCATGGGATGCAAGGAAAATATAGAATTGATGTTAGTATATTGAATGTGATGCAAGGAAATGGTTAAATGAATATTATTATATAGCATGAAATGCTTACTATTGATGAATTATATGTGAAATGAGATTTCTATATTGGTTATTTTGTGGATCCATAAAAGACCTCGGGTGAGACTTGACGTAAGCCTTTTGAGTGGGACTTAAGGCTATCCCGCAACACTATTGTTATCGCTGAGAGTGATTGTGTTACGCGTGAGGTAAATGGTTTAGTACCTGTAAAACGACCGGATCAAATGAGAGCTGAAAATGATTGATATGGCTGAGAGCCTTTATGTTGCAACAATGAAATATTGTGTTGTGTGTGAATGTATGCATCGATATGTGTTATTGAGATTGTTATAGCTTAAGATAGCATATGCAATTGATTGAAATTGATATTATATGATAAATACGGTGTATGTTGAATGACAATGATTATGATTGAAATTTGTAAGGTATAAATGTATGGTATAGAATTGGATAGGTTGAATCTGATTCAATAACTGTCGTTTAACATATAATATGCTCACCTCTATTATGTGGTTATTTTTCATGGAATTGGACCGTGATGGTGATTGGTGAGAGTCACCCTACTTGTGTGGGAGGCACTTTACATATGCTTGTATATACTTGTATAGTTGTTGGTGATGTAGCATTGGTTAGCTTTTTGTATATAGTTATTTTGATGATGTATATATCTTGTGTAGTGGATCATAGGTGGCCGACGGCTTTACTGGAAGCCTGGACTATGTTTTGTGTTCATATATATCATGATTATATAGATCATCATGATATTATGTAGTTTTATCTTGATTCTTGGATGTGGAGACCATGGATGGTCCCATATTGTTGTATGAGATGCATTATGTCCAGAAAATATGATTTGAAGCCCTTACATTTGTAAGATTGATATGGGCAAGAACTATACATGTATTGCATTGGAATTGATTATGCATTTGAAATATGGATTGATGATGTAAAGTTGGAATATAATGGTTTTAAGCGGATTTTATGCATAATTGGGAACTGAATAGGGCATATTGCGTTCCGTGAGGTTTGGATACCTTCAGATGTTTCCTATAGGTCATATTCATGATTTAGAACTTGTGTGAATTAGAATGGACCAATTCCATTGAGAAATAAAGTCTAGGTGACATATTATAGTTTTGAAATGGTCAAAACATAATTTTTCACATATCTTGGTCATATGTTAGAATTTTGGTAAACAGATTACGCCAACAGCTTCAGAATGAGGAAACATAGTGCCCATCAAGTTTCGTAGCAATCAGAGTTGAAACAGGCAAAATAGGTAGGTTGGAAGTTGGTTTTGAAGTTTAAGTGTTGATATTTTCGCTCAAACGAGAATTGACTCACTTGAGCGAGCTTATGTATGAGTTTGAGGGTGTTTTCTGGACAAATCTCGCTCAAGCGAAGATATTATCGCTCAAACGAGTGGCAAATGAGTGGTTTCTGCCAAATTTTTGCTCAAACGATAGTATTTTCACTTGAGCGAGCTGATCAAATGTTGTTTCTGTCGAATTCCCGCTCAAGCGAGCTAATTTTCGCTCAAGCAAGACTAATTTAGTTTTTGCTTCCTTCATGAAAGTTATAGATAATTTCTTCGCGGTCAGAGGTCGGTAGCCTAAGTTATGCCTAAAATACTATAGGATGTTCAGACTGAAAATTTCAGCTGGGCTGATTTTACAATTTCGTGGATAGGGCAATCTTAGAGGTATAATTGGCCCTCAACTTCTTCATAATATTTGTAGGTATTCATGTTGCGGAGGTGTACAAATTGAATTCCTCTCGACTGGAGTTGTGTAACTCTAATTTAATGCAAATTAGTGAGCAGTGCGCAGGGAACCAACGTGCTAAAAAAATTTCTTTAAGCAATTTTGAAACTCCAAGCCTAGAATATGTTATTAGAGACCCGTAAGGTGATGTGGGGCATCCTGGGACGGATGTGAAAATTTCAAAAAAAAAATTCCTTGTATTTTTATTAATTGGTATGACAATATAAATTAAAATTTTTAGGAAATTAAGAGTGCGTTAGTTAGTATGTTTTTCAAGAAAAATAAAAAAATATTTGAAGAATACACAACAGAAAGGAAAACATCTTTATACATCCATTTTTAAAACAAAAGATTTAGAAAATAGAAAACTAGTTATTCTAAAAAACAACCATTATTTGAAAAACTATCAAATAGTTTTTTGAAGTTTTGCATTGTAAAAAATGATGAGTATTTCAATTTTTCAAAATAAAAATAATGGAAAACAGAATATTCCATTTCCCCTAAAATATGAAAGAAAAATAGAAAATTAGTTACATTTAAACACATCTTTCATTGTTTCAATCTGAAAAATTGATATAGTGTCTGAACATATTTTTTCAAAATTTTATTTATTTTTAAAAGATGAAAAATTTGGAAAAAAAATTTGAAAATAGAAAAAAAAAGATTGGAACAATAATATTATTCCAACTAAAGGCACTCTAAGATTCCCATAAAATTTTTGACATTATATTTTACAAAATTTTTCAAGTAGGAGGTGAGAATTCTAATTTTACACAAAGGTAAAAAAATTTAGTTATACTTAAAAGAACACTACAAGAAAATTTTTAAACACACTAAACACGTTTATTGTAACATTCTTGATAAGTATAATTTTGAAAAATAAAATTCTAAAATATTCCATATACGAAACAATTGGTAAGGAGAACAGTGGGATTCACCTCCAGCATTCTGAACAAATCTTGTAGGCGAAGTCACTGATTCTCTCCTCACTATAAATAATACCCAATCATCCCCTCTCTCATCACTTCTCTCGTTCTATTCTATGGCTGCAAACCGCACCCTAACGCTTCCACCAAAAAGGGGCCAAGTCAAGACCAGGGTCGTCAAAACCCTCGTTAAGTCTGCGACGGCGTTTGCCTCTTTCGCCGCTTCTTCCTTTAGCAACCGTGACGGAACTTCTTCCGCTTTCACCTCCCCTTCCACTACACCAACGCTACCAAGTGGTTATAACTCCGATGACCCGGCTCGGGTCTGACCCGATTCTTCACTCTGCAGGGCTTCTTGTGCATTTTACTTTTATTTTAATGTTTAAATTCTTTGATATAGAGGGAAATAAAAGAATTGCAACAAATACTAATTTCGTTTTCTATATAGGAAAGTCTGCAGAGACGCTCATGTGTGTGTATATAATCAAGATGTAAGATTGTTGTTCTATAAAAATTTTTTTACATGTATTTTGTTGCATCTCCTTTTTGTTTTCCTCTTAATAATCAAAATTATCTGAGATTTTGATGGATTTGTAATTCACTAATTTTGGTGGGTAATTCATAATTATGCTCTCAAGTCAAGTGTGAGTGTGATAATGGAACAGCAAGTTTTCTGAAAAGAAGCAGTTGTTTTTATAACTGGTAAAAAATATATTTTAATATCATTTATTTTTATAATTGATTTAGAAAATATTTTATATGGCAGTTATAAAAATAATCAATGTAAAAACTATATTTTACACCGGTTAGTATTTCAAAAACATTTTCATCTAATCCAACCCTAAAAAATAAAAATCTATAATGAACATGAGAGTTTTGAATCATTAATGGTGTTGGTGTAACTTTTTACACCAGTTATAAAAAATTGATATAAAATTTTTTATTTTTAGACCAACTAAGTAAAAAAGTATTTTTTATTAAAATTTTCTGGGCTATTGTAAACTAATCCGAAAAAGACATGGGAAGTGAAAAAGAAATCTTTCCATTTCCTGGATTTAGAAAATGATTGTAATTTTGAAAATAATGTAAATCTATTTTTTCCTTTAAAAGATTAACTCAGTTTGTCGTCATGTCCATTCGGTAAACCAAGATACTTTTTTCCCTGTTATTGAAAAGATAAAAGCAATGGATGCGCGTTGATTTGTGGTTTTTTTTTTTTAGATTTAAAAAAAACAAGAGAAAGTGAGATTCAAATATATATTCTTTTCTTTTTTGGTAAAATGCCGATATATATTCTAAATTTTGAAAATAGCATGTCCTGAATCACTATGCTCGTGAAGCCCAAAATATACGTTATAAGTTTTGTTTATTTATTATCAAAATATACAACTCCCTTACAAACAAAAAATAAATGTAACAGTTTGTTCATGCTACTATCAAATAACAGTTTGTTCAATTTTTTTTAATATCAAATTAATACCTTGTTTTTTAATACGTATTTATCAAATTGTGACTTTTAAATAAATAAGGGTGATGTGATGGAGGGGAAAGATTTGTCATCTCTTTAATTAAGCATAAAAGTGAACCAATTTTAAAATCTTAGACAGCCTATTAATTAAGATATTTATATACTAACAACAAAATTAATCATCATAATTAATAATAAATACCTAGATTATACCTACACTAAAAAATATGATTTCTAAAATTATTATAGGTTGCCCTAGTTGGGACAAAGTGATGAAATAGGGAAAAAAAATAGACATTTGCTTCTTTTAACTGTAACTTTTTTTTTTCGAATCTTTTAACTGTAACTAAACCTGCCCAGGAATACTCACGACTGAGAAGACTTTGCTTTTAAAAAGATGTCTAGGAAAATTTCACGAAAGGGTGATGTATGCTATGTTTGATTTTAAAAAAAAAAAATTGACTGTCTCGAACGATGTGAATGATCAATATTAATATTTAAATTTTTTTATTTTTATAATTTTATTTCTTCAACTACAAGCTAAACGTACTAGTATTTTGTTCATACCCTAAATAATTGGCATGTTGGTTGAAAATTTTTTCAACGTGTGCTTTGTCCCTCCCTTGAAATTTTTTTGTATAAAAGGACAAAGGAAACTTTAGTTCAATATTCCCTCTATTTTTATTTAATTATATGAAGAGGGAATAATTATACATATTAAGGAACATAATTGTGATGGTTAACTTTATAAAATAATGGATTATTTTTTTATTTTATCTTTATTTGTCATTTATTTATTATTTTTAATATTAATAAAAATAATAGTGAAAGAACAATAATATATGTTTTTTAAAATTTTAAATAGACAATTAATATTTTTTAACTCTAAGTTGACACTTAAATAAAAACAATTTTTTATCTTTAGATAAATAATTAAATAAAAATGGATGGGGTATTTAATTTTCTTCCTATTGAGGGGAATAGAACTTCTGGTTAGATTCTTGATGAGTAATATATTTGAACTACAAAAGAAAAGAAAAGAAAAGCATGTATGTTAGCAGTCACATGCCACATGATATTTTTGTGGCTCTCTTACTAAACGTGCTCTAATACGGCAAATTTTGTACAGATAAAAAAGGTGTTAGAAATATCCTTGTTGAAATGAAAATAGATTGATTATATTATATTCCTTATTCCTGAGAAAGACAAGATTCTTGAATAAATAAGAAACTTTGAAATTGAGTACTAAAAAGCGAAAAATAATCGAGTGTGTTTGTTTTAGTTAGGAAATAATAGAAGTGAAAATGACCACCACTATGTGAGTGGGTTCTTTGACCAATTGATTAGAGTGCTTTGTTGAAAATTTGCTAATCACCGAGTATTCTTCATCTTTACTTAATTAAGTCGATACAAGATAAGGATTATTATATCATCCGCCCGATATCAACCAGGTCTATACGTGTATTGAAAATTTCATATGTTCTCTTCAATTCAAGTACAATAAGGAGTAAGACAATTTGTTATGTGTTATCTAATTTAAAGTCCTGGGACTAATTTTGATGTTATAGAGATTTCTGCACTCAAGTTAATATGAGATCAATATAAAAGTTTGAGTGTAAAGATCAAATTAACGTATCTTTATACGTAATAATTACATGTATTTATAGAAGTCGAATGGAATTATCATATAATGATAATAATGTCAATACTTCCCCATAAAATATAGGTAAAAGTTATTACTCACAATAATATATGACATTTTTGGATATGCTCTCTAATGTAATATAGATCATGTTATCAATTTCATGACACGAGATATTGTAGGTTTTCCTCTAGTAAGGGCATTAGGATACCAACATCGGTATCATACACATGTAGGATAAAATAAAGACTAAATATACCTTTTGGTCACCTATCTCTTAAGTTGTTCTTAATTTGATCCTCTATATTTTTATTTTTTTTCAATAAGGTCCCATAACTTTTTAAAACGTGTCAATTTAGTTCTTCCGTCAAGTCAGAGGTTAACACCGTATAAAATTCTTTTGACGTGGCATAGAGATGTTGCTAACAGCACAGTTATGGAAGATTTCCTCCATTAAAACCCCCATTGAGGCTCTAAGGTTGGTATTTTTGTGTTGAAATTGGTCCAAAACTTTAGGACTAACAATGATTGAGAAATCACTTTCCCATTTTTCCTTTTTTTTGTCATTGCTTGCGTTGGAATATCTCCTTCGATGTGTCTGTTCTGTTTTATGGACAGAAATAGAATGAGTATTGTGAAGCTTGATCTCAGATAGAAATTGATTGGTTTAACTATAGGGTTATGGTAGGCTTTGATTATGATATTTGTTGTGTGAAATCACTTTCTTACGTTGTCCTATCATTGCCCAAAAATTATTTAACTGATATTGAAGTAAACTTATCTGGTCACTCCTACTTGTTTCCCCGTGCCACCATTACATCCTTAGACCCCATTTTTTTCTCAATCCTAGAAATTGGAGTTGTTCTTTAGGCTTTTATCCATGAAACTAGTTAGATTACTAAGATTCAATTTGTTAGGTGGTTACGTGGTTGGGCTGGCAATCTCTTATGTGCTTTAGTTATATATCTCTCAGTAAGAGTACATTATTCCAAGTGCTAATATTAGATACCATTTTTCTGCAGTACTTTCATGGGATCAATGCGGGGAGGTGTTACCAAGTTTGGTCAAAGTAGCTGGTGTAAATATGTTTCCAATGGCATTTGATTTGATCCTTCCACAAGAGCAATATTGGTTACTTAGCACACTAATGAAATCAATAATGGATAGTTTTGGAGTGAAGGTTTTTTCAATATATTGAGATAGCAGAATAAACCTTTGGCTAATTCAGGAATAGGAAAGGATGAGTCATCTTTTGTATTAAGTTTCAATGGATACAAACTAGTGCCCATTGTACATCAAGGACAAACATTGAAGAAAATCAATGCAACTGATATACATTATAGCTACGATCTATATCTTGAGTGGCCAATTGTAAAGTTTTTTGAAAAAAATTATGAGATGCATTGAATCCTCCTAAAAATGTTGTAAAGATGTTGTATGAGTTCCACCTTCAAAGTTTTTGGAGAATATGTAGGTTATGGAAGATTGTTCGCAAGAACCGGAGTTTTGTATTTGTCTAGTTAATGAATAAAGTTATCTTTATTATCTTGCTTTTGAGATATACTTAACTTCAGTTTTGATACCATGGCGAATGCTTTCTCTAAATATGGTCAAAATATTTTGTCCCAAGACAACTATATAAATTTATCCTCTCCTTATGCCTTAATAAGACCTGATAGGATATTCATTCAACCTCAACTCTTGTCTCTTACTCCTTCAAATCTATGACCATGGTCGTTACTTCCTGACCACCCCTGCTATTGCTATGCTCTTTAAATGTTGTTTCCAGGTTAATTTGGTGTATTGAGAATGAAACATGCTTGCATCCCCATCCCCAAATCCCCCAACTGGTAGTTTTAAGGTTCTTTAAAAAATTGAGGAAATGGGACTGATTTATAACTCTCAAGCTGCTCATCAATCTTCTTCCAATCTTGCTCTTTCTCTGCCAAAACCTATTCCCTAGGCCTTGCTTCCCCAAACAGATTTGGACCCTTAGGCTTCGCCACATTCACAAAACCACCACCCTCCTGGCTCTCATTACTCACCGACAGTGACCGAGGTTGCAACACAAGCCTTAGCCTTCCACCACCAACACCTTCGCTTCTCTTACTTTTCTCACTGCCAATGTTGATTTCACCCTTCTTCTTGTTCCAATTATCAAAATCTGCTCCACCGCTTGAACCAAACCCTACCTTCCTTTCCCTTTCAAACCCACCACTGTTTGACCCAAATCTTCGACCCTCAGAAGGCACAAAGCTCTTATTTGAAACCCAACTTTCAAAGTCATCAGCACAAGACTACAAATTGAAGAAACCCTCTCCTCTTTCCCTCTCTCTCTTCTCGAAGACGATGAGACCAACTTGAAAACACTGTATTTCCATTCCTCAGAACGGGTTCGTTTTGCCAATGTCACCGGAGCAAGTAAATAAATGACACATGACATACATGTTAGAATCTTTGGCCATGTAAGCAAATGTCACATATGACAATAAGTTTGGCTTCACGAAAGGACCAAATTGACACGTTTTTAAAAGTTAAGGAACCTAGTTGAAAAAAAAAATATAGAAGACTAAACTAGTAACAACTTAAAGAGAGAGAGGACTAAAATGTATATTTAACATAAAATAAATTATATTATATTAATATCTTATCTTTGATAAGTTAATAGAATATAACATTTAAGTATCAGAATGCATATCATATATTAGTACTTCTTTGTAATTTCAATTTGTGGAGTATGCTGGATTAGGAATGAGAATACAACCGTGTTAATAAATTTTTAATTAAAATTTTAACTTAGAGTTTATGTTATATACTTAAATGTCAACATCCACTGTCAAAAGTATCAGTTTATTATTAATAAATCATTTGGAGTTTATATGATATTTCTATTAAGGCTTAAATATGAAAAAAAAAATGTGTAAGGAAGGTAAAGCCATTTGGTCAGGGTGGACCTTGATGCAAGGCAGGTAATGCCATTGCTTCTGGCCCCCTTAAAAAAAGACATTAAATCTTTTAATAAAATATTATAAAAATTATTAATTAAAAATAAATAAAATATTATTGTAAAATTTGTCCATCAAGCTTCTCTAGTTTTTTTTTATTAAAGATACTAGTAATATTTACTGGCTAGTTTTATTTATCTTTTTGCTAATTCTTTTATGCTCTTTTATACAATTATATTTTATTTTAGAGACCAAACAACATTTTCATATTTGTTTTCCTTGGTCACTACTACAATCTATGTTGCTTTACCTCTCAATTCTCAATTTTTAAATTCATTCCTTTTACTTGTAATATATTTCTACAATAACAATATTTATATCCAACCTCAATAAACCAAAATTAAAATTAAAAAAATTTACTTAAGATTACCATCTCAACAAAAATTAAATACTTTTGTTTTATTGAAAATTGAGAGAAAAATGCTAGATGAAATAATTTATGACACGCTATTAAATAATTTTGTATCTCAAACAGTTCAAAAGAATTTTTATATAATTTTTTTTTGTAAATTTGGCAGCCCCTTTTAAAATTCCTATAAACTTACACATAGCTAGGGCCGTTAATAAAAAAGTAATATATATAACACAAAACACTAACAATAATAATAGATAAAAAATTACACAAGTCACGTAATAACATTCTCAATATTTAGTTTAATGTCTAATTTATATAACTATCTTAAAACTTAACAATATGCCGTGTGTACGGTAAAATTAAGATTAAAATGCTAAATTATTAAATATCTTATGATTATAATTTAAAGTTTAGTGATTTACAATTATGTAATATTTTTTATTTGTCTTGTCTTCTCTTTTATTCTTTGACTACTTTCTTATTTAAGTTCTTATCATTTATTTTTATACTTTATACAAAACTTTAGGTGCATTTAGTTAGCATCACTTTCAAGAAAAATATAAAATTTTCCTATAATACATAGAAAAGTAAAAATCATGTAGATATACTTAATTTTTCAAAAAAAATGTTGAGAAAAAAGAAAACGTGATATTTGAAATTTAACTGGAAAACAACCACTATTTAAAAAAACTATCTAAAATAATTTTTCAAAAGTTTTCATTGTAAAAAATGGTGGACATTCCATTTTTTCCAAGATGAGAATAATGAAAAATACGTATTCTAAGATTTTTTAAAATGTAAAAAAAAGAAATAAAAACAAAATCAGAAAATGTTATCCCAACTAAATATACCCTTAATACTTTTAATTTTTTTTTGTGAAACACCTGCTTCTGAAAACTTGTGAACTATTTTGCATTTGTTTTGCATCTGATATTCTTTTCGTAAACTTTTCTCGAAAATGGCACTCAAGCATTTTCAGAAACCTTAGCGAAAGGCTATTACACTTGTAAGTTCTATTACACATGTAAGATCGTTTAACACTTGAAAAATGTAATTTCAAAGAATCTATGGGAAGTAGTTTTTCTTCCCAAAACTTAATAAAAAAAGGCATAAACAAAATGGTGACCACATACGTCAAAATCAAGCATCAACAAGTGCATTTACTATTTCTGGGTTAAGAGTGTTTGTTGAAAAAATAATTAATATCGTATGTGTTTTGATGGGTCTTATATTAATTATTGAAGATTAAGCAAACAATCAACACAAAACCCGAAAACACTAATTGATTGTCAAAATTGTTAGTTTGTTATTACTGTTAGTTGGCTTCTCATTGCCTATATATGGTCAAGGTTGTATCCTGTTCAGAGGGTGAATAAAGAATATTCAATTACTTCTAAATACTTTTCTCTTTTCTCATACCCAAATCTCTTTCTCAATATGGTATCATTCGCTTGACTAATCCAGCCATGTCTCCTGCCGCCCCTGTCTTCACCCCCCATCTCTTTACCAGCATGTTTGGAGCATGGCTCCAACGGAGATTTTCTCCGTTAAATGAAAGCTCATTTTTTATCCTACGGATCAATGGAGTTTTGATTGTCTCGAACGGTGTGAAGAATTAATATCAACCTTTAAATTTTTTACTTCAACTCAACTATGTTTCCCAACTGCAAACCGAACACCCACTACATCTTCTGTAACATCCCTGATGTTAAATAATGGGAAAATCAATAAACATATGTTTTAGGTGTAAAATAATAATAAATGAAGGAAATAAGTGAAAAATGGAATTTCAAGGAAAATAGAATCAGAGACCCTGACCCATAGCGTCAAGTGCGGATTAATGAGTTGATGCATAGCGTCAGTGTGATGCGTAGCGTCAGCACCGCGAGTCTGAATTAAAAGCTAAAATAGAGACAGACCCGAGACATGCATAACCTTTCTTCTTCTTCCTTCCTTTTTTCTTTCAAACCCTAGAAGCTCAATTGAAGCTAATTGATGATGGATTCTTGGGGGGGAATACGTTTATGGCACCAGGGAAGTGAGGTAAGTACTTTAAAACCTTCAATTTCATGGTTTATCTCTCTTTATCCTCACTTTCTCTCTCTATCTGAGGCTAGCATGCATAATAAGAGCTTAACTTTTGAATTGAATGAAAGGTTGAGGTGTAGATAAGAACCTTGAAGCGATAAGTGTTTAAAGTATATCGTTAAACGAGGACCGGAGTCTGTTCGAGATTATGGGTCTTGGAACCAGAGATTGAAAACAGAAATGAATTTAAGGATTTCGGAAAGGACCCAGCAATCGATTGAAAGCTTTGGAGAGCTCGGAATCGAGGTAAGGGATGTGTTGGGTTACGATTAATGTAGAAAGTTTCTTTAGGTTTCTAGCGTATAAAAAAGTATGTTATAGCCATTGTGATTGAGTTAATATCTTTTAATGGTTACCTGATAAGCGATGAAGAGTTAAATGAATTAAGAAAAGTAGAGATTTGAAATGTGTGGATATATATATATATATATATATATAAATATTGGAAAATGGAATATGGAAGGAAAATGGTGATTATATATATATATATATATATGAGATTACTCAGGTGTAATATGAAAGTAAGAGGTATAGTTTTGAGATAGAAAAGAATTTGTGAGTTAAGAACTGTGTAAAACGGAAGTAACTAAAAGAAATGAGTTATAACAGTATGATTCGATTAGAACTTACAATAATGATGCGGGTTAATGTTGAATCTAAATGTGGATGGATTTTAAGTGAATAAGCAAAGGCGAGGTAAAGAGAAATGCATTGGTGAGGATAAAATAATATACATATATACAGGTATATTTGTATGAATAAGAATATCATGAGATTGAGCTACCTAATGTTGATCCTTGTTAGGATGCGACGACAAGTTAAAGATAATAATGGTTCATGTTTATGATTAACGATGCATTGATAATATATGTCAATATATGCATATTAATTTGGTATGATTCAAATTCATGTGAATGTGGATGGAGATGAATTGAGTAAGAATCCATGTTGAGTAAATGATTATCATATCAAGATATAACTTCTATTGTAAGTATATAATTAGTATATTGTGAATAAATGTCGTAAATGAATATGAATGAAGAATTGTAATATTTTGTGGCAATATATTGGTGGGTTTGTCACTTTCTGACGTTTGTGTATGCGACTGATAATGTTTTAATTATATTGAGTTGTATATTATGGATGAGAAACCCTGGATACTAATGAGGGCAGGGAGTGATCGCCAGTGCGATGCACGGTCAAGGAGCAGCCCCTGGCAGGCTTCCAGTAAGAGATTGTTTGGTTATACTTATGATGATAGTTGATAAATATAGCCTGTCTAAAGTGATTTATAAGAATGATGTCAGATTATGTGATGTAAATGATATGAAATTCAAGTTTGGTTATGAGTTCGATTATGATAATTAAAGAGGAATGGCTTTTGTGTCGAGTTATGGCTTTTGTGCCGGGAATTGTGTATTATTGATGATATTAATGGTTATATGATGTATATACATGTGATGTGGTATGGACAGCCATTCGGTATGTGTCACCCCTCGCTTTTGGCTCTAGTGGTCCATGTAGAGATCCCAGTTGAGCTACCTAGTGGTCCAAGTAGAGACCCAGTGGTTGAGGTGGGGAGCTAGTGTGTGGCTCGGTGAACCAGGTAGAGTTCACAGGATGTCAGTGTGACTTCCAGCTGATGGCTGATCCGTTAGTATCCGGATACTAGGAGTCTGTTGTATATGAGAGTCAGTTGTGTTTTACACTCATTGGATGATATGTAGGTTGTTGATGATATTTATGATATGTGATTCATATTATTGAATTAACGTGATCGTGATATGAATGGAATAGTGAATTATAAAATGAATGATTAGGCATGTATGCTTGGAATCAATTGATCATGATGTGATTAACATGGTATTGGTTTAGTTTAATCATCTTGATTATGTAAGTGTACCATTGGAAAGGATAAGATAATAGAGGATGTGGAAAGTAATTACTAATATTGGGAGATTACGCCTAGAAGCGTAGCTATGTCGTATTTTTCTTAGCTTTGATATTGATTTCTGCATTAATTCCTAATTCCAGTCACTCACCCCCTCGTATTGTGGTTTTAGTGACTGTTTGCAGGTATGGATGCATACCGCGGAGGTGAGAGCTAAATGAGGCAAGGGCGATATGGAATCTAGAAGAGGAGATGTATATATATGTATATAATTGCTTATTAAATATAAAATGCAAGATTATGTTACTTGTTAGCGTGAAAGTATAGCGATGTAGTACGGTAGTACTTCATTGTGTTTGTGTGTTATGTGGCACAGAGCCATTGCATGATTACATGATATGGGCAGGTATTGTGCTATATGTATGCTTGAATGAGATGTAGAGTGTGATTGCATACTTAATTGTTGATGATGATAATTATAATGATTGATGATGGTGGTTGTAACACCTCTATTTTTATTTTTATATTAAAATTTTGAAGTAATTAGATTATGGCTCTTTAGAACTTTTTAATCTACGTATCATTTATGATTTTTTTGGAATTTTTTGGAATTTTGGAATTTTTTTTATAAAATAATATTTTTTAAATAATTTTAAATTCATATAAGTGACTTAAATTAAAAATATTTATAAGAAAGTGAATGTAAATTATAAGAAATTTTTCTAAAATCCGTTTCAAGTAGACTTATCTAAAAATTATCGGTTTGAGAAAAATCTTGATTTTTTCCAATCGTTAAAAAATTAGAAACGTATTAATAAATTTTTATTAACAGAAAATTTTAGATTTTTAAAATTTCAACTTTATATTACATGTTATAAAATTAGTAAGGACTGATATAATATCGCTAAATTTCAAAAGGGACTCATTTTGAATATTTAAAATATACCGAGTGAAGGGTTACTATTTGACTTAACAGTATGAAATTTTCAAAAGGTGCACAGTAACCAGGAATAAAAAATTCAAAAATACATAGTACTTTTATATTAAAATAATGGAATGCATAGTAAATTTTTTCCTATAAATACCGAAGGATTTCTTCTTTAGAATTCACAATTTCAGATTAAGTTTTCTTAATATAGTAGTGCTAGTGAGATAGTGGTGGAAGTGAGAGAGAGAAGAAAAGTTTTTGGAGAGAAGGTTCTGCCAAAATCCTAAGGTAAGAATACTTCTCTTTTATATTTTTTGGGTTATTTTCATATCGTTTTTAGAAATCTGTTATTATACTAGAAATAATATTATTTTAAGTTACTATTCTACATAGTAAAATACTATTTCAACAGTAAATTACTATTTCAATAGTAAATTACTATTTATTGTTACTATTTACCGTTACTATTTACTGTTACTATTCACGATTTACTAATAATGGGAGGAGTCCCCTACTCCTTTTAAATCTGATAATATTATTATTTTAAAATATTAACTTTTTAACTTAAAATTTTTAATAAATTTTAAATTAAATATCCGGTTTAACTAACTCTAACATACCTATGCAAGGACTTGGACCATTATGACCTATATGGACTGGACTATACCTATGCAAGGACTTGGACCATTATGACCCATATGGACTGAACTATACCTATACAAGGACTGGATTATATGGACTTACATATACCTATGCGAGGAATTGACCAAAAGGACTCAAATTGACAATATTAATAATCATTAAATTTTGTATTATGATATGTATTAATGATATTTAATTGATTTGATTATGATTGATTGATTGATGATATTTAGTTATGATTGATATTGCTTGATTTTGATTGATGATATTGTAATGTGGAGTTTGAGCATGTAGTGAGCATGACGGAAAGCTAAAATTCAGTAAGAATTTCTTACCTTACTCTTTAAATTTTTATTGTCTTTTATTTCTTCTTAGAAATTATTTTTATATTTAGAATAAAAAAAATTAGTATTTATTTTAGAAAGTAGACATTTTATAAAAATTAATTGAGATAATTAAATTTTGAATTAAAGAAAAATTTTGTAACTTTAAGTATTTATGGTTAATGATTTAAAAATTATTCTCTTTTAATAAAATAAAATTTTTAAAAGAAAATTATTTTATTTTTCCAACTTAATAACTAAAGATATTTGGAAATAATTGAGATTTCTAAATTTGATTTTCTTAAGATTTAATTTGAGAAAGATTATGTAAAGTTTTATATGAGAAAGTTTTTAGATATTTAAGACTTAGAAACTCAATTTTCAGTGAGATTCGAAAACTGTACCAAATTTATTTCTGTGGGACAGAAATTCAAGGAATTGAGAAAATGTACAGTTTATTGAAATGATATTGTAAACCTTTAAGGTATTTAATAATTGAGTTTCTAAAAGCCTTAACCAACTCAATATGCGAGTAGTTCATGCATCATGAATCATTAAAGTGAAATGAAATGATATTGTATGGGGACGGATTATAGAAACCGAGGATACATTAGAGGAGGCTTAATTACGAGCCTTGGGATGAGAGGGTGTGAAAGGGTGCTTCAGGGGACCTGGGGTAGCTCCCTAGTGTCGGGTACATTCACAATAAAAACTTTCTCAATCTGACTAGTCTCTAAGTGTTTCCATGCCAGTTGAGCTGTTCATATTATTATTATCCGGACTTATGAAACAGTGTAAACTCCTGGTTGGCCCAGTGCAAATTAAAATTTAAGGGCCTACATATATAGGTAAGTTATGATGAATATATTGCATACATTCATGCATTCCTAATTGATTGTGTATGTGATTGTGATTGATATTATTATGTATTGGTTTGTGAAAACTCTTTGTTGCTTATGTCTTAATCAATAATATTATATTTTGTTTCTCACTCCTTTCTCCGTGTCTTTGTTTCATATATTCTAAATTGATGGTTCAGAGGGAAGGATCGAAGAATTTCGGCAGTAGATATAGCACGTTCTAGAAAGGGAGCTCGGTATGAATACCGTGGTCCAATGAATAAATAATGTTAATAAGTAACTGCTTCTGGGCCATGGAGTTTCCTCTCTTTCTTATAATGTTTAATGTTTATTTTCTTCGGATGAATGTACAAATACTTTATAAAGTTTTAATAATATTTGTGAGGTATTTCAGAAATAATGTATATAATTTATTCCGATAGTTTCTCTTTAACAATCATATCTTTAAAAAAAAAATTATGAATTTTTCTAGAATTTATTAAGGTGTAACAGAGGGTGTTACAGTGGTAGTAAGTATATGTGATGCGTAAATTATGACAAATTGAGGCATGGAGCCATTGATAAGTGAATGATGAATGTTATCGGCAGGTTTTGTTAAAATGCATAAATGTGGTGTGTGATGCGTATGTAAATAGTTTGAGGAATTGATTGATTTAGTTAATTATGCTTATAAGCGGAAATCGTGAATTTAAGGAACCAACCATGTGATTTTGAGACCCGGTGGGTTTCGAGACCCCCGAAAGGTGCCAATAAGGATAATTAGGGACTGTAAGTATTGGCCTTAGGTCAATGGGAACCCATTTAGGGTGTTTGGTGCAAGGGTTTTGCACAAAAAGGGGCTTAAACTGTGTTTTGCGCATAACTTGCGCATGTGTTGGAATTTTGGTGAGTAGATGGCGCCAGTAGTTCCGAAATGGGGAAAACATTTGGCTATGAAGTTTTGTGGCAATTGGACCAGAAACGGGCCAATTGGGTAGGTTAGAAGTTGGCCGATTGGCCTAAAATGTGCAGCAGCAATAGGTGCTGCTACTGATGTTCTGGCGCGTAGCGCCAGGACTGCGTTTGGAAGCTTACGCGTAGCGTGGGGTTGGCGCGTAGCGCCAAACTCCCTGTTCCAGAATTCAATTTCCTTTCAAATTAAATGATTTTGGGGACTTTGGATAGTTATATAATTACCATTTTAGGACCTTTTAATGAAAAGGTATATTTTCCTAATTATGATGTAATTTAGTTACGTAAATGCTAAAAATTTATTGAGAATTTTATTTAATTGTTGAAAATAAACGAGAAAATAGGTGCAGGATGTCGCATCTTCCATATTAACCAAGCTCACAGATCACAACTACCTAACGTGGATGCAACATGTAGAAGCCACAATCAAAGGTTTCAAACTGCAAAAGTACATCGTTGGAGCTGAATTTGTCCCCACACAATTTGTGAACGAAGCTGCAAAGGCAAAAGGTGAAATCACCCAGAATATGAAAACTACAAGCAACAAGATAATCTTCTTAAATATTGGCTCTTAGAATCCATGGACCCCAAATTCAAGATTCGCATGGTAGGGTGTACCTGGTCTTTTGAAATCTAGCATGTTTTGAAAACCTATTTTGCCACACAGACAAAGGCTCACGTCAAACAAATCAAGATCCAACTCCAGATCATCAAAAATATGGGCTCCATTGGAGAATATCTAGTACAGATCAAGCAACTAACAGAAACTCTAGGCGCCATAGGAGCACCTTTGTCCTCAGAAGTGGGGTCGTCAAAAGTTGTCTATTCACCATATACCGATTGATTGAAACTACCCAAGAGTCGTCAGGGTAAGCTTTGGATTAAATGTCATAGACTCTAATTGGAACCGATATGCTCGGGGCTGCTAAGGTACTCTGAATGACCATGGTTATGGATCCCGCCTTTTTTATGCTCGCCAGCCAAGATAAGACATCAGCTCGTATATTATCTTCTCTTGGAACATGTTTGTACCATATTTCTCTGAACTTTTCACCTAATTCTTTCACCTTAGCCAAGTATTGCTACAGCAACGACTCTTTAGCCTGATAGCCTGACAACGACTCGCATATTATCTTCTCTTGGGACATGTTTGTGAAATTACCAGCTGTGAATCACTACAAAGCACAATGGTCCGGGCACCTACATCCAAAGTCTTTCTCAATCCTGCCAGGTAGGACTCATGCTCTGTTTGATTATTTGAGGTCTTGAAGTCAAATCTGAGAGAAACCTCCATGATAACTCCATCTTTGCTCTTAATAATTACTCCGGCTTCACACCTCTTTAAGTTTGAAGATCCGTCCACATAAATAGTCCAATGCTCTCTTAAGGGTATAGGTGCTTCTCTGGTCAGCTCTGTTACAAAATCTGCTAAGATTTGAGCCTTTATAGTCGTCCTTGAATCATAAAAAATATTAAACTCTGAAAACTCAATGGCCCATTTAATCATTCTCCCTGCTAAGTCCGGCTTGTGAAATACTGCCTATAGCGGGAGATCGATTCTAACCATAATGGGGTGGGCATGAAAATACTGCCTTAATCGCCAAGATGTCCAGACTAATGCCAATGCGACCTTCTCAAGTTTTTGATACCGGCTCTCTGACCCTTGAAGTACCTTTTCAACAAAGTATATTGGTCGTTGGTCTTTAACGGTCTCCTTTACCAGAACCGCTCCTAAGGCCTCATTTGAGACTGATAGATAAAGGAGAAGCTGCTTACTGGGGTCTGGCTTCGTTAACACCGGTGAGTTTGCCACCACATCTTTTAATCTCTGGAAAGCATTTTCCTGCTCCTCCCCATATTCAAACTTCCTTTTTTTCTTCAATACTTTATATAATGGTAGAGATCGGTGTGCCACTTTTGGCATAAACTAGGATAGAGCTGCTACCTTTCCATTCAAAGATTGAACTTCTCTAACACTTGTTGGACTCCAGAGCTCCTTGATTATTTTTCACTTATCAAGATTAACTTCTATTCCCCTCTGGGTCAACATGAATCCCAGAAACTGTACCGCTGGAACAACAAAAGTGCACTTCAATGGATTTAAACGCATGTTATAAATTTGGACCCTCTGAAAAATCTTTCTTACATCTTTGACATGGTCACCCCCAACTAGAGTCTTTGCTATGATATCGTCCATATATACTTAACTGTTTTAGACCGTATTCCTTCAAAAATTCTATTCATTATTCTTTGATAAGTGGCCCTGGTGTTTTTGAGTCTGAATGACATGACTGTATAACAAAACACTCCCTTATCATTGATGAAAGCGTTTTTTTCCTAATCATCCTTCTACATCATGATCTGATTGTAACCGGAGTATGCATCCATGAAGTATAAGAATTGGTACCTAGAGGAATCATCCACCATCTGGTCAATACTAGGTAGTGGGTATGGGTCCTTAGGACAACACTTAAATATTATACAAAGTTGTATATAAAACATTGTTTCGTTAATAAGTTTTGATTTAATTTCTTACCACTATAAAAATTACTGTCATTTACTAAGATCAATCAATCCTTGTGGGAACGATATTTGAAAACTGTAATGATACATTGGTGCGCTTGCCAAAGAACAAATCAACAGTGATCCACTAAAAATTAATTTTCTATATATGTGAAAAATGGAAGGAAATAAGATGATATTTTATTTATTTGAATATTTGATAATTTAATAAATATTATTAAAAGTTAAAATATTTTTTTTATATATTAAAATCTTTTGTACTTAAAACTTATATATGTATATATAAATTTAATTTATTTTCATCCACCTTATTTTATTTGTTTGAAAAAATATTTTCCTATATTTTTTCTTTATTTTTATCCAAATAATATACTTTTTTATTTTATTTCTGTCTTATTTCTCTCTATCCGATTAGATCATCATGTTAAATCATATATTTCAATATATGCATGGTTATGTAACTATTGAGTAAATTTTAATCTCAATTACTCATGTTATTTATCAAACCTATATTTATTGTTGTAATTATTAAATGATATATTTGTTATAACTAGTAAATATGCTCATAGTTTGTAGGTGTATTTGTAAATAAAAATATTATATAGTATATTATTTTATGTGTTGTATTTCATAAAAATATCAACATTTAAATATTTTTATGAGATTAAAACTATAATAAATATTTTCTTTAATTAAATAGAATATGAAAAAAGAGAAAAATTTATGAATAAAAAATATTCTTTTTTCATTTTACTGTCATTTTAAATCTTAAATTTTTTCTATTTTATATATTTTCAAGCAAACAACAAATCAAAGAAAACACTCAATAAATTTGAAATAAATGAAGTTACTAACTAATGTTGAGTTTAATAAATGGATATGTAAAATAAATATTAATATGTAAATGGTTTAAAACTTATACATGTAAAGAAAAAAAAAGAACAAATAGTTTTTATCCAATATCAAATAAACTATAATTAAAAGAGTTGTAAGGTTAACCTAGTGTTACAAAATAAGTTAAAAGAGGAAGGAAAGAAGAGAGTTGAGAGTTGCAGGTTGAAATTCCTTAATCAATGTTTTTAACAACACATATTGCTAATTAAATAAGTAGGATTTTGAGCGGGAATTTTGTCAGTCTGGATTGTAACTTCTTTTTAATATACATATAGATTTGATATATGTGTTTTAGTTAAAAATTTTAAACTAATTTTAACTATAAAAAAGAAAATCTATCCTATATGAGTTATAACATTTTATAGTTTAATTAACTCATATATAAACATAATGTGCATATCCTTATATAGAGTATTTCTTTCATTCTCAAGTAATATACTTGAAGTTGGACTTAAAAAAACTAATATTCTGCTTTTATAAGGAGTGTTTTAGTTGTTCCTATGAATAATCTCCTTGATGTGAAACTTATTTCCAACAACTAATGTCATATTTTGAGTGTGTGTGTGTGTGTGTGTATATATATATATTATAGTCTATTATTTCCCTCCACAAGTATACTTTTCGACATGGGACTTCATTATCAAGGAATGAACAAATGTGAATATAAAGTAATGTAAGAGGTCTATGCTTAATAATATATCATTTATTGTATGGTGTTATTAAAATAAACTTAGATTGGCTGGTCGAATTGGTTAAACCAAAAATTGTATGACTTTATCTCTTTCTATTAAAAATTTTGAACTAATTTTAACTACAAAAAAGAAAGTCCATCATATACGAACTTGAGTGTTTTATAGTTTAAACAACCCCCCCCCCCCCCCCCACACACACATATATATATAAACACAATGTATACTCGATATGAGAATTCAAAAAAAAATCGCTCTTATAAAGAGTCTTTCATTTGTACCGCTCAATGTGAAACTTTGTTTCCAACAACTAATATTATATTTTAAGTAAAAACACTTATATATAAAGCTTATCATAAACCCAGATGAGTATATTTCTCAATGTGGGACTTCAACATCTTTTATTCTAATTCATAAGGTTGACATTATGGTAATTTCATTTGTCTCAATGTTGAGAGAGCATGGGTTTAATTCCCATAAACATTACTTTTGTTTTACACATATAAGTAAAATTCAAAGTGAAACTTTTTTTCTATCTTTTGATAAAAAAGATTAAAGGTTATTTATAATATTATCTTTGGTCCTAGAATTTTGTAATTAATATGATGACGTGTTACTAAAACTAACTTGGACCGAGTGGTTAAACCAAATATGGGCTTGGGTGTTTTATAGTTTAAACAACCCATATATAAACATAATATGTAAACCCTTATTAGAGTCTTTCATCCACATGAGTAATATATTTAATGTGAGAATTAAAAAATAATTTTTCACTCTTATAAAGAGTTTTTCATTTGTGCTAATGAGTAATCCGCTAGATGTTTTTACAACAACCTATGAATAAAACGTATCTATATATAAAGTTTATCATCAACCTGCATGAGTATATCATTTAAGAAGTATATAAATTTAAGAATAAACAAATATTCTAATTTAAAAGATTAACATTGTACTTATCTCACTTGTCTTGGTGTTGAGAGGACATGGGTTTAATTCCCATAAACATTATTTTTTACAACTTTTACTTAAAAATGATATAAAATGAGTTTTTAAAAAATATTAGAAAGATAAGAAGTGTAAAATAGAGATATTATACTTTAGAAAAATTTAAATTATTTTTTGGAATACATTGTTTGTATACTTTTATACATTAGCATCTAATTATGAATGACCTTGTAAATATACTTTTTCATATACTCACATAATAACCATGTGGAAATTCAGATTTATGATGACAATACAAGATTTTTTTAATGCTAATAATGCATGTTGAAGGCTTAAATATAAAATTAGCTTATAAAAAAGTTTAAAATTAACATCAACCTCTTAATAAAATTTTTAGAATTTAGCACGTGAATTTTAAGTTTTTAGGATTAAGCTCTACTGTTAACTTTTCACAATAACATTAGCCCCCTTTCCCTTTCTTCCCCATGGTACATTTGATAGGTCCATCTATGCGGTGTGGGTGATGCAAACGTAAGTTTGTTACAACACCAAAAATGAATAACATGATAGATGAGATAATGGCTTCTGGTTGATTTTACGTTTGCATCACCTATACTACATTGATGATACCACCAAATGAACCATAATGCATAGGAGAAAAGGAGGAGACGAATAGGCAAGAAGAAGATGACTAACTTAAAGGACATTTTTTAAAATTAAATAAATACACATGTTAAATATGGCTCAAATACTAGGTCTGCACTTAACTAACAAAAACTTAACGACAAGACTTAATCCTAAAAAAAATTCAATGGTTAAATTCTAAAAGAAACTTTCTTAGAGGGTAAATCCTAATTTTGAACTTTTAAAGGGATAATTTTATATTTAAGCCAAAAAATACACATGTCAGTGCTAAGGCCTCTAACCATTAGCCACCTCAATACTTAACAAATGAAAAGTTAACAACATAACTTAATCATAACAAAAAAATATATTTTAGGGACTAAATCTAATTTTTTTAGAGGATTGACTATAATTTTAGATCTTTGTAGAGGTTAATTTTTCTTTAAGTCTTTGTTTAAAATAGGGTGATGAAAAATGTTTTATTTTTTTCTATAAAATATGTTACAAATATAGTTGGTTTAGACTGATAGTGGAGTGACCATTTGCATGTGGAACAAATTGCACGAGCCCCTCCAACTTGGGTTGTACCTCCGGGCTGTGACATTGCTTATTGAATTATTTTGGTTAACCTGTTTTTGGCCTTGTGTCTTTGTCTATTGATGGAAATCAGTTGAGCTAAATTATGTTTTACATGGTCTGACTCGACATGCTATCTGATATAAGAGGTTTGAGTTTAACTTCTTTAAATATATAGTCTAAAATAGATTTGATCTGACTTTTTTAAAAGCCTGACTTGGCCTAAAAATCCATTTGTAATCAGACTATTAGATAAATTTATAAACATACACCTAACTCAGCCCTCTTAAAGTTTAGGGTTTTAAAAAAACCCTTAAAAATCCCTCCACTTTTAGCCCTTAAAAAATTTTAGGGTTTATAAAATTAAGAAAATAGTAGGTTTGACTGTTAAATGATGAGGTGGCTAACGTCCGTGCCACCTCATGAGGGACACGTATTATATGACATGGCTAGAATTAGTTAAATAGTAGTTTGAACAATTAATTAATTCAGTAGTTGAGTTAAGTAATAATTAAGGTAATTAAATATTATAATCAAAACGTGTGTTTTGAAAAGTTTAGTGCAACTTCCCTCGTCTTCTTTTCACTTTTATTGTTGTGTAAGTTCCAAAATTGCGTGGTTGTACAAGGTCGTGTGGGACATCAACAATGAAAATAGAGCGTGGGTCTGTGTTTCGAGTGTCTAGGTACATTCTTTAACTGTTATAGTATCAAACCTAATATTTTTAAATTTGTTGGAAATTTGTGTTTTTAGGATTGGGTTTAGGGTGTGGAAGGACCACATGTTGGTTGTCTTTTGTGGGTGGATTACATTTCCCTGATAAAAAAAGCATACTGTAGTGTTTGTGTACATTGTATGTAGGATTTCACTTAGTGCACTTACTGTTTTACTGATTTTATTTGGTTTAGGTATGAGTTTTACAATTGTCATACACCATAGGGGGAAATTTGAATAGGGTCTACCAATTATGTACATTGATAAATACATAGATGTCATTCACAATATCGACTTGGATAAATGGTCTTATTTTGAGGCACTATCACTGGTCCAAGACCTTGGGTATAAATGGGATTTTAAATTATGGTGGAAGAAATCAAGAGAGTCCGAGTACAAGAATCTCACATAGGACTCACATGCATTGTAAATGTGTGAGCATGCAATTAATAAGAATAGTGAGATTGATATGTATGTTGAGCATTATGTGCTTGAGGCTGAGGTGGTTATTGGTTTGGCTAAGGTAAAAGAAGTAGTTGCTCAGGAATCAGTAGCCTAAAAAGGTGTGGTCCAAACCCAACAAAACCAACAAGGCAACAGAACTAGGAGAACAAAGTCTAGGCCTACTCATAGGCCTTATGTAAGTCCCAAAAAAGTAGTGACCAAGAAAAAAAATTTACAAGAGTGAGCTACAGAGGTTGAGGAGTTTAGGGTTTAGTGAAGTGCCAACTGGTGGGCCAAGTAAGGGGTTAAGAGAGGGGCCAACTGGTGGGCTGAGTGAGAGGCCAAGTGAGGGGCCAACTGAAGGGAATGCATTTGAAGGTGCAGGAAATATTTCTGCTGAAAACTTTATGTGTAGTCTGAACACTGAACAGGTTGAGGTTCTAGAGGCAGATGATGTGTCTGAACCTGAGTCAAGACTCGAAGCCAGTGTAGGGGTTAATTCTGAATCTTCAGAAAAGGAAAATTTTGGAACTAACACTAGCGAGAAGGTTGAGTGCAGGACATATTTTAGAGATAAAGACCTACATGGTCTCGGGGTTGATGATTATAGAGATATAGATGACAAGTATAACACTCATGAGATAAAAGACTGATATGGAAACAGATGAGGAATATGGAGGTCCAACCGAGGCATTTGATGAAGAAAGAATGAAGGAGAACTATGAATTGAAAGTTGGTATGGAGTTTGAGTCTATGGCTCAGTTTAGGCAGGCCATTAAGGAGTACAATTTGTACAAATGGAGGTAGAGGCAGTTTGTAAAAAATGAGTTTGAAAGGTGTCGTATGAAGTGTATTCATAAAGATTGTGGCTGGAATGCATTTGGGAGTAAGGTTGGAAGGACAAATGTTATAATGTTGAAGAGTTTTGGACCTCAACATAACTGTCCTAGAGTTTTTAAAAACAAAAACCAGAATGAAAATGGATGGGGAAGCTCATATTAAAGCACTTAAGGACAAATCCCAAAATATTAATTAAGGAGATCATTGAAATTTTTAGAGTTCAGTTTGTTATGCAATTATCTAATTGGATTACTTACAATAGGAGAGGAATTGCACACGAGATCTAAGAGGGTGAGGCTAGTAAGGAGTACCTTTTAGGTAGATTTGCCAAGCTGAGATCCAAGGTGTGGACACTAGAGAGAGATATTATGCCAAGACCTTGTAGGAGGTTGTTGAGAGAGGAAGAGTTTAGTGTGAATTGGGTTCCAGTTTGGGCAAGAGAAATGTTGTTTAAGTTGAAACATACCCAATTTGATCATAGGTTTGTAGTTTATCTGGCCAAAAGACAGCGTAGCTGTAATTGGTGGGAGTTGAATGACATTCCTTATAGGCATGCCTTTTTTACTATGAAATATAAGGGTGATAACCCAAAACAGTTTATGTCACAATAATACTCCAATAGTACATATGCTAAGTGTTATGCTGGTATTATCCAACCAATAAATAGACAGGTTATATGGCTAATAATTGATGTACCAGAGGTCCTCCCCCATTATACAAGAGGGGTCCTGGAAGACCAAAAAAGCTAAGGAGGAGAGACCTATATGAAAAAAACAACCTATCATGACGCTCAAGATTTGCAGGCTAATACCATTACACAAACTGTGATGCAACTGGTCATAATAGAATAACATGTCCAAATCCCCCTGTTATAAAGGTAAGTTAAGGTCACACATGTGATGTTATTATTCATACAACGTGACTATAGAACATGTAGATCAAATCTCCCTAACAACTATGTTCCATTATTTTTTCAGAATACAGGGATGGATGCCACAACTGATGCACCTTCACATACTGATATTGATGGTTAATTTGATGCACTTATAGAACAAGTTGCCACAACAACAACATCAGGAAGGGGTAGACCTAGAGGAAAAGGAAGAGGAAAGGGAAGGGGAAAAGGAGGGGGAAGAAGAAGTGAGACTGTGACAGTTGAAGTCCCTGTCCAGTCAGAGATCACAACTGAGCCGTATGACTTCCTAGACACTCAACAAAGTGTCAACAACAATTGAATATTTTACCTTTTTATTCTGTTGAAAATACATAACTTATGTATTTATGTGGAACCTAACCAATAGGTCCCTTTATTCTATGAATACAATATGTTAATTTACTCATGTTGAGGTTTTATTTCATTTTGAAGATTCATTTAATTTTGTGTGCATTTGCACTCAATTTTCTTTCACTCAAAAACATAATGAACTAACCAAGCCATAACAATGTTCATTCTATTATAATATTTGTTGATTACAAACTAGAAGAACATAACATATACAGACTCATAGCAAACCCCACATCTAATAGGGGCTAATCCCTAAACCCTACATGAAACATGAGTTAAACCCTAAACATAAGAGTTTTTCTTTAAACCCTATTTAATACAAAGTTCTTCTTACAAAAAAATAAAACACATGTTTTAACCCAAAACCCAGCCTCCAGCCCTCATTCCCTACTAACCTATTTCTCCTCAATGGTTGGTTGCTACATAAGACATCATCGTGGTCAACATAATGGCCTAGGAAACAATGGTAACCGTCACCAACATTGAATATTTGCTACTTAGTTTTGATTTTTGCATTCTTCATCTGAAATTCTTCACATATCTTCTCCAAATCCCACTTGCAAATACAATCGTGACTCCTTTCAACCTGAGCAGTAGTAGCCCCCTTGAAAACCCACAATCATCATTGCTTTGAGACAAGACAATACACACCACAAAAAAATCGAGCTATAAAAACCCACAATCATCATTCTTCCACTTACCAAGAAAATGGACACCTCCAAAAGGCTCTTCCATTGTTCTTCTTTGTTTTTGAAACAAGAAGCACATGGTACTCCCCACACTTACACCGAATGTGTTGAATCTCCAGGATGAGGAAGACCCGGTTGAAACATTTGACCTTGCCATTTGTATTTGTGTATTAGTTCAGAGGTTGCATATGACCTTTGCAATTAGGATTAATGGTCCCGTTATTAGTTTAATTAGGATATCTTAATTTGGGGAAGAATACACCTTCACACGTGTTGCGCCATCTGGACAGAGATCCAATTAATTAATAATATCATATGACATGTGTCACTGATGAGGTGGCACAGACGTTAGTCACCTCATAAATTAATAATCAAATCTAACGTTTCCTTAATTTTACAAACCTTAAAATTTTTGAAGGGTCAAAAGTGAAGGATTTTTAAGGGTTTTTTTTTACAAAATCCTAAACTTTAAAAGGACTGAGTTTATATTTTAACTTAATATAAAACAACATGTTTAAACATATAAATTGAATAGCAAATACATAATATTAAGGCATTAAATGAATTTCTATATAAAAATAATTATAATTATATATTTTATTATAATATTATTTATATTAATTTAAATTGACCGTCTTTTTAAACAATCTGAAACTTAATTTGTTAAAAGTAAATAAGCTTTGAAAAAAATTAAAATCTAACTCATTTAAGAAATTAATCTAGTTTGACACGAGTCTAGATTAATTTTACCCACTATCACGTTATTTAGAATTATTGATATGAATAAATGATTAAGAAAAAGAGCGGGATTTGGTAAGTTCACTATCACTATCGCGACTTTGATTGAAGAAATAACATTTTGAACATTTGAATTTCAATTTGAAACACCAGAAAAGCAAAAGGTGGCCCTCTCTCTTCTTAAATTCTCAACCCACGGTCTCAGAAAGAAACCAAAAGATGGAAAACAACGCTGAACCAGAAAACGCGAAAGGAAAAGGGGTTCCCATTCACGGAGGCAACTACGTCCGTTACAACATCTTAGGCAACCTCTTCCAAGTCTATTCTAAATACGCCCCTCCTCTTCAACCCGTTGGACGCGGTGCATACGGCATCGTTTGGTTCGTTACTCCTTCCTTCTTCTTTAATTATCCTCAACACTTCGACTTGTTAAACCATAATTCATTTGAATCGGTACTTCAATTGATTTACATCAATTTTAAAAACATTCATTCGTTTTTTTTTATTATTCCATTTTACTTCAACTTTCGTGATGATTTTCACTGAGTTCCACTTTGTATTTTGATTTTGATTTTTTTAAAATCGATTTAACAGTTGTGCCACGAATTCGGAGACCAAAGAAGGAGTTGCAATAAAGAAGATAGGGAATGCGTTTGACAACAGGATCGATGCTAAGAGAACGCTTCGAGAAATCAAGCTTCTCTGTCACATGGAACATGATAATGTGTGTTTTTGTTATGATGATGATTTGAGCATTTTTGTTATGTTGTGTGAATGTGGGGTTTGTTAATTATCTGTTTTGCAGATAATTAAAATTAAGGACATAATAAGGCCCGCGGAAAGGGAAAAGTTCAATGATGTGTATATTGTGTACGAATTGATGGACACTGATTTGCATCAGATTATACAGTCTAATCAGGCTCTTACGGATGAGCATTGCCAGGTGAGTAGATGTATGCGTATGATTTTTTATTTATTTTGTCTTTTTGGTTTATTGCTAAGTGGTGCTTTCCCCCCCCTTTAATGCTAGAATGTGGGGGAAATTCATATAAGTGGGCATGTGTCTGAGAAGTGATTGAGTGTGTGAGATAGTTGTTGTGGGTGCTGAATGTTGATGCAGAAGGAAAGAATTTAATGGAGTGTGCTGTGAGTATGTGAGGGAATACACGTGACAATGACTAGAGTGAGAGTTGGTGAGGGTGAAATTGAATGATGCGTGTGAAAGTTTGGTTTGGAATGAGAAGAAAGGGGAATTAATTGACAGTGTTGTGACTTGTGAGTGGGTTTTCGAAGGGTGTGAAGCCTTGGAGAGTGTATGCCATTTATATTTTATAGTGGTGTTTTTTGGTGTTCGGAGAGAAAAGTATAAAGAACAGAACAAGAAGAGAGAGAAGAAATAAAAGATGTGATAGGTGATACATTGAAAGGAAGATTTATATATAGTGGAATAAAATGTAATATTAAATAGTATCTGAATTGATTGGCGTATGAATGTAGTTGTTGTTTTAGGAAAGATGATGAATAATGGTGAGTGAGACATTTGTAATAGTGGATCATTCAGGGTATATTTTTTTGGGGAACAGGAAAAAAGAAGGGAAGGGGTAAACTTTCATTAAGCCCTCTCTTCACTTGTTAGTTTGTTTTGTGTTGTTATGAGTATGACTCATGCACAATGCTCATCTGCCACGTGTACTGTAGTTTGTGAAATGGGAAAGGGGTATCATGTGTGGGATATGCTGAAATTTACTATAGTGAGTGCAAGTCATCCCCATCTCTACCTTTTTTTTTGTTGAATGTACATATATGTTTTACACAATGTTTCGTCTCATTTGTTAGTGTAACCAAACTACCACCAATGTTGGTCCTGGTCCAACTGATGAATCGTTTGGTTTTCTCTTAGTAAGGTTTTAGGTTCCAAGTCTTGTGCATGGAGTAAATAGGTGTTGGAACAGCTTGGGCCGCCCCTGTAACTGGGTTCAATCGGCTTGACTTGGATTAGTTGGTGTTTAAAGTGATTTCTAAATATCAAGGATCTAAGACAAGAATACTATATATATACACACACATATACATATTTGATATTAATATATAATTTGTCAAGAATGCCAGTTCGCAACTGTTAAACTGTTCGCATGTTCTTGTGTTTATTTATAAATTCTAAATCTATTATTATTTGATGATGCTACTTTTTAGGGAGATTGTACGGAGTGAGTTTATAATGATATTTTGGCAAGTTACCAAATTCTTAATTAGGCTTAGGGGAGTCTATTAAGTGACAGCGAGCTTTTATTCTGGGTTTTAATGTTAGTGGAGCTATTATTCGATAATGGTGTCACTTAAGTTTTAGTAGAGTCATAAATTAGTAGGGAATTGATGCTTAGTAGAAAGTGCAGTAGCCATACACTTAAGCCAATGAATAGGAGAAGTATTTTATTGCAGAGAAGAACTTGAATTTGAAGGCTGAGTTTTTTCAACTGAGAACTTTTCTTGAGTTCTTTGAGAAAAAACGAAGTTTGATTTTATCAAGTCAATTTGTTTTGTAACAAATAAACTTGATCTTATTAAAAAAATTTATGGCAATTAAACTAGTCTTATCAAATTTACTTGTGGTAATCAACATTCATGACTTATCATTCAACTTTTCATCTTTTTCTTGAATGCGACGTTAATATATTTCCCCAAAATTAAATTTCAAGAAAATTTGTTTCCACGAATTTGAATCATTTTAGAATCGCACATTATTCTTCAGCAATCAGCAATCCAGCATCGGATATTTTAATTTTTTCCTTGAAGCTGATAGTGAATCTTTAATTTGTTAAATATATTTTCAGCTTGTAGATTTGATTCATAACAAGGATATTGTAATTGAATAAAGCTTAAGCAGTGTTTTGAATATCATTGCAGTATTTTTTATATCAACTCTTGAGAGGATTGAAGTATATACACTCTGCAAATGTTCTGCACCGTGATCTAAAACCAAGCAATTTACTTCTCAATGCAAATTGTGATCTCAAAATATGTGACTTTGGGCTAGCCAGAACAACCTCTGAGACTGACTTTATGACAGAATATGTTGTGACTCGTTGGTACAGAGCCCCTGAATTGCTACTGAATTGTTCAGAATATACGGCAGCTATTGATATATGGTCAGTCGGTTGCATTTTGATGGAGATAATTAGAAGGGAGCCTCTATTTCCTGGTAAAGATTATGTTCAGCAGTTGGCCCTTATAAATGAGGTATTCATCCTCTCTTCAATACTTGCTGTTTGTCAAATTGGCAGACAGTTAGTATGCTAGGATTCTTGTCTTATGAAATGTCTTTTTAATTCAATTTAGAGAGACAAATCACTGATGCTCCATTTTGTACAAGTTATAGATTAGTTTTAGTGGTAAAATGCAAGATTCTAAATGGCCTCATAATTATCTACCAAAAACAGTTACTAGGTTCACCAAATGACTCGGATCTTGGATTCCTCCGAAGTGATAATGCAAAGAAATATGTTAAGCAGCTCCCACAAGTAGAAAAGCAGCCCTTTGCACAGAGGTTTCCTGATCTGTCCCCTTTAGCAATCGACCTTGCTGAGAAAATGCTGGTTTTTGATCCCTCCAAACGCATTACTGGTATGTTAGTATGTCTCCATGTTCAGTCACATTTTGTTATTATCATCCTCATCCATTTCTCTGTAAGTTTTACTTCTACTCTATGGTTACATAGTTGAGGAAGCACTGAATCACCCATATATGTCAAGTCTTCATGAGATCAACGAGGAGCCCACTTGCCCAACTCCTTTTGTCTTTGATTTCGAACAAACAATTCTGAATGAAGAAGATATAAAGGAGCTCATATGGAGGGAGTCCCTGAACTTCAGTCAGGATCAGATGCTGGAGTAGCCATGGCAAAATGTTTTCTTATCATTAGATTCTATGGAATTTCATAATAACAGGTTTGGAGTTGGGTGGGAAAGTGATTTTAGTTATATGAAACATGTTCTAAAGATTTCCTTTCTAGAGGTTTGGAGTTGCAACTTGCTAGAAAATGTGCTGCATTGTGATTCTTCAATCAGTAGTCACGGTGATCAGGGAGATAGGTTCTCCCAGTCCCGTTGTCCTGAGAGGGCAACGTTTTTTTGAGTTTTTTTTTTCTTTAATTTCTTGGGGGCATTGTGTTGTTACCGACATAGCGTTGGTGCCTGTTATACATAAAAGGGGCATAGCCATATGCCTAAGCCTTGGTCCTTGGCTTCGCATTGTATAAATATATCCAAATATAGTAGTTATACAAGTTATCGAAGATAAGCCACAATATATTAGTGGTTTCTATGTTGGTGCCTATAATTGTGGTTTTGTTTTCATAATTTGTCGTTTACTGGATTCAGTAGTTATATTTTGTTCAGTTTCTTGGTAAAAACAACCTGGTAATTATTGATCTAACGAATGCGTTTCTGTGATGCTTTCGAGCACTAAGCGCTCGTAGATTGTCACCTTTTAACCTAGAATTAACACACTTACTATTAGGCCTTAATTTCGATTTGAAATGACTATGCCACTTGGGGCCTAAACTCCAGTGTTCAGAGTTCTCGCATTATATAGACGGAATTTGACTTTGTTTTAATTGTTAAATTCACTTCAAAAGATGAACTAGTGTAGAGAGTGAATTGTTGATGTGAAAGTTCAGGATATGCTTTGTACTATTTTCATTCTTATTTAGAAGTTTTATTAATTGATATGTATATGTATCACCATAGTGATTTATTTAGATTAGTAGAGTTGCCTAAGAAAATTTAGAGATAGTTTTGCTTCTTAAATTACTTGGTACATTTTTTTTATAATAAAAATCAATTTGTACATCAGTTGTCAAGAAAATATTATTGTATTATTTCGTTCAGGTAATATTGAACAGTAAAATTCTTTTACCTATAGATATTGAATTTGAAAATGTGTCTCCATGGAAAATCTTGTATCATATTTTAAACCTCCATTAATATTGATTATCATTATTTTATTGTCCCGTTGTGTTTATTCTTGATTTCATATTATATTTCCTTTAAACTAAGTTTATTCATGATGACTTGAAAATGATAGTATATTTAATACATATGTTTTGTACTGATTATATATGTTGGAAAAGGAGGAAATAAATTTTAACATGTTAATGTGGTTAATGTTTGATTGACGTGCTTACAAATTTATGTTTATTTTGTTGTAAAAAATGTTATCATAGTCTCTTTTATTTATTACTTTTAAAATTTTATTCATTTTTGATATCAATAAAGGTATTATTGAAGAGTAAAGATTAATACTCCATTGAAATTTTAAAAAGATAATATTATTAAAAAATTTAAATAAATAGTTAAATAGAACTTTTTTCTTTAAGTGAATAATTAAATAGAAATGAAGAGAATATAAAAATATTGATGTCAATTGTTATGAGACATTTATTTTTTTATTCTCAATAAAATGTCACAACCTATTTATTTGTGGCAAGTATGCTATTAAAGTGGTTAATCACATGTTTATATGAATAATGTTCATGAAATAATTAATTATGCTATTAATATTGTAATTAATAGTGAAGCTATATTAATTAGCTTGTTTATGTTGTTATCTAATATTTTTTAAGCTTTTGTGGTTTATAATTTTTGATGTGATTGATTAATCGGAGTTAATCTAATTATGATTGTATATGATTTTGAAATTAAAACTCCTCATACATGAACTTATTATGTTCGTGATGATATTTTATTTTGCATACGGTGACTTGTAACCATGTTTTGGGACCAATATGACATATTGAGATGGGATTTTTATTTTTTTTTTGGAAACGTTGATCTTCCAATGGAAGATAATAATGGAATTCCATAAGAAATATGTTTTATTCCTTATAAGGAAATTTGGAGATCTATGATTTGTTTGTGGATGATGTTTCATGTGAAATATGGAATTTATTTCTTTTGTGTAATTGATTATGGAGATTGATTGATCTTTATTTTTGGAAAGATATTTATTTCCTTTGTGTGAATGATGCTCCATGAGAATATATGTGTTGTATTTGTACACTTGTTTTTGATGGTAAACATGATATGAGTTACTCTCTCTAGTATCATATATAAGTTAAAAGTTATTTGAATCATCAAACCAATAAAAATAGTTAAAACCAATAAAAATAGTTAAATGTTTTGGTTTTTTTTAAAGAAAATAGTGTGACATTAAAATTTTACTTTTATAAACTTAATTAAATATAATTGATAATTGAGAATAAATTTAATGTCATGTAGAATATCTAGATTAATTAATAAGAGTAAATAAAAAAAATTAATAAATGTTCTATGAAAAATTTAACTCCACCTTATAAAAATAATCAATTTTTTTAAAAAAACTCTACCTTATATAGGAGATGAAAGGGAGTTTAAATTATGTGCTTATAGGTGACATAAATGTTTGCATGTTTATTTTTTCCTTGTAGCTATAATTAGTGATTTTTGTTAGTAGGCATTGATCATGTTTATGTTGTGATTCAATAAAATAAATAAATATGATTGTTGAACCAACTAGTCCATTTTGATTTATTTGGTTTTTAAAATAAAAAAGATATTTTTGTACTTTTCTGTTTTATTTTATTTGTATTGTTTTGTTTTATAAATTGATGTTTCTTATTAGAAAATTTTATTTTCTATGGTTGATCTTTGATTTAATAACCATTGGTTAAAATGCATCTTGATATTTCCTAAAATATTTATTTGGTGACCACTAAATATAGGAAATAACATATAAAATGTAGTCAAATAAGCATAGCCTATAGTTAAAATAATATATGATGGGTATGGTGGGCACCCGCCAAGGGCCTATAGTTAAATGAGACATGATTCCGGAAATTGTTATGTATACTTACAAAAATAATAATAGGATTTTCACTAAATTAAGAGATGTGAGATACATGTAAATAATCTTTATCATAACATTTATTAAGAGTGATAATATGTTAGATTGACTGTTGAGGGTCTAAGGAGTTAAATTTTTATAAGGTGGAGTGTGTTATTATTTATAAGACAATCTAGATCAAAACACATATATTTAGAAAAAAATTTAATGCATTAAATTTTATAAAAAGACAAAATACCATTATAAATTTACCCCTTAATTAAATTTAAATTCTACTTTAATGTTAATAGTAACATTTTTTAAAGCAAGAATAAACATGAGAAAAAACATTACATGCTTCTAGATATGTGAGTTTTGTCTTATAAACAGAACTACTAAAACATTTTTTCTTATAAATAGCAACAAAGAGAGTAATAAGATTAGACAAAGACTTTTCAAAAAGTCTATTTAATTAAAGAAGTTAATTTTAGACTTATGAAAAAAGGAACATTTTCAACTTGTCGGGTAGTTAGGGAATCCTAAAGGTACAAATAGCAAGATAGAAGGATTCTCACAAGGTCTTGTAAAATTCTACGTTTCAAAGCTATAACGTCCCAATTTTAATTAATTGGGAGATTTTAGGAAAATAAATCGAGCACATGCTTTATTTTCAACAATTCATAATTAATTAATTAATTATTCGAGGATCGATACATTAAAAATCTAAAGCGGCCCATTAAATTAAGGAATTGATCTGGTAATTTTATGGACTGAATCGAAAGGGCTGTTAGTTTCAATTATTAACCAAAAGGGTTATAGGACCGAACTACCCTTAAACTAACCTAACTAATTAAATTCTATCTATTTCTTTTTCTCTTTTTCTTTTCACTTACTCACTCTCACTTTTCTTTCTTCTACACTAAGAAAATTCTTTCACTCTCATTTTCTCCTTCTTCACCAAGTTACCATCCCTTTTCTTTTTTTCATTTTCACACTCCATTCCACTTCACCATCATGCTACTCTTCTATTCTACTCTGTCACTTCATTTTCTCCACCTACTCACTTACTCTCACTTTCTCTCTTTTCTCTAAACCACCATCTTTCTCTTCATCACCCACCTTCCTCCCTCCATCACTATTTCTTTCCTTCCTCATTATCACCACAAACACTGTGCCATATTTTCCCTCGCATCATCATCATTTTCCTTCATCCACCACACCACCATGTCGTAACCCCTCCACCAAGCTATCATCATTTCTTTCTTCTCTTTCTCATCGCCATGACTAGAGCTGGGGGCGGGCTGGCCCGCAGAACCCATTTTCTAAATGGGTTGATTTTTTTGAGCCCGAGTTAGGACCGCGAATTCGTGAGCTAACCCGCTTAAGAATTTTTTTTTTGTGATTCCAATTCCAATTCCAAGCACAACATTAAACTTTTGCTTCAAGTATAATTCCAATTCCAAGCTAAAAAGGAAAAAATCCCATTCAAATTAAAGCAATATATACTAAATTTTGAAAAATAACCTGGTAATGGTGGTGAGACTGTCACTGAAATAGAGGTGCAGTGCCGTGGATTTGAGAGACCATGAGAGACAACGTAGGGCGGGTGGGGTTGTGAGACACAACAAGGTGGTGGGTGGTGTGAGAGATCGACGACGAGAGATCGTGTGAGAGATGACCGCAGGGTGGGGTACGATGGCTTTGACAGCTAACGACGAGAAAGACCACCACGTGAGTGTGGCTGAGAGAGGAGTGAGCTATGAGTAGAGGATCGGTTTGTGCGGCGCTAGTGCGAGAAAATGGGATGAAGAGAACTTGCAAGCAGAGAGGGTCGTGTACGATTTGCTTGACAAAGAGAAGGTCGTGTGCAGCGCGGGTGTAAGACCGTAAAGCCTTTAGGTTTAGACTTTTAGTTTTTAGTTTCTATTTTTAAATTATTTTTTATTTTTACTTGGTCCGCGAACCCGCGGGCCCGACCAGTTTTAAACTGCAAGTTACGTGGTCCTAGCCTGTGAGCTCGTTTTTTAAATGGTTCAATTTTTTTTACCCTCAACCCGTATAAAGAGTAACTAAAAAGGGCGGCCCGCGGTCCCGGACCTGTTTACCTAGCTCTAACCATAACCACACCATTTTCTCTCTCTAAATACATCTATCTCTTTCCTTTGCATGTGCAGTTGCCATGCATGTTTCATTGTAGAACTTGAGGTTATGTCATGGTCAATCAGAGGCTTGGTTGAAAGTCAGAGTGTAGGTTCTTGATTGCTGATCGATATGAAATCGACGTCAGTAAGTTCAAACCCCCTTTTCTCTTTGCATGCATGTCCTCCCTTTCCTTTTACATGCATGTTAAATTTGAGAATTTTAAGGATCTCTTGAGGGATGTCATACGGTTGTTCTATTGAGAATTCAGGAAAATCATGAAAACAAAAATTGTTCCTTTTTCTTTTTTCTTTCGAACGAGCTATAGAACACCTAAATCTGTTAACCAGTGTGAAAGTTATGCCTAAAATACTAAATGTTGTTTTGGTTGGGTGCATGACTACAAGTCAGTAACTTGTTTCACAAACTAGGACTTTTTGGCTTAAAACTGCCTTTTGGTGTCTTCATAAAAGTTATAATAAATTTTGCTATGAAAATTTTAAGATCAAGATCGCTTAAATCAAACACTTGTAGCTTAAGTTATGATTAAAATAGTGGAGCATACGCATGTTACTCCTTCCTTTGCATGCATGTTTTTCTTTCACTGTTGCATGCATGGTCTCTCTTTTGCATGCATGGCTTCTTTCTTCAATTTCTTTCTTTTTGGCATGCATGATTTCATTTTCATCTTCCGTTTCCCTCGCATGCATAGTTCTGTTACTTGTGTCTTTTTTGCATGTGATGTTTTAATCTTCCCTCCCCTTTCCTAAGCTTGGCCATAACCCCCTATTGTAGAATGGATGAGGATCGACACTTAAAAATCTCATTTTTAGAAGCTTAGAGGGGTTGAGACGTACTCTTGAGAGTTGCTGGAAAGATTTTAGAGCTCTAGGGTAGATTTGACATCCTGTCGATGAGTTTCATAACCCTCGATAAGTGAAACCATTCTCGAAACTACATCGATTTTGTATTCGAGTTTCAATTTAGGTGTTTTAGTGATTTATGGGTTACAATAATTATTTTATTAATATTTTTAAATATAGGGTATTTACGCTCAAAGCTGAATCAGGGATCGAGATTGTGTTCAAAAAGCCAGATAACGCCCTAAGGTACGTGTTGATGTACAAGGGGGTTTATCATTTAAGTAACGAGTAGTGTTTTTTAATTCCTAGGTGGGTTTTAAAATTAAAATGTTTATTTTGAATATTGACGCCCAAAAAAATATTGATTATCGCCAAATATAAATATAGCTATCGTTTATGAAATGAAGTATATTTGGAAACCTAATGTTTAATTAGAGCTTAGAACGGTATTATATGAATTAGGCCATGAAGTTCCAATAATTATATTGATTGACATGTGTTGATGGTAATAAATTCTAATGTTATTGATCGTGTTATAAAAACTTAATGGTGTTATGAAATAATGGTGGTTATAAATTAAAGCTTGATGTTTGATAAGGTTGTTGATTAATTGATATTGTTCCTATTTGGAAAGTTATTGGTTACGCCATGTGGTGACGCTATATATATATGTGTGTGTCAATAATAATATTATGTGAATTTGATTCACAAAGTGTCAGTAAATATATTACATAGTATGTGTTATTGACAATGACCACGATGGTGTTAATGATATTATGGAAATTGGAATTTGTGTTATAGAATAATATTTATAAAATAAAGCTTAATACTTAATATTATTGATGATTAATTTACACGCATTTAAAAAGTTAATTAATTTAAATAAAAATATTATTATAAATAACTATTTTCAACTATTACAAAAATACTACTATAAGAATAGGGATTTCTACGAGAACTTGGTTGGTACTTATTAGTGCAATAACCAATAATAACAGATAAAGATACATATCACAGCCTCCACGCAAAGATTAAAATTTGAACCCTTTTTGCAGAAGCTGAAGGTTCACAGGGCCCCTTTATCCAATGTAAATATATATGTTGGCAATCATGGGAAGGAACCAGTTCCATGATGGCAGAGGAAACTCACCATGCCATGGTACAATAATAATAACAATAAAACTAAAAATTCCGTAGGACATATATCCTAGTCTAAAGTCTATCATATGTTGGTTCCAACTTTTATTTTTTTATTTTTTTTGGTGAATGTTGGTTCCAACTTTATCTGTGATGTGGTGCAACCAGAATCCCCTTAAAGGAAAGTTGCTGCAAATATGTGGTTCTGGACTTTTGTTGCGTCTCATAAACCACTGCAATATTCTATTCTAACAATGCAGATAGGCCCATGATATTGAAAAAAAGTAACAGCACAAACAAGTTAAGACAAAAAAGGAATCCTACGGTCCAACTTGATTTTTCAGTATGCACGTGAAAATTTCTAAGTTGTTAATGATCATCAAAATTAAACCTTAATTGAAGCGTGAATTCAATCAGGTTTTATGGTAGGGTGTTGAAAGTTTCACATTAATATTTTATATAGTTTAAATATTTATTGAGTTACTTTAATTAATGCTAATTAGGTTTGAGATAAAACCTTTAACATGGTTCAACAGACTTTGTTGAAAGGTAATGATGTTTAAAAATGTTGAATTCCAACCGTCTTTTTTTCCTTTTCAATTAGAAACATTTGGAGCCTTTGAATATTGTTAAAGGTTAAAAAGTATTCATTTGGTATAAAAAAATAGAGTTATGAAAATGAAAAAGTAAGTTAATATTGACCATCCGAGAAACAATTAAAATTTCATTTGATGGTAGAATTTTTTTTAGGTTAATCAAACCTTTAACCAAACAAGGGCTAAGAGAATAGCTCAATTGGTTAAAATATTGGGTAAATTATTTTGAATCCCTTACACAAATTGAATAATAATAAAAAAATGATTAAAAACCTTTGGAGCCAAGTTGATGTGGGTGGCCAAGAACACATTAGGTAGAATCACAGAAGATGCAAGATGATGAGATCGATGGCTAGTAAAGAACCACGTCATTCGTTAATTTTTTACGAAATAGCATTTTATTTTTATTTTTAAGTCTTGTTATTTTTCCACCCAGTTTTTTCTTTCTTTCTGGTTTAAAGTTTTTCCCTTTCTATTTTGAAAACTTCCAACATTCGATTCTAAAATTGGTCACAAAACAAGATTGATGATTTCTTCCTTTCCCTATTTCATTCTGTTACTGTCTCAACTAAAATCTATGTTACAAACAATATAATATTCCAATTGCTAAAAAGTGGTTTGTTTTTTAATTGGGGGTAATTATCTGAATATGGTTGTTCGAACACAAATTTTTATCCACTGATCATGCAAAATTGGTTGGTGTTACAAATGGATCAATATTGGTTATTGGAAGAAACCTCCAACAAAAATTCATTTTTTATCACTCTCGTAAATCCTATTCAACTCATTTTATCTAAAAAAATAAAATCATTTAATGTTTAATATTATCCTACACATTATTCAAGATTTGTTTAGTTAAGAATAATTTTAACAATAATAATAGATCATTATTCAGGAATAGTACGAGTATTATCACCAGTAATCACTATTAATGCCCGTAATTATTCAAAATGATTTCTATCATTATATAGATTCTCAACCATGCAGAAGACTGAACACATAAGTTTTGATTACCGAGTAGAAAACGGGTATATAAATAGATACACGGGCTAATATTAATCGTTATTTATATTAATTTAATATCAATAAAACATGTCTATTTTTTTAAGTAATGTTTCGAATTTAAGTCTTGTGAATTAAAAAAATATTCTTATAAGAGTTAGTTTCACATGATATAAATGTTCCTGATTCAAATAAGATTGTTTACTTATGGTTAAACAAAACAAAAATTAATACCAACAAATCTGGTATAAGTTATACATAATTGAGTTATTGTTGAGAATTTAAATTAAACGGTATATAAAAAACTTTATTTAAAAAATAAAACTCATTCTAGTTATGTAAAGAATCAACATCTGTTATTCACTCCGGTAATTTCACCTAATAGTATGAATTTAATTAGAATACAATTTGAAGAGAAAGTTTATAAAGTGTGAATTCACAAACTAATAATTCACAAACAAGTAAGAACTGTTGAATTTCTTAATCAGTTACTTTGATAATTAAGATACTTTTTAATTGGCTAGCTGTAAAACCTTGGTTGGATTCATATTCCATCAAGTCTTTAAATCCTAATGCTGAAAGAGACATGAACACCTAAATGAATGATGTCTTAAAATTAGTGTCATTAAAACTGGATTGGTGATCGAACCGGTCAAAGTACTGGTTAAAGAGTTAATGGTTGAACCGGTTGAATCGTTGGTTGAACTGGTTGACTCAATTTATTTAAAAAAATAAAAAATACTACCAGTATATTTCAAAGTTTTAAGTATTTCATACTCTAATTAAAAGAACCTAATGAAAATAAGAACCAAATTTCATACAAAAAGTACCTAATCATCAAATAAAAGACATCAAATAATCCAACCAATAAATTCAAACTAAAAATAAACAACTATAAATTACCAATTTTTATCTCAATAAGTACCTAATATTACAAGTTTTTATACAAGTTCACTAATGTAATAAAAGAAAGTTTGTTTATATCGAAGGAGTAAATGTTAGATCAATTGCAGGAGAAGAAAGATATAAAAAAATTAAAAATTTCTTTTGATTGAATCAAAAAAGTGTTGCACACTTGCAGCAACTACAAGTTCACGTGAGACCATTGCTTTTTCAATCTTTCTTTTTTTTTTAATGACAATTTGACAATTGCAATTTAAAAATTTTGATTAGAAATGATGTTGTTTTTTACTAAATGAAACAAAAAAAAACTTATTAGACCAGTTTAACCACCTGGTCACCAGTCTTTTGAAAAACTGACTGGTTTAATCTAGATCACACTAGATCAAATGCATTTCTGATCTAATTAAGAGTTCAGACCGGTTGAGTCATCATCGGTGCGAACCGGTTTTTTAAACACCGCTTAAAACTCATTTCAAAACTGGAATTGCATTTAGAAATTACTAGACCATTTCACATCAATGAAGGGTCCACAGCAGTGGTAACTAACACACACGAAGAATCTCCAACTTGTGGGCATCTATATGCTTTGGTTTTTCTGGCTAATTAACTTTTTATTGGGAAGTGACATCTGTAAAAGCTCACAAAAGTTAACATATGCCATCTTATGGATAGTTTAGGAAACTCACATAGCAAGTTAAATGAGAGCTTAGTTGAATAACTCAATTATGTGAATAAAGTTTGATGAATAACACTATTTAATAATTAATATTGATATTTACGTTGTTATTTGTTATGTTATCATTTGAAGTATCTTTTAATTTTATTTAGTCAATAAATTTAAATTTGTTTATGGATACCATGTTACATGAATTAGTTATTACCCCTGATTTAGGTGGAATTTTTTCTAATAAGATTAATATTAAAGATAGATATTTGATATAAATGTATTTTATAATTAAAAAATTAAATGACTTAAATACATTAAATTTAATTACATTATTTTTTATAGGTATAGAAGTTAAAACTAAAAATCAAATAACATTTATCAAATATGATTTATTAATGTTGATAAAGAACAACGAATGATAGAATTTTATACTACTTATGTTCTGGTATTTTAACATGATATAATAATATTTCATAATATTTTAATTTCGATAATATTATATCAGTAATATTTCTTTATGTTGTATATTAGTAATATTTAAAGATACATCACTATTCAAAGTAAAATACAAACATTTTCTTTGGTATAGTAGGGTGTCAAGGCACATTTTATTATTCACTAAGAATTAACAATTATTGCTAAACTAAAATAAATATAATAATATAAAATACTAATAAAAAATATTATGGAATGTATACTAATATTGCAACACCAATTTAAAAAAGTTTAACAACGTAAAAAATGATTAAAAATTGATTATATAAGTTATATAACAAAGGATAAAAAACAATAACAAATATATATCTTAAATGATATGAAAGGAGAAAATAAAATTATAATATTTTAAATTAACAATATTTGTTGTAAAAATTGTAATTGATATTAAATGTTATTGTAAAAATATAATATTGTAAATTATATATAAAAAACTAATTATGATTATGGATAAGATATGATTATGCATAGTGGTTACGAAATATATAATTTTCATGTACAAATAGTTAAAGGGTTAGACATAACATACATAATTATATTTTTTTTAATATGTATTGAGAATTTTTTAAATAACTATTGCCAAATAGTCTTATCCAACATATTAGAGCAGGGAAAATGGCAAGACCATTGAGAATTGAGACATTTCACATTTGTCTCAGGCCTCATAATTTTTGTACATCTCACTTTTCGAAAATATATTATATTATATATTATATATGTATTAGTTAAAAGTTAAAACAAATTTAAAATAATGGTGTACATTATATCAAATATGGTAATATTAAAGAAAATGTTCGTAATATGACATTATCAATTAGAAATTTCTAATACTATCTAACATTAATAGTCATTTTTAAAATTATATTTTATCACAAAGTTTTAACTTACTATTTCTAAACCTTTTCATTTATTGTCTTTTTTTGTTGTTGTTATCTTTATAATTCTTTAGGAAAGTATCACTTTGAAAATGATAATTGCTTAAAAGAATTATATTATAAAATATATTATGACCTTACTTGAATATGGTTTGTTCTATGAGCTGCTATTGCAATCTAAGAAGACAGAAATCGATATCATAAAATATATTAATAATATTATTTATAATAAAATAAAATATTATAACTGGTTGATTATAAAATTTTGATATATATGATTTTGTCACTCAAGAAGTTAAAAAAATAACACGAGGGAAAGATTAACCTAACGAATCAAAGCGATTTTTTTTTTTATCAATGCAATTCTGCTTATTCCTAAGGCAATTCTAACATTATTTTTAATAAGATTTGGTTACTTGCAATTATTTAAATAGTTGATCTGAGATGCTATCAATCATTTCAATATTTCGCATAAAGTCCAAAAGTATATTGGCACTATATTAGTTTTATGATATACCCCTTTCGATCTTGAATATAAATTATTTTTAACTGAATTATTAATACTATAAGAAATGATAGTTAAATTATCAAATCTATCTCAAAATAAGAGTTTTTTCTAATTATATTGTAATATCCTAATTTTTAATTATTGGTTAATTTTCATTAATAGAATAATTGATATGGTTTGTTAAATTAAATTAAATTAAATTAATCAGGGGTACATTAAATACTGAAATTTATTTAGGTAAGTTTTGGGTAACCTGAAGTTACCAGACTGATGTTAGAAATTAATCAAAGGATGTGAAATTACCATATCACCCTCAATTTCTTAATTCCAATTCCACTTTCTTTCCCTTAAATTCTCTTTCTCCTTATGGTGCATGTCAATAAAGAAATAGAGCACTCTTTTCTTCTCTTCTCTACCTGCAGCAATGCCACCCATTTCCCTTATCATCTTCTTCAATTTCTTTCAAGCTTAAGCAAGAGTCAGGTTTTATTTCCTTCCTTCTCTTCCACGGGTAGCATTGCAAGGCAAGGGCTCCTTAATTTCTCTAATTACCAAGGTGAAAAATCATGAACCCAATTTCAGTTTTTGCCTTGTTTCTTGGATCCCATCTCTAAATTCCTTAATTTCATGCTTTTAGAGTGCTTTAGGAACCATTCTTGTATATGGGAAACTTTATGGATCCTTTAATTTTAACCGTTGCGAAGTTATTTTCAAACTACTTTGAGCTAGTGAACAACTTCCAAGCTTTGTAAAATCAAGTTTTGGAACCTGTCGATGACGTTCAGTAAGTCGTAATCTTTCGAACCTTCACCATTTTATTAAATTGATGATATTGCAATGTTTCAGGTTTCTGATATGTTAGAAAATGGTTAAATTATACGGATTTAGTGATTGATTAGTTAATCGTAGAAAATTGGGGTTATGTTCCAATTATAGGTTCTTGTCGAAATTGAGTTGGAATGTGACATTGAGTTTGGGATTTTGGATTAAGGGTGGAGGGAGTATTATATATTTTAAATGTATGAGTTATGAACGGATAAATGATATACTTGTATTTATTCGTGATGATTATTTAATTGATATGTGATGAAATTAATGAATGATGATTATATAATTGACTCGGTATATTCCCTTTTGGTGATTATCGTTTATTTGATTGATGATTATAGAATTAGATGAATCTTTCTTCATATATTTGAATGATTGTTTTTGATGATTAATGATGTTAATAAGCTTGGGATAACTTCATTTATTAATGAGAATTGATTATAATGGATGGTTGTGCATAACATTTGCATAAGGACGCATATAGAATTGTAAGGGCCTGTGATGCTGGCCCAAATGGGAGGGCGGCCTTTTGATAGACACAGACCCTGTGGTGGTTTTCTAGATTCCATAGACGCCTTTGAGTGAGACTTAAGGTTGGCCCACAACATCATTGTTGATGTACCGCTGTCACTGAGAGTGACTAGCGTTGCAATATGGGTGAGCGGCTGGGTACCTATAAAATGATTGCATAAGGTAAAAACATTTTTATATATTGCAGTATTAATCTCATCATTAAAGTCGGATCTACATGCATATGCATTAATGCTACGAGGCAGCCATTATTGAGATTAAAAGTTGTGGGACAACCATTAGTGATAAATTAAGCGCCGCAAGACAGTTGTGGATGTTTGACATTGTGTGATATTCATCCTGATTGATGTACATGTATGAATATAGGTTAAATGGCTATGTTATGATGATGAATTATGGTGAATTGATAAATGAATGAAATGTAAGAATTATGATGATGATGGATTGAATTGTACTTGAACTAGATAGATATTTGTGTATTGTGACAAATTCGATTTTATATTTATCATTTAACATATATATGTTTACCCCTACACCAATTTTTAATATTGTAGTGAACCTAGATTGAGAAGAAGATTAGTGAATAGCTTGTGAAGTTAGGCTGAAAATCCTTTGGAAGGATTACATATAATTATATATGTTTGTACAACTTTTATATTATGCATAGCTTTGGCCGGCTCTTTTGGTACCAAGTTTACTGTTGCTATTTATGTTTTGAGTTTGCTACTGTTTCTGCACTAAGTTTGTTGTTACTGTTTCTGTTTTGAGTTTGCTGTTGTTTCTGCACTAAGTTTATTGTTACTATTTTTGTTTTGAGTCCGCTGCTGTTTCTACACCAAGCCTGTTATTACTATTTCTATTTTGAGTCTGTTGTTGTTTCTACACCAAGTCCGTTGTTATTGTTTTTGTTTGAGTCTGTTGTTGTTTATGCACTAAGTCTGTTGTTACTGTTTATGTTTTGAGTCTACTGTTGTTTCTGCACTAAGTCTGTTGTTACTGTTTATGTTTTGAGTTTGTTGCTATTTTTGCACCAAGTCTGATGTTACTATTTCTCTTTTGAGTTTGCTACTATTTCTGTACTAAGTATGTTATTTCTGTTTCTATATTAAGTCTGTTTTGGTTGCTGCATAACTATTAAAAAATTTTTCTAATATTTTTATTTAGTTTGTCTCAATTTTTAATGGTATCAGAGCATAGGATTGCTTTGGTACCTTGTTGTGACATATATCCTTAATTAACATAGATGTATATCTAACAAACTCCACTCGTACCTCAATAAATGTTTATCTTTGTGCATGAAATGCATTTTACTATCAATAAAATTATTAAAAAGTGTACAAAGAGTAAAAGTGTTTTTTTAATTGACGCTATGATGATATCTTTAAGGTGTGTTTGAATGCGTAACTTAATTAAAACCTTATGCATTATAGTTATTTTTTTAAAAAAACTTACACGATAAATTTGATTTCAAAGCTTGTTGAAATAAATTGAAATAACTTATTTTAACAAGTTACATCAAGTACCTTTCAAAATAAATAAAAAATAACTTATGAAAATCACTCTTAAATAGTATCAATCAATTCTTATAAAAGGCGACTTATATCTATGACAAAGTAGAATTTAAGAAGTTCAATTACTTATGGATAATTAATCTACAACAATAATAATATAGATTTTTTTATTTAAAATCAAGTTCATAAATTAATTTTTTTTAAAAATGGTCAACTTGGGTTTTAAGTTTTACACATATATTTTTTACATATAAATAAAATATTAACTGGTGTGACTAACAAAGCTCTTATAATTTTTTAACTAAATTTTAACATAATTCTATTTACAAGTTTAGTTAGATTAGCTAAACAATTTATAGAGTCAGGTTTAATAAAGTTCCCAAAATAGATTTCCATCCCTGGTAAATAAATAAACAAATTTGATTTTATAAGCAGAATAAATAGAAGATGTTAAATATCTTCTTTTATTAGAAAATAAAATCAGCCATACATCCTCTTGGCCTGAAGTCCAATATACTTGATATGTATCCTTTTTTTTTTGGTTACATATATATTTAATACCTAAAAACCAATGTCAATTAAACAAAAAATAACATAACAATAAACACATAAAGTAGTAATTGACACATAAAATAGTAATAGACACTCCCTTGAAGAAGAATTTCAAGACACTACTTCCTTCCAAGCCTAGGATAAATTCCTTAGGACCATCTGAATAAATAAAGATGTACTTCTCATTCTCATCCTCCAATGTAAAAGCATGGGAACATGAAACCTCTATCAATTTTTCTCATCTCTTAATTAATGCCCTTGCTTAATAATTAATAATACTTAGATATGTTTAGTTTTGTCCCTCTAGTTCCTAAAAAACATCATCATAGTTTCATATCCACTCACCACAAACAACCGAAATATAATAAGCAGAAAAATCCCGAAGATTTATGATAGGGTATGATTTTTTAATAGGTTGGTAGGAAAGTGTTAATTTTTAATATACAATTAAAATGAAACCTAACCAACAGGGGAGGGTGGACATATAAAATGTAATTAAGCAAAGTTTTATGTTTGATATTGTTGATAAAATTTTTAATTATAATTACACTTAGTGATGGATATATGCGGTTAAACTTTAAAATACATGATTAATTGATTATGATTAAAATATGTAATGTACACATAAAATTTTGTTAGAAGAGATGAAAAACTATTTTAGTAATTTATTCATATAATTATTCTTAGACTTTTTTAGTTTTTAGAGAAAAGTTCACCCAAAAATCAATTTGAAAAATATAATTATTCTTACACTTTTTAGCTTTAAAGAGAAAAGTTGACCTAAGAATCAAATTGAAAAAAAAGAGGCAAAGCGTGAAAAGATGAAAGTAAAAAAACGTCGTGGCGTGGCTTGTGGGTTTAAGAGGAGAACCTTTATACGAGAGGCGAATGAGCCACGTGGTGGGATCCAGATCTGGAAGATCGTATTGGATTCGACTCGCTCTGTATTAACCTCGCAGCTTTTGATCTTGTCCACCTCATACCCATCAATGCCTCTCCAATGCGCCACGTCACGCGGGCCCTACATCTCACGTGGAACCCCGAGCCATTCACACCTTCATTTTGTCCACCTCAGCACCTCTCAGAATAATATCTTCTCTCCCACTCTCTCTCTCTCTCTCTCTCTCCCCCTCTTATTAGCTCTTCGCTTCGCTATTTCTCTACCAGTCAAGTGTTTTTTCCACGGGAAATTTTTTCTCAACCGAATAGGAACAGAAAAGAAAAAGAATTTAATAGAATTGAAAAGCTTTGAAACAAATGTTTGAACCTTGTTTCCTTAGTTGTTGATTTTGTCTTCGATTGTAATTTTCTTAGTTTTCCTCTTCTGTAGTTTAGAAACCGGATTTGGAGCTCTGACTATTGTGTTTTTTTTTTTTTAAATTTTGGTTTGGTGTTTTTGGATTATTCATTCCAAGTTGCTGCATCGAACTTGCAAATGGAGGTTTGGTTCTTGTCAGTGAAGCTCTGAAGGTCTGTTTCATAGCCTTATTCTGAATCTGCTACTTGAATTTTCTATGTGGAAAACGAATTAAATGATTCAAAACGCGGTTTTAGATTGTGCCTTTTTGTTATTGCTCATTGCTTTATACGTATGTGATATTTAATTTGAATCTGGTTTCGTTCCCAAATTTTTGAAGTCTTTGTTAGATAAAATCAAGAAATTTAGTAATTATATATCTATTTTATTTTTCATGAACATGTGAAAAAGAAACGATTCTTCCAATTATTACCTGTGCTTCTGTGCATCTGGTTGATAAATATTACTGAGAAAAAAAGTGAGAAAAATGGAAAAGGTAATTTAGGTTATTGTTTTTTGAATTTGTATTTTATGCCGTTTTATTATATAAGTATAAGCCACTAACTGTTGGAATGTCTCAAGTATGTTGTGCTGGTATCTCCCCATGTAAATAATCTGTGAAGAGTCTCTCTATATATGCATGTGTAGTCAGATTTCGTCAGCAGTTTCAGTAAGGATGGTAAGTGTTATTATATTCATTTCTCAGGATATCGGTATGAATGGAAAGCAATACTTTGTGCCGAGACAGAAGCTTTGAGGGTTCTTTGATGCAGGAACAGGTCGTCGTTCCATTTCATTAAATTTGCTATGAAATTTTTGTTTTTGAGCTTTAGATTTCTGTCTGGTGGGGGGCTGGAATTTGGAGGTATGATCTATAATTATCTATCTTATCTTAATATTAACAAAAGACAATTATGTTTTTATTTATTGAGTCTAGATTTTTGTTATATGTAGTTTGTTAACAATTACCATAAGCAGTTACTGATTTTACTCCCTGTGGCCATGATATATGTGTGTTTATGTAAATTTGTTATTTGGGGCCTCTTGGGTGGAGTGCCATCAGGTATAGGGTATTTCGTCTTTCAGAATTAATTTATGATGTTAGAAAAATGCTGACTTGACTGATGGATAGGGTTGTGTTTGCAGAAATTGGTAGTTGAAGTGCTTGAGATGTGGGGAATCCATGAGTGACTTGGCGAGGGTATACATTTGTGTAATCCTGTTAATTCCTCACAATATTTTTAGTGTGGTTGATATAGGCTGATCCAATGAACGATAATGTTGGGAAAAGAGGTTTGGCAGAACAAAATCATATGTTTTTTAACAAAAAGAGTCTCAATAGTGGAGTAGTAAATGGAGAGAGGGGCTCTGGATCATCAACTGAGAATGATACAAGATTTAATAAGGTGACCGAGGATGGCAACAATGGGTTGAGGGGACTGATTCAAATCCATGAGAGCTTGCAGATTTCGCAGCAACCACCTCAAGGTCCAGTCATATGCTGGGAGAGATTTCTCCCGGTGAGATCAATAAAAGTTTTGCTGGTGGAAGATGATGACTCGACACGCCATGTTGTGCGTGCTCTGTTACGGAATTGTAGTTATGAAGGTATTGATGTTGTCTTTGTGGCCAATCATGCCTTAGCAGTTGAATGCATTTGTATCAGCTTACAGATGTTACTACTGCTCATGTGATTGAATCATTGAGATACAAAATCCAAGTATGAACTATGAGTGCACAGGTTCAAACCCCTGCAATATGCTCCACCTCTTTACCCTTCCCTTATCTCTTCACCCCCTCATATTTATGGCTTTTTATGTGCCTCCTCTTGGACGAAAATTGTCAAAGTCCATCCATAAAAACATGAGTCCGCACCAAGTTGATATATTTTACTTACCAGAAAAAATCTGGCTATGCTATGTAGTTTTCTTTTACGGAATTGAAATTGGAGTTTTGACCACTATCAATTAGTTTCTGCATCAATTTAAGATTGGGAGCCCTGGTAGATTAAAAAAAATCTAGCCTCTAGATGTATTAAATGTAGTTTTTGATATATATGAGGTCAGGATGTTTCAACTTTTTGATGTTTTATGCATTTATTTATTATGCAGTCTTACTTTACTTTTTCAGTTGCTTAATTTGTGGCTATGTATCCACTAGGGAGGTCCCAGTATTGGTACAGAACCTTTCAATTAATGTATTTTACTCTGTTCTATGGTTATCTAAGATATATTCTTGTGTTTTATGTCATGATAACTTGTACATAGAGCCATGCAGGGAATAATCCTCTGTTAGTGGCAAATTTTAAGCAGAAATATGAGGATAAAGCTTCCTGATTCCAGTACTGATGATTACTAGTAAATACAATATATTTGCGTACAAAACTGTTAATAACAGCTATGTTTTTTGTTTTGATGTAAACTGAGTTGTCTCTCTAACAACTTGTGTGCTTAAACACTGAACTTCATAATTCTTAATCTGTTTTCTTCACCCTTGGTATTTACAGTCACTGCTGTTTCCAATGGTCTGCTAGCGTGGAAAGTCCTAGAAGATCCAGGAAGTCACATTGATCTTGTTCTAACAGAGGTAGCTATGCCTATTTTATCCGGCATAGGTCTTTTGTGCAAGATCATGAGCCACAAAACTTTAAAAAATATCCCTGTGATTAGTAAGTGTTGTTCCAAAATTGTACTTCCTGCTGAATTTAACTTTTCAATGACTATTGCTCATCTGGTGTTTTGTTTATTGAACATGTTGAAATGCATGCAGTGATGTCCTCTCATGATTCTATGGGGATAGTCTTCAAGTGTTTGTCAAAAGGCGCAGTTGATTTTTTAGTGAAACCTATTCGGAGGAATGAACTTAAAAACCTCTGGCAACACGTTTGGAGAAGATGCCACAGTGTGAGTTGCTTTAATTTCTGTCTGTGTTAGGGTTCAAAGCACAAAAGTAGGCAAAGAGAAAGAGAAAGAATATTTCTATTAATTGCATTGAACAATAAAATAGTGAATGCTACACGTATTTCCCAGAGCAATAGCTCCTGAACAGAGAGACTAAACTCCCCAAGTTCCTAACTTGGACTTGACAACCAAAACTGCTCTCTTAACAAATGATTCTCCTATTTATACATTCTCCTTACTTACAGCTGTCTAAAACTAACACTAACTGACTAATTACCAGTTAGTTTGGCCTTTGCAGTTGCTCCCTTTCTCCTAGAGTACACATCGTATCTTGGGTCTATTATTAACATCTAACACTTGCTCTTCTCTCTTGGTCTCAACAATCAGTCATGTACTGAAACAAATGATAATGTTTTGGTTTAAGGATCAGCTGTGGAATTTAGCAAAGTGAACTGCTTCATTAGTTCTTTTCTAGTAAACTTCTTTAGTAGAGATTGATGCCTTAAGAAGCAACCGGTATGAATTAATGTAATCATGCTTGAAAGAATAGTTTCTAAATACCATTTCTTGCATTACAATTGTACAAAGGTTATTTTCATCATTTAGACTTATGCTAATAACTACTTGCCTAGAATAGAGCTATATTATAGAAAGCAAAACTGTTCTATTAAATGGAAATTCTTTTTGGAGAAAATGGAGATAATATATTATAAAACAGTACTATTCTATTAATGCACAACACTCTCAGCTAGTTAATAGATATCTGTCATTTCTAGTTTGCCCATAAGATTCCGAACGCCTCATAGGTAGTCCTTCAGTTAATATATCTGTCAATCAGCATGTTTTTTTGCCATCAGTCTGCCATCCAATTTTGTCTTAATCAAGTGCATTCTGGATTCAATTTTCTAGTTTGCCCATAAGATTCCGAACGCCTCATAGGTAGTCCTTCAGTTAATATATCTGTCAATCAGCATGTTTTTTTGCCATCAGTCTGCCATCCAATTTTGTCTTAATCAAGTGCATTCTGGATTCAATTCCTTACTATCTGTTACTAGATTTCCACCTAGAAAACACACAATAAACTAATTCTCATGAAACAACTATCCAAAAGCTTAATAATGTGTTTAGGTTTCCAATAAAAATCTCCAAACCATGGTTTGCTTGGAAACTACCCTTAACATGGAAAGAGAAGGGAAAATTAGTTGGGACAATTATAGTTAGTTTGCCTCTTATTTAAAGAGGTTAGTTAGATAAACAGGAGGACGTAAGGGAAGGGGAAATGAAGAATCGCTCAAATTTGTTAGTATTTGTAAATTAAGCAGTTGCTTTATTGTGGAAGGGGCAACTCCTGTTGGAGAATTCATTCAAAGACCAAAAATGGAAACCAAAGGGGTCTAGCTCAGTTGATTAAGTAGAGTGTGTGAGTTATGTATGCCTCCTAACATTGTATTTGATTCCTATCGCGAAGAAAAAAGACCAAAAATGAAAAATTAAAAGGAATGTATAATTGAAGAGGACGAATGTATGATGATAACCTTCGGAAGAATCACACCATAAAAGCTAGCCAATATTGTTGGAGCTCAAAGCTCTATAAACCTGAATGTATTTCAATGTTGTATTTGATCAATTGCACAACATATAATGTATACACATTAATTTCACTTAAGTAAAGAAACTATTAATATACAAAATATTCCAATTTACAAGGCTGCCATAATCATATACATAAATAAAACAAATCAGAGAGATAATCTTGCATAAAATAGTGCTGCACCAAATACGGAAATATTTTTTCTCAAGACTCCCCCTCAAGCTGTTGAATGGGTATCTATCATTCTTAAATTGTTAGAAAGAGTTTTAAATTGCTTTGTCCGTAGTCCTTTATTTAGAATACCTACCAACTGTTCACCATAACAAAGATATGTTGTTTCTGTAAGGTCACTGTCTAATTTCTCTTTGATGAAGTTTCGATCTATCTCTATATGCTTTATTCTATCACGTTGAACATGATGATGAACATTAATCTCTGTTAATTAATTGTGGTGGTCTAATTTCTATACTAATCACAGTAATGTTTATAACAGTTATATTTATACTGGAAATCACTCCTCATTCTAGAATAAGGTGAAATGGTCAATGGTTGAGGAGTTGGTGGGCTCAGTACCAGGGTTGTGCGGTAAAAACAGAGACATAGGGACAAAGTAAGCGGAGTGTGGCAGTTCAAACCGTTGACCACAAAAATAGAAGTAGGAGATCTCATCGAGTAGATCATAACTATATTACAGTAAGCAAACTGGTATTGATGGAAGGAAATCAAGCAATAAATCTGTAAAGAGAAAAACATAAACAATCTATCCTAAAACTGTGTTGTTTACTAAAATACTTGAATTACAGTTTATCTTGTGGGTCTTATATTCAATCAATTTAAATAACCAATTATCCTAATCATTCTTCAATATTCAATGTCACCTCTTAACTGATGTAAAGATCAACACAGGAATTTGCAAAATATAATCACTGCATTACTTCCTTTCTAGCTAATTTGGAGGCCCTAAAGAAGCAGTAGACAGTAGTAAATTAATGTAGCACATCTGGTTTCTGTAGCATGATGTTTCATCATATGGATCATATCATTGGTCAACTAAACATTAAATTCATTCTACAATAATCAATGTCATTCCTCAACTTGGATTAACTAACACACTTTCTCAGTCTAGTGGTAGTGGAAGTGAAAGTGCGACCCACACCAGAAAATCTGCAAAGTTCAGAAGTGATGAAGCATCTGAAAACAATAGTGACAGTAGTGATGAGAATGACTATGGAAGCAGAGGCTTGAATGCTCGAGATGGTAGTGACAATGGAAGTGGCACTCAGGTATTGCCCAGATCTCAGCATAGATAGGTTTTTCTTAATTGAGTTATCCTTGAGTATGTTTCCCTTTCTGAAGGCAATAATATGGCCGTATGCTGTGTCGATATCATTGTTTACTCATTAATTTGTTCCAAAATCCATATGTTGTTACTCTTTGCCTGAATTCTGATATGTGAAATGACTACTCCTTTTTAACTCAACACATACTGGAGTTCAATACTGAAAAACCACAAAATCATCACTTTTGTTAGATAGGTCAGTGATTCTAATGACTCGGTCATAGCTTTTAATCATCTATGTTGGCTACCTTCTCATGAGAAATTCAATATGGTAATTTTAAGCAGATGAGAAGTAGGGGTTTAAAATTTCTAGACAGGTAATATGGGTCTTGAAAGTGGTGGACCAGGTACTAGGACAGACCAATAAACATTAGCAGGAGAAACAATTAAGGATGTGGTCGTCGACAACAATAACAAATGGATTTTTAGAGCCTCTATCATTTATGGCAGTGAACTTGAATGATCAATTAATAAGAGAAGAAAAATGGATATCTTTCATTGATCAGGTTAAGCTGCATAGCGGCTTAGCTATGATTTGCTTGTGCCAATTGCATGCCATAAGAATTACCTATTGCAATATGCATCACTGAACTATCTTATCCAAAGCTTTTCCATCACTCCATTGTACCAAATCCAATCATTGATGTTCTTGTTTCCAGAGGAACTGAGGATAGTATGGTGGACGCTGTTAGTTGCGTTGTAATTCATACTACAGAGTTTTTGAATCAGATTGTACAAATTAGCATAATACCTATTGCAATAAGTATCACTGAACTATCTTAGCCTTAGGTTTTCCATCACTCAATTGTACCAAACCCAGTCATTGGTGTTTTTGTTGCTAGAGGAACCAAGGATAGTATTATAGTATTTTTTTAATCAACAAACAAACAACATAAAAATGAAGAGTACATGGGATACCCAAAATCCTAAACCCATATACAAAAGTTAACAGAAATTACATACATTGAAAGCTCAAAATAGGCTCCCTATACCAGAAAAATAACCATTAAAACCCGTCTTCCTATTCCTTAACCAAGACCAACTATTATATTTAACCATATTATAACTTTTTCCAAACAAAAAGCTTCATTCTTAGAAATAACATTATTACTTATAGACCCCAGAAACCAAATAAACCAAATAACCACAAAACTTTCCTTTGCTGACTTTCTCTTTATCAAACCAACATTTTGGTGAAAGTGATGACGAGATGACAATCAAAATGTAAAACATTTTGAAGCTTCAATCAACTATAACAGTTTTTCCAAACCAACTAAGAAGACCTGCAATAGCAAGACATGAGAAGTAGATTCCACATCCTCTCCACATAAAGGACACTGAAGATAAGCAGTTTGCACAATCATACCTCTTCAATGCAGATTTTCCTTAGACTGAGTTCTATCCAAGAAGACCTTCAAACCAAACCCAACGGCCTTTAATGGCACCAACTTGGACCAAAACAGATTGTAGAAAGAGCTGTCCACTTCATCAACATGCAGCACAAGAAGATTGTAAGCTGATTTAACCATGTAGCTTGCTGACCCATCCAGCAATACTAATACTACACAATTATTAAATCAGATTGTACAAATTAGCATATTAATTTAGGGAGAATCACAGTTTATAATTTCTTGGCAGTTATTTACTTATTTTCAGCCTAGGAACAATTTACTGATGTTGTTAATATTATTTGGAAGGTGGAAATGGATTAATTTGGCCAATATGAAATATCTATTTAAGGTTCTCACTTAAATTGGTAATTTCACCTTTAAGAAACTTTAGCAGTAAAGAATCAAGTGGTTTATAATGCCTTTTGTTTTTAATCAATTATACTTCTCTGCCAAATCAGGTGGAGACTGGAGAGGTTCTTTGCATATGTCGGGCTGTTTTATTTGGAAGTCCTTATTAAAGCTTCCAAGTTCTAACACACCCCTAATCATCTCAATTTTCTCCTTGACAAATTCATATGAAAATTCAATGTTCTGTGTCAAGTTATTGTATGGATATTGGTGCTTATTATGATTAGGACATTACTGCCAACTCTCTCCCCAATGTGTCATATGCAGGTTAATTTCAAAATGGCAGTGCACGCACTTTTCATTTTAACTTCGGACCTTATCTACTTTCACATAGAACAACCATTTTGGGATTCTTGCGAACATTTGATATGTCCTACTTCAAAGCAAATTCTGACGGGTTTGTTATAATGGTGTTGGTTAAAATCAAGGAGGTTTCAAATTTTATGGCAGTGTGCTGTTTATGAAAATCTTTGATGCTCTTGGTTGGAGTGAACACATGCATTGCCAAGGACATTTGGTTGCCTTTATGTTTGCTGTGGTAAATATGACAATGTTTATAGCTTCCTTTTGTTGTTATGCCTAAAACTGCTGCTAGGGAGTTGACATTTATAGAGCCTTGCTGTATTCTTTGTTTTTCTTTTTTTTTGTTATTTTGTTTTCTGTTCTGGTTGATGTCTCGTGCCTGTATTAGTATTTTTCTCTCTTTTCTCTGATAAAATTACTCTCTATTTGACTTTATTATTGTTCTCTTTTCTCTGTGATTGTCCTATGCAAAAACTATCAATAATTTTACTAGGATTTCCAAATTGTGATTAGCCCTTATTTATTTATCTAAATGCCCAAAAGTCATAGTAAAGCTCCTATTTTGTGTAGAGTTCATGGACTAAATGTCTTGCTCAAGTGGGCAGTCCTCATCCAGTTTCACCTCATAAACAATTGGTTGATGCCCCTGACAGCACGTGTGCCCAAGTGATGCATACAAAACCTGAAAAAGTTAGTAGTAGATGGGTCCATGCAACTGAAAAAGAGTGCCATGAACTTATTGATCATCTTGGTATGCCTTATAGTATGCCTTTTTAAGATTTGTCTATCTTGATTTGGATATTTTCCCCTAATAAACCACTTGGTTACCTGTTTTCAGAAGATGTTGCAATGGGTAAAGACTTGGCTATGGGAATATCTTTGAATATGCAACTAGAGCATCCGCTTGAGGAACTATCTAACAATCCAACCAGTAAAGGGATAAACAAGATGTCTGAGGTAGATGATATGCAGCTCACTGAAGGGCAGGATAATGTCTGTTCAAAAGTACAGCTGGAATACATTGGTGGTAAAACCAGGACACAGGAAAATCGGGCTACAAATGTTATTGACATTACTGATAGCAACAGTCCACAGGATGAAAGCAGAGACTTGAACACTCCAAATGGGTTTTCTGGTTTCTCACAATCAAAAGAAAACTCTTGCTTCAAACAGCATCCATCCCTTGAACTCACTTTGAAAAGGCTGGGAGAAGTAAGAGATGCTAAAAATGTCACAGGTGATGAATGCAATGTTTTGAGACATTCAGATCTGTCAGCATTCTCAAAGTAAGAGGAAATTTGCCCGCATAACTATCTTCTATTGTATACAATATTGTTGCATAACGTTGGTTGATAACAGTAGTTTTTTCTTTTCTTTTCTCCTTCTGCAGATATAATACTGCCTCTTCTGCTAACCAGGTGATGTTCTATGGTCTTTTGACAGCAGGAAGTTTATATAGTGAATAAAATTAAGATTTGGGTTGCATAATTTACTTTTGCATTTTTCATCACAAATCCTACTCTTCAATTTATCTGGTGATGTCTATTCCATTCTGTGCCAATAAATGTGTGATCTTCCTATCCAACAAGGAGTGTGGGGGGAAATGATTAACTGAATTATCAAAATAGTTCTAGTATACAACATGGAGTGAAAACTGTTGAGATAATGATATCATAGATTATAGATAGTATTGAGATAACGATATTATAGATTATAGGTAATGATTTTTGTTTTATCTTTAATCTTTAGGAGATTAATTTTCTTATTTGTTGTAATCTTATATCTAATCTTTAGCTTATCTTTAGGAGTCATATCTTCTATATCTCATCTATATAATAGTGTACATTCTTGTAAATCATTACAATATAATTATTTCATTACTTTCAAGTTGGTATCTAGAGCAAGGTTTTTTGGTCGTGGTTGTTAAGCCTTTGTTCTTCGTCAACAAAGGTGCTGTCTTTGGTTGGTAGGTTGACAGACTCCAATTGCCCTTTTTAGTCGGAACCACCACAGATCATCTCAGAGGTTGCCGATCGGCTTAACCTCGGAGCGCTGCTGCCAGAGAGTCTCCCACGCGCCCTAACACGCGTTGTTTCAGTTGTTGTCTTGCCGGCACATGTGGTTCACACGCCCCCTTCCGGCCACCGGTTTTTGACACGGCCAGTCCCATCCTGCTCATCAGTCCATCTTGGTTCTGTTTGGCCAGGTTTAGGTGAGTAGGTCTTAGATCGAGACACTATGTCTTGTTGTTCGTTGTTTGTAGTCATCGTTCATGACTAAGGATTTCAGTTCAGAGGCTAACTTGAAGTCTGAACCTCCCAAGAGTGGTAAGGGAGGAAGAGGAAATCTCTTTTGCAGCTATTGCAAACAAGAGGGTCATCTTAAGGATCGTTGTTATTCTTGTTAAAAGTCCCACATTGACTAGAGATATCGCCAATCAAAAGTATATAAGGTGGAGGGTAATCCTCATCCTGTGAGCTAGCTTTTAGAATTTAGTTAGGCCTAATACTCAAATTTAAGATGGTATCAGAGCCTATCCTAGATCTGTTGTTGGGTCACGTATGTTGTCCACGTTCCATTCCTAAGTGTGGGAGTGTTCTATAAGTCCAACGGGCCACCCATTGTTGTTGGCCAAGCAACACCCTTTCCCTGTCTTCATTTGAATTCTGTTTTATTCGTTCCTAATTGTCCATTCAATTTAATTTCTATTAGTAAGTTGACGCGTTCGTTGAATTGTTCTATGACGTTTACTCCTAATTCTTTTGTGATCCAAGACCGAAGCACGGGATTGAAGCCGGATCTGAATCACATGGTTTATATTACCTTCATCCAACCACCTCCAACATATGTGTTGCTGTTGAGTCTCCTAGTTTATTTCATCGTCGTTTGAATCATTCAAGTTCGGAGAAGTTTAAAATTACGAGTCCTAATTTGTCACGGTTATAGTCTTCAGAGTGCAAATCTTGTGAGCTTGGAAAGCAGGTTAGAAATTCCTTTTCTAGTAGTTCTCGTAGTCAAATTGAGTTATCGTTTAGTATTGTTCATTTTGATGTCTGTGGACCTGGTCGTGTTCCCTCAACTTTAGGTCATAGGTATTATGTTACATTTATTGATGACTTCTCTAGGAATACATGGATTTTCTTAATGAAATATCATTCTGAATGGTTTACCATCTTCAAAAATTTTTGTTCTAAAATTCATGCCCAGTTTGATAAATCAATCCAAATGTTGTGAAGTGGCAATGCTAAAGAATATTACTTTGAATGTTTTAATTCATTTGTGTCATCGTATAGTATCGTTCATCAATCTAGTTGTCCTCATACACCACAATAGAATGGTATTACTAAAAGAAAACATAGACATCTAGTTGATATAACTCGTACACTTTTATTGAATGCTAATGTTTCCTTGAAGTTTTAGGGTGATGCTATTCTTATTGCAGGGTACTTAATAAATAAGATGCCATCATCTATTTTAAAAAACCAGATTCCTCATTCTTTATTGTTTCCTTATGATTCTTTATATTTGGTTCCCCTCGTGTGTTTGGTTGTACTTGTTTTGTCCATGATCTTTCTCCAGGTCGTGATAAGATGTTTGCTTATTTAAGTAAGTGTGTTTTTCTTGGCTACTCGTACCTAAAAAGGTTATCAGTGTTATTCTCCCTCACATCGATTTTGTCTCTGCTAATGTAACCTTCTTTGAATACACACCATACTTCCAGTCTTCAAGTGTCCCCCTAGAAAACGCAAGCATCCAGGTATTGTTCGTTCCCTGTCTTAATATTATTCCAGAAGTCCCAAAAGCTTCATCTTTGATATTTGTGTCGGATCCTCTTTTGCGTTGTTTTGGCATTACCTATGAACATCACCCAAGGTCTATTCTCCCATCCACCATTCCCACAGTTGTAACCAGTGATTCGGTTCCTATTTCAGCCAGCTCTAGTTCCTCCCACTTCTAATGGTCACCTTATTGCCATCAAGAAAAGTAAACGTTCCACTCTCAATCTTTATCCCATCTATAATTTCTTATCCTATCACAGTTTGTCTCCTTCCTATTATGCCTTTGTTTCTATGCTTTCTTTTATCATTATTCCTAAAACCGTTTGTGTAGCTTTATCCGATCCAGGGTGGCGATGGGCAATGATTGATGAGATGCATGCCTTAGAATCTAATCATACTTGGGTCCTTGTTCCTCTTCCCCAAGGAAAATCTGTTGCTGCAGGTGGGTCTATAATGTTAAAATAGGCCATGATGGACAGGTGGATAGTTTGAAAGCTTGGCTTGTGGCAAAAGGGTACACACAAGTATATGGGGTTGGATTACAGTGACACCTTTTCTCCAGTAGCAAAGATGGCCTCGATACAGATCTTTCTATATATGGCTGCATTAAAGCATGGGCCTTTGTATCGGTTGGATATAATGAATGCTTTTCTTCATGGTGACCTGGAGGAGGAGATTTATATGTTGCAACCTCCTGGATTTATTTCCAAGAAGGGATCAAATCTTGTTTGCAAATTGCAGAAATCTCTTTATGGTCTCAAGCAATCACCTCGTGCATGGTTTGGGTGGTTTAGCACTGTTGTTTAACAATTTGGGATAACTCATTGTGAAGCCAACCACTCAATTTTCTTTCGACGTTCCCCACTTAATAAATTCATTTATCTTGTTGTGTATGCTGATAATATTGTGATCACAGGTGATGACCAAGAGGGTATCAAGGCTCTTAAACAACACCTCTTCCATCATTTTCAGACAAGGACTTAGGACATCTATACTAGTTTATAGGAATTGAGGTGGCACAATTAAAGTCTGGCGTTGCTATTTTACAACAAAAATATACACCTGACATTTTGGAAGAAATTGGGTTAGTAGATTGTAAACCAGTTTCTACTCCTATGGACCCAACGTCAAGCTTGTGCCTAACTAGAGAGAGTCCTATCCTGATCCAGGGAGATATTGAAGTGGGCAAATTAAATTATTTGACCATGATAAGGCCAGACATATCCTTTCTAGTGACTGTTGTGAGTCAATTTTTCAACTCTCCTTGTGAGAGCCACTAGGATGCAGTTATTTGAATCGTTAAGTACATGGAAAGGTGTCCAAGGAGAGGTCTTCTTTATACAAACAAAGGTCATACTGATATTCTTAGTTACTCCAATGCAAATTGGGCAGGTGATGTGAGTGATAGGCGTTCCTCCATAGACTATTTGGGAGGAAATCTTGTTTCATGGAAAAGTAAAAAGCATAATGTTGTTGCCACCTCAAGTACAAAGGCTGAGTATCGAGCTATGGCCCACATGTGAACTTTTATGGGTGAAACAGTTAATTTAGGAGTTGCGGTTTTGTTCAATTAGTCCTATCATATGGAAATAGTATGTGACGATCAATCTGCATTGTATATAGCCTCCAATCCATTTTTATAAGAAAGAACCAAGCACATTGAAATGGACTTCATTCATCAGTTTGCTCCAATGATCAACTTGCTGATATTTTCACTAAATCTTTATATGGGCCTAGAATAGATTATATCTGTAGCAAGTTAGATGCATATAATATATATGCTCTAGCTTGAAGGGGAGTGTTGAGATAATAATATTATACTACCTCCGTCCTTAAATATAAGACTCTTTTACCTAATTCACAGGAATTAAGAAAGTTGGTTAGTTTAGTTAAAACCATTAACTTTGTTTAGGGGTAATTTTCCAAAATTGCTCTTAAGATCATTGGGAATACCAGCTTCACTTCTCACCCATTCTCTCTCCACTCATTCTCTCTTCACTATAGTTAATGACTTGTATTTTATATGAAAAGGCAAAGTCAATAAGAAGAGAAATTAATCTTTGTGTCAACCAATTATAATAAGAGAGATAAATATTTTAAACAGTGTAATTCATTTATTGTTTTTTTAAATTCCAATAAGAGTTGCTCATTTAATATGAATATTTTAGTCTAAAAATAATTAATGACATAGAAATTTAAAAGAGGGTCTTATATTAAGGGACAAAAAAAATTCTCAAAAGGGTCTTATATTCAGGAACGAAGGTAGGAGATTATAGATAATGATTTCTGTTTTATCTTTAATCTTCAAGAGATTAATTTCCTTGTTTGTTGTAATCTTATATCTAATCTTCAGCTTGTCTTTATGAGTCATCTTTTATATCTCATCTATATAATGATGTACACTCTTGTGAATCAATACAATACAATTATTTCATTACTTTCAAGTAAAACAACATGCTGTGTCTCTTAGTTATGTTTCAGCAGTTGGCAAGCAAATGCTGGGTACCAATAGCTGGAGAAGAGTTTTTATCACCAAATCTTAATCTTTAGGCATGCTTTGTTATTTGTACTTTTTTATCAGGCTCAAACCGGGAATGTAGGAAGCTGTTCCCCACTGGGCAATTCAGCTGCACCTAATACAGAGACATTACACAACTTTCCCTCTCATTCAAATGGCACTCCTAATCAACAGTCTAATGGGAGCAATAACATCAATGACATGACCTCCACTAATACATATCTTGGTGCCAAACCTGAAACTTTTGACGAGAAGCCAGAATCTGTGAAAGGGATTGGCTCATTTAATTCTTCTGAACTCCAAACTGTGCAGAACAATAGTACCTCTTCATCTCAGAAGAAAACTGACCGGGATGAATATGCTGAAATCTTTAAAGGACAAGTGGGAGGCTCTGAACAAGGATTCCAAGTACACACTCACTATAAGCTTCACCATTGTAATCACATTGCCCATAAAGCTGCAGTACATCTACGATCAGATCATGATCTCTTACAGAAAAGCTCAACTAAAGCTGCTCAGCAATGCGAATCATCTAATGCATTTGGAGGGCCAGCAGAAAGCAATGCTGCAAACTTTGGTATGGATGGAAATGCAGGGGAGAGTGATCATGGAAGCAATGGGCAGGATGGAAGCAACATTTTGACAATCAAAACATTTAATGTGGAGAATGGCAATGTGGTTGCTGGGAGCATTGGAGTCAGTGGCATTGATAGGAAAAACATCGGGAATGGGGCAGATGAAGGTCGACTTGCCTTGAGAGAGGCTGCCTTGACCAAATTTCGTCAAAAGAGAAAAGAAAGATGCTTTGAGAAGAGGGTAATCTATTTTAAACTACATGATCATAATGTGTTTGCTGAAGATCTTTATTGCCTGTGGATTTTGTCAGTCTGTATAAAGACGTAGTTATACCCTGCTCCTTGTGCTTCTATAATTTCTGTAAATAAATTGATGGCTTATTGAGATTTTAACAAGGTTGACGATAATGTCAATAAAATCTATTTATTTGAAAGCATCCTATGAAAATAATATGTAGCCTGTTGTGTTTTTCTCCATCCGGGTATTTTATATTTCTTCAATTTTATCAAAATTTTCTGCTGCATATAAAATTAAGATATTTTCTGCCTAAGTTATTTTCCTTATATGACTTGTATGTTCATGTTTATCAATGATTTGATCCTCATCATTAATTAGCGCGGAATGTTATATAATTCCACCATACATTTGACTGGTTTCAACACTCTGGAATTTTCTTTTACTTTTCAGGTTCGTTATCACAGCAGGAAAAAACTAGCAGAACAGCGGCCGCGTATTAGGGGACAATTTGTTAGACGAATAGTGTAAGTTGCTGCATGCTTGGGTTGATTTTCTAGTTTGATAATTTTATGTTGTGCTGGGTTAACTTCTGTCCATTTTTTTCCTCAGGTCTGAAGCCAAAGAAGAAAGAGATATGCAAAGCCACAACATGGTGTCTGTGGATAATTCTAGTGACATTCCACAATAACACAAGCCAAAATGCTAATCATTATTTGACTGATTCCGATCCAGTAACTGCCTCTTGCTTCTTGCTCTCAGACTAGCCCTTCACATCCCATGTTCACCGAGGAAGAAGCTTGGAGGTTTGTGTTAGAGGAATCTGTGAGTAGTTAGTTATTTCTATTGTGCGAAAGACAGACATTTAATTTGAAACTTCAGGATAACGTTCTAGATTCTGTTTATGTCTGTGAACTTCAAAACTCCAAATGGACCCATGAAAGTGGTTACCTTTGGATAGGTTAACCTCTGATGAAATAAATTTTATCATGTTAGCGTGCACTTTGGGTACATCTAATTAGCATTTTTTTTCTCTGCCTGGTATAGTTCATTGACAATTTAGGGAATGAGCCATGTCTGTTGTGTCTGTATGAATGTGTCAACCATGTTCATGTCTGTTCTACACCAAGGATTGTGTCAAAACCAAGTCCGTGTCATGTCTGTCTTTCACCAATTCCTTCCTCCCTCCCAAAAAGTGAAATCTAATTCATCTATCTAAAACCATTTTCTTGAAATAGCGCAGCCTTCTCTCCTTGACTATCTCATTGCGATGTGAGGCGAACAAGTTGAGTTGGATATCCTCAATTAGCACCTATCATAACTCAATTATTGCTATGGAAGTTACTTCTTATTGTTTCAGCTGTCTGCATGCCAAACTTGAACCCATGGACCCCTCCTCTACAATCCTCACAAATGTCTAAAAAATTAAATATACTTGATAAAGATTTAAGAATACAAATTCTTCAATGAAAAAATTATAATTTTTATGAAAATTTAAATCTTTAAAGATCTAAATATATTAAATATCATGTTTTCTGTTTTAGATTAAACGTGTCTTTAGAAGCCTGACCTCATTTCATAACCAAATGGATTGAAAATAATTTTTTATTATCTAAAATCATAACTAATGTAGTCTCCTAATTCCCAATAGAATTTTAATATCATTTGTAATATAAAAAAATTCTTTCTTTTAAAGTGACTCTAGTGTACTAGGTAAACTACACCTATAAATAAATTATTTGTGTAACATACTATATTCAATCTTATTAAGTAAAATTATATTGTAAGAGACAAAACTCTCCACCCAGTCTATTGAACAGTTTTTGTGAGGTGTATCCTATGATATATCTCAAGAAATTAACAAGTAAAATGTTTTTGATACACTAGTAAAATCCTTCTTTAAATTGTTTGTTTATATTCCTTAAAAATGTCAGTAGTTGAACTTTGCTGGTGGGGGCTTCCTGACTGGAGAGGCAAACGTCTAGGAGTTTTTTTCTATTTAATTATTTTTCTGTTGCCATTCAAAAATGCAATCACCAATGACCAATTGGCTTCCTTTAAGTTGAACCATGAGGGACCACATCGAGTAGGGTTGCCCACTCAAATATAGACCAAGCTATATTTGGTTTCATCAAGTGACCTAATATTGACTGATACCTACCTACCTATCCCTAGTTTCCATTCGAACTTGACTTCCTTGGAGTTTCTTGTTTCCTTTTACAACCCATTGCTAGAATGCCAGTCATAAATAGAGTCTATATCATAGCAGTTCATAGGACATGTTAGGGGCACGAACATTCCTGTTGGTCAGGATAGGCATGACCAGGTTCCAAGTATCTCCTCTCCCCCAATAAAATAGTGTATCAAGTATGAACTGTTGGGTATCTATCAAGTTTACTTGCTTCGATATGGCCCTACGTAAGGACATACACAGGATAAAAGGGGCTCCATGAAATGGCCTAGTAACAGTTCCTTTCTTCGACCTTAACATCGTGCCGCACATGCACTTTTTCATTGGTTAGCCTACATGCTTGATGCTTCAACTCCTAACATAATTACTCAAATCTCCTAACAATCTAATTGCTATGAATGTTTTATTAGGAATAGCCATCCAGTCATATGGTTATTATATATTTCATAAGGATAGAGACAACTTTTAATTTATAAACTAGTTTTTAAGTTAGGATAGATTTATCATTTGTAACGCCTTAAGGAAAAATTTGTCAAAATTGAAAATTGTTTTAAAAATGAATTCATACAGAAATAAACTGCCTAATGGAGAGAGTATCTTTTTATTTTTTTTATGAAATGATATTTTAAATTTTGAAATCAGAAAACTGTAATCATTTAAATCTATTCGCTAAATACAAGTTACTAATATAACATTTTTTCTATGTAAAAGTATAACTGAGATTTTTGTTAAATCTATTCAAGAAAGTTATGTATTATTACGAAGCTGTTGCATTTCTTGGGGTCCTGGACATCTTGCCCCAAAGAAGTTCAAGAAATTTTGTATTTTTGTTACGGTTGAACAGGTTGAACAGTTCTTTTGGGATAATTATCTAATCCAAGGTTTTACAGTTTGAATGTTACAATCCTCGTGGTTAGTTAGTTGACCAAAGAATAACTTAATTGGTTACCGCTTTTGTTTGGAATGAGGGTTGGATAGTGAGTACCATTTCTAGGAGTGAGGTGAGGCAGTTCTTGAATGTTTATGTAAAAAAAGTATTGTTATCAAAACCGAACCGGTCCGGCCGGTTCGACCAGTTGAACCGTGAACCGGTTAGATAACCGGTCCGGGTCAATTCTTTAACAAAAAAAAAAGTATTGTTATCAAAACCGAATCGGTCCGGCCGGTTCGACCAGTTGAACTGTGAACCGGTTAGATGACCGGTCCGAGTCAATTCTTTAACACAACCGGTTCAACCACGGTTGGACCCCGGTTTTAGTACGATTTTCTTAAACCAGTGTTTTCACCGGTTTAATGACCGGTCTAATTCTGAAAACAATGTCTAATAAATATAGTGTCAGATAAAATTAAGTTGCCCAAATGTTGGAATTTGAGTCTTCTGAATTTCTGATAATAAATAAAGTTCAATTTAACGTGGTTACCTCTTTTCTGACATCTAATTTAATTTTGGATTTGAAGTAATTGATTTTATTTTGTCAAAGATTAGTCATTGGCTTTAGCAAAATTGAGCTAGCATGATATTCAAATTGAGTAGTCAAAATTTTCTTGTGTGTTTAGAATTGTTTTTAGAAAACAGGTATGGTGAAATATATTGATCATCGAATTTGAATTTAATCCAAAGGCATGATATTTGCTGCCATAAAGTAAAAAAAAAAATCTAAATATATTGTACATGTACCGTCTTTGGTGAGCAAATTAAGGTTCAAGGGGCGATAATTTCTACTAATTAACATGCCATTTGTAGAGTGAGTTGGGTTCATCATCTTAAGGTAAAGATATAATTAGGTAGACGTGTTAATATAATATAATTGCGCTGATTCACGAGGACATGAGTTTGAATTTAGATATCTCTCTTGATACTTTATCTTCAAAATAATTGTCGGTTCAGGGAAAAAAATTACATAGACTATTGTTTAAAAATTAACATTAATACAGTATGAAGTTATTTCTTAAAAAAAATTAACCTAATTTTTAATATAATTTTTTTCTTAATTTTTTTAATCAAGTGTAAGGTTAACTCTTTACTTTATACTTTCAATACAACTTTTTAGCTCCGGTGCCACTTTTATCTCAATTAATAAATAATGGTAGTGTATTTAAAGAGATGAGAGAATAAAGACAATTTAAAAAATCATTCTCTTAACTAATCTGTTTCTTAAATTTTCTATTCTTTTTGTAAAATTTTTGAATGATAATTATTTTGCAAATGAGGGAGTAAGTCATATTGAAGTGGGGAAAATAAATTTTTATTGAATATAATAACTAATGACTTTTACAAACAATCATGGTGGGTCTTTGTGACCGTATCTTGTTGTTCAACAATAAACGAGGGAGTGCAAATTCGATATGAATTTTTATAAGTATTTTTTAAAATATTATAAAATAATAGAAGTAGATATTGCTTATGGTGCCAGTTTAGTGGTTTGGTGCATAAAAGATTTAATAAGCTATTAGCGGATTCTGAAGGCGACTCTTGTCGACACATGTCTAAGGTAACATGTTTTAAAAAACCATTCTCTCTACAGAAGTGGAAAATCTACTTCTCTTTTTTTTTTTAAATGATTAAATAAGTGGGATCATATGATAGTTTGTCGGGACAAGATTCAATTCAATTCAATTAATGTTTTGGAAAAAATATTATATGATTAAGAAAGAAGTATCACGTTATCTATGATTTCAAATTTTGTAATTATAAAATTTTATAAATGTTTGATAATTATATAAGAATTGATTTCTCCAAAAAAAAATTATATAAGAATTGATAAAAAGATTAAAAAAATGTTAAAATATCTTTTCAACCCTCTTAAAGTCTAGGGTTTAGGAAAAAACTCCTAACAAAATCCTAAACTTTTAGGCCTTAAAAAATTTTAGGTATACGAAATTAAGGAAATGTTAGGTTTGACTGTTAACTGATGAGTGCGTCACCTCATCAGTACCACATAGTTGACACATGGTAATTTTAGATAATATTGTTTACGGTTTAAAATTTTAACCGTTAATAATAACCTTAAATTCATAACCCAACCCAAAATTAAACTTGATATATATATATATATATACGACTCCCTCTCTTGCCTCACCCTTCACATTCTTTGCTCCTCCCTAACCACCTCCTCTCTTCTTTGCTTTCTCTTTATCTTTGTGCACCCTTTCACTATCAGTTTCTCATTTCCTTCTCCTTAAACTCTAACACTCTTCTCGTCTCCCACTTTCTCTGCCTTTCGTCTTCCTCTGGTGAGTACCGTGGGGATTTCCCCAATTTCATCGAAGGCCACACTTGCTCCTTCAAAGTCGACGTATGCACCGGTAAAGAATAGACTACAAACCCTTTGTAGCGAAGGGGGCGTAGCACTTCTCTGGAACAAGTGTTTTTCTTTCGTTGAATGTTCCCAAATTTGCTTCTATTAGTTTTCTCCAACGTCTCCCGAGTCTTTTCATTGCATAGTTCCTATTGAATTTTAAGGAAAAAGACCCTTTGAGATTCATTGATGTATCAATTGTTGATAAAGAGGTTGATTATTTAAATTATATTATCAATGGTGAGATGCTCTAGTGCTAATTAAAAGTCTTTATTAAAAATAAAAGGAAAGAAGGAACCCACATGTACATATTGAGTCATCAAGTATGCATACTTCAAGTAGGTAAGCTTTCAAGATGTGCCCGAAACTGGTCCCTCTGATATGATAAAGGCTAGGCACACGTTTATTTAAATTATTTGGAAAGTGATGGGCCACTTGACAATGCATGATATGGAGACTTGGTAATATGGAGACTTGGTAACTTCCTATGTAGTGGTAATTGCTTTCAAGTTGGTAGTTTTTGGGCAAGTATAAAAGGAAAAGATTGAAGTCAGAAAATGGAGGAAAAAAGGATTTTCAGAAGAGAACAAAGTCAGAAGGCTCTGGTATCCAAAGCGAAACGCCTAACACGTCCACCGTCGTGACCACTGGCAAATCGGAAGAATCTACGAGTACCAATTCGTCTCTCAACTTTCGATTCCCACATCTTTTGTTTTATCGCATCTCAGTCCCATTTAGACCTTTGTTCTTGCAGTTTTACTGCATTTGTTATATGTATATTCTGTTATGCGTTGAACCGTTGTATACCTTGCATCAACCGTTAAATCATTTAGTCACACTTGATCTTTATTTACTTGAAGTTCAGACTGTCTTGGGTGTGTTTGGTGTTGTTTTCTGGTTATTTTGCTATAATTATGTCCATTTTTATTTTATTTTAATTCGTTTATCGTTTACACCTTCTCTTCTACTCCATTTCTATTTTTCACTTTAAATTTTCATTTTACTTAAAAAGCCCTTAACACCATAAACCTATCAATTTAAGAACCCAAATAGGACTTTGATTCACGTCCCATACTGAATTTGTGAATCAAAAAGGTTGAATTAATTTCACCAGAAACAAAACCGCATTAATGACATAGTATATCATATAACTTTGCGGGAATCTCGAAGGTTTAGAGGGTGTTTGGGTCCGCGTTAGGGTTGGTCAAACCTTGACCAACCCAATAAAAAGATTCTATAGTCAAATGAAGTTTTAATTGTCTCGAACAATGTGAAGAATCAATATTAACCTTTAGATTTTTCCATTTTCATAATCGTTTCTCTAATTGCATACTGAACGGACACTTAGATGAACAAGTTTTGTGGGTTTTATTATCATTTTATGCAAGAGCCAAGTGATGTAGATGAGTCATCGATATACCTACAAATCTGTGAATGGATTAGTCATCATAGCATATCATATAATTTTACAAGTAAACAAAATCTTTTTTGAACGACCTTTCGAATTTTTGTTTTAAAAATACCTAAAAGAAAGTTCTATTTTAAAGCATCGGTTCATTTATCCACTTATATATATATATATATATATATATATATATACACGTAATATATTAATATATTAAGTATTTATAAATTCCACCATTTTTTATATCATGTGTAAAATATTTTAGAAAGCTATTTTATACGTAATTTTTTGGAAGTAGCTAACCACATGCATGTTCATATAAGGTCATTATAATCTCTCTCTATATATATATAGACTTAAGACAGTACAAAAGATACGTTGTTATGCTCTCTTCAAAGTGATGACATTATCTTTCCATGTTGTTACTCATGTAATCCTCATCATTTATCTAAACTTAATAGCCTTTACATTAAATTTAGTGACATGTGTTTGTGTCTTGCCATGTTGTATTTGTCTGTTTGCATCGATCATACACAGGAAAATATCGCAATCTTTGAAAGAACGGTTGAATGGGTACCTAATCAACTATCTATTCCAAGTGTACCTCAAAATGCCTCATTCTACTCCTAAATTCATTGTCAAATGATATTATTTAAAATAAAATTATCATATTACTTAAGTAATGTGGCTTGCTTGTTGCTTGTGTAAGCGTATTGTGTGGACATAAACCTTCCCTTTTATATTCCTTGTATCGTTTTCCATTCTTTGAATTTTATTTTATCTTAGCCAAAGCTTATTGATGTTACTGCTACTTTTTATGACTTTTTTTAAAGGTGACATTTTATGGCTAATATTTGTTGAATAGTGGAACTTTCTAGATCTATTTTGACACTTGTGCACATTTCAAATAGCAAAGACAAGATGTGTTACTCAACTTCTTATCCAACTCTAGCTATCTCCCATCCTGATTAAATATTTAATTAAATAAATAGTTTATTTAATATATGTAACTTTTTTTATATAAATAGAAATGTCAATTTGTGTTGTAATTCATAGGCCGTCCTATATAGGCTAGACTTATTTGGTTGGTGGGATTTTTTAGGTTCAGGCTAAAAGGGTATACGTTAATTCAGACTTTCATTTTAGGTATTCTAATCTATTTGTTTTTGCGGATGGGTTAGATTGGCTCCATAAATTTGGTTTTTTTAGTTGTTCTTATAGTTTTACAAAAGAAAAACTAAGCTCGTTCAGCCTGTAGTGGGTGTGGGCTTTTTGCGAGCTAGACAAAAAAAGTTCTTAGCTAATTCAGGTTTCGATTTTAAATGTTCAAATTTACCCATTTTATGGGCAGCCAAGCCGGTCCATCAAAACAGACCCATTTTGTTAGCTCTAGGTTAACCTAATTTAGTGTAGGTTTTTATGAGTTATGTTATAAAAGCATGAGTCGAAAAGAAAGTGAGCATATTCTAAACCTAATTTACCATACCCATAAAAAATCTCACTCAAACTAACAACACAAGAAGTTGGCTCATAGATTATAGTATAATTTTTTTAAAAAATAAAAACCTAATTTCATAGAAAAACAATAAAATATATTTTTTTGTACTTTTCTATTATTTGATTTTATTTTTCACTTTTCCAATAAGTGGATTATCTTGTGTGTCAACCCACTAGGATTGATGAAGTGAGTTCAAAAATTTTGACTCACTTTAAAAATTAACTGAGTTGGGTTAACTTGTAAAACAAACTCAATCCGTGTGGGTCTGGTTAAACAACATATCATATGCGAATGACTTTCCTAAGTGAAAGTGAAATGACTAAATTTGGACTATTGGATCTACTAATTAATGGTTATGATTAATATATATTGGTTATAAAAGTTTTTTAAAATATGTCTTTTTAAGTGATCATATGACAATCATGTAAGTTTGAAAAACTTATAATCATGGTCATTCATTTTTCTTATCATATTTTCTAAGGGAGAATTAAACATGGGTATTTATGTTGAGGTTAATATATATATATATATATATATATATATATAATTCTAAAACATAATTTTATCAACTTCTACTATATTTAAAATATGAAATGTCCTTTTTATGCCTTTTCCTATTTCTTAAATTATTTGTACTAATTGCCAATTAATATAAAAATTGTAATTAATAAAAAATTATAACCAAATGTAAGACCATGATAACATAATTATTTCTATATATTATACATATAAAAACGTAATTAAAAAAAAGTTTAGTAGCAATTAAAGAATAATAAGTGTTATTCATCGAGAGCTAGGGCAAACAACTATCTGCCCCCCGAAACCTCATGATAAACCTTCGTTCAAAGAGAAAGTGCTAGGTTCGTTGGCCAAGCATAAGGAGATTTGTTTTCATGACCTGGTAAGGTGAAAGCTAGTTCGTTTTGGTACCAAAGGGAATAATCCCTTGCAACCTATGTGTTTCTTTTATGAGAAACTTGTTGAAGAACTTAGCAGGTCGTGGAGGGGATCCTTGGTGAAGTTGTTGAGGAAGAAAATTGGGTTTCAACTTATGCCTGACAACTTGAAATACACTTTGAAGACCAAAGAAGGCATTGATGTTATTGATGTATGGAATGAGTATTATGTGGTGCATTTCAATTTGGATAAAGACAAGGATAAAGTGATCAATGGAGAACCTTGGGTGGTATTTGATTACTACCTTTATGTTCAAGCATGGAAGCCTGATGTTATACCTTTTAAGGAAAAGATAAATAGGACCATGGCTTGGGAGTGTCCTTGGTTTGGGTTTTATTTTCTATGAGGAGGACCTACTCTTGCAAATTACATCCATGGTGCGTACGTCGATAAAAGTGAACCTGCACACCCAAATCTAGAGATGAGAGTAGGTCATGCCACCCGTTAGGGGCCTATGGCCTAGCCTATTTAAGACCTAATTTGGCCTAGCATATTTAATGTAAGATCAGGTCAAGGCTTTTCAAAAAGACTATTTAATTAAGTAGGCTAGGTTTGTGCTTTTGGAAAAACCCTTCTTACTTGTTGGGTTGGCCTTTTAAGCTACTGTATATAATTTTATAAAGAAATATAATTGGTAATATATTATCATTTATAAATACATATGATATTTTCTATGAATCATAGTTATAAAATTATTTTTTATTAAAACACTTTTAATATGAAAAATTGATAATTAAATGTATATTGTACTTAGGTAATTAAGCTCTTAGAAACAAATTGATTTATTTAAGATGGACTTATTAGTCTATTTAATATATATTTGTTTGTATTTTTATTAACATAAACTTAAATTGGGCTTTTATATAGTCTATTATGTTAAACCAGGCTTTTAAATAGGTCAAGTCAGACCTAAAAATATGGCCTATGTTAGGATATAGGCCAGGCTTGGGCCTCAAACTTAAGTGATAGACCAGACTCAGGCCCTACAAAGTCTATCTTAGCCCAACTTATTCTTATCCATATCGGGAATATGAAGAGAGGGAAGTTTGCATATGTTTATGCCATAATAAAATTGGATAAACCATTCATCAAGGAAGTGTGTGTTTAGAGAGCCTGGTTGAGGGTGAAGTATAAAAGATTTCTCCCTACTGTGGTTGTTAAGGTCATGTTTCTTACACTTGCCCAAAGATTATTCCCACCGAGGGTCCAGATGGTACACTAGAGGAGGCAAGGAAAAATGGGTGTGAAGGGAAATAAGGGTGACAACAGAAACAGGTCCAAGATAGGGTTTGTTTTTGGAAACCATAGTTCGTAGAATCAGGGGGTGAAATCTTCAGGGGGTGAAATCTTCAGGGGATGGTGCTAAATCATATCAATTATACGGAGATTGAATAAATGTGACATGGAGAAAAGGGAAATCGAAATTAAAAGGAGATAAAGGGGGAATGTTAATTGTATTAGTCACGAGATGCGTGGCTCACCTAAGTCAAATGACAGTCAATGTGAGGGGCTACATAGGAATGAGGAAAATGTGGCTTGCTTTGTCTTTAGGCCTAATACTAATATTGGGTCCATGTCTTTCGTGTTATTCAAGATGCCTAGGAAGGGGGATTATAAATATCAGAGGAAAGTGAAGCCCAAGTGGCTAGCTTGAAGGAAGGTAATAAAGGCGGGGACCAAGGTAAGCCTAAAGCTCTTGTTATTGGAGGGACAAAAGTGTATGATTATTATGGTGGGATGCAATCTACCATGTATCTGCATCATATGTCTACAGTGAGGTTCTTATTTGTTGATAATGAAGGGAATGCTAAAGACAATGGTAGGAGCGGCATCTTTTAGTTAGCCAGAAGTTTAGGATCAAGGCGCCTGGTTACCCAAAATACCAAGGCTCAAATGGCATCGTAGGTCAATAGGGGCTCAAATGATAGTATGATGATGAACTCTTGAGTCCATATCATTTTTTCTTCCTTTTTATGTGTTATGGCCTACACCGATATGAACACCCTCCAATGGAAATGTCGAGGGGCTTTTAATGAGAGGGTCAATGTTTCGTGGCTTCCTTGGTGAAAAAGTGAAGATCGTGCTTGTGTGTGATGATGGAGATTCACTATGCGTTTAACAGGGATCACAAGTTTTGGAGGAAGATGAGGTATGTGTCACTTACCATGGTAGTAGCTAATGGCCATAGTAGGGGCTTGTGGTTGCTACAAGAGGTTAACTCTAATATTCAATGTGATTTGTTGGACTCGTATATGCAAGTCATTACTATGACTGTTACTAAAGGGGAAAGAATTGGGCGTTTTCTGGTGTATATGCTAACCCAAAATCAGTGATGAAATAAGGTCTTTAAAGCCATTTGGAAGGAATTCATCCTTTAATTAAGGTCCCTAGCGCATTGATTGAAGATTTCAATGAAATCTTGTTATCTTCTAATGTAAAAGGGTGCTTTTTATCCTAGTAGAGTTGTGAGGTTTGTTGAAGTAGTTGATAACTGTGTGTTACTGAACTTGAGGGGGGCCGAAGGCATGTTTACTTAGTTTAGAATAGAAGGAAACTTGTTAGGCATACCCAAAAGACTTGATAGAGCATTTGGAGATTTAGAATAGAGAACTTAGTTACACAACGTTATGGTGGAAACTTTATGTCGCACTTAATCTGATCATGCTCTGTTTCTCCTTCACTTAAATGAAGCACAACATGGCAGTAACGAGGGACCATTTCATTTTATGGCGAGTCGGGCAATTAGTGAATATTACCATGATATACTTCGTCATTCTTGGAATGTGTTAGGCCCTACGATCGTGCATCATCTAGATAAGGTTAAGAATGAGTCTATCAAGTATAACAAGGAGTCCTTTGGAAAATATTTCAAAGGAAAATAGGGGTTGAAGCGAGATTGAAATGTACTCAGGAGGAGCTTGATTCTTTTCATACATTAATAATAGTCAAAAGGGATTAACCAAACTTTAAATTTTCTATTTTTCTTATAATTTTTATTTTATTATTGTTTAAAATTTTCATATTCTTTTAGATTTTCTTGAGTGAGATTTTAATGTTTTTATAAGTTACTAAGTCCTTAGGATGGTTACTGAGAGTTTATTTCAATTTTTAATGTTAGAAAAGTTAAATAGTCACTAGACATTAATGAGAATTTATTTTCCTTAGAATTTCAATAGTTTATTAAAGTTTATAAATAGGATCTCCTGTAAAGCAAATCAATCAAACTGAGTTTTGAGTAAATTATGAGTATTCTTTTTTGTGAGAGTTTCTCTAAGGTTCTTGGATGAAACGGTCTTTGATCATATCAAGAATTTTATTTTTGTGGTGGTCTTAGGCATATCAGTATTTGATTATGGTGTCTTGCTTCCATGACTTATCACTCATATTCTCATCCATTTTTTAACTATAACGTCAATATCTTTCTTTAGACCTTTTACCAAAAACATCCCCATCTTAAGTAAATTTCAAGGTAACCCCCTTCTATTCGCGTCATTTGGTGTCAAAGTTTTGAGTCCTTAATTTTCAGCCATGGAAGAAATAAATTACGATTCTCTTTTTAATGATAAAAGATTATGACTTGTGAAAGTTAGAACAGATTATGAAAAACCACACTGAGAAGTTTTATGAGAGAATTGATAGATTTTATTAGAGAATTAAGGAGGGAGAAAGAAAGCTTAGAGAGAAAAAAAATCAAAAGATGATAAGATTGTGGTACCACGTTTCTAAGTTGTGGGTTGCTTCAGAGCTTTGCAAAATTGATTCCGAAAACCGTTGGCGATCATTTGGTAAGTCAGAAATTCTAAATCTTGGTCATTTTGCTTAATTATTTGTCGTTACATATTTTGAGTTTCCAAATAGCTAGAAATTGATTAAAGTATGCAAGTTTAGTGAGTGGTTAATTAACTGAATAGTATCAGGTTGTATTTGGATGTAGGTTCGATTCTGAAATCAAGTCAAGACGTGTAATCAAAAATTGGAAACGTCAGTTCCAAGTAGGGGGAACATTATATTTTAGATGTACGAATTATGAATGAATATGGAATATAGTTATATTTATATATGATGATTTAATTGCTGTTTTGATGGAAATTAATGATAATAATGATATATGATTGAATTGGTAGTATATCTCCTCTTTGCTATTATTATTGATGTAACTGGTGATTATTAGAATTGAATTTGGTTTGTATGATTGACTAATGGTTGTGATAACTATTACATGAAGTTGTAATTAGTAAATATGGGAATGATGATGAAAAATGGAATTCATAATGTGAATTGAAATGGGAATGGTTGTGTTTAATTAGATATGCATGTTACACTTGATGGATTGTTTGGATATTAAACCCTTGGTGATGGTAACCAAATGGTGGCCTCTAGTGATTATAATCAGGAGGTCTATATGAATTATGGATGTTGTGGTATAACATTTGCATTTAGACGTATACAGAATTGCAGGGGGTCTGTGATGCCGGCCCAGACGGGAGGGTGGTCTAATGGTAAGGCACAGACTCTGTGGTGGTTTCTTTGGATTCCAAAGCTGCTTTAGAGTGGGCCTCTAACACAGACTCTGTGGTAGTTTCTTTAGATTCCACAGCTGCTTTAGAGTGGGACTCTAAGGCCGACCCATAACACCCAAGTTAAGGTGCCGTTGTCACTTAGAGTGACTAGTGTTACAAATGGGTGAGCGGTTCGACACCGGTAAAAAGATCTATATGATATATGTTGAGAACATTTTAATACTACAATATTAACTCCCTCAATAGAGCCAGATCCATATACATATACATTAGCATATAGTGATTGAGATAGAAATGATGTTGGGCATCCATTAATGATGATCGTGAATGTAATTACATTTGTGTGGTTGTAAACGTATATATGGAAATGTTAAATGACAATGTTATTGATGATAAATGGTGATGATTCAAAGTGTAAATGAACAGTATGATTATATATATATATATTATTGTGAAATGGATAATAATACTAAAACGAATTATGGTAAATGTAGTTTAATATTTGTCATTTAACATATATATGCTCACCCCTAACCATTTTTATTTCAGTGAGTTCGGAATGAAGAGAAGAATGGTGATTTGCCACTATGAATGTCATGACAATCCTTAAGAAGGATTTGTATATATGTATATATGTATGTATGTATGTGTGTGTGTGCTTATACAACTTTCAATGTCATATGCCTTGGCAGGCTCTTTTGATGGTTATGTATATGTGCATAATTGGGTATCTGATAACGTAACTGGAGGTTTAGTAATTGTTTTGGTACCTATATTTATGTAAGTATATGTTTTGATAAACATGGATGTGAAGGGTGATGATTCCAACCGATGTGACCATGGATTGATTTATGTCATGATGTTAATATTGTAATTTCATTATGAGCAGGTTACGAGAATGATATGATGCATTTAAAATGGATTGGTTAATTGGAAATGCATTATGGTATAAATGACTTGATATGTCAAATTGTGAGAATTAAGCATGAATTAGGAACTAGATAGACTAGATCTAGATCTGTGAGGTTTTAGAACCTCCAGATAAGTTTGATGGCCTATATATAGCATTTGAAATATGTGAGAATTGATTTGGTCCAATTTGAATGGTTTAGTTGATAGAAATGACCTAAAATTGCCTAAATGTATTTTTGTGCATATCTCTCTTGTTTTTGAGAATATTTAGGCGTGACTAGTGGCCATAGGTTATAATTAGTATGAATAAACTTGTGTTAAAGTTTGGGTATACGAGCAAGCTAGGGTATACAATCATAATTTTGCATAATTTTATAGTCTACCTGTCTAGTAATTGATTATCAGGGTATAAAACCTAAAAACCTGTACATGTTGCTTGTGAATAATCGATTACACAATTACACAGATTGTATAATCGATTATACAACTGCCATTAATTAAGAATTGTGCAATTTAAGTGTGTATTTGCAGGTTTAGTTGCTCATAAGTATAAGGTAATCTATTAGGGCTTTGTAGTTTTTGGTAGAACTGCTTTTAAACCTATTGCAATTTTATATTTCTATTCTGCTATTTAAATTTACCCAGCTTCTGCTTAACTTTTTTAAGTTAATTTAACCAGTGTTTTAGAATATTTAAGTAACCAAATTAGATCTGTAAAATAAAAATTAAAAAAATTTACTTGTGTTACCATTAAATAAGCGTGAAAATAAAATTTACAATATTAATTACATTTATTAATATACGTATTTTCCGATATAGAAATTATTGAAGGGTTAACATAAAATGGTTAGGCAACACCTTTAATTATTTTTAAAAGAAAAAAAAAACAAAAATGTTGATGACTTCCTTGAAGAAAAGCGAGTGGTGAACAAATAATTATTTTTAAATCCATTTCTTGCGTAGCTGTCATGGTCATCTGTTACTGCTTCCATACGGCGGCGGAACCAGGACGCGTGAATCACCGTCGAAGCAACTTTCTTTTTGTGCCGTTTTTAAGTAATAACAACACTACTTTATGAATTAAAATTATTTCATTAAGGACATGTTTAAAGTAAAGTAATAATTTTCTTATAAGAAAAATTTAGATGAATTGACTTCTTTGACTCACTAATTTAAAGTAGATATTAAAATTCAATCATCGTTTATAAATATGTTTATAGATAATAAAATTTTCACAAACAATAAAATTAAATTATAACTTGATAACTATAAGTTAACTTTTTAACCAATTAGGTTACCTTTTATTAGCAAATAAAATAATGGATTTGTTTGACCAACATTGTTTAAAAAGTAATTTTTTACTATATTAAAATAGTATTGAAACTCATGTATTCAAAGTATGAAAAAAATACATTAATTATAAATTCAAATATGTCGTTTTAGTTTTAAATTTTTTAAAACGGTTGCCTATGACATTTTTTAATATTTCGAAAAACCCTAAAATCTGAGTTTGTAAAATTAAAAAAAACTGTAAAACAAATAAAAAAAATAAAAACTGTATTTTTGGCGTGGATTAGAACTTTGAAAATTTCAAATTTACCCTTTGTGTTTTTAAAAATGTTAACCAATATTTATATTACAGGAATTAAAGAGTCAGAAATAAGTTGCTTTCATTCAAAATTATTACAGGTGTTTTATCAAAGCAAATTTAACATTGTTTTTATATTAAAAAAATATAGTTTTGAATTAATCATCATTAAAGAATGACTTGAAAACGCTGATATGTGAAGTACGTTCCGTGTTTAATATGTAGTGGAGAAACGAAATTATAAAAATTTTACATCGTTTATTTAATTATATAATTTTTTTTTAAAATGAATTAAATCGAGATACGTTGGAAGAAAGAGGTTTAGAATTAGTGCAATACGCGTAGGAAAGTGAGAGGCACTTTATTACGTCATGAATTGCAGTGTCCAAGAGGTTGACTTATTTATTATTATATTGAGAGAGAAACAGACAAATATTTTGGGAACGTTTAAAGAATGTGATATTCTGCCACCGCCGCTTCCTTCTACCAAAACAACTTTTATTTTTATTTATTTTATATAGTACACACTTTAAATTCCATTTTCCCTATAACATTTTAGTATTTGTACGTGAATTAAGAAACATAAATAGTATTCTATTTTAAAAAATATATATGTTAAGTTGTTTAATTTTTTTATTAAACACTCATTTAATATATTGATTTGGAATAACTAATTAATAATATATATTTATTATTATGAATAAAATTGTAAAAAATAAATAATTTTAATTTAGTTTCATTAAGTATTAAATGATAATAAAAATTAACAAACTAAAACCCCTAAAATGTCATAGAAAAACAACTGTTTTGTAACTGATAAATCAAATAAGAATTACTTTTATGTTTTGTTAAAATGTGAAAAATTTAATTTAAAAATATTTATTAAATTAGTAGTATGTTAACATTTTATTAACAATCTAAAAATTATGGCGGAAACAATAATTTTTCTTGTCAATTATATTATTTGGTTTTATGTGAACTACTTAGTATATATAAAGTTCCTTATTAAAAAAAAGTGTGTATAAAATCGGTGGGATGCTCCCTTTCTATATCTATATATATATATATATATAACACGTGAAAGAAATTATATTATAAGTAGGGATGTAAATAAGGTGAGGTAGGTGTGAGTAGTATATTATCTTAATTTGCACTCGTTAAATTTTGTGAGTATTTTATCTGTGGGTATTTATGATAATTTATTAATATTTAAAAAATATACAATCATAAGAAAATAAATGTAATATACTAGATATAATATTATTTTAATATGAAATAATATATAAATTAGTATTATATATTACAATTACAACTTAATATATTAAAAAATTATTATGATTTAATATTACATAAATTTTATCTCATTGTAAAACAACAAAAAAATCTTCACATTTAAATATATTTAGTAACAAACAAATATTTAAAGGTGGGGCGTGGATACTTGTGGGGCGGATAATATAATGCTTAGGTGTATTTAGGAGGATAGATATTTTTGCAAGCCTAATTATATGTACGGTTCAACTCAATTTTTGAATTTATCTTTAAAAATGAACTGAGCTTAAATGAACCACAATTTTTAATATAGTACTCCTATTTATATTACCTTATTAAATTATATACATGACTTAAATTTAAAGTGAGACTAAAAAAACTCTAAGTAGTGATTTGTGATTTTTGATTATGTTTAAATTCTTTTATAGCAATAATTCTTTTTTTATGAAGTAACTATTATTGATTTTATTAAACTGTGGTAATTATGTGTTATACTACCTCCGTCCCTAAATATAATATCTTTTTAAGAATTTTTTTGTCTCTTACTATAGGACCCTCTTTCAAATTTCCATATCATTAATTGTTTTTAGACTAAAATACCTCTATTAAATAAGTAACTCTTATTGGAGTTTAAAAATATAATGAATGAATTACCTTACTAAAAATATTTATCTCTTCTATTATAATTGTCTGACACAAAAATTAATTTTCCTCCTTATTGACTTTGTTAGAATAAGTGTAAAGAAAGAATTGTATGTCCAATAATCTTAATAGTAATTTTAAAAAATTACCCTTAATTTCATTCAAAATTAATAATTTTAACTAACCTAATCATTTTTTATACCCATAAATTAGATAAAAAAGTCTTATATTTAAAAACATAGATAGTATTTAATTTAGTAAAAAATATAATTAATATAAAATCAAACAAAACAATCTAATCTAAATTCTATTTAATCAGATTAAACATTACCATATATTTCCAAACCAAATCATAACAATCAATTTAGACTGTTTACACCTACCAACTAGTAATTTATACATTCAGTACTTCAATAAAAGCAATTTTCATATTAGAATTTTTTTTTGGAGTGAGAATAAAAAATAGTGTTGAAAGAATTACAATAATTACTATGACTGCTCAAGTTCATAATTCAATTTTAAATTATCAAGTTTAAACGTAAATCGATTTAATGATAATTAATCCAGCCAAATTCCAAAACAAACGGACTAAACATAACTTCAAAGTCAAAAATACCAAAACAGACTAGGGGTGAATGCAATGCTGCCTTAAGTGAAATGACAAATATACCCCTGGCTCATTTGTCCTCGTCTCATCAGGGCTTGTTGGTGACTGTATGGAACATTTTCTTACAATTCATTTCCACCTCATAACCTAGAATATATTAAAGCACCAACGTTGTCCAAAAACACCATAAGGGTCTCTCTCTCTCTCTCTCTCTCTCTCTCTCTCTCTCTCTCTCTCTCTCCTTCACTGCGTGTCACTTTTATTTTTAATTTTGTTTTTAAAAATTTCTTGGACTTCTTCACGTTTGAAGAGAGGGTTCTCTGTTCTGGGCTCTGTTTTCTCGGTGGGGCTTAGACAGAGAAAAAGAGCATGGGTTGCTTCTGTTGCCTTGTGAAATCTAGCAAAAAATCCGTTACCGAAGACTATAGCCACACCCTGAATCACAAGCCCACCCATTTCACTGCTTCAGGTTAAATTTTCAAATAAAATATATATATTTTTTATTTGAATGATATATCGTTGAAAGCATTTCACATTTTTAAGTTTTACTATCACACACGCGCACTCGTGCCTTTTCTTTTTGGAGACCCATTTCGTGTGATCATACTGATTGTTATGTTTTGTTATTGATTTTGATTTTAATGTGAAGATTATTTGATGGGTATGTCATAAACTGATCAAAGTTCCGTTTTTTTCTTCATGGGTGGGTCATCGGGTGTCGAGTCTTTCTGGGTTTCATTTGAGAGGATGGTGAATTTTGAATTGTTGTTCAGGCATATGCAAACAAAGGGGGAAAAAAAGAAACTTTTGTTTTGTTTTCACTTTTCAATATTTTGCAATTGATTTTGGCATTCAGGTGGTAACGTGTCTTGTGGCAATTTTTGATGTTGTTTGCTTCTGCCTCTTCTTGAGATTACGTTGAAGGATTTTGAATTTTTCATGGTTTATTTTTGGTGGCTTGAGACTGATATTAGCCATATTCAATTTCTGGTTTGTTTTGGTTGGCTGCAAGGTTGGAATTATTAGATCCATTATCCAAAGTTGCGTTTGTCACTTTGTGTCTTGTTTGTTTTTATGCTATGGTGGCTGTGGGGTTTGTTTGGGTTCTGTAGGATACTCCTCGGATTAAAAATATTTTTTTTTTTTGTGTTGTTTTGTTTGATATCTCTGCCCCTGCCTTATGTGTATTTTGTATGTGTTATAGACAATGTCAAAATAGTGAATGGGAAAAAAGAAGATGGTTCTAAAGGTGATCAGCTTGCTCTGGATGTGAAGAATTTAAATATGAAAGAGGGGGTTTCTGAGGATGGAAAAGAGGGGAACCGGGCACAGACATTCACTTTTAGTGAACTTGAGGCTGCCACAGGAAATTTTAGACTGGATTGCTTTTTGGGTGAAGGAGGCTTTGGCAAGGTTTACAAGGGAAACTTGGAGAAAATAAACCAGGTTTGTTGTGAAAAAGAACAAGGAAGATATGAAATTATGGATGCATAACGTATTGAACCTGATCATGCTCTTTTCAATGTGTTGTGTATTTACGTGCTTATGAATTTGTATGATGTCATGGTAGTTTGCGTGTTTGTTGTTTCTTTTCATTTGTGGTGAGACTAAAAATTTGATAATGTTTGTATAGGTTGTAGCTATAAAGCAACTCGACCCCAATGGACTTCAAGGAATTCGGGAATTTGTTGTTGAAGTGTTGACATTGAGTTTGGCAGATCATCCTAATCTTGTCAAATTGATTGGATTCTGTGCTGAGGGAGAGCAGAGGCTATTGGTTTATGAGTACATGCCATTGGGATCTTTGGAAAACCATTTGTTTGGTACATATACAATCATTCTAGTTCTAACATATCAATTTTACTTGATACACTGTCAGCATCATTCTTTATCATTAGTTTTGTCTCATTTCCTCGCTCCATTGTCGTAGATGTTCCTCCTGGTAGAAAACCTCTTGATTGGAACACGAGAATGAAAATTGCAGCTGGTGCAGCTAGGGGTTTGGAGTATCTACATGATAAAATGAAGCCTCCTGTAATTTATCGTGACTTGAAATGCTCTAACATTTTGCTAGGAGAGGGATATCATCCTAAGTTGTCTGATTTTGGCTTGGCAAAAGTAGGCCCAAGTGGTGATAAGACCCATGTTTCAACAAGGGTTATGGGCACATATGGTTACTGTGCCCCAGATTATGCAATGACGGGTCAGTTGACATTCAAGTCAGATATTTACAGCTTTGGGGTTGTTCTTTTGGAGCTCATTACAGGCAGGAAAGCTATTGACCATACAAAGCCTGCGAAAGAACAGAATCTAGTTGCATGGGTATGTCACTACTCACTACTCTTTACATGCCTTATTCTAATCTGTGGAACCCATGATTGATTTTTTATATAATTTCGTAGAAAATGTTTTTGTCAAATTGTTGTAGCCATAGTTATCAATCTTGGATAGCGGTGCATAGTGTTAGACCCCAAAAAATGCTATAGTGGGATAGCTGCAATTTGGAAATTTTCTACTAATTAAATAATTTATATTACATGCATGCATATAAGTGTTCAAAAATTGAAAAATACTCTAAATGCATGAGAGATTTATAATTAAGTATAAAAAATCATTGGTCTTAAGTAAAATGCAATAGTATACAACAATGAAAGCCAAGGCAACAAACAAAAGGATGTTGGTTGCACAATGTGAATGTCAGATGGGATATAGACATGTGAGGAACTACATTCTAATAGCAACTTTTTAAATTCTGAAAAAAGGGAGGGAAGCAATAATGTTGTCCCCAAGCAGATGAGGGGAAACATTTTTTCCTTTTGAAACTTTTACTCTAACGCCTTGTACCAACTCAAGACTGCTCTGCTATACCGCTATAGCAAAGTATTGATAACTATGTTTGTAACTGAGATTGAGCAACTGTATAACTAATTATAAACTGGGATCAGTTTGTATTACCTTTTTCCGTATTTTGGTGGCATGTGTTTTGCTTTTTATATCTTTGGAAGAGATTTGAGTTTGCATTCAGGTTGGCAGCCGGTTAAGTATTGAAATTTGGGATTTGTAGGAAGTGTCAAGCAACCTGTTCTATTTTAATTTTCTAGTGGGGCATTGTAAAATTCAATAGCTAGACTGTTTTTCTGAAACAAGCTGATTAATTTTTCTGCTCATGACATTTTCCTTTTCAATAATTTCAATATGACTCATCCAATATTAGTCATGACTCATGAGCTGCAAGGTACATGAGTCTTAGACACCAGATGAATCAATGATTTAACTTTTTTACAAGAATACTCTTAATTAAATGATTAATATAAGGTGACGTGACTAACTAACCTTTGAAACTCCCTCTCATAATGCGCCTAGAAAGGACCAAAGAATGAGATCAATTTGTTTCTTATAAAAGGATTGGAGGAAATACATTAAAAGTGCTTACTGAATACTTACAGTAAACGGTTAAAGAAAAGTTAACTATGCATATATTGCATGCCTTACCAGCTCTTCTGAATTTTTGATTAAGAAATGGGTAAGCATGGATTGTACCCTCAAACTCATCAAGGAGTATTGGGCCCTCCAATGCTAGGCATGGTGAGCATACCTGTTAATGCTAATCTCATTGGAAAAGCATTCTACGCTGGCCCAGCAGAGGAATAGGTGGGTCAATACCTTATTGTGCAAAGCAGTGTCTTTACCTGGGTTGCCTATCAAGTCTGAGCTCTCAGCCTCCCAAAGGGATGTGAATGATCTTCTACCACATATAGCATGCTAGGGTATGAGTTAGAATTCAATTACTGTTAAACTGTTAGGAGCTTATACTGTTATCTAGCAATTAGAGCTAGTAACAGAATTCTGTTAGTGTAGATTCCTTTCTTTTATAGTGGCCGACGTGTCATCAGCAACTATAAACAGATGTACTCTGTAAACTCTCCTTAGAACAACACATAATACATATTACTGATTTCATTTGTCTTTCTCTCTCTACCTCCCCTCTCTCTCTCTCTCTCACACAATTATAAAGAACACAAAATGCTTGGTAGTATGTCTTTCCTTTGTTGGTCACTGGAAATAATACCCATGCTGATTTTGATACCCTTATTTGCTCTAAGCCAGGGTACTTCTATTTCATGCTCTAAATGAATTGCTTTTTCTTTGTGTTCTTACTAAACTGGAACTGTAGGTAACTGGAAAGCTTGAATCCGATCAAAACTAGATGTGGTTGTAACGCACAAGTATTCCACCTTTTCATTTTGTATTCTTCATTCATGCTTCTTTTTCAGAGTAGTTTTGGCTTTTACTGTTTGACAATGTAAATGTGGTATATGTACGAAATCATAGTTAATCTCTCTGCTCTTAGAAACAGAATCATTCAGAAATCTTTTGTATACTTACATTAAGCCAAGAGGACCACATTGTTTCTAGGAAAATACTGAGATCAAGTTCCTTGTATCGTTTCTATCAAGTTCTACAATCAAATAATGATACATGAATATTTTATAACACACAAAATGTTAGTAATTTATTATTGGAAAGAATGTCAATGTATCATCATTTGAGTGGAGAACTTGATCTGGATATCAAGAACTTGATCTAAACTCTGTCCTTTTCATGGATTATATTAAGAATAAATGTTTCAGAGTCAGTATTGAAGGTTTCCAATTTATTATCTACTTGATAAGTAACCTAAATGGACCAAAATTTATTTTATCACTTCCAAAATTATTACCTCATGGTTCATGAATTATTTGCAGGCAAGACCCTTGTTTAGAGACAGGAAAAAATTCTCACAAATGGTTGACCCATTACTTGAAGGTCGATATCCCGTGAGAGGTTTATACCAGGCCCTTGCCATTGCTGCTATGTGTGTTCAAGAGCAACCAAACATGCGGCCTGTTATAGTTGATGTGGTCACAGCTCTAAATTACCTCGCTTCTCAGAAGTACGATCCGGAGATTCATCCAGTACAAAGCTCTAGAAGAAGTCCAGGAATGAAAAGGGATGATGATCATAGACATAATTGTAGTAACGAGCATGAGACAGACGGGTCTTCAAACTAGGAAAGGTAGATTGCTTTTGTCTGTTGATAAATGATATGATATGTGCCTAGTTATCAAATTTTGTTTCATAGGGGAGATAACAGTGGCCTTATCAAATTTAAAGTCTTTCACATAAGGTAAATTTCTTACTTCTAGTAACCCCCCTCGTGTACATGTCAGTTGCCTTTAATGTATTTAAAGATACCCTTCAATTTAGGATTCCTGTTTAATTGTTTTGTGTTTTGGCCATTCGTTAGGATTTAGCCTGGTATATACAATAAATGACTTCATTCGTCTTGATCTATAGTCAAGTTCATTGTCCACCATCCGAGAGTGCTTATAAATGTTTGCACTGAATGATTTGTATGAGTAGTCCACCTCATTTCTAAATTTGACAGCTCTGACATTGATAGCTTGCCATGATTTAAAGGAAATGGGCTTGGATTTTACTACTGAGAGCAAAGATATAAAGGGAGCCTGAGAATGTGGCAAAAAACAAAAAAAAATACCTATTCATGTTTTATGGATCTTATTTGGGTTCAAAAGTAAACAGACATGTCCTTCAGGGCTCAAAACAGTTATTTAACTGAACTCTAATACCAGTTGGTATTCAGAAATTACGTCATTCAATAATTAATATTGATCATTCAATAAGGCGTTTGAGGTTTAACCTAACAAATTGAAAAATAGTATTTGATTAATCCTAATTGAGAAACCTTAGTCATGAACTAAACAGGCTTTTAGTGTGTTTCTATCACTGCACCAAAATTTTTGTTGTCAAAAACATAACTTATTCATGATTTGGCTTGGACATGAAAATGAAATTATCTTGAATTTTTTATTAGTAATTATGACGTAACAGAAACAGAACCAATGTTTTTAAATGCTAGGAATTGTTACAAAACTATGCTTGAGAAATGAGCCATTTAGTCAAAGCGAGAAAAGCTTGCTAGGAGAGTCAATTGCTCAATTCCCCCTGATCGAGTTCCAAGAAAATTCTTATTAAAAAAGTAAAAAGAGTTCCAATGAAATTAATAGAATCGTGGGCTAAATATTACAAATGGGGCACTACCAAGAAATATTTACGTTTCTGGGGTTATTTGGTAGAAAATTACGCGGTTTGGGGCAATATTGGTGTCGTGACTTGTTGCACCGACACACGTGTTCGGTATACTGGAACCGACATTGCAGGGATGTGCCACATGGCACTGCGCAGAAAAAGTCACATGAGTAGCTGAGAAAGCTACCGACACATTAAAAGTGGTGTCGGAAAAAGTTGACAAGACACACTCCCATTGGTCGTGCTGGACGGTCCCCTGACATTGTGCGTGTGACATATGTTTTTCCACCGACACACCTCCTTCCCCACCGTTTCAACCCCACGCAGTGCCATTTTCTCTCTGTAAAATTTTGCTAGCCTTGTTGAAGAAGGAGCTGGAATTTTTAAATGGAGTAGGACTTTTCACAGCAAGGAGAGTGGTCCCCTTGGAAGCTTGCATTTGGTGAAAGGTATGTCATAAAAAAATTGTTGCCATAGCTTAATTTGTTGTTTTGTTTAAAAAATTTATTAATGGTTAACATTAGTGTAGGTTACTATTTTTGCATTGTTCTTCTTGCATATGTGTATAAAGGGGCATTATTTTTAAAAATATTAGTGAAATTTATTTTGTTGTAAGTTTTGTAATATTAAATATATAAATCAATGATATACACTGTTTTAATATTTTAAACCGAAGGACATTGAAGTTAAAAATAACTTAAAAATCAATATTGATGTAACATATAATACTATTTTTAGAATGCGAAAGTATAAAATAATATATTTAAAAATAAAATTTGAAATTATGAAATACATAAATAAAGTCTGTTATAAATTAAATATTTATTAAGTTATTTTTTAAAATAATAAATGATGATATAATATGTATAACTATTTTCAAAATTTGAAAATTGATAATTTTGTCCAGAAAAATAAAATTCATAAAATGAAATTAAAAAAGAATTTATGTTATAAAATGGTATGTGTGTTTAGTTAGTATTAAATAAAATTAATGATGATATAATATATAACTATTTTTAGAATTAGAAAATTGATAATTATATATTTAAAAATAATATTTGGAAAATAAAATTCAAAAATATTTTATTTCATATTTTCTATATGCGTTAAGTTATTTTTAGAAGAATATAATTGATTATATAAAATATATAAGAATTTTCAGAAATAGAAAATTTTCAATTAGAAATTTTAAAATAAAAATCAGAAAATAAAAGTAAAAAATAATTAATGTTACAAATTCTAATTTTGTTAAGTTATTTTTTAAAGAAATCTTTTGATTATATAATATATATAAGATTTTAAAATTAACAAATATATATTTAAAAATAATAACCAGAATATAAAATTCACACATTTTATGTTATAAATTCCGTACAAGTGAGTTCCATCTACTTCAATGATGAGCTTACAAAAGCTAAAGGCATCACAACAGGACTTGAATGTCCAAAACACCCGACGAAATTTGTGATGCCTTTGATGAACTTGGTCTCCAATGACGATACGGCTAGTTTGTATCACACTTACGAATCCTACAACAACTTCTTTCATATGAATTAACCATCGGGGCAAGAAGGCATACGAATCTTCCCAATCTCCCCACACCTTTGCTATTGCCTTTTGCTTAGCCCTCCACGCTTTTTGGTACGAAACGGTAAATCCATATTCTCCCTTTACTCTCTCTTGAATTAATGATATAGGCACCGACGACTCCTTCTTTGTCATGTCTGTCAAAAACATAAACATATTCAAAATATTGAAAAATATTCATTTACAAAGTCACATTGGTTTACCTAAGATAACAAAGCAGATTAAGTCCGCATCTAGTTTCTTATGATCTTGTGATAAGAAACTGTTAACACAAGTGTGTGGGCCCTCGTACTGTGATATAAGCCATTTGTGCGCTCTCTTAGACATAATTGCACGCATTCTCCAGCAACATGCACTGACTTGATTAGGACACTTCACCACAAATTTAGTAGGCTTGGACTCCACAACAATATAACTTTGATGCACCTTCATGCACCATTGTTTTAACGCATTTTGAATATCACCTTTGCACTCAAACTTTAACCCAACGTACAACTCATCCCCGACATTCCAGTTATCATCATCAAATTCAATTTCTTGATCTGGATGCTCCATATTTATATTTTGAAAGTGGGATGCTTCATTCCAAAATGGAACTACACCAGTACCTACGTAAATCCCAACAATTTTAACTCGTAATCCTTTAAAGTAAATTCTCAATAACATATTTCAACTTCATGCTTTGTGTTATTTGAGTCAAAATCAATATTAAATTACAGTCAACTAAAGGTTTCTAACTACAAATATAAGAAATTTTATGACAAAAAATAAATAGTTTCAACATACGACATCAAAGTACTCATTATTATATAAAAGAATATTCACAATTAAAGCGATGTTATTTTTTTCTTTGACACCCTTTTATTTTAAAATATTAAATCCTATGAATTTTTAACATATATATATTTATGATTAAATAAATATTTTCTTCATAAACCCTAAAATAACAATTATTTTTGCAATTATTAATCAATTGTATACATTATAAATCAAATACCATTGATCTAAACTAGCTAACTATATATATATATATATATATATATATATATATATATAAATGTAAAAACCAAAAACCATAAAATACAAATTACCAGTGTGCAAATGTTGTTGTTGGATAGGCTGAACCTAGATTTGGTTCGATGCACCAGAATTAGAGGTCGCCTCTAACCCACCAACATCGTCATCATCATTATCGGAATCAATCATCAACATTTCATCATCCGCATAAGAGTCACTTAACACCTCATCTAATGGTATGCTATAGTTGGTGGAATCATCATCTGACCAAACACTCATTTTAATAACTAAAGTTACTTAAATTACTTGTTTGCCAAAAAAAAAATTACTAACACTATCAGTAAAAACACTTCACTAGCAAAGAAAATACACACTATAGAGAATGACCACTAACATATATTTATAGGGAAAGTGGACCAGTGGGGGTCGCGGGACGAAACCACTGTGTCGTATAAACACAAACCGACACAGCAAGTGTGTTGCACCTCTTTCTGGCGACACTATACATGTGTCGTAGCATTTTTTGGCGACACAACTTGTGTCGTGAAGGCTCCTGCTGACATAGCCACGTGTCATGGCATGGATGAGTCGTCAGTTTTTTTTTACGTTTTACATGTCGGTTCCTTTTTATCCGACACATAAAAAATGACCCGAGACATGTAAATTCCGCAGAAAGAGTCCTATATTTGTAAATATTTTAGTTAAACAGGCCCATATATGATTTTTTTCCTAGAATCGTATTGTTCTAACAAACCTGAAAATTTGCATACGATGCATACTTTTCGTAACATGTTACTCACTCAGTTCTCTTTTAATGCATACAATGCATATTTTGCATACATGCATACTTTTCGTAACATGTTTTCTTGGAGATGAGGAAAAGAACCACCAAGGAGACTGTTACATGTATGTTCCTCTTTGCTGCCTTTGTTATTGTAACTGTTATGTCAATGTGAGGAATTTTGAAGTGTTGCGTATTGATGCATATATTGATATACATGCAATATCATACTTCAAAATAAGGGAATTATGTGTAAATTTTTAAAGTCAAATGGTATTCATGTATGAGTTAAACCTTACTTGAGCTCGGTGTAATTATTGCTTTAAAAATGACTTGCATAGTTTAAGAGCAAAGTAAACATTTTATAAAGTAGCGACTAGAGTAATCTAAACTTATAATTTTAGAGCATGCTTGTAAGTTAAATTTAGAAAGAAAGTGAAAATTAACTAATAAGATTTATTAGATGCGCTTTCTTTTCTTTATGATTTTTTTATATAATTTATAATGTCTTTTATTTTGCTTTTTACTCTTCCCTCGCTTCTCCTTCATTTCTTTTTTTAAAATAAAATAAAATGATTTATGAAAATAAAGCACTCTTTTCTTAGTTTGGTAGAATACGGATCTTTGAAATCTGATGTTAAGAATTGAGTAAACCAATCTGACTGACCTATAAAAGACAGGGTTAGTATCTTTTGATTTTTATGTGAAGTTTTATTTATATATAAAGTTTTAATTTAACTGAACTACATTGCATATTAAATTAGATTTGGATAATTCTTATATAAAAATCAAACTCGACTGTGTCATATTTTCCATGTAAATTTATAATATTTTCTAATAAATCAAATAACACCTATTTATATACTTGTATATTTTTCAAACTATTTTTTAATATTTTTTTCAACAACCAAACCACCGTTTAGGAATTGCTTGTGTTGTGTTAGCGTTGGGATCCTTTCTTATGCATCCCCACCTGCTAATGCTAGTTGCCAACTTTAGCTGAATGTGGTTCTAGTACTACCACTCTACATTTAATGTCTACATGAACACATGCATCATTAATCCTAAAGTACGTGAATAGGTTCCATATACCATATATATGTTTCTATTTTGAGTCAACGTCCTCCCAATTTCATTTCCATTATCTACACGTTAGGTCATTAATTCTCACCTAACGCTACACATCAAGCCCCTGATGCCATTTCCATTAAAATTCATTTTTAAATTACATTTTTCCTTCTAAAATATCACTTTAAATCATATATCCACTTCAAAATCCTTGTTCCCTTTTATTTAAACTTAATTAAACTTTTGATTTACTTTTCCAATATTAAATTACCAGGATGTTACAAAGTTTCCTCTTAATCGAACCATAACTTCTGTTTCTTCTTCATCTTCTCTCTGAATCGAAATGCAGCGGAGATCTTCAAGCTCGCGCTGTTCAAGCGATGAGCACAAAGAAATCAACATTGACATAGAGCAACAGCAACACGCGAAGCGGAGAAGGAATCCTGATGAAGATTTGCTCAACGTTCTTCTGATTTACCACCACCGCTGTTAGTTGTGGGAAGTCCCACATGGAAAAATTTATATAAGGAAACCCCCTCCTATAGTTTTATTCATCCCAACAAGAGCCTAATTAATTATAAGGGCTTTTGTTTATTCTTTCTCCCCCTTTGTAATATTTCATTAGTGAAATATTAATTGAGTGGTATCTGAGGACGTAAGCAAAATTAGCTGAACCTTGTTAAATTCTGGTGTTCTTTATTGGTTATTTAATAGCTTTATTTTTAATAGCTATTGTGAGTTATTGTGCTATTAATTGCATAGAAAATTCTGTCTAAAGAGATTGGGTATTAAGTGGGACCATTTGTGACCCCTCCAGTCTTTCCTGGGAATTAGTAAGTGCAATTTTTAGTACAATTATTTACACACTACAATTGGAGATGGGTGAAATATTATTTAAATTCCACAACAATTGGTATCAGAGCCAATTGGTTTTGAAGTATGCTCTGTGATTGCAGTATAGACTGATTTGTCACATCAAAAAAGATTCCATTAGGCTCCAGGCGTTCCGCATATTGATAGCTATTAATTACCAAAATGAGTGAGCAAAAGAAAACCAATGGAGAGGGATCATCCACATCAAAAGTAGAGTCTTCCTCATCTATTTTGACGAGAGTGGGGAACACAAAATTGTCTGTTGAAATTTTTGACGGAATTGGCCATTTTGGCATGTGGCAATGTGAGGTGTTGGATGCTCTTTTTCAACAAGGGCTAGATATTGCTATTGAAGAGAAGAAACCAGAAGAAGTTGATGAGAAAGAATGGAAGACGGCCAATCAATTAGCATGTGGTACCATCCGGTCGTGCTTTTTAAGAGAGTAGAAGTATGTGTTTTGCAAGGAGACTTCTGCAAATAAATTGTGGAAGGAACTGGAGGAGAAATTCTTGAAGAAAAGTAGTCAGAATAAGCTGTATATGAAGAAAAAATTGTTTCGATTCACATATACTGCCGGTACCACTCTAAATAATTATATCACATGTTTTAATCAGCTTGTGTCTGATTTGGTGAATATGGATGAAACATTCAAAGATGAAGATTTGGCCCTGATGCTGTTGGGATCCCTTCCTGAGGAGTTTGAGTTTCTTGAAACTACTCTACTCCATGGGAAAGTTGTTGTCTCCCTAAGTGAAGTTTGTGCTGCTTTATATAGTTATGAATTAAGGAGGAAGGACAAGAGAAACAGTATACATGAAACAACAGAAGCTCTGGTTGTTAGGGGAAGAACACAATCCCAAACCAGAGGGAAGAATGGGAGATCTAAGTTACGAACTAAGCTAGCAAAAGATGAATGTGCATTTTGCCGAGAGAAGGGACATTGGAAGAAAGATTGCCCGAAGTTAAAGAACAAAAGTAAGTCAGAAAAGGGGAAAGCTATCTCTAATTCAAATGTTGCAGAATGTGATGAAGATTCAGACTTCTCACTGGTTATTGTGCCGTCTGATAATCCTTCTAGTGCATGGCTATTAGTTTCTGCTTGTAGCCATCATATGTGTCCCAATCGGGATTGGTTTATTGATTTTAAAGAACTAGAAGGCGGAGATGTCTATACGAAAAATAATGAACCATGTGCCACCACTGGGATTAGTTCAATATGCTTGAAGAACCATGATGGATCAGTTAGAACTTTAACTGATGTTCATTATGTATCGAGTTTGACAAAAAATCTTATTTCTGTGGGAACTCTTGAGTCAAAAGGTTTCACAGTTATTGCAAGAGAAGAAGTAATGAAGGTCATCTCTGGTGTATTGGTGGTGATGAAAGGAATTCGAAAGAACAATAATTTGTACGACTATCATGGTAGTACAATTATTGGGATTGCCGCAACGGCTTCTAGTGAAGATAGTGAGATGGAAGCTACCAGATTATGGCATAGACGTTTGGGGCATGCTGGAGAAAAATCCTTGAGCTTACTTGCAAAACAAGGATTGTTGAAAGGAGCACGTGCTTGCAAATTAGACTTTTGTGAGCACTGTGTCAAGGGGAAACAGACAAGAGTGAAATTTGGAACTGCGATCCATAATACACAAGGGATTCTGGATTATGTTCATTTTGATGTATGGGGGCCTTCCAAAACGGCTTCTTTGGGAGGAAAACATTACTTTGTTACTTTTGTGGATGATTTCTCTCAGAATGTGTGGGTGTATACTATGAAGACTAAAGATGAAGTGTTAAAAATTTTCCTTACATGGAAAAAGATGATTGAAACTCAAACAGGCAGGAAGATCAAACGACTTCGCAAAGACAATGGCGGAGAATACAAGAATGATCCTTTCCAAAAGGTCTGTGATGATGAAGGTATTGTTCAATAATTCACAGTCAAGAAAACACCGCAACAGAATGAAGTGGCAGAATGCATGAATCGGAGACTGTTGGAGAAAGTTCGATGCATGCTGTCCAATGTTGGTTTGGGCAAACAATTTTGGGTTGAAGCTTTGACGTATGCACGTCATCTGGTGAATCATTTGCCATCAACTGGAATTAATGGCCTGACGCCATTTGAAAAATGGTGTGGGAAACCTGTTACAGACTATGATTCCTTGCATGTGTTTGGATCCATTTTTTTTACCATGTTAAGGAATCCAAGCTAGATCCAAGAGCTAAAAATGCTCTATTTATGGGGATCACATCTGGAGTGAAAGGATATTGTCTCTGGTGCTTGGAAACAAAGAAGATAATTCATAACAGAAATGTTACTTTTGATGAGTCTACCATGTTGAAAAATGTGAAGCCGGTAGAGGAAACTCCAAAGCAGGTGGGGTTTGATAGAAAAATTGTTATTCTAGCTATAAATACAGAGACAGATGAAAATAATCTTATGGTAGTAGGGAAGTCTAGTGAAGAAGAGGTTTCGACTCAAGAACCTCCCCAACATCTCTCGTCATCATCAGAGCCAATTGCAAAACGTAAAGGAAAAAGAAGTAGTAAAGTTCCTATGCGTTATACAAATACAGTGGCTTATGCATCCCCAATTGCAATTGAAGATATTCCTGCCACTTATCATGAAGCAGTCCAAAGTTCAGAAGAAGATAAGTAGAGAATTGCAATGAATGATGAAATGCAATCCTTTCATAAGAATCAAACATGGAGACTAGTCAATCTTCCGAAGGGAAAGAAGGGAATTGGATGCAAATGGGTGCATGCAAAGAAAGATGGATTTCCTGGGCAAAGTGATGTTCGCTATAAAGCAAGATTGGTAGCTAAAGCTTATACTGAAACAGAGGGAGTAGATTATAATGAAGTATTTTCCCCAGTTGTAAAGCATTCCTCTGTCAGAATATTGCTTGCTTTGGTAGCACAAATGGATCTGGAATTTGCTCAATTAGATGTAAAAACTGCATTTTTACATGGAGACTTGGAGGAGGAAATCTATATGACCCAACCTGAAGGGTTTAAAGTTGCTGGAAAAGAGAAAATGGTTTGCAAACTTAAAAAATCATTGTATGGTCTGAAGCAATCTCCAAGGCAGTGGTACAAACAATCTGACAAGTTTATGATGGAGCAGAAATATACACGAAGTCAGTATGACCAATGTGTATATTTCCGCAAGCTACAAGATGGATCCTACATTTATCTTCTTCTCTATGATGATGATATGTTGATAGCATCCAGAAGTCATAAAGAGATTGAGCACTTAAAAGCTCAAATAAAGAAAGAATTTGAAATGAAGGATCTAGGAGAAGCTAAGAAAATTCTTGGCATGGATATAAGCAGAGATAGGAAATTGGGGAGGCTTTGTTTGACACAGAGAGAATATCTGAGAAAGGTATTAAAGCGTTTTGGGGTTAATGAGAAATCAAAACCAGTTAGTACCCCACTTGCTCCTCATTTCAAGCTCAGTTTATCATTGTCTTCGAAGACTGATACAGAACGGGAATACATGGAAAAAGTACTGTATGCTAATGCTGTGGGCAGTTTGATGTATGCTATGGTGTGCACAAGACCAGACATTTCACAAGCAGTTGGAGTTGTCAGTAGATATATGCATGATCCTGGCAAGGAGCATTGGCAAGCTGTGAAATGGATTCTGTGGTATATTCTGAACACTATAGACGTTGGATTAATGTTTGAGAAGACCCAGCAAGATGATAAATGTGTAGTTGGATACTATGATTCTCACTATGCAAGTGATTTGGATAAACATCGATCAACTACTGGTTATGTCTTTACTCTTGCTAAAGCACTAATAAGTTAGAAGTCTACCTTACAGCCAACAGTGGCTTTGTCTACCACAGAGGCAGAGTATATGGCAGTTACAAAGGTTGTTAAGGAAGCAATTTGGCTTCAAGGTCTACTTGATGAACTTGGAATTGGGCAAAGGAAGATGGAGATACATTGTAATTGTCAGAGTGCCATTCATTTAGTAAAGAACCAAGTTTATCACGCAAGGACGAAGTTCATTGATGTTCATCATCACTTTGTACGGGAGATTTTGGAAGAAGGTGGAGTACTACTTCAGAAGATTCCAATAACAGAGAATCCCACAAATATGTTGACAAAGGTGGTGACAACGGTCAAGTTTCAACACTGCTTGGACTTGACCAATATTGTTATAAGTTGAAGATCAACAAATGAAGACATTACTATTAGTTGAGAGAAGATTTTGAAGTTGCAAAATGTGGAAACTTCCCAAGGTGGAGATTAGTTAGTTGTGGGAAGTCCCACATGGGAAAATTTAAAGGGAGAGGGGACCTTCCTAGCTTATATAAGGAAACCCCCTCCTATAGTTTTATTCATCCCAACAAGAGCCTAATTAATTATAAGGGCTTTTGTTTATTCTTTCTCCCCCTTTGTAATATTTCTTTAGTGAAATATTAATTGAGTAGTGTCCAAGGACGTAGGCAAAATTAGCTGAACCTCGTTAAATTCTGGTGTTTTTTATTGGTTATTTAATAGTTTTATTTTTAGTACCTGTTGTGAGTTATTGTGCTATTAATTGCATAGAAAATTTTGTCTAAGGAGATTGGGTATTAAGCGGGACCGTTTGTGACCCCTCCAATCTTTCCTAGGAATTAATAAGGAGACATTCTTGGGTATCCTCTCTAAATAGAGGGTTTTAATACCCCTAGCCATGTGTCATGCCACATGTAAAAATTGTGTGTGATTTAAATAATTATAATTGATACCCTTAACCACGTGTCGAAGTCATGTGTGATTTAAGCAACTACAATGGATGGACATGATCGTGTCAAGTAATCGATCACTTGTAAATAGTGAACACATTAAAACATTTTATATGCTAAAATTTGAATGTAATAAGACTTGATCTCGAACACATTAGAGAGAAAAGAAGAGTCTAACCACTAAACCATCTGACACAACACAACTATATGTAATTATATTATATCTGTAAAATGTATATCCGTTAATAAAATCTATCTATGAAATAAACATTTTTGTCTTTTTTTTCATTTTGTATAAAAATTAAAATTAATGAACGAAAAAGGGCGGGAATATTTATTAATAGATACAATCTATGAATATAATATAACAATATGATTATACTACATCTCTTATATATAACCTAGTGGTGAGGCTTTTCTTCCATCTTCTACTCAAATCGAACGCTTCAAATGTTATCTTAGAATCTAAACAAAAATGATGATTTGGAAAAATATGTGGCATAGACAGAGTTGACATGTGGCTAGAGACTAATACATGTGATTAAATTTAGTTGACACATGGCTAGGGGCATCCATTCTAGTTGCTTAAATCACACACGTGACAGGATTTTTGCCCTTTTGGGGTAAAAAAAATAATTTGTAAAATGGGATAGAAAAAAAATATATTTGTATGTCTGGGGTAAAAACTGTCTTTTCATGTTTACATTACGTATTTCTAAATGACGAAGTAACAAACGTAATTGTCAGCGGTTCAAAACTTCAACCGCAGACATGGGTTGCTTTAGATAGCATCTAATTACGCATTGTGGGAAAACGTAATCGCAGTACAATTGTCAGCGGTTCAAACCTACAACCGCAGACAATGGGTATATTTAATAAATTTTTTAATATATATATTTAATAATTTTTTTAAATATATTAAATAAATTTTCTAATATATTAAATTTTAAATTTATTAAACATATATTAAATTTAATTTTTAAAGTATGAATTTAGTTAATATATAATTAATAAATTTATACTTTAATATATAAAAGTATTAATTTATATATTAAATAAAGTTTTTAAAGTATAAATTTATTTAATATATATTAAATATATAATTAATAAATTCATACTTTAAAAAAATTATTTAATATATATTTAATAAATTTAAAATTTAATATATTAGAAAATTTATTTAATATATTAAAAAAAAAATTAAATATACCCATTGTCTGCGGTTGAAGTTTTGAACCGCTGACAATTATACTGCCATTACGTTTTCCCATAATGCGTAATCAGATCCACGGGGTGCGGTCTAAAGCAACCCATTGTCTGCAGTTGAAGTTTTAAACCGCTGACAATTACCTTTTTCCACAGTACGTAATAACAGTATTATGTATTTCCATAATACGAAATGTTATTTCGTCATTTGGAAATGCATAATGTAAACATGAAAAGACAGTTTTTACCCCAGACTTACCAATATATTTTTTTATCCCATTTTACAAATTATTTTTTTTCTACCCCAAAAGGCAAAAATCCCCACACGTGACTGTGGACATTCATTCCCAAAAAAACTCATGATATACGCCTTTAATTTGCTGAGACTCATCTTCCATCTCCTATATATACGTTAGGGGATCAAACTTTGTTACACTTAAATTTTAAAATATAAATATTTTAGCATGTTGACTATTTATGAGTGACTAGTTTGACCAATTGCTAAGCGCATTAATTGAGGGCTCTAATGCTCCTAGCCCCTAGTCATGTGTCAATTGAATTTATGCTACATGTATTAGTCTCTAACCACGTGTCAACTCAATCTATGTCACATATTTTTCTAAGTCATCATTTTTGTTTAGATTCTAAGATAGCATATGAAGCATTCGATTTGAGCATCACCACTAGGTTGTATTTAAGAGATGCAATATAACTATATATTGTTATATTATATTTGTAAAATGTATATCCGTTAATAAAATTTATTTTTAAAATAAATATTCTCATATTTTTTCGTTCATTATTTTTAGTTTTAATTTCTATACTAAATGAAAAAAGACAAAAATATTTATTTTGTAAATAAATTTTATTACCAGATATATATTTTACAAATATAATATAACTATATATAGTTACGTCATAATTTTTAAATGTGTTAAGAAGTTTAATGGTAAGACTTTTTGTTTCTTTCTCACGTGTTGCGAGATCTAAGTCTTGTTGCATTTAAAATGTTTTAATACATACTATTTATTTCGACACGTGGCTAAGGGATCAATTCTAGTTACCGGCGAGAGAGACATTTCCCGTTCACGATCTTTGGTGACAAGAAATGTATTCACGCGATCCCCATGTTGTGCTGCTCTGCCTCTTAACTCTCCGATGGATCTCGTTTCTAGGTACTGTTTTCACCAACCGCCTCTCAACGAAATTTCAGTTCTCTCTTTCATTTTCATTTTCCTAGCGACATAGGTTCAGATTTGTGATCGAACGTTAAGTAGTTTACGATGCAATAACTGATCCTAGTGAAGTTAAAATTTAAGAAGCTTTGGTTAGTTAGGAACTGAAATTACTTTGAATAATTTTTGGATGAAAAATGCTTATATGTTTTGAACACAGTGGATGTGGAGATCATGGATGGTAGGATTACAGCAATACGACAGATTCAGACATCATCACGGCCTAACAATAATACTCGAATTGATCTTATGATACTAGCAACAGTTGCTGCATCATCGCCAATTCCTGCATTTCTTCAAGATCCTTCAGGTGAGAACGAAACTTACTTGGAACCTGTAAGTTCGCCTAATTGAAAAATCTTTTTTTCGTTTTCTCCGGTAAGAATAGATTTGAAAAGGCTGAAGAGTTTGAACAATTTCTTAGTCGATTCTCTGCCTTAGATGAATTTTACACACTCGTTAAATGACAATATGACATAGAAATATAGAACAGAGATATAATCTGAACCAGTGCTTCATTGAAAGTGTAGCCAATTTAGGCTCCTTGATTAGATTGGAGAAGAATAATGAACTCTGAAATGCTAGTAAGTAGTAATACACTCTTTTGACGTACTCTTTTCAACACTCAAATATTCATGTGTGATGTTAATGTCCTGTACGAATTTCATTTAATAGTAACATTGCTTTGGTGAACTTCATACATATGATACAATGCATTCAAGAAGACTAAGAACTACTTCTATGCATAGTTACATTGTAGAAAAGGGTAGTGGGGAGTGGCAGAAAATGTTGTGATGTTATCAGAGTCAGAGATGCAACTATAAAGTCAATAAATTGGAATAAATAACTAGTGGGCGTCATGATAGTCGGTGAACTGGTGACCATTTAAAAGTTTTGTGATTTTCTTTCCCATTTAACAAAAAGAGATTTGTGATTTAAAATTATGAAAAAAATAGCTTAATATAAAATCTGGTAATTTAGTGTCTTTAGAAAAATCGCTTAAGTTTCATTAAGTATGAAATATTTTTTTATCAACAAAAGGAAACAAATAAATTAAAATGGGTATAAGGGGTACCTTTACCCATATATAAATATTTTAATTACATCCAGATAAATAAAGAAGGGTCTCTCTGTACTATTCAATAAAGTTTCTAAAGAATTCTTGCATGCGATACCTTAATCATAACCAAGATCTATATTAAATCAGTTCAAACATATTCTCCACATTCACATTACCTCCTTTAAAGATGACATCATTCCTTACATCCCAAATGGTCCAAACAGTAGCAAACCACATAACGGCCAAACCAAGTTGAATCTTTGTACGAGTCCCAAAGCCCAGAGTACATTCAAAGTGTTTCTTTCCAAATTGATGCAATACCGAACAATAGCCTAACCAAGCAAAGCACTTTTGCCATAATGAATAAGAAATTGAACATGAAAAGAAAAGATGAGAACAATTCTCCCCACGTTCACCACAGAGAACACAACAACCAGAATTATTATCAAACACAATACCACAAGATGCTAAATTGTCCAAGGTTTGAACCTGACCATGCATTAATCGCTATCCAAATCCCCCAACTTTAAGGGGCACAATATTATTCTAAAACAAACGTACAAAATTTGAATCCCATAACATATTGATGGATTAAAATATTATATGCAGATTTCACAGAGAACTGACCAGAAGAAGATCTCAACCAAGTCCAGGAGTCAAATTCAGCCACACGCAAACCATTAAAACATCCAAGATAATGGAAAAGAGCTTGCATTAGTTCATGTTTCCAAACAAAGAATTCTCTTCTCCATTTCAGATCCCAAACCCATGTATCATCCACCCACATAACCATTTCAGCCACTGAAGCATTTTGTTGTGAAGAGATTGAAAACAACCTACGGTACCTTAACTTTAATGATGTATCACCCAACCAACAATTAGACCAAAAACTAATTTTAATCCCATCACCTACCACCCTCCTAACATTAGACTGCAACCACTCAAACTCATCAGAAATATAAGATATGAGATACTTTGATCTTGTCTTATGTATATATTATTTTTGTGCCTAGACTCTTTTATCTAATTCATGTGTATTAAAAAAGTTGGTTAATTTAGTTAAAATTATTAAATTTATTTAAAATTGATAGTAATTTTTTAAAATTGTCCATTCTTTAACATTAAATTTTCTCCACTTATTCTTTCTCCATTACTACCTAATTATTATAAGGAGATAAATAATCTAATTGATGTATGCCATTTATTATTATATTAATTCTAATAAAAGTTATATATATTAAAGGTATTTTGATTAAAAATGATAATAAATGACAGAGAGTTTTAAAAGGTCTTATATCAAGGAACAAAATATATTTAGGGATAGTGGTAGAATTAAACTATTTTTCTTAAGATCCTAACTTATAAATAGAGAGGAGGGATATTTTAAAAATAAAGAATGAAATGTTTAAAATAAAATATAGAATTTTAACTTTATTATTAAACTATTATTATGATTAAGGGATATTTTTTTTCTAGAATTGGATTAGTGTTCATTTGGTTGGAGGGAGGGGAAATAGAAAGAGAGGGAAATGTGCTAAAAATAGTTTTTTTATTTGTTTAAAATGAAAAAGAAAGAAAGAGATAAAAGAAGAAAGTGGGATCCATTGAGAATTATGGGTCTATTTATTTCTAAGAAATATTTTCTATTTTTAATTTTAATTACAAACCTATTATCTTAGTTTTAGTCACAAAATTACATATTGTTATTTAGTTTCAAAAGTTAGTTCAGGAAATAATAAAAACAATAAGAATCTCTTTCAATTTCCTTCATGAAAGAAAATGAAAGGAGATTGAATTAAATATTTATTTAATAATTATTATTGAAATTATAAAAAATTCAATAAAAATAATATTAAAATATATTATAATAAAATTAAATTATATATAATGAATTTATTTTCATTCATCTACTTTTTATCTATCATAACAAGAGGAAAATATTATTTTTCCAAAAAAAATTATTTCATACATAGATATTACTTAGATTAAAACATTTTAAAGTTCTACCTTTTTTAATTTTCGACTAAAACTTTGATAAATTAAAGTACAATTGAGAAAAATAATAGAAATAAAAGGATGATTAGAGATAATTCTATTTTCTTAAAAAATAAACTAAAAATAATGGTGCCTATTTATAACATGGCATAATCCAATGTCCTGGGAAAAAATTATTTGTAAAAATGATATCTTTTTAATTTCAAATTTTAAATTTCATTTTTTATCAACAAAATTTTATTACTTTGTCAATAATTTTTTTTTCATAACTAACTAAATGACACTCACAATATTGAAGTTATCAGTATTAATAAAAGCTAAAATTTACTAAAATTTCTTAAGTTATATTGCTTATTTTCGTCATTGTTATACAAGCTTTATGGGTATTCACCAAAAATTTCATTTGTTTTGGTATATATAAAAAATAATTCTAAACATGTATAGAGGGCTAGGCTCAGATAATTCAGACTTGCAGGCTTGTTGTTTCAGCAGATCATACAACTTTTTTCTTATCTAACTTTTCATTTATTATCTATGGTTTTTATTTATTTAAGTATTAAACCATTTAGGTGTGACATTATACGATTATAAGTTTTCAAATAAGTCTTAATTAGTCTTTTACTTTAAAAAAATTATTCTAAAAGAGTTAGATATACGGCTCATGATTATATCAATTAGTAGAAATACTACAGTAGTGTTATAAAGATTTCAAAAGCCTACACGGTCAAAAATTTAAAAAACAGTGATAAAAAGCCAACTTATCCAATGGTGTAGTGTAATAATAATAATAATAATAATAATAATATGCCTCACGTATCAAAATTCAAGCACGTGCGTGGCATGATCACGCACTTTCCCGCCCAAAATTTGTTACGAGCCTAACGAACCAAACGACATAATGCGAGCTACTTTTCTTTCACAGAGTTTCCTCTTAATCGAACCATAACTTCCGTTTCTTCTTCCTCTTCTCTCTGAATCGAAATGCAGCAGAGATCTTCAAGCTCAAGCTCGCGCTGTTCAAGCGACGAGCACAAAGCAATCAACATCGGCGCAGAGCAACAGCAACACGCGAAGCGGAGAAGGAATCCCAACGAAGATTTGCTCGACGTTCTTCCGATTTACCACCACCGCACCGTCACCGGCCAGAGGGAAATTTCCCGGTCACGGTCTCTGGTGACAAAGAAATGTATTCACGCGATCCCCGTGCTTGTGCTGCTCTGCCTCTTAACTCTCTGGTGGTTCTCTTTTCCAGGTACCGTTTTCACCAACCGCCTCTCAACGAAATTTCAGTTCTCTCTTTCATTTTCATTTTCCTAGCGACATAGGTTCAGATTTGTGATCGAACGTTAAGTAGTTTACGATGCAATAACTGATCCTAGTGAAGTTAAAATTTAAGAAGCTTTGGTTAATTAGGAACTGAAATTACTTTGAATAATTTTTGGATGAAAAATGCTTATATGTTTTGAACACAGTGGATGTAGAGATCATGGATGGTAGGATTACAGCAATACGACAGATTCAGACATCGTCACGGCCTAACAATAATACTCGAATTGATCTTACGATACTGGCAACAGTTGCTGCATCATCGCCAATTCCTGCATTTCTTCAAGATCTTTCAGGTGAGGACGAAACTTACTTGGAACCTGTAAGTTCGCCTAATTGAATAATCATTTCGTTTTTTCCGGTAAGAATAAAAGAGGCTTAAGAATTTGAACAATTTCTCAGTCGATTCTGCTTCAGATGAATTTTACACTCGTTAAATGACAATATGACATAGAAATATAGAACAGATATATAATCTGAAACAGCGCTTCATTGAAAGTGTAGCCAATTTAGGCTCCTTGATTAGATTGGAGAAGAATAATGAACTCTGAAATGCTAGTAAGTAGTAATACACTCTTTTGACACTCTTTTCAACACTCAAATATTCATGTGTGATGTCAATGTCTCGGATTTCATTTAATAGTAACATTGCTTTGGTGAACTTCATACCTATGATACAATGCATTCAAGAAGACTAAGAACTACTTCTATCCATAGTTGACTCTACATTGTAGAAAAGGGTGGTGGGGAGTGGCAGAAAATACCGTGATATTATCAGTCAGAGATGCCACTATATAGTCAATAAATTGGAGTAAATAACTATTGGGTGTCATGATAGTCGGTGAACTAATTTTTTTTTTTTAGAAATTAAGTTAAAATAAATAATGACCATTTAAAAGTTTTGTCATTTTCTTTCCCATTTAACAAAAAAAAATTTGTGATTTAAAATTATGAAAAAAGTAAGCTTAATATAAAATCTCGTAATTTAGTGTCATTAGAAAAATCTCTCAAGTTTCATTAAGTATGATAATAGATACTTTATGTATATATTATCTTTCTTCCTAACGTTATTTTATCTAATTCATACGTATTAAAAAAGTTTATTAATTTAGTTAAAATTATTAAATTTATTTAAAATTGATAGTATTTTTTTAAAATTGTCTATCCCTCATAATTAAATTTTTTCCACTTGTTTTTTTCTATTTAATCTTTCTCTATTTACTACTTAATTATTATTGGGGAGATAGATAATCTAATTGATATATGTCATTTATTATTATATTGATTTTAATAAAAGTTGAAATAGATACGGGGAATATTTTTAAAATAAGGAATTAAATGTTTAAAATAAAATATAGAATTTTAGCTTTATTATTAAACTATTATTATGATCTAGGGATGTTTTTTTTATTAGTGTTCATTTGGTGGGGGCGGGGAAATGGAAAGAGAGGGAAATGTGCTAAAAAATAGTTTTTTATTATTTATTTGAAATGAAAAAAAGAAAGAGATAAAAGAAGAAAGTGGGATCCATTGAAAATCAAGCGTCTATTTTTTTAGAAAATATGTTTATTTTTAATTTAAATTACAAATTTATTATCTTAGTTTTAATTACAAAATTACATATTGTTATTTATTTTCAAAAGCTAGTTCAGATAATAATAAAAACAATAAGAATCTCATTCACTTTCCTTCATGAAAGAAAATGAAAGGAAATTGAATTAAATTTTTATTTAATAATTATTATTGAAATTATAAAAAAATCAATAAAAATAATATTAAAATCTATATAATAAAATTAAATTATATATAATTAATTGATTTTTCATTCATCTACTTTTTATCTATCATAACAAGAGGAAAATATTATTTTTCCAAAAAAAATTATTCAACATTTTCATACATAGATATTACTTAGATTAAAACATTTTAAATTTCTACCTTTTTTTTTAATTTTCGACTAAAATTTTGATAAATTAAAGTACAACTGAGAAAAATAATTGAAATAAAAGGATGATCAGAGATAATTCTATTTTCTTAAAAAAAATAAACTAAAAATAATGGTCCCCATTTATAACATGGCATAATACAATGTCCTGGGAAAAAGTTATATGTAAAAATGATATCTTTTTAATTTCAAAATTTAAATTTCATTTTTTTATCAACAAAATTTTATTATTTTGTCAATAAAATTTCATTCATAACTAATTAAATGACACTTACAATATTGCAAGAAAGTTATTAGTATTAATAGAAGCTAAAATTTACAAAAATTTCTATAGTTGTATATTGCTTATTTTCTTTAGTCAAATTGTCAAAAGAGACTCATCAAACTAGAGGATAAAATTCGTCAAAAAAATCCAAATTTGAAATATTAGTCGGGATTGACTTCATGATATTTCCTTTAAAAAAAGTCAAGACAAAGACAACAATGGATTGGATGAATAGGAAAAAACACAAATCTAAAATAAAACAATGATGTGATATAGAGATGAAGAAAAATAACCGAAACAACAACATAATGGAGTCGTTTTCCCTTAACTTTTGGGTTGGACCATCTGACTATCTAAAGAGGTTCAGGAACCTGGCTCATTATCTAAACATAGAGGGCATTCACCAAAAAAAATAATAATTCTAAGCATGTATAGAGGGCTAGGCTCAGATAATTCAGACTTGCAGGCTTGCAGTTTCAGCAGACCATACAACTTTTTTCTTATCTAACTTTTCATTTATTATCTATGCATTTTGTTCTGACTTTGAAGTTCAAGTCAAGTAGCGTTTAGCAACTAGCAAAGAAAAACGCTTCTCCTTCCATTTGTTGCTGCAAAAGCTCTACCCATGAAGATAATCAGATGCTAAAAAAACGTTTTTAACTTTTCGTCCGGAGAAGTGTTATACCAGTAGTGTTCACAAAATTTGGGTGCAGTGAATCATACTTATTTGTCAAAACTGAAATAAATATTGAATAAATTAACATGCATTCAAATAGTTAATCATTTTAAGATTTAATCTTAGTCAATACATTGTAACAAAAATAACTATATAGATTTACGCCTATCACTCTCTAACTAACATGTATGGGACTAATTAACTATTTCTGAAAAATATTTTTGTTTCAAAAAATTTCTCTTACAAAACTGTAAGAAAATATTAATACTTTTTAAAAATAGACTAATATGAATAAGCAAACAATTTTCCCTTCTTTTTGTCGTTGCTGAGAAGTTGTTCAAGGGCCATGTGCCACTAGAATCAAAATGCATAATAATGCGAAAGATCTTGTCGCCAGCAAAAGACCAATTATATATATAGGAAGAGCAACACGTACAGGTTGCGAGGATAATGAGGGATAAGCTATAACAATTATACAAAGGAAACAGGGGATCCCATGAAACATGATTCAATATCCATTTGAATTTCGAAGGAGCTGGTACAATTGGAAAGCGATCTAAGCTTAAGACAGAACAGCTTCAAAGTTATATATGTTACCTAAAGCAGTTCACATGCTTATGGGACCTGATGAACAAACTCCATAGGTTTACACTCTATCATTTGTCACTTTACATCGCCATCCCATCCATCTCAATTTACCTTGTTCCCTCCCCACAGGATCTTTTTAATTTCCCCGTTAGGCATTGTCCGTGTTCAATTTGTGTATTTTTTAATCCCTTTTAAGATATATCTATTACCGGAGGTATTAAATAATATCATTTAAGTCTCTCACATTTTCAATTTGTGTATGCCTCAACTAATTATTTTTTTAATATCAGAACTAGGATTGCTTTATTAAAATTAATCAATATGAAGAGATGTTAGTGATATTTTTAAATAAAAACTTTTTATTTTCTATCTCTTAACCTACCAAAAATTATACAGATTAAATAAACCTTAATAATAATAATGAAAATTCCGACCAGAGAAGAAAAAATATACAAGAATGTTATTTCGTGGGCTTCCTTCGAGAAACATAGATGACTAATATTAAAATCCGTAAGATTCTCTTTATACATAATTAATACAAAGCAAGTACATATATTTAAATATAATTTACATATATATGAAACAGAATGTGATTTTTTATGCAAAATTTATCTTCCTATATATATATATATAAAATTTCAAGAGAATTTCAAAATTCCCTTTTAATGTTATATAGGCACTAGGCAGCAAAGTATGCGCGTGAGAGTAATTAATGGTAAAAGTGGTGTGATGATTTATGGATCGTGGAGGTTGCATGTGATAAATAATACCAGCACTCAAAATTAAAGGAGAATATTTCATACATTTTCAACTCTTCACGTTGATAATAAACACTCGTCGTTGATGGAGAGATTGGCAAAAGCTCATTGGTGACATAGTATGCTTTAGTTTAGAGTCCTTTTAGCCAAGTTGCTATATATAGTGTTAGAAATTTTAGTTATATTTTAAAAGTTTTTAGTCACATATTGATTGATCCTTAAAAGTTATTTATTGGGGCATTTAATTTTAAAATGTTACGATTTGTGTTTTAAAAGAAAAATATCTGATGCGGTTAATGATTCCGATTAATACCCGTTTAAACTTTGTAACGTCTCATTAACGGGTTTAATTGACATAATTATTCTAAGTTAACATTTTAATTCCGATATAATATTTCCTTTTATATACAAATCGTAATCGGATTTTGTTGACTACACTATCCGCGGTTTACATAATTTTCTCTGGGGTCATGCCTTTAGTGTATAAACCCTTAAGGGCAATGTAATTCCATAAATTTCAGTCAACTATTTTTCCAACAATGGTTTATAGAGTGTTCTTAATTTCTTAATGGGTTAGGAAGGTGCTTGTCCTCGTAAAGATTATGATTGAGACACTAGTGATGAGCTTGTGGTGTTTGGAATGCCATCTTCAGCTCCAACGTGTTCTAGTCAAGAGAGTAGTGAACATAGCGTGGTGCGTGACTTGCAGCACGAGTGCTAAAAATACCAGGCTGGTTCACCTCTTTGTGGGAAAGGGATTTTCCAGAGAGACGGCGATCAAAGCTATTGACGAAAATGGAAAAGATAATGAGGAAGACATTTTGGAAACTCTGTTAATTCTTAATGCCGTGAGTAATTAATTATACTTTATATCAGTGGGTTTTCAATTATGTTGATTTTTTAGTTAATTGTTTTCCCTTGCAGCATTCATTGTTTTATATTTGTTGAATGTAAAACTTGTTTTTATCACTACACAAGCTACTACTTTTAAGAAGTATATTAGAAATTAAAAAGAACAGAAGGCGTAAGGAACTAGATTTGACTTGGGAAAGCATGGAGCATTCATGGCCTTGATTCACACGAATTTATGGTTTAAAGTAAGTGTTAATCTTATGGTTGGGTTTTTATCACTGCCTATTTATATTGTCAACTTGTCATAATATTTCAAATGCTTAAATTATATGCTAAAGTATTGTGACTATGATACATTACACAAGGTTTATTTATATTGTTTCATTTTATTAAGAGATTTTTTTTCTTCTAGTATAATTAATAGAATGAAAATGTTATATTTGTGATCTTGTTGAGGTGTTCATAGATGAATGTATTTATAAATATACGTATAATTTCTCCTCTTTTTAACATGTTATCTATTTTTATAATTTAATTGGTAGCATATACGTAGCTGTTGTGATGCTAGATGATGATGAGATATTTGAGTTTTAATATGTTGAGGGAATGTGAAATTTTGATCACAAACTTAATTTGAGTTTCAATCGTAAGAAAGTATGATAATTTATATTACAAAATATTATATTGAGAAAATTCTCATAAAGATTGATTTTTAAATAAGATCTCTGGCTCTCTTTAGAAAAGAAAACTTTGTTCTCATATGCCCAAATTATTAGATTTAATTGTATAGTGAATTTACATCCTAATGTTATGGCGATGTTACTTGAATCCAATATTAAACGATAATGAATTCAAATTAAATTTATTTTACTCTTGAAAAAGATGAGTTATAATATTCCTTACTTTTGAGTTTTCCATTACGTTATTGACATAATGATATTGACTAGCTAATTTAATTTAGTTGATCATAAGTTTTTCACTATGTTAATGACACAGTGATGACTAATTTTTTTCGAGAATAAATTCCTAAGTGAATTTATTTTACCCTCAAAAGAGGAGTTGTCACTTAGAATTCATCTAAGTAGATTTGAGTAATTTAAATTAAAAATAGAGGCCAAGTTATTGTTTTACTTGGTAAAATTTAAGGCTAATAAGCTAAAAAAAATTTCTTAGCATATATATGGAAGAAATGTGTCTTCGTAAGTTGTATATTGTGATTGCCAACAGACAAAACCAAATAGTAGTTTTAGATTGAGATCTTGACATGTACATGTATATTATAATCAAGTGACATAGCTATAAATCATGGATCAAAATTACTTTGATCTTGAGTCTCACAAAGTGAAAAGCTAGTGAGTTAAACACCGAGGAAATGAGATTTGAGCCATTTGTAACTAACAATGATGAGAACCTAACCTTTGTGATTGGCGATCTCATGAAGAAGGTTCATATGGGTAATAACAAGTCACTTAGTTAGTCTTGCTAGCACTCTTTCATTTTTTTCTCTTCTTATGGTGTATGTGTGAAGTGCTAGACTACACCGAATGATGGTTAAGCCTAAAAGCTTTTAATGGTTTTCATATTCCTTATGGGTGGTGTATAAAAGTGCATTATACACTTGATGAAAACACTTATGTGAGTGTGGAGTGGGACCACTCCTATCAAATTAAATGACAAAAATTTTAAAGCACTCATGAATCACCAGACACGCGCAAGGTCTATTCACGTAAAATGGTAAAAACAACAAAAAAGAGTTGGGAAGTGTAATATGATAGGTAAACTGTTATCTTACATTAAAGTGATTTTGGTTCATAGAAGCTTTGCTTCACTAATTCATTGTAAGTTAAGTTTATCTGTCTAGGGTCTAGTTCATAGTCTAGAAGACACCAGATCTAATGCATTTGCACTATGATGTAAACCTAATTTTTTATTTAAAAAAACTTTTGAAATATGTGGGGGATTGTTAGAAATTTTGGTTATATTTTAAAAGTTTTTAGTTCCACATTGATTGGCCCATGAAAGCCATTTATTGGGGCATTTAATTTTAGAATGTTACAATTTGCGTTTTAAAAAGATAATATCTAATGCATTAATGATTCCGATTAATACCCGTTTAAACTTGGTAATGTCTCATTAATGAGTTTAATTGACATAATTATTCTGAGTTAACGTTTTAATTTTGATATAATATTTCCTTTTATAAACAAATTGTAATCGGATTTTGTTGACTACACTATTCACGGTTTACATAATTTTCTCTCTCTACCTTTTATGAGTTTTGATTCCTGTCACTACATAGAAGGGCTGCTGTATCCTGGGGGGTCACGCCTTTGGCGCATAAACCCTTAAGGGCAGTGTGATTCCACACGTCTCAATTAACTATTTTCCCAACATATAGTATGTTATAGTTGCATATAGCTATGCATCATATTAACTATTAACTAAAGGGTCAATTTGCTATATATATTAATAGGGATTTCTTCAAATATACTTTATAGGAATACTAACGATTAAATAAAAAATGTATTTAATTTATGCATAAAATTTTTTGTAAGCATAAATAATTATGTAAAATTAAAGTCTGAAATATTTTGTAGTAATATTAACATCTAAATCTAAAATGTACCTCATTTGTATATAAATATGTATAAGCATAAATAACTATCTAAAAACTAAAGTATGAAACAATGTATAGTTTGTAGCAATATAAACAACTAAATCTAAAATATACCTAGTTTGTGCATAAAAATATATATAAGCATAAATAGCTATCCAAATTACACCATTCAAAAAATTATAAATCCCTAATCCCCTTTCATGAACACTTAAATCAATCGCCAGCACAAAAAAACCATAGTTAGTATTTACCTCATTTACATTTCAATCAAAATCAGACACCGCAGAATAGTGGTTAAAAAGAATGCAAATACATTGTACCCAAATGGCTCATTGTATACAAGAGCTTTGTGTCTTAAAATCATTCTAGAAAAATAACACCTGATTAAAAAGAACACTAAACAACACAATTCAATTAATTATTAGAAAGCATAATGCAAAAAAACCAATAAATAAAGATCCTTGATACTTGTTAATTAATCCAACCATTAGTAATGTTGGATTTAAATATAAAGTGACCTTTGTAAAAAAACATCATGCAAACAATGCTACAAGAAATATATATATATATATATATATATATATATATATATATATATATGATGCATCATACGAGAAATGTTCTCTTATGTGAGAGTGAGAGAAGTAAATCTGGGTCATACAACTATACAATGGATGCTTACGATTAAAAGTTTTTCAAAGTCATCACTTAAAAGGTCACATGACTTTTTTAAAAACTCGCATGATTAATCTCAACCATCTATTATATGGTTGTATGGTTCAGATTCGCTTCTCTCACTCTCACATAAGAGAACGTTTCTCATATGTTACATCATTTTTCTCTCTCTATATATATATATGTATATGTGTGTGTATATATATATAAATCAGTAGTTGTAGCTTTATGAGTTGCTAAAACACTAATACAAATAATTATTATTAAGTATTACAGAAAACAATACCCCTTAAGACTGATTAGATGTAGCACAACTAGCTACAAAACCTAATCCAACGATAGCCATAGATGATTGTCTAATATTCGTCCTTGTTATCTTCTTGCCTTCCTAAATTTCTAGATATGAATTACAATAAAAAAATTAAGTAATCACATAAAAAATTAAAAATAAATTTAAATCATATAAATAGTAAATAATTTGAAAAAAATAATGGATAGAAACTAACCTTGAACTATATGTCTAATAGCTTAAAGCTCTTCACTAACATTCAACTCCAAAAATGAGTTTAGACTTGGCCTTAACCATTTCTAACCATATATAAGGGCTCCAGCCATTTTAGGGCTTAATGAGTTCCTATATATGTTTAGCACCTTCCCTTTAGTGCTAAACACAGACTTAGAAGCTACAATTGAGATTGGTGTGGATAACACATCTTTAAGCATACGCGACAAAATTAGAAACCTTGGTGCATTTTGTTTCCACTATATTAAAAGATCAAAGTTGTTATCCTCTTTTACTCATGACTTATTAAGGTATATTTCTAGTTCATTTTTTGATCAATCATGCTTTTAGAATTTAAAAATCTTGCAAAGAGTTATCTAACTTATCCCTACCTTGAGCTTTGAATTATGTCAGATTATCGTTACTACTTACTAAACTAAACCCTTGAGAACCATGTGCAAATTAGGATGCAGGTTGGTTTTGATCATAATACCACATAAACATCCCAAACAAGATGTCTTTTACAGTGTGTGCAAGTTCAAATGGAAACAACATACCACCTTGGTGCATCTTCCTAAATGTCCATAAAACAAATTGTAGCTTGTATGACAATACAACAGGTGGTTAATCTGGTGCAGATTTCCCTAATATTTATCATATTTATTTTTATGCCAGCACTCATTCTACTTAAAGAGCAGTCTATACTATGTATCACTTCACTGATTTCACAATGAATGAGTACTAATCAAATCCGTTGTTGATGACAATTGTGTTTGAGGTTGAGAAAATCTTGGTTGCATCATAATTTTTTTTTTTGAGAAATTTCACAAATACTCTAGCATTTGCCCAATATATACAAGTAGGTACACCATCTGATCCAAGAGTTTCTAAATAACCAAGGTCATGAAATTTTAGTTTGTCAAAAACTTGTTCAAACTTCTTAATGAAATCTAACATGAGATAAAGTTAAATTCCACCTATTAGAGATATCTAGACACACTAATTTACTACTGTTAATTCCAACTTCCTGAACACTCTAAACTTTCTTTAATCTTTGTGAAGATGATTTGACATGCTTCACAACATGCCTAATGGTTGAGATCCTTTTATTGAGCTCTTGTAGTCCATCCTGGACTACAAGATTAAGGATGTGAGCACAACATCTCATGTATACAAACTCACCATCCAAGATTAAACTAGAAATGTTCTTCAACCTAATTTTTAGGTGTGCAATAGCCACATCATTGGTTGATGCACTGTCAACTATAATTGTGCAAATACAATTCAGACCCAACTCCTTTAAACACCTTTCCACTTTCTTTCCAATGGTATCACCCTTGTGATCCTTAATTATAGGAAAATTAATGACTCTTTTTTCATATGCCCAATCATTATCAATAAAATGAGTCATTAATAGGTTAATGCAACCTTAGTGGTGTTAGATTTAAATAGGTTCTTTAACTCTACTTTCGCACTAACATATAATTGGTAACAATCCCTAGCAATTGTATATTTAGAGGGGACCTTAAACAGGGGACACAATACCTTACACAAGTTTATAAACTCTGTCTTCAATAACACTAAAAGGAAGCTCAACTAACATACCAAGCATTGCTGCAACTTTTTTACAGGAATCTTTATCAAACCTACTTATAATGTAGACCCTAATTGATTGTTATTTGTTGTAAAGGTTAGAACAAGTTAAGTTGGATCAGATAATGTGTTCATAGGGTTCTTCAAGCATAATTTCACATGGGCAAGAATGTTAGAGGTTCCATGCTTCTTGGTGTCACAATAAAAGGACTTTGGACAGTAACTACATTTAGCTTTAAGCTCATTTCCTTCCACAACTAGTAATATAACAAAGTGACCCCAGACCATTGATTTCTTTCTAGTGCCACTAGCAATTTTGGTATTCTTTTTCTTTTATTAGTAGCTTTGTTAGGTTTTTAATTAGATTGAGTATCACCATTAACACCTACAACATATGCAGGGCTGGTGGGGACTAATTCAACCCTTGATTTATAGCTTCATTGTTATTAGTTAGCTGCAAAACTGTTATAAATTTAATTTCTTAGATATATATTGGCAAATATTATTCATGTTTTACTTCACAAATTTAATTATCAAAACATTGCAAATTTAAACATTATTCATGTCTTATGTTACCATCATGTTCTTCAGCTACCAAGCGGCCTAATTTAAACACTATTAAAAACATTATGAGTGAAACAAAAATAGGTTCATTTGTCTTAAACTAGTTATGGAATCCATTTTTATTATACAGTAATAAAAGATAAACATATACATTTTTGTAGTATCCATTAATAAAAGGGAAAAACAAACACACAAATTAACAAATAAATCAAGCAATAGAATAGACTGAAATAGTTATTTAGTAAATAGTTATACCATCATGTTCACCGGCTACCAAGCGGCCTAATTTAAACACTATTAAAAACATTATAAATGAACCCAAAAATAGGTTTATTTATCTTAAACTAGTTATAGAATATATTTTTATTATGCTATAATAAAAGACAAACATATACATTTTTTATTACCTGGTAATAAAAAGGACAAACAGATACACAAACTGACAAACAAATCAAACAATATAATAAGCTGAAATAGTTGTTTAGCAAATAACTATATAATCATATTCACCAACTGCCAAGCGACCCAAGCCTTTCCCTTTTAGATCTATCATATCAAGTTCCTCCTAACACACAAAAAATGAATAATCAAGCATCAAGTGTTAAGACAAATATTAATGATAATCGAAATTAGTATATATTGTTTTTGGAATATCAAACTCTTCATTGTTTTAATTTGGATACAAATATAAGTTGCTTCCTACTTTTTAATAACAATCATAATTAACACAAGCACTTTCACTAGGTTGCAATGGTTATATGAACTATGAAGAAAAACCACTAAGATAGTAATATTAAAAAAACACTAAACTAAAGAAACTACTAAAAGGTTTTTAAAGTGAGACCAAACCTTTAAAACCCTAAATCAACATACACCCAAAAGTGAGACCTTAATTTAATTTTTTTAAAATCCCAAACCTTTAAAACCCTAAGTCTAGGCATACCCAAAACCATGATAGAAAAACCACTAAGATTCTAAAATATATAACCATTAACAAAATAGAGGATATATAATAGAAAAAGGGAGACAACTAACACCACCAAAAAGAATTTAGAAAGGATAAGAAACCCTAACATAGCTCGATCTCGAGGTTGCTTGGAGGAGATACGACAACTTCACAAGAGGACCTGGTTAGGAAGCAAAACCCAAGTCACGAGAGAAAGGAATCAAAATTCATGCCGAGGGGTCGAGGAGAAAAACAAGGTGCTAAACAAAAGAGAACCATTGCTGTAAAAGAGTTTGTCTTTACAGTGTGTCGCATGGTGTGCTTCGTTGCACAACCATCATAGAGGAATCAGAGAGAAATTTTAGGGTTTCTTCAAAATGCATTGTCAAATGAGATAGACCATTGTTAATACAAAGCACCGTTGTGGAATGGGCCTTAGTAAATTGTATAGGCCTTTTTACTTACTATCATATTCAATTAGATTCAGACACCGACGGACCATAAAAAAAGAACCCGAATCTAAATCAGATCCCTACTGTGTAGTCCAACCCACATTTTCTCATTCCTTTATTCAAAATCTGAATTTAACCTATTCGAATCTCATGGACAGTAGCGGATTGTTAGGCCGGATCATAATTTTAGATCTACATAGTCCTAGATCTAGGTCATTGAGGGAATGACTCATGTGTGTGAGCCAATTCACTTATGGTACGCTTAAAGGCACAAATGTCACTAATGATAAAAGTACTTTGTAAGAAATGAGATATCTAAATTGTTTTTGAAAATGTTTTAAAAATAAGTGGTGATAATTAAATTGGTAAAGGTATTGATTCACAGTCCATTAGTTAAATTACGGTTAAACTGATAATAATAAACATATATTTTTAATGAGGATTGAGGAGGAATCAAATTACACATGTATAATTTTAACCAATTGTTATATCTTTAATAATTCATAATTTAACGATTAGATTGATAACATGTGTCAAATTTTATTAAAATCAAACAATCATCGGTATATAATCAAATAATCCTTACTTTCATATATTTTTAAAAGCATGTATTACGACAGTTTTGGGGCATATGAATGACGTATGTTCCAAATAATTTTAGCTTGATTTAAATTTTCACACATGTGATTTATATGATATGTACTTTCAACCTAATAATAAGTTTTTAAAAAATAACAATCCAACAAAAAAGTTATTTTGTGGTACAATGATTGGTTAGTTATTGTATTTCATGGTATATTTACAATAAATTATTAAAAAAATAAGTTAGATAAAAGTTCAAAATAGTATAAATGAGTCATATTATGTGGTTCATAAAATGAGAATTTCAATAATAAATATCAAAATAATAAAAAATTTATGTAAATATTATATATGATTCTTTAATTTATTTAAAAATACTTTAAAAATATTTAAATAAATAAAAAATGTTTTTTAAATAGATTACTTCAATCCTAATTTTCTACCATTTTTAGATGATTATGAATTCATCTAATTTTTTCATTTGTCCGAACCAGTATTCTAACTAATTAAAAGTCCAATTGGTTTGAGTAACCATGGTTGTTGACCTTCCATGTATATATCCTTCTATCTCTATCACACATTCCATTTTATATTTGTTATAATTTATATAATATTTTAGAGTTTTCTTCTTTTCATAACACCGTTAACTCTCTTAACATCGTTAATAATTTTATAGTGTCACGTTAATAGTTTATGATAGTGTTTAACGACCCTCGATAAAATATATGAACTTTAAATCTTCACTCACATATTTAATCAAAAAATTTTCACTCCAACTTGCAGTTATCTCTTCTTAGGTTTCTCCTCCAACATTCATTTCCTCACCCCCATAATTAAACCCTCACAACTCTCCTTGAGTTTTCATAGTGTGTCATTTTCTCATACATTATTATTCATTTGCCACCACTAGTGGAAAAAATGGATATAACAACGGGGATATATTCACGGGTAGAAGAGGATCAGTGATAAAAACATGCGCGGTGGCATTTTTGAAATTATAAGGTGAACGTTATAATCAGAGAAAACTATATATCCACGGTTAAAATCATAACCGTGGATATAGACGTAAATATATATCCACGGTTGAGGAGTAAACCGTGGATATATAGTACCTGAAATATATATCCACGGTTGTGTGTACAACCGTGAATATATATTCATGGTTATGATCAGGGTTATGATATTAACCGTGGATATATATTGATGTCTATATCCACGGTTGTATTTCCAACCGTGGATATATAGTTCAGGTTTTAAGGCATAATCACTGGGGACTATATGTCCACGGTTGTTTCAATAACTGTCATTATATATTTAATATTTATCCACGGTTGTTGTCTTAACCGTGGATATAGTGTTACCATTTATCCACGGTTGTTTTCTCAACCGTGAATATATTACACATATATTCACGGTTTTAAGGGGAACCGTGGATATACATCCTTTCTGAAACTTCAAAAGCCGCGCCTTTCAGCCTTTTTCCACTTTCTCCTCTTCTTTCACTTTCTACTTCTCCTCTCGCGCTCATCTTTTCGAGTGGTTTCTCATCCTCTCCATCTGTCCCAGTGTGCTCGTTGCTATTTTTGCCTGGTTCTTGCTAGTTGCTTGTCCTGTTACACTCGTTGTCCTGTCAGGTAAGGCATCCCTATTTTTTTCTTTTTCATTTTCTGTTTCTTCGTTTGAACTATTTCTCATCTTCTCCATTTATCCCAGTGTGCTCGTTGCTTATCCCATTGTTTCAGTGTGCTCGTTGGCTTATCCCATTGTGCTCGTTGCTCGTTGCTTATCCCATTGTGCTCGGTGCTTGTTGCCTCAAAAGGTAGGTCGTCCCTATTTTTACTATTAAGTTATGTTGATGCGTTATATGGGTTTTGTGCACTGTTGAAAGGGGTTTCTGTCTCTGTTTTGTTGGTTGTATATATAATGTGCCTGTTGTATTATGTTCTGGTTGTATGTATAATTACTTAGTTGTTATGCATACAACCAGAACAGTTTATTAAACTGTGATGCCTATGTTGTTAAACTGTGATGCTGAATAGTTTTTCTATTTTCCTGAAAATAGTTTCCCTTCCTCTGTTTTTATTTTCATCTCCTGAAAATAGTTTCCCTTCCTCTGTTTTATCTGCTGAAAATAGTGTTGCTGTGGTTGATGCCATTTATGGATGTTTCTCTCTTGGTTAATTTCTGTTTTAGCATTTTTAGAATTTTGAAGAACCAGAATGCACTGACTAGCTGCATACCCAATCCCATAGCCTGTAACATTGGAAGAATTAAACAAATGAAGATTATATTTTAGAAAATGCTTTCACTAAGGAAAGGGGAACAAATTATACCTTTATTAGAAGTGGGTAGTCTTTAGATAAAGTTACATAAGTGAGGCACGGTCCGACCAACATCCTGGCAACTGTAAATATGATAGCAAATAGAATCTGCCATGTAGGAAACCCAGCTTTTAGCTCATTTTGATAAAGTGTTCAATTAAAAATATACACATATTTTGCTTTAGTTCGTTTTATTTTAATTATTACTCTTATTTAAATATTTGAATATCAACATTATTTAATAAGTATAAAACTGAAAAAATAAATTAAATTTATAAAAAATATATTTGATACTTCAGGTAGCCCATTATATTACTTACATCAGCAATCAAATTAAGAAGGGTATCTCTGTATCCAAGCTCCTTTAGAAGTTGCCTGAAATGCAATAATGGGCTTGATACTTCTGTTATCCACATTGCAGCCACCATTTTATTTATTTTATCTACTTCAAGATAACATAAATTAAAAACATCATACTATTTTAGGAAAAAAGTTAACTAAATTATTATACATTTTATTTTTGTTATTGTTGGTTACTCTTATATGTTATGTTAATTGCTGTTGTATATGTGTGGTTGTTAACTAGTATGAAAGTTGTTGTGCATATGAGTGAACCGTACGTTTGAGATTCGACACAAATGGTCATTAAATCAATTAATGTCATCGTTTGTGTTGAATCTTGAATTGTCCGTTTGGACAGTTTGGGATGAACAATTATTTTTTATACGTCATTGTTAGTATGTACAAGTTAGGAGTTATTTTAAAATTTGATAAAATTTCGGTAACTTGTATTTTGTGTTGTTCTCTGGGTGCATATTTGGTTGTGGTTGAATTTGATTTGACCACTCTCATTTTGTGTACTTAGAGACCAATGCGAAATGCTGCCGAAATTTCATCAAATTTTAAAATAAGTCCTAACCTGTATATATGAATGACGTATAAAAATAATTGTCATGCTGAATGGGTATAGGACCACCACCTTTGTATAAAAAGTGAGGTTGATCATAGCACCTTGTAAACAGTTGGTATGGATCGGAGTTGGATTTCTGCGTCACGCCTAAGTCTGGAGTACGAGGGGGGAGTTGAATCATTTATAGAATTCGTAGCGAGGAATGCAGTGGGGGTGAATGGAAAGTATTTTTGCCCTTGTGTTAAATGCTTCAACCTGCGTCGGGTAGACTTGGAAGAGGTGCGAGAACATCTACTATGTGACGGTTTTCTACGTAGTTATACGCGTTGGATATGGCATGGTGAAGATGTGGTGGTGCCAAGTAACAGCTCTCAGACTAAAAATCGAAGCCCGATGCATGACAACGATGTCGACATGGATGACCGACTCGAGGATATGATCCGTGATGTAGGGGTAGAAGGTTTTAAGAAAGCTCATGTATATACAACTCTGTGTCAGGACTCTGAGCAGCCGTTGTATCCAAACTGCGTCAATTTCACGAGGTTATCAGCTATTTTGCGGTTGTTTAATTTGAAGGCCATAAACGGGTGGACGGATAAAAGTTTCACTGACTTACTGAAGTTGTTGAAAGAAATGCTCCCAGCTGGAAACACCTTGCCGAAAAGTAACTATGAGGCCAAAAAGGTGTTGTGTCCTATGGGTTTGGAGTATGAGAAAATACATGCATGCCCAAATGATTGTGTATTATTCCGGGGTGAATTAGAAATGCTGCATCGATGTCCTAGATGTGGGGTGTCACGGTATAAGAAGAAAGAGGCGGATTCTGATGAGGTATGCACTAAAGGGTCTCCTGCAAAGGTGTTGTGGTATCTACCTATAGTTCCAAGACTAAAGCGTCTGTTTGCCAATGCAGATGATGCAAAACTTATGAGATGGCATGCTGATGAGAGGGTTGTTGATGGACTACTTAGGCATCCGGCCGATGGGTCGCAATGGAAGAAAATGGATAGGATTTTTCCAGAATTTGCCAATGAACCAAGAAATGTTAGGCTTGCACTAGCCACAGACGGCATGAACCCGTTTGGTAACCTGAGCATAAACCATAGTTCGTGGCCTGTTTTGTTGTTTGTTTACAACTTGCCGCCATGGTTGTGCATGAAGCGAAAATATGTGATGTTATCAATGATGATTTCTGGTCCACGACAACCAGGGAACGACATTGATGTATATTTAACTCCATTGGTTGAAGACCTCAAAAGGTTGTGGGAAGACGGGGTTGAACTGTTTGATGGGTTTACCGGGCGATCATTCAAATTGCGTGCCATGTTATTTTGCACAATCAATGACTTTCCAGCGTATGGTAACTTATCTGGGTACAGTGTGAAGGGTCATAAAGCTTGTCCAGTATGTGAGGAGAGGACTAGTTCTGTGCGGTTGCATCATGGCAGGAAAAATGTTTATCTTCGACATCGAAGGTTTTTTAAAGCGAATCATCCGTTTCGAAGGTTGAAGAAGTCGTTTAACGGTGCCCAAGATTTTGAAATGGCTCCTCCACCACTATCTGGTCGCCAGGCATATGAAAAGGTGAAGGACGTCAACGTGCAATTTGGTAAGTGTGAAAAACAGCACCCGACACAAAACAACTGGAAGAAAAGGTCAGTGTTTTTTGACCTGCCATATTGGAGGGAGCTTGATGTAAGACACTGCATTGATGTAATGCATGTGGAGAAGAATGTCTGCGACAGTTTAGTTGGTACACTCTTAAACATACCCGGGAAGACTAAGGAAGTGAAGGAAGTGAATACTAACTTGTTTGGTTTCAGGATTCCTTGGTTGAGCAATCAACCCAAGGGTCTTTCGTAGCCCATGAACGGGAGGATATATTGACTACCGCCATTGGCAGGCCAGAGCACCCAGGAAGAGTGCGTGCTATTGGTCGAGGTGTAGGTGAGTGCTAACTAACTCTATGCATTCATTTTGTTATCTGTTAAACAATTATGGGCTAATCATTCACATTTTACAGGCCTCCGCGCCTATTACGGTGCTCCCGACCCTGCCCCATCCCTTGAGCAAATAGTGGAGCAAAAGGTGGCTGTTATGAAGGCTGAGTACCAGGAGGAGATATCTAGGCTCCACCAGGAGATGGCCCGATTCAGGGAGGAGATGAAGGCCTCACTCAGCCACCACCAGGAGACTACTACACCAGCCAGCGACCCACAGGTTAGATTCTTTATTTATTTTCCTCAATTTTATTGTTTGTAATCACTTTCATTGTTGAATAACTTCTGCCTGATATGTAAATATGTAGGTACGGAAGGTTAGCACTAAGGGGTCGTGCGCTGCGGCTGACCCTGACGATGACGGGGTCGAGCCACCAGACACCCGTCAATGTGACCTGTTCATTGACGGGTCGGAGGAGCCAGTTGCCACTGGTATGGTGCACAACTTAGGCCCTGTGGTTCACCATCAGACATTACCTGATGGTATGTCCAGGGTCTCGGTTGTGCTCGTCCTCGAGGAGGATGCTGCTGTGCCAGTGGCAACTCAGGAGGTGAAGGCCGTCGGTCAGGCGTTGGGCCACTTTCTGATGTGGCCCAACAGACTTCTGGTGATTGCCCCTGGACAGGTAAAAACCCTAAACACTAACTAGCTTTATTTCCTTGTCAATTATGGTACAAAATGTGATGGTTGTCAATTGTTCAACAGGAACAGCCATTGAAGAAGCCAGACCCGGCCAAGGATCCCGTCCGGATGCTATGGCGCATCGGGTATGAGGAAGCTAACGACACTGTTCAGGTCCCATGGCAGCCACTAGTGTTCGGCCATCCCAGTGCTTTTCCAGTTTACGTTACAAGTTCTGACATTTGTGACATTATTACGGGGACGTCGATGCTGAACGGCTCCATCTTGCAGTTGTGGGAGCTGTAAGTATATCCTTGTGTTGTCCAATTTTTTCATTATACAAGTTATTTGTCGCTAACCATGTCTTACCTTGTTTAGGTATCTGGCAAAACTCTCAGTGGACTTGGGTTTCCAAGGAACTTACGGTTTCTTAGAGCCCTCTGTCATACAGAGGCAAGGAAACACCTCGCAGAACACCCAGACATACATCCAGAATTGGATGTTTGAGTCTGAGAAGTCTATATACATGGGCCCCTATCATAAAGGGTAATACTCTATTCCATAATTATTGTTATGATATTTTGCATTTTGAAGTCTCAGTTATCACTCGTAACTGCAGGGCTCACTGGACGCTTCTGGTGATCTGTCCGAAGGACTATCTTGCTTTGTACTTTGATAGTTTGCACAAAACAGCTCCACAAGACCTGAGAGATATAGTAGACCGGTAAGTTCATCCCTAAACAATAACCACAAATTCAATTACATCATTTTTAGAACTATACAATTCTAACTTATCTTGTGTTTTGTTTGACGCAGGGCGGTGGTTGGATACAATGTACTGATTGGAAACAAGCACAAAGGAAGAACAGTTGTATGGGTGTACCCAAAAGTAAGTCAATCGTATTCATTCAAATCTTCAGTACATGTTTTTTAAGTTCCGAATTCACTTATTCCATACTATATGTCCATTGTAGTCTTACAGGCAGAAGGGTACCTTTGAGTGTGGCTATTTCGTCATGCACACTATGCTGACCATTGTCCAACATCATTTAGTAGATGGATGGACAGAGGTAATTCTCATCACCGTGTCAATTTCTCCAATTTCATCAATTTCATGTAATAAATAAAGCTTTTGTTCTAATTGTTTTGTGCATTGTTTGCAGCACTTTAATGACCGGTCATATTTTCCAAAGGAACTTGTGGATGATGTTAGAAGGCAATGGGCCTCACACTTCCATGAACTTAGGCAAAGCTAGATATAGGATATTTATTCTTTTATATATGTATGTAGTAGGATTTAGGGTTTACTTTTATTAGATTACATTCAACTTAATTGTATATACTTTTATTTTTTAGGTTGTTATGAATTGATATAGAAAATAAATTGTTATATATATATATACATACGATTCTTTCGGCATAGTGTTTCTGTGGCATACTGTATACTGTACTGGCTTGTCTGAATGCAGGGTTGGGCAACGATAAAACAGAGTGCATATTAAAAAAAAAAACCTCAGCATTTATTCACGGTTATGGCAACAACCGTGAATAAAGACAAGATTTTTCCACGGTTACTACCATAACCGTGGACATAGATACATTTTTATCCACGGTTGTCCATCACAACCGTGAATATAAGTAGTTTGTAACTGAAACTAAACCATACTTATATTCACGGTTATGATGGACAACCGTGGATATAGATACATTTTATCCACGGTTGTCCATCATAACCGTGAATATAAGTATGGTTTAGTTTCAGTTACAAACTACTTATATTCACGGTTTTGATGGACAACCGTGGATAAAATGTATCTATATCCACGGTTATTCTCGATAACCGTGAATATAAATAGTAAGTTATGTTCACAGTTGTTCTTAACCGTGGTTAGATGTGATTTATTGCCACGGTTGTTAACCGTGGTTAAAGACCATCATCTACTACCACAGCTTCAACAACCACGGTTCTTTAACCGTGAATAAAGGCCTTTTTTAACCGTGATTATATCCTTTTTTTCCACTAGTGCACTTTGGTGAATTCTATCTAAGCATGAAGATCCTCTCATAAACAACCACTCAGAAAAATCTACTTTTTGGTCGATCAATGATTGGGACGTTAATATGCAATCAATTAACTAATTAATTTTTTGGTAATAAATTAACTAATTAATTAGGAAACCAAGTTATAAACAAACAAATTAACAAACAGACTCATAAATTAAGTTGAAATATTTCATATAAAAATGCTCAAACTAATGATATATATGCTTGTGCTTTTAGGTGTACCATGCAAATGAAGTTTAACAAATCATTCACTTTTGTCAAATTTGAATCATCAATATTGGTTAAACTTGAATCGTTATATTCATCATTGATACATACCATATCACCCCATATTAGTTGTGATGGTTCAGAGAACAGACTTAGAAGGGGGAGTTGAATAAGTTTGTTCACTTTTTCAAACCAAAAAGTGATATTTAAACGAAAGCGTGATTTGTACGGTGGATTTTACGAATTAGTAAAAGCCACAAGAGAGCAACAGACTCTTGTAAGAGATAGGGAGGGAAACAACACACAAGAGATTTATACTGGTTCACTTCCAACGTAGAAACTACATCCAGTACCTTTGGACTTGAAGGGTTTTTCCACTATGTAAAATATCTCTTTTACATAATCAGCACAAATAGTGCCCTTGAGTATTATTGAATCCAGCCACTCCTGGCTTAAGCACAAATCGTGTTTGTGAGTATTCTTGACACCAGTCACTCCTGGCTCACTGAGTGTTCTTTTACAGCACCTACTCCTGAGGCAGACCTAAGTATTCTTTCACAAGCCACTCCTGACTTAAACCCAAGTATTCTTTCAAACGCCTTTTCAGGCCAACAGTGTTTCCCAGCATGTTTACCAAACCTGTGCTTACAAAAGATCAAAAAAATTAATACAATCAAAATAAGCCTTTTGACTTAGCTGAGCTAAGTGATAACCTGATAAACAGGTTTGTGAAGAAAGAAAAGGACTTATTTTCGAATAGGACTTAGTGCATGTACAAGATGAGAAATAAACCCTAAATGTACTAAGCCTGAAAGGTTGATTAGAAATGATGCTCATAGAAGGTGTTGAGATAAGTAAAGCATATTTATGACTAGGATTGCTAGTGCTTCTGAAATGGGAATAGATTACACATATTGAGCTTTCATTTTCTTCATGGAAATATTCTTTGGTCATGAATCTTCTTCTTGAGTGGATTATCATTTCTTTTTTTTCTTGAGCTTTTGCATACAAACGTCTGAAGCTTGTTTGTATTTTTCTTTTTCTTATTCACATTATTTTTTGTGTGATTTGTCCATTTCTATTTTTCTTTTTCTCTCTTAAACCTCTCTCTTTTTCTTTCTTTTATCTCATTTTCTCAGCGTTTCTTGCTCTTCCATTCTTCTTCTTTTCTTCACTCCGCTTCCTTCTCATTCATACTACTGAATGGAGAGGATGAATCTATATATAAGATTTCTTGTTAAGCCTAAAGAGAGAAGATAACTGTTAAGTGACAGTTGAGAGAGGATACACCTGCTGAGAGGGTTTTTGCACAAAGAACAAAAACTTTTTGGTCAGAGAGAGACGTTCTGAACAAGTAATATAGGTTAGAAAGCTTTGAGACTTGTGTAATCCTAGGCAGAGTAGGAGTAGCATAAGCTTTCACTTAAAAGGAAGGCTTTTGTTCGGAGGTCCTTCGAATGCATGAGGCATAGATGAAAACTTGATGCTTTTAGGATGAATCGAGGTCTGCCTTGCTTGGTTAATCTTCTCGTAGATCTTCTTTATATCCTGATCCAGACCACCAATATTCTTCGCACCAGATTCATACAGGGACGACCTTTGAAAGTCAGGGTGTAGTGATCCATAAAGTGTTGATGATGAGACTCATAAAGGAGCAATCAGATTCTTGTTGGAAGATCTACAAGAGGTCTGAGGCATCTTCTATCTTGCTTGGTCATGAGGATAAAGTCTAGTCAATGAAGATTGCCATTAGTAGAATACTCTTCCATATTCTTAGGGCTTGTAGTATGGCTTGACGAGTCTGGGTCTGATACGGGTTCAGATGAGCTTTTTACATTGAAGAATTCCTAGATGTTTTCTTCTTTATTTTGTCTTACTAGACTTGTGCTGTGCAGAAGCTCCCCTTTTGTTTTGTAGCCCATGTTTTGTATTCTGAAACACTTAGATGAACTATCAAATGTTAACAAATTATGACTTTGATTAGAATATTTAATGTTGATTATCAACAAATCTTAAGATTTCTTCATAAGTCTTCTTGGTTCTAACAAGTTGATTATTCAGGTTGTTCTGTCTCTTACTATTTATTGTGAATATTTAATCTCTGAATTCTTTCAATGTTGTAATACAAGCTACTTGTGATATGGAACTATATTTACATAATTATCAAAAGAACTATAATCTTATCTAACTAGTTCACTCCTAAAATAGTTTAAAAGTGTGAGGTGTTGTGGGTTTAAGGGTGAGGAGAAAGTTGGACGAGAAATCCAAAGAGATATAAATGTGATTTGGGGTGGAAATATATCATTAAATGTTTGATGAAATGTGTAATTGAAGATCAAAATTTATATAAGTTGTTAAAAACCACTAACGTGACAAACATATAATTATTAACAATAATAAAGACAATTAACACTTTAAACTAAAATGGATTATTGCCATTTGGGTAGAAATATATTTGTTATTTTTTAAGGATGAAGACTAAACCGTAAGACATTATCAGTCAAGATGCTAGTTTACTTTTATTGAAAATAATTATATTTCTTAATCCTCATAAAATAATGGAATAAGGTGTTGTAAAGAAGGACTTCTAACAAAACTCTTCTGTATGTATTATGTCAACTCTTCTCTCTTTTTTAACACTTTATTTCTCTTCTTAAAACGACAAATCCGAATCCATCAAAACTAGATTAGCTCGCTCCATTTCGAAATGTTAAGTCCATAAAATTTTTTATAACAAATTAGAAATTGCAAATTAATATATAACAACGGGGACTCAAGTAATAAAAGGTGGAGAACAATAACTAATGCTTGAAGTTACTTAATAAGTATATAAATAGAGTGAAGTAAAGAAACATAAGAGTGAAGTAAAGAGAAGAGGAAAAAGATCGAAGAAAAAAATAGAAAAGAGGTGGAAAAAGAGTAAATTAAAAGTGAACAAGAATAAAGCCAAGGTCGAGAAAAAATTGTTATTTGCTCCTTGTTCTTATGCATATAGAGAATTGTTTCTATGTGCGTGAGGCATCTAAGAACATGATAAGGCAATGGTCCTCTACCAAGTATAGAGTTTGTGTAAGTCTCTAGGCTTTTTACAATACAATCAACAAAGGTCATTAATTGGTTGTGGTATAAAATCATAGAATAAGTCTCAAATTTAGTTCTCACTAAACATATTTTTTTAAAAAAACAACTCGAATTTAATTTCTATTAAACATATTTATTGAAAGAGGTGAAAAATACATATCAAAAAACAATACATTAATGATCGCAAAATATAAATTATAATAGATAGGAAAATGGATTTTTAACTTGAATAATAGGCTTCTAAAGTATAATATACTCGTAACAATTTTAAACATATCATTCTTTCATGGATGAAATCCATCATTGATGAAAAGTTATAATTCTGCATGCAAAATTTCATGTTTGAATCATTGAATCATTTATGACAAAAATCTTTAGAATTCCCAACAAAAGTAAATAAAAGTACTAATGTTTGTACGAACAATTTAAGGGTGAAAATGTGGGTTGTGTCAGCCCAATTAATCACTTATTTAGAATTGCTTTTAATATTAACGAAAATATTGAAATTGACTAATCATACTCAATTGATGTAATGAGGAAAAGCCAAATTAATAAAGATATTTATAATAAATTCACCTAATAAATTGAAAAGAATATTAACATCAACATGAACTTTATAAAATAGTCTTATAAAAAGATAATTTTGAAGTGAATTTGTTTGTTCGGTGTATCAAAGAGTTGTTATTGTCACCGAGGTTTATGAATTTATTCAAATCTTTTCTCATCCAACCATCATGGATAAAAGGAGTAGAAGCAGGGGACATTTGAATCAATTTAAATTCAATTATATTTATTCCTGTTTTTGCTTTGGTCAAGAATTTTGCTTTTGCAACTTAGTGAACAGTTTACTTTAAATGATTTATTTTAAGAATTTGTCTGGAGAGTTAACCTCATTAAAATGCAGATTTTTAAGACTCAAACATGATTGATTTTAATAAAAAGAAAGATAATTTTGCTTAAACTGAAAAGTTGATTTATCATAGGTATCCTTGATCCTTCACATCATGAAGTTGATCAAATAACTCTAACTACTTCACTTCCAGTCATTTTCGTACTCAGCATGCAACTACATCAACAACGTAAACATCAATCCCCATTTGAAGCAAACTTTATGGAAAAAATTTATACACTCAAAACATAATTTTGTTCATTATTTGTGGTGGTGCATCAACCAGTATCTACCAGCAAGGTCTCATGTGTCCACCTCTGAGGCTTATCCAAAGTTCCTGTTTTCTTAGGTAGGCAAGGAATTAGTCTTAGTGCAAGCATCAAGATAGTGGGCATATTAATATTATATATTCCATATGTTTTTCTGCAGACACAAAAAGGTGTAGATATTTGCCATTTTTTGGTTGTCAGATTTTGCTTTTGTCCTCGGCTATAAGTCCACCACCTTATACATAGAAAACCGAACAGTGCTATTCTTGAAATAAAAAAGGAGGGTACTCTACAGCCTGCAGAGATGAACATGGTTGAGGAAATTAAGAAGATGATGTACATGTTCTCTGTTCTTGTTGCTTTTCTTGCTTGAGAACCCACTTCCAGACTGTCCACTGACACCACAAATCATTGAAGGTAAGAAGCAACAGAGGATGTCATTCAACACCACAGTAAAAATTTTGTTGTCTCAAATGTTTTTAGAACCCCATAGTGAAGAGGGTCATAGGAATTTATGCAAAGAGCCAAACCCCATGTGAAATTTCCAGACACAGGGATGGGAACCCAAACCTTTACGACAATTATTCACATTTTTATTCCATAATTTTCTTCCACTTCTCCTCCCCCCTGCATTATAAGCCTTCTCTATAACTCAATTCCCCATGTTTTTATATTGTGTGCTAATTAATTGAAGAATAACATAACTTACACAAGTTCATACCCCAGCTTCCAATTTCAGAACTTTTGATTCAGCAAAGCTCAACTTTGAGGTATTTTCTGGTCTGGCCATGCACTATAAGACTATAGCTGTATAGAATATTTTCAACCACAAACATTTGAGCTGATTAAGTTTTCTATCAATTCTCTCTTAACTGTCCTTGTACTATGTCAGTTTATATCCTAACATTTAGATGATATAGAAATTCTCCATCAATTACTGTCATCTTAATCTTAATCTCTTTTCATCACGTGTGCTTATTATTCTCTCTGGGGATTTCTCTGGCCCTCAAGGACACCAGTGTTCAACAATAATCAGCAAACAAAATCAGACACTAGTCTTAGTCTCAGTTCTGATGCACTAATTGGTGTCCCCCCTAGGCCACTCAAAGTGAAAAAACTGCTATCTCCTCCCTCCACCACTCATTTCAATATCCTCACCTCTTCAAGTACACAAAAACTATCCTGAAAAAGCAAACTTGAAATGACCATAAAGCCCCCACAACTCATCGTTCGCTGTACAAGTCTCTCCCATATCACATGCCAGTGTCGTTCCAAATCCAATTACTAACACTTCACTTGGACAATAACATGTTAGTTCTCAAGTACACATCAAATCAACTCGTTTATAAATTGAACCTTATCCCACAAGTGATTCAACCATAGTGCCATACAACACAACCATCAAATACATAAATCAATCAAGTGATAAAAAATTATTTCAATTCAATCAATAGTCTCAAGTTCCAATTCTAAAAATGCAGTTGCGTTAAAATTCTATGAATTTTACCATCCATAGTGTATTTGATAAGTACTCTATTCAGTTTCTACGCAGAAAAACTAATGACAAAATTCTTTAGAATTTAAAGCAAGTAATTCTTTATAAATAAATTTTGAGATATTTTTTAAATATAAATAAAAGTATTTTTTTAATTTCACTGAATAAATTTATATACTAAATAGATCTTTCTTAAGTATATTTTCAAATCAGTTAAATTTATATAATAAATGAGATTAATGAGATTTTAAATAAATAAATTAAATATTTGATATCATGAGTATAAATAACAATTTTTAGTCAATTTTTTTTATATAAAATTTATCTGATTTCCTAGCATTGGGAGAGAGTATATTTTATGAACTTGAAATCAAAATCATATCTTAAGTTATTTGCGTAGGTAAGTCAATAATGTTGATTTCCATTTTTGTAAGATAATAATTTAATGTATGATATTTGAACGAAACAGAGAGTGAGAGTGATGGAGCCATTACCAAGAGATCAAAGAGGTTCACTGGAAGTGTTCAACCCTTCGTCTTCATACTCAACCGAGAAAACGGTGAACTCGCCGTTACGTTCCCAACCTACGTGGAAGACATGGATGGACTCACGCGCCAACGATGAGCCTACGGAGCAATGGAATTCAGACGAAGTTGCCACCACCACGTCATGGATGGCGCTCAAGGAGTCCACTCCGCCGCCGCCGACGCTCGCATCCGTACTCGGCGAGACTGCACCGGCGATCGGAGAAATTGGAGAGGCAGCGCAGAGGGCAGCGGAGTGGGGTTTGGTACTGAAAACGGACACGGAGACGGGGAAGCCGCAGGGAGTGGCGGTTCGGAACTCCGGCGGCTCGGAACCGAGCGGGAGAGTTGCCGGAGGCGTGTCGAGGAGGGACTCGAGCAACTCTGTTCGGAGCTCTGGCGAGTCTTCTGATGACGGAAGGGAGCACCGGGGAATACCCAGGGTTTCGGAAGATTTAAAAGATGCATTATCGGCGTTTCAACAAACCTTCGTGGTTTCGGATGCTACCAAACCCGATTACCCGATCATGTATGCCAGTGCCGGGTTTTTCAACATGACGGGTTATACATCCAAAGAAGTCATTGGGAGGAACTGGTACGTATAACTATAATTATCTTAATTAATGTTATCTCCGGGTTTAAGATACTAAGTAAAAATATATAATTTTATACCTAGTAAGAATAATATCATTATATATTTAATTTAGTTTTTTAAAATACGGAATTTGAAAATGTATAAAAAAACTTATTTAATAAACAAATATTTAATGATATTAAAAAAATATAATTTTACTTATATTAAAAGACTAAAAAATTTTATTTACAGTTGCTTATATTTAAAATCAAATATAATACTATTAAATTATTTATACTAATTTAATTAGTTGAGTTGGTGCGTAATTTATCCCATGATAATTTTTTTATAATATATATTTGATATTTGGTTGCTGTTAAAAAAAATAGATAATTTTTCAGGTTGCATTCTAAAGTTTTATTATAATGATTAATATTCACATAGCACATATGGAATCATATTCCACCATTTACTTTAAGACTTTTTTTTTTTGGGTGTAGATATTGAATAAGACTTTCGTTAAACAATTCCTTAAAAGGTTTGCTTAAAAATTGAATATTAATTAATACATTAAAAATAAGGGTAGAGAAACGTTAATAAGAAAATTTATTTTAAATTCTTGAATTAGTATTCTTAATACATTATTGAACATTTATCATATAACTTAATGGTAATTTTGCCTGCAAATAATATTTAAGAAGGTTCATGCTTTGTAAAATTGTAAATGTTAGAGATTAGAGTAAAGTTGATAGGGAGGGGTGATTTCAACTGTAATAACTGTAAGGAAAGGGACAATAACAAGGGGGGAGGGGTTGGATGCAGTCGGTTTTTACAAGGAGCAGACACGGATCCGGATGACGTGGCAAAGATAAGGGAATCCCTACAAAGTGGGTCCACTTATTGTGGCAGATTACTTAATTACAAGAAAGATGGCACTCCCTTTTGGAACCTTCTCACTATTGCCCCTATCAAGGACCATGATGGCACCCTCCTTAAATTTATCGGGTATCTTTCTTTCTCATTGCTTCTATATTAATACTTCATTTTATTATTTTCCTATTATTATTATTACTACTATTGTGTCCTTGTTCTGGCTTGTTATGGTTATGGGGTAATTGGGACCTAACAGTGACTAGGAATTGATTGTTCATTCATCACAAGGTATGTCTTTTCCAATTTCTAAGATAAGAAGGAAGGGTGAGCTGGATCATGTTCAGATTCTGACCATTCTGTAATTTCGTTTTCTTTGGAGTTGAAAAATGCCAAATTGTGCTCTGTTTTGTCAATTATTTTCTGACTGTTTACTCTCAACATCTGGCTTTTTGTTGAATTTAATTTATGGGAATTTTATAATTCCTCCTATGTATTTCTTTGTTTTCTTTTTTTAAAAAAGTCTAATTCTTTATAGCTCACAGAAATCATCCAAATCCCACTAGCTATAATAAAATGGGAGTTGGCTCCTGCCCTAAATTATCATGTAATTTATCACATCAGATTAGACCTTTTCTTTCTCAACAAATTTAACCTCACTTGAATATGGTATAGCTAAGGGTGAGGGAAATGGGTTAAGTGTATTGGATTAGTCCATCAACCCTTCCCTTGCCCTAAAGAAAATGGATTGAGAAAGCTAGAAAAGTTTGCCATCACCATTAAGTTTGTCTGTTTAGTCCTATTTAAAAATGAGTTGCATGTAGGAATAATTTGTCATGTCCGAAGAAAAAATAATAATTTAATAATGTTTTAAATGATTTTTATTTTTATTTTTTCTAATATATTATTTTATTGATTTAGAGAAAATGAGTTATTACAAAAATCACTAAGAAAAAGTCAAGAAATAGTGGGGTACTACATTGGCCCACCACCTAAACAAGAAAGAATGTTTTCAAGATCCATTTTGTCTTAACCAAAAAAAAAAGATCAAAGATCCATTTTGTCCATTTAACCCAACCTGATTGATCCATTTATTGGCAAGTTTTGATGGGCCAACTCAACTTATTTTGTCAACCCTAAGTGTAGTTTGTCAAATTTGGTAGATTAAGTTTGTCAACCTGATTGATCCATTTTTTTTTACCAAAAAAAAAAACTTAACCCCCTTGGTAGCTCAAGTGGTTAAGAGCATGTGAGGGTCACCTAAATCAGCAAGGGTTTGAGCCCTGCCTCCCCCTCCCCCAAGACTAAAAAAAAAAGTTATCATAAAAGCTTGTGACAAAAAAAAAAGCTTGTGACCAAAAAAAGTTACCATAAAAGATAAAAAAATACTGTCCAAAAAACAAGTTACCATGAAAAAAATGTGTTATATGATGCATTTGGCCATTCTTTGATTTATCATATTTCTAAATATACCTGGATACTAGTTATTACATTTAACTAAGAGAAAAAAATTCTACTCCCTTATTTTTAAATTTATATTTGTTTAAGGTTATGAGATCTTAAAGAAAATGATTAGATGTATTAATTATTATAATAAAATAATTTCATTTGTCTAAAATACTTTTAGTAATGAATTATATGAATTTTTTAATTTTTTTCTCACTCTTCTCAAATAAATTAGATTAGATGTATTAATTATTATAACAGAGTTTATTATTTAAAATGTCATTTGAATTATAAAAGAGGTTTTGAGGTCGTATTTATACATCAAAGAAGAACCATAATCTCGGTTCGATATGTAATAGATAAAGGATAAAGATAACTTCCTAGAGTTGAGGAGATAGAGATAATAGTTTAAAACAAGGAGATAAGAAGGACCTTAGTTAATTCTGAGGGAACAAGAACCCCTGTCATGCGTTCTCGACTATTGGGCGAGTCGAGTGACTATGTATGGAGTGGTTTGTATCTTGAGCGTTCATATGTCGAGCGCTAGTCAGGAGCTTTATTGTTTCTCTAGTCGAGATTCCAAGATTTAACGTAATTTGATGGGCCGAGTCGTATTTATCTTACTGTTATTCTGATAAGCCTCATTAAAACCTTTCAAGAGAACAACCTGATGGGAAAAAACCCTCTAGTAGGAAAATAGTGCATTCTTTACATTCAATTGTAATGCACTCTTAAATGTGTAGTGTTTTACGTCCATGAAAATGTTTCTTCCTTTTATCTCTTCATGTCGATATGCTTCTTTGTCGATAAATTCTCTTACCTAGTGTGCGTCTTCCCTTACTTAGTGTGGGCCTTACTAGTTGGCTGTTAGCTTTCCGTCCTCTTTGATTCTTCAATTGTTGTCAGCAACTCTTAGGATTAGATCTTTTCTTTAAAAAGGTCAGAAAAGGTCATGGCTTGAGCAATGTGTTTATTTACCGTTACTTTCGAGCCGTTACTTGAAGTTTTAGGACTTAATGTAGTAATTATTTTTTGTTATCCCTAAGTCATCACTCAGTTTTAGGACTAAACATAGTGATTGTTTGATGTCATTCTGAAACCGTCACTCAATTTTAAGACTTAACATAGTAATTATTTGTCATTACCCCTGAGCTGTCACTCGAGTTTTTAAGACTTATTTGTCGTTACCCCTTAGTTGTCACTCATGGTTTTAAGACTTATTTGTCGTTACCCTTGGACCGACACTAAGAGTTTTAGGACTTATTTGTTGTTAATCCCCGAACCGTCAATCAGATTCTTAAGACTTAATATAGTAATTATTTGTTGTTACCCCTGAGCCGTCACTCATCACCTGAGGTTTTAGGACTTATTTGTGGTTACCCCCTAAGCTGTCACTCAGGGGTTTAATACTTATTTATCATTACCCCTAAGCCGTCACTCAGAGTTTTAGGACTTATTTACTGTTACCCCGGGTTTTAGAACTTAATGCAATCGTAGTTTGAAGAACATTGTTGAATCATATAATTTGGAGAGAATTGTTGAGCTGAATTTTTCTTGTGTTATTGATATTTGGGTGTTTTGATAATTGGAAGCCTCCCTCTCCTCCCGTCGATGATTTCTCAAATCCTCATTCTCCTTCCTTAGTTCTCCCATGATTTGACTATTCTAGTTGATTGTCTCTGTCTAAGGGTCCTTCTTGGTTCTCCTGGGTATTCGTCATCTTTGCGGCTGGGATTGCTGCGTATGGTCATAATCTTCTTCTTCCTTGGAACCGGTCATTCTCTCTATGATGTGGGAAATGTTTTACCGAGCTCCACGTTAGACGCCAAAATATTCACTCTGAGTGTGTAAATACAAAACATTTGAGAATTACTCTAGGAAAATAAAGTTTATTACTCAAAATGTCACTTAAATTAAAGTGGGCTCTGAGGCCATGTTTATACAGATCATCATCCCGACCCAATATATAATAGATAAATATAATTTCCTAAGACAGATGGTAGAGATATCTTTCTAGAATTATAATCTCCTAAAACAAAGGGATAAAGAGGCGTTAGCTAATTCGGAGGGAACAATTATTATTAGAGCTAACTTGATAAATTAATATGAGAAATATTTTTTTAAAATATAATATATTTAAAGTGGTAGTTAAGAAAGGAATATATAAAATTTCATATATTGTTTGGAGTTACTTGACATGTGATACATATTCCCCAAACATTTATGAATCTTCTCTTAAAAGTTCACTTTTGCTTGACATCAACCTTCATTTAAAGATCTACCCTTAACAGATGGAGTTTTTAGAATATATTGTCAATGTAAAAAAATGCCAATCAGTTAGAATTTATTTGGGAGACAACTTTTAGACGTTATTTAACTAACAGTGTATTCATCCTAATGTTGAAAATTTTAAGAGCTTGAAAATAAAAATATATAATGACACCCCAAGCGTGTATCATGTAAGAACAAGACATACTATTAGGCTGAACAAAAATTTCATTATCAACATAATGTATGTTATTCAAAGTTCGAATTGAATGATTCATAGAAACACCGAGTTCATGGATAATTGAATTATTCATCTATTGGTATTGATTCTTTGTGGTTAATTTTTATTTATCTATCCTTATGTTTTTATCAAATTTTGATATTAAGTCTTTAGTTATTTTTTTATTGGTTCAGTTTTTATGTTATTGAATTTGTTGAAATTGCTTTCTAAAATATAACATCGTTAACTCAATTATTATTAACTCAATTGCTGACTAAATAAATAAAAATACTATGTCATATGTCTGTTGTTCTGTTTCTCCAACTTATCCCGCATTTTAATGTCTCCAAGTAGACTCTATCATCTTTTCTGTCAAAAGGCTTTTAATTTTAAAATATTTAATAACATAAGAATCAAAATCTATGAAAAACAACTCAAGAATTAAAACTAAAAATTGTTAAAAACATAGGAAGCGATAACATATTTAACCTTTTATTTATTTATCTCAATTTTAATTATTAATTCTTAAATTAAAAATCATAATCTTTTATTTTCCCCAGAGCTTCTTGTTTTAGAATAATTACATTCAAACTAAAAAATATCATAATATATTCATTTTGTTATTAAATAATTTTCATGCAAGTTACATTAAAAAATAAAATCAATTTATTTTTAATAAAACACAATTTTTAATACTAATATATATATATATATATATATAGTATTTCTTTATGCACTATATTTTGTGCTTATGGCAAGTATTTTCTTTGTATGGTAATTGGATATGGTGGCAGAATGCAAGTGGAGGTTAGCAAGCATACAGAAGGGTCTAAGGAGAAGGTGCTACGTCCCAATGGATTACCTGAATCATTGATTCGATATGATGGTATGTATTGGAGACATTCAAACCAATTTTTCAAATAATCTAAGAAGTTATAGTCAAACCTATACATATGTTAGTTTATATTCTTTTATTTCGTTTTATAAGATCTAATTAACCCAAGGAATAAAATCAAAGAATAGTTTCTATACCCTTCCGTTTGTTGTAAACATGGGAACATTTCTTACACGCTTAAATTGTAATTAACTATGTATCTACATAAGTTGAACAATGAAAAAGTGTAATTAGGGTAAAGACGTAAATGCTGCGAGGTGGATATATTACTTGTCAAAATTTATAGGTATTCACGTTCGTAAGTAATTGTAGCAAATATACGTAGATATCAATTCATATTTGAAAAATTATAATAAAAAAATAATATATAATACTATTTTAATACGAAATAATATTGTATTATACAATTTTGTGTATATATATTAAAAATATTATCATAAATTAATATTAAATAAATTTTACTTATATTTATAAATATACAAATAAAATAAGCAGTGGAACGCTCATACCTATGATTTATCAGCAGACGTGTTTGAAATTGAAAGAATAGTAGGAAATTTGTATATATTTGAGCAATAACACAGAGAGGTTGAATATTATTGCACATATGCAGCTCGTCAAAAGGAGAAGGCAAACAGTGCAGTAACTGAGTTGGTGCAAGCCGTGAGGCGACCCCGGGCACTGAGTGAATCAGCGGGTCGTCCTTTTATCAGAAAATCAGCAGATGCATTAGATTTAGAGAAAACACAAAACCCATCAAGGAGAAAATCAGAGACTTTCACTTCCTTTAGACGCAAATCACATTCAGGAGAAAAAAGTACAATGCAGAAAATCACTGAGCTTCCTGAAAATGAAAAGAAGCCCAAGAACTCTCGTCGCCGATCTTTCATAGGGTACGTTGATTTACTTCAAGTTATACACAAAATACCTAGCTTTTGAACAAGTTCATCACTTGATCAAAATAGCAATTTTTAAGTGAAACTCCTTAGGCGCTTTCCCTTTTATTCGGCTCTTCAACCAGACCTTATACTATAGGGAAAAAACTTAAGTGAAGTTTCTTAAATGCTTGCTTTCGGTGCAATTAATTCTTCAATAAAAATTAAAGTTTTACCTATTCATTCATATAGTAAAGGTCATATTGAAGTGAAACTTCAATTCTGATTACTAAATAGTATCGGTAACATAAGGAATCTACTTCATGTTTTCTCATAAACTTATTTTGAGATGATTTGTACTAGTTTTATGATTAAATATGTAATTTATGTGATTCTATATTTTGACTTTATCTTTCTAATTTCTATACATCTATGTCTTTAGGTTCATTAGAAAAAGTCAATCCAACAATGAAAGCTTCAATGATGAAGCGGTTATTGAGGATAGTTCTGAAAGTAGCGATGAGGATGACGAGCGGCTTGATAGTTTAGATGCCAAAGTACAAAAGAGAGAAAAGAGAAAAGGTTTTGATCTTGCCACCACGCTTGAACGTATTGAAAAGAACTTTGTCATCACCGATCCAAGGCTACCTGATAACCCCATTGTAAGATGGTCACTTTGTACCATTAACGTTGCAAAAGAACATGTTGCACTTGTATTAAGATTCTAAAGTTTTCATTTTATTTTTTAGATTTTTGCATCTGACAGTTTCTTAGAGCTTACGGAGTATAGTCGTGAAGAAATATTGGGAAGAAATTGCAGGTATGCTTTGAATCAATATATCATTACCATGAAGATTAATATCCAAATGCCATGTACTACACACGCAGAGAGAGAGAGAGAGTATTGTAAAATTGGTGTATCCAACTTTATTTCATGCTTGAGTTATTTGAAGTACAAATGGTTCCATGATTTTCAATAAAAGATATTTAATTGTCGCATAATACATGTAAAGCAAAATGCAAAAAAAAATTAATTTAAGAAACTAAAGTCAAATAATTGCATGACAGGTTTAGTAATGCCTGATAGAATTTATAAATATAAATTTCATGTCCTTCATAAAACTTTCGAAGATTAATACGTAGCAATAAATAGTTTTTAAGGGCGTGTTTGTATGATGCCAAAAATCATTGGTATTTATTTATAATATTTTATGTGGTGATATAGGTTTCTGCAAGGACCTGAAACTGATCCAGCAACAGTGAGAAAAATTAGAGAGGCTATTGACAATCAAATAGAAGTTACTGTGCAACTCATTAATTATACGAAGAGTGGTAAGCTTATTCAATATCAATACTCTACAAGAAAATCTAGGTCAGTAAACTAATTTTTATATTAGAATTTTTTAGGTATTACATGAATACATATTGAATTTAAATAGTGAAAAATTTATCAAGTGACACACTAAGTTTTCTTCATTAAAAGGAAATGATAACCTTTATGAATTCAATAAAATGAAAAACAATTCAATGTTTTAACATATATAATTACTTTCATGTCATGAATCCTTCTCATAGTCTACAAAGGAAAATAAATATTTAACAACTCGAAGCTATATAAGCTTTCTAACATTATTCCACTTGGTATTGAATATTTCTCTGCTCAATTTAGGTAAAAAGTTCTGGAACTTGTTTCATTTGCAACCTATGCGTGATCAAAAGGTACATTGTATGGTAGTCCTTTAATGTCTTACCATATTGTAATTACTTTTGTTTTTGACGCTAAACATATTAATTCTATCTACCAAACCTTTTAACAGAATCAAAGCTTGACTTGTTCCTAATTTTTTTTTTTTTGTTTAACAGGGAGAGGTACAATATTTTATTGGTGTTCAACTTGATGGTAGTCAACATGTGGAGCCTCTCCACAACCGCATTGCAGAAGACACTGCAAAAGAGGGAGAACAATTGGTTTGACTTCTATCCAAATCTTCATTAGAATATAAATAACATAAATATTTCTCTTTAGGATTTCAGCATTCCTATATTTCCAAATTCAGTTTGAATGTATATACAAGCCTATAATTTCAATTTCAAACTACGTTGCCTTTATTATGACCAAATTGAAAGTTTTAAATATAACTTGTTCGTATTTTTGTAATACTAGGAGGAAACTCTGTTCAAATTATTTATTATTCTTTGTATTGTACAAGTTATAACAAGCTTATTTGACATCCATTCTCAGGTAAAACAAACTGCTGAAAATGTTGATGATGCAGTGAGAGAACTTCCAGATGCTAATATGGTAAGATATCTTAATTATTTTATTATCTAGAATGCTTTCGCTTTCAATTTTCACATAATCTTTTGGGTAACTTCAGAAACCAGACGATTTGTGGATGAATCATTCAAAAGTTGTTCACCCCAAACCTCATAGGAGGGATGAAGATGCTTGGAAATCTATTCAAAAGGTATCAGTTTTGAATTTAAAATTATATCATATTTTGAAGTATTTCTTACTATTACTATTAACTAATTAAAGATTTGGAAATTCCAGTGGGGTCATAAACAACTGAGTTGAACTATGTGGTTGAAAATTCAACATGTTTCATTAGACTTGGTGATGATAATTTTAATTAAATTGGTAAACACACATCAAATATCATTCTTTATTCTATACGGTTGTTATGTTCTAAATTTTCTTCCTACTCACTTTCGCACATATCTCATGTTAACTTATGTTTTAGAAATTCATTATGCAACAATGGCTTTGCAGATCCTAGATAGCGGAGAACAAATAGGATTGAAGCATTTTAGACCAATTAAACCTTTGGGATCGGGAGATACCGGCAGGTTTTTTCTTCTTCATATTTCTCTTTTCTACAGCCCAACATTTTAAATGTGCATGAGAGCTACAATTTAATTTCTACATGAAATGAATTGTAATTCTATAAGTGTGTTTTTGAAACCTATAACTAACACGGGATCAAAGGATGAAAACCTAAAACTAATATGTTCCGTCCCTTTTAGCATGGTGAGTTTCAGCTACGATAACCACTTGTCTTACATGCATCTTTTTTATAATGATTTCTTTGGTTAAAGAATTGCGATTAATTTATCAGACAAGTCTTGTGTAACGATTGCTTCTGTAACTTGTAACTTTAATGTTCTATGAAAGAAATTTGGCATATTTTATAGGCTTTATTGAGATAATTGTGAGATCTTTCAAATAATAGTGGAAGATGTCACAAGATGTCAAATGACTTGCAAATGAGTTAATAAATAGTTCAATTGAAAACTCATTGAAGTTGAAATTCTAGAAGCTTCATTTAGAATTTCTTCATATATGAGCAGTGTGAAGTTTTTCTTTACTCATTGTTTTCTACAATCATGTTTTTGTCGCAATGTTATTATAACACTATTTTACTACCTTTCAGTGTCTATCTAGTAGAGCTATGTGAAACTGGTCAACAATTTGCCATGAAGGCTATGGAGAAGGGTGTTATGCTTAATCGTAACAAGGTACTCAAAATGATCATTTGACAACTTATTGCTTCTACACCTCTTACCATAAAAATTTTTACTAATGTTTGTTTAAGTTGTACAATACATATAAATAATAAACTAGCCACTGGAAACTATATGAAGAACCATTTATATTATATTATATATGCATATATAAAATTATGTGTATATCGTAAAATTCTTTTATATGTTGCACTACATGAAGAAATGCAGTAGTGGATATGTAGTCACCCAAATCTATGCTACATTTTCTTTGCCTGATTCATTTCAAATTTTATAACTTGAAGCGAATTTTATTCTAACGATTAACTGCCAACGAAAACTATGACTATAGGTGCATAGAGCTTGCACAGAGAGAGAGATCCTCGACATGTTGGACCACCCTTTTCTTCCTGCATTATATGCTTCCTTTCAGGTTTGAAACTCTCGTATACCTTAAAGATAGTTATTAATTATTAGACTCAGGGGAACATCAAGACCCATGATTATAATTTATAAAGTTCAAATAAGTGACAACGCTATATATACCCCTTGTTTGCTCAGAGAATGATTCCACGAATCATATTCCTAGTCTTGTTGTTTATTGATGTCTTATCATATGTCTCATTCAACTTTAAAGTTACAAAGATAACAAATGATGCTTTCATTACTATATATTTTACTTAATATATAATGAATTTGTAATCTATTTGAAACTTGATTAATTTTCAGACTAAGTCCCATATTTGTTTGATTACTGATTATTGTCCCGGAGGAGAACTATTCTTGCTTCTTGATCGACAACCAGCTAAGGTTCTCAGGGAAGATGCAGTGAGGTACATTATGCAAAGTACACATACACATATTTGTATTACTGCAACTTTATTGATTAGTTGTCAATGGACATTGTTGAGGTAGATAATTTTTCTTCACGAATGAGTTATTTGCGTTTCATTGCTTTCCTTTTACGGACATAATGTGCTTGGTAATAGATTTTATGCCGCTGAAGTAGTTGTTGCATTGGAGTACCTTCATTGTCAAGGTAGGTTCTCTTTCATCTCTTTTACGAATTTTTTAGGCAATGAATTTGATAATCAGTATTATTAGTTTCTTTTTTAACTTGTGAACTTCTTTCTATACTTGAGAAATGTTCAATCGATAAATTCAACAAACCTCCTGATATATAAAAATAGCGGGCAACAATCATTAATAAATGTTTTAAAATATTTTTCTTGCAAATTATCATGTTACAAATTGACCTACCTAACATTAAATGATTCTTTCTGATTGCAAAGTTCTATCCCAGCAAGGAATTTTGTCACTTGAAAATTTTATTCATGTGTACTAAGACACTTAAACGAAATATAATATGCTAACATTTTTTGGTGAGAATTTGCAGGGATAATATATCGGGATTTGAAGCCTGAAAATGTGTTACTACAAAGTAGTGGACACGTGTCTTTAACAGATTTTGATTTATCATGTTTAACATCTTGCAAACCACAGGTAGCTTAAAGACAATAACTCATAATGAAGATTTTATGTATAAGTTATACATTTTAAGTCTATAGAAAGAATTTCAGATTTGTCTCACTGTACTCCTTACAGCTTCTAGTTCCATCTGTAAATGAAAAGAAGAAGTCACAAAAAGGACACCAAGCTCCTATATTTATGGCTGAACCTATGAGAGCATCAAATTCTTTTGTGGGAACAGAAGAGTACATAGCTCCGGTTTGTTGTTTCTTGTCTTTTTTTATTTACTAAGCAGCAAATCGTTTATAGATGCCAAATTAGTGTCCTCAAAGTAATTGAAGTGTAACGTAGAGATAAAGTCTTGGGAACAGTTTTTTCCATTTCTGACTTATCCCTTTTTTAACTTATTCCAAAAGGGAAAAAAAAAAGATAGACACTAAATTATTATGGAAGTGGCGTGATCCAGTTTACATGCTTCACCCTATAATTTAAAAGATCAAGTTTGAACATCTAGAAGCATAACAAGTTTAAGTTTTGTATCACCATCTTTACACTATATTAAGGAAAAGTTAAAAACTATATGCACTTTGTTTGTCCAATCATTCTTGATAAGGTTTCTTATTATACATACATTATTTTTTTTCTAATGTAGATAGTTGAAACATATTTTTTTTCCTTTGAAGGGTGGATCCTGATGGACATTGTTTTCATGTTATATATAGAAACTTCTTCATTGTTTTTTTTTTATGCATTTCTTCTTGTAATTGATAGTTTTTTTTTTTGTCGAATCTTGTAATTGATAGTTCAATGCTTGTGTAGGAAATTGTAACGGGTTCGGGCCATACAAGTGCTGTGGATTGGTGGGCTCTTGGTAATTTTTTTTATTTCTCATAATAAACAAAACAAATTAGGCTACTCATTCAATTTTTAAAAAGCCCAATAATACAAAAAAATGGAATACATTATTTATTCATTTATCTTTTGTGGATACAAAACAAAAAGGTAATCAATTCTCTCAATGAAAACTTTTATCTTAATTAATTGGACAACAACATTTTACTTGTCTTTTCTCTACATGCTAGTCTATTATAAGTTGAGGTTAGTTCTCTTCATTACTCTTAAATCTTTACTTTTTCACTCATTTTTGGCTTGGGCCTTGCACATTTTGTTTTCATGTTTGAGTGAATTTTATGCTAAAGATAAACATTTATCTCTGATTATTATTGTATCTTTCTCATAGTAAGGATTTTTATTAATTGAAATCACTGTCCAAATTCTAACATATTGGACTCTTTTATATAATAATAACATAAGTCTAACAAGTATCAATATACTTATAAACATATTTTTGACTGTGCATTACTCTTTTTTTTTAAGGAATTCTTCTATATGAAATGTTTTATGGGTACACACCATTCAGAGGGAAAACTAGGCAAAGAACATTTACAAATATTCTCCACAGGGATCTTAAATTTCCCAAAACTAAGCAGGTGAGATGCTCTCCCACACAACTTAATCTTCGTCGTTTACAAATTGCTTTGGCGTGACATTGTTAATATTCACATTTGATTTTTACAACGCATAACCTAGAGTAGCGCATAGGTTCCCATTATCACTAGTTTGAATACACCCACTCCTAATAGAACTTTTATATCTCCCATATAATAGGAATCTCCTTATATTTTTGCAAAGAAAAACCTTTTTCCTTAAAATTTCAAAGATCAAAATGTATATGAATTGGAATATGACTCGTTGATTCATGGGTATCAAATTGTATTTATAGTTGTCATACGGGACTTTGAATTGATATTGAACAATTGCTTTTTCATCATGCATTTTAATTTTGCCATTGAATGTCAAAGTCCCTTCTTTTCTTTCTAATAATCTTTGTTGTGTCATTTTTTTTATCACCTGAAAGTAGAATTTTTTAACGTCTTTTTCTATGCTAGAATAACTAAAATACGTTGTAGACTACAAGTGTTCAAATATATGCATATAAACATGTGAAATATAATAGTTGAAAGGGTTTCTCCATTCTATTTCCAGAGCTATTTGTGAATGGAATTTTTCACATACCAATTTTCATTTGATTGAAGGGTACACTCTGCGAATGCACATAATTTGACGTTGGATAATCATGTATTCGTGCGCAAGAAAGCACCCCAACAATTGCAAACTAAATTTACATATACTACAAATATAATATCACAATATGCTTAATTGCATAAACTCAAAAAGTTGAACTTGTAATTATCAAAAATAAAAAAAAAAAAGTTGAACTTTTATATGAAGTACTTCTGAAAATCTTACATGATTATACTTTTAACAGATGCATCATGTTGAATGGAAAAACCTCCAAACATTGAATTTATCTATATGTAAATAAATAAGATAAAATTATCATGCAGGTTAGTCTTAATGCAAAGCAGTTAATGTACCGATTGTTGAATAGAGACCCCAAAAGTAGATTGGGTTCACAAGGAGGAGCAAATGAAATTAAACAACATCCATTCTTCAGAGGTGTCAATTGGGCCTTAGTTCGTTGCATGGTAACATGTGTGAATTACTACTATTAATCTTTTTATTACATGTTTGCTTAGTAAATGTGTAAAACATTTCATGTCTCAACAGAAACCTCCTGAGCTTGATGCCCCCCTCTTTAAGACAACTGAAGAAGAAAAGGAAAATGACACTAAATTTGAAGATTATGTGGAAGAAGGGATGAATGTCTTCTGAAAGGTCTTTATAAGATACACTGAGCCTATATTCGGTGACACTATGAGTGTGTGGCAATACATTATCATAAATACTCGATTTGTTCCTCTCAACTCTCTCATGTCATTCACTTAATATACAATTTTAGTGATTAGCTATCTTGCTTTTTGTTGCACTGCAGGTTATATCCACTTCAGAATACATTATGAGTTCTTCGCATTCTAGAGTTGTTGGTGTAACATGTTCATTGTAATTTATGAATGGTGATATGTTTCTAGTTTAACAAGTGATCGTGTAAATCTTTTATTCAAAATTATTGTGTTTTCTTTGTCCTTTTTCTTCTTTGTGCTTAGTTTATTTTGATGTCATTGGATATCTGTGCGAATATGCCTAATTATTTCCAGTAGAAATTCGTACACCGGCAAAGTCATATGATTCATTGTCTTGCATGTCTAAGCTCGTTTTAATAATTGTACTTTGTAAAGAATAATTCTAAATTTCCCTAAAGTAACTTAAAAACATTCATACTTCCTATAAGCACCAAAATATCTTCCTACTTATATAAAAGAATTTAATCATTTTGTACTATTTTCAAACTATTAACGTATTATAGAAGTATGATTAATTCAAATACTTAATTTTCTCAGATAAAATCTCAAGTTTTAATCTTGTGATCATACCACCATGGACAAACCGTTTATTCAAAGAAATTATTACACCTTTGCTTACTGCTAATTAGCATTTGCAAATTATAACTTTTATATTCACATTTTTTTCTCCTTATAACACCTTTTTTTTTTTTTTTCCTTTTATGTCTGTATAGTTTGGTTATCTGAAAGTTAATATATAGGTAATATATCAATATGCTGAAAGAATTACCACATTAATTCTGGTGCTTATAAAAAATTAATATTTGGTAGTTATTATAAGTTAAATGTGTCCATGAATATGGTGCTAAATAAGTCTCATAAGGATCTTGTTTTAGCTTGCTCTACGTGTGTCACTCTATACATCCCTAAGTGTCTATCAGAGTGATTAAACAAATTACAAGGTCCAATAACACGAGCTTTCATACTTCTTTTCTTTACCCTACCAATAATTTCAATATACGCCTTCACAATTTGTTGCATCAGAAATATAATATCCAAGTACTATGTTGAAAAAATTACCAGAAATTAATTCTCGCTGCTTAGTAGAAATCAATATTCAGTTCTAGTGTATTACTTATATATTAATTCCCGGATTTATTAAAACTTCTGGACAGATTCGGGGAGTTTTAGGTAGAAAACTAATATAGAAGAAAAGGTGGTGTAGGGAGGGGAAAAAGGTGGATGTAGGAAGAAAATTTTCCCCATGTTCCTTCAACCATGAATGTAAAAATAGACTAAAACATATCTGACTAGCTGAGTTATGGGCCTATCGAGATAGCTGTAAAAACTCAAGCAAATTATCATTTTCATAATACAATCTTCTTTCTGGAAATTAAAATCTATACAACTCTATGCTTATTTTTTTGTTTATGCTCAAAAATATATGTTGGTTTCATTTACACGTAAACTATGTTTCTAAAAACCACTCTGGGAAGAAACTACTTCCTTATATGTTATCTCAAAGTTTTAGTTTTCAAGTGTGTTTCACAAAATTGTAAAATATAATGGCCTTTAAAAAATCTAAGTGTCTTTTCACAAGGGGTTTCACAAGAATGTTTTTGTATGATTTTTGAAAAGGTGCATGAAAAGAGTTATCAAGGTTTAAGTGTTTATGCCTTTAGAAAGAATAAAGTGTTTTGCAAAAGAGTTTGAAAGCATTGTCTTAAAAAGACAGAAAGCATTAAGTTTCACCAGTAGAAAAGTACCATTTCACATAGTAGAGTTCATCACGGTTTAACAAAAAACCGGTGTGAAATATAAAAGTGGTGGCATTTTTGTAAATAAACGAAACATTAGAAAACATTTCACATCGGTTTTTGGAAAATAGTTTACGGTTTTATAAAACTGATGTTACATATTGACGCGGTGGCAATTTTGAAATTATGTAAAATGTTTCATAAGCATATTTTTTAAGAAACCGATGTGAAAAATGCATAAAAAATAAAAATCAACATCGGTTTAATTAATTACATAATATATATTTAATTACATAATTCTTTGTTTTTCTTAAAATTAAAATAATAAAAGATTCAACATCGGTTTTAGCCAACAACCGATGTGGAAGAATGAAATTTTCCTTCTCGTGCGTTAGCGTTAATTAGCGCCAGGAGTATTTTTTGAATTACATACCACATCGGTTTTTTAAAAATCGATGTGAAATAGCGTTTTAGAGGAGATACCACGTCGGTTTTTTTAAAAACCGATGTGAAATATCACCCGACATTGTGCTTTTCATTCTCGCGCGTTAGCGTTAGTTAGCACCAGGAGTATTTTTTGAATTACATGCCACATCGGTTTTTTAAAAACCGATGTGAAATAGAGGAGATACCACATCAGTTTTTTTAAAAACCAATGTGAAATATAGTGTTTGATTTTTTTATTGGCCCGACATTATGCTTTTTCTTGTTTACGTTATTTTTTTTTGGCTAAAAGGGGGATACCACATCGGTTTTTTGAAAAACCGATGTGGAATATAACGTAACTTTATTTTAATTTATATATGGTATCAGTGTGCAACTTTCCTTTCATTATTTTTTCATTACAAAGTAGCACATTACGCTCTCTCTCGCGAATGGTATGCTCCCAATATGTGTGCTCTCCATCTCATTTCTCCATTACGCGTTTTGTAATATGATAGTTTTGTAATAATGTGCAGCTCTTCATCTCCACATCGTGCTCCACTCATGTTTAAAGGTCGTGAGCAGCTCTCCAACAACCATTGCAAAATCATGTGAAAGCTTCATATTGATCTTGTGTACAAGCTTCTCCAATTTTATCTTCTCTAACTCTACATCTTGAGCTTCATCCTTGTAAGTTTCTTCCATTTCCCATCTATATATGACTTATTTTTTGTGTTGAAAATGTTGTCTTGAATATGTGTATATATGTTTTTGCCTTTATATTATGTATTAAATTCTAACCTAAACCATGTATAAAATAATGTTTGGTGTTATATATGATTCATTGACATATGATTTTAATTGGTGTTGATACATTGTTTTCTATATTTGTTGTATAAATGTATGTCCAGGAATTGTCATGAAAAAATAAATATATTCAGGATGAATATTGAAAATTAACTTGTCCAGGTTTTGTTAACAAAATTAATAGTAGAATATAAAAAATAAAAAAAAGTAAAAAAACTATTTTTCACATCGGTTTTTTAAAAAACCGATGTTAGATGTCCCTTTTCACATCGGTTTTTTTAAAAAAACCGATGTCAGATGTCCCTTTTTCACATCGGTTTATTGTAAAACCGTTGTTAAATAGGAAAACCGATGTTAGATCTCTTTTTCACATCGGTTTTAAAACCGATGTGAGATGTCCCTATATTTCACAACAGCCAAATCCACATCGGTATGAAAACCGATGTGAAATGTCCAAAAAAACCGATGTTAAATCTTGTTTTTGCACTAGTGTTTTAAAAAGAAAGAAAGCTTTACAAGAATGAAAATGTAAAAAAACTAAATGGCAGAAGCTTAAATAACAAAACAAGTAAAGAAAGAGAGGAGAGGAAAGAAAATGATGAAAAGAGTGTAAAATGGTAAACAACTAAACTTTAGATGACAATACTCGAAGGAAACTTATACTTGATTCTTTATACGATTGTTTATAGATTGTTTCACATAATTTTAAAAAATAAAATAAAATAAAAACAAGAAATAAAAGATCATCTCCCTATCAGATGGATTAGGTCCTATTATAGGCTAATTATTATAATTGATGATGCGTAAAATTCTGACACATTAACAGTTGTGAAAAAAATCCTATTGATCTTACATGTCTTTAGCGGTTAAAAAAGAAGTATTTGATCTTGACACGTCTTTTACGATTGTAGAAAAGAGCTTTTCAATTTTTACACGTCTTCGACGATTATAAGAAATGCCCTTGAGGTTGACACATTTTTTACGGTTGCGAAAATGGTCTTCTTGACTTTGAGACATCTTCAACAGTTATGAAAGAGGTCTTCAATCTTAACATATCTTAAATAGTTTCAACAAGGTTCTCCAATTTTGACACGTAAAAGTTCAGCAACTTCTTGAATGACTTGTTGCCTTGACTTTTGTTCAAGGTTTTATTTTAAAGAGAACACCCTTTTTACTTATGAATATTTTTAATAAAGTCTCTTTTCACAAATCATCTTTAAATCTCTATTTTATAAATTGTCTCAAATTTTCCCTTAAAATAAATAGTCTAGATAAAATATTTAAAAAAGCTTTATTTTTGTCTTGAGGAAAACTTATCTAAAAAAATTTCTAATTTGTTTCGAGAACTACTTTCTCAAACAACTTTCTATAGTTTGTCTTGAGAATTTCTTTATTAAAAGGCTTTTATAATTTAAATCAAGAACTACTTGTCTCAAAAAGTTTTTTATAATTTGTTTTCAAGCATTTGTCTCAAAAGACTTTTTATAACATGTCTCAAGCACTACTTTCTTGAAAAGACATTTTAAGATATGTTTTGAGAGCTACTTTCTCAAAAGGCTTTTTACAACGTGTCTCAAGCATCATTTTCTCTAAAGTCTTCTTATAATTTGTTTAGAGAACCACTTTCTTGAAAAGTTTTTATAATTTGTCTTCAACAACACTTTCTCCAAAAGGCTTTTTATAATATATTTCAAGAATCACTTTCTTGAAAGGCTTTTTATAATATGTTTTTTTATAATTTGTTTTGAGAACCACTTTCTTGAAAAACTTTTATAATTTATCTATAAATTACTTTTTCAAGATGCTTTTTATAATTTGTCTCAAAAACAACTTATCTCAAAAGTTTTATTTTTTTAATCTTAGATAGTAATTTGATTTGGGAATTTTTTTAAGATATTTTACTCCTAAATATAAACTAATTTCAAATATCTCACAAGTCAACATATCTTGAAAGATATTTGTTCTATTTTTTTTAAGTATCTACAAGAGTATTCAAATATCACAAATCATATATCTCAAATAAGATCTCAAACTCTTATCTCTATGAAATATACTTTTGAGATTTCAAACTCTTATCTCTACAAAAACATATTCTTGAGAATTTTTAGATTTTGAACTATTATGTTTACAAATAAATTTTTAATTTTTTTTTTGTCTAATAGATGCCCAAAAATTGTTGTTTCTTGAAAGATTTTGAAAAATAAAGAAGAATAAGATTTTTTTCATTTAAAATTAAAAACTCAGATTTGTCTTATCTTAACATATTTCATATGAAACCCGATGCATCAAACAATCATATCCTTTCAAAACTCAAATCTTTAATGATTTTGTAGTTTTCCAAGAGAGAATGGACGACAATTAATCTATGAACCTTTTTATCTTTCCTACTACTCCCTATAAATAAGTGTTAACTTTAACAAAGAAATCACATCTTTTTCTAGCATTAGAATCAACAAAAAGTTCTCTTTTCTTTTCCTTATTCTTGTTGAAGATTTTCGTTTTTCTTAAGGGGTGTTTTCCCAAACAGGTTAAATATAAATTTTCTTAAGAAATATATTTTTCCTAATAAAGATTGCAACTCTTTTAAGCTCTTTGGTGGGGATACTTCAAGTATCATTTTAGCTATATTCTTATAAATCTTAATCCCTTTCTTATGCACTAGAAAACCCAAGAAGTTTCCAATGTATACTTCAAAAGCACATTTGATTGGATTTAATTTCAACTTGTGTTTTCTCATTCATTCGATAAATTGTCTCAAATTTTGTAGGTGTGTCTATTTTTATTCAAACTTAACCACAATATCATCAATATATACTTACATATATTTTTTTATTAAGTTATGAAAAACTAAGTTCATCGTCTTTTGATGGGTAGCACCAGTTTTCTTCAAACCAAAAGACATAAAAACCACTCATTCATAAGTTCCAATAACACCAAGACATCAAAAAGCAGTTTTCAAAACATCTTTTCTACAAATAAAGATTTGATTATATCTCAAATATCTGTCCATAAAACTCAATACTTCATTCTAGTTGTTGAATTAATTAGCATATAAGCTACAAACATTGGTTATTCATCCTTTGGCTTTGCCTTCCCGACCAAGTTCTCCCGAGCGTGGCCTCTTAGACGATCGTCCCACCTCCCTCTCCAACTGCGAAGTAGTAGGAACCACAGAGATGGGGACGGCGTTGGTGATAACCCAGGGAGAACCTTCGGGTGCAGCAGAGCTTTCTCCCTTCTGTGTCACCTTCTTGCTCCCTCCCACTCGGGAAACCTTCCCAGGGTTGTGTTTCTTCAAGTCCTTCACGGATAGCTTCTCGGGGGCCATGTCAGCTGCACAAATAGTGTACACTCAGTCAAACAAAGCAAGTCATAAAACCAAAAAGGACAACGACAATAGAAACTACTCTCACCTATCTAGGAGTCGAGAGAATCCAGATGGGGGGACAGGGCGATAGAGGCCTGGGAGCTAAAGAAAATCCCCAAGTCGTCAGACAGGAATTGCGCGTCTACCCTCTCATACAGAGACAAATCATCCAGAGACAGTCAAAATTGGACTGGAGTAAGGGTCCAATAGAGCGAAAAACGGGGTTGAGCATTAATATCATGCAGAAAGTCCTCCCCAGTTGGATTCATCCCCACTCGGATTTTGAAGAATCTCGTATTAAAATTCTTATAGGACTGGTCGAAGGCCCTGATGAGATTACGGCGAACAACGCCATTCAGGGAAACCCATCCTATTGGCGTCCCCGTCTTGGGAATTTTAGCATTGAAAAATAGAAGAATAAGGGTACCAAAGGAGTGCGCCCAAAATGCTCACATAATATCTCGAACGCCCGCACAAATGCCCAGCCATTCGGATGCAATTGGGTCGGGGCAATGTTCAAAGCACACAATACCCCGATTTGGAAGTCAGAAAGGGAAAAGAAAGGTGAAGTCAGGAGAAAAAAGTCTCATACATAAAGGTGAAGTCTAACTCACTAAGGTCCCTACGCTATTGGCAAACCCTATCAGACTCAAAACAATAAACGCACTCTACATTTTGTGTGAGAATACAGTGGTTGAAGGTCCTCGATGCCTATAGTTGGGCCACGGCTTCCTCACTCTGGAGAGACGAAGAAATGAGTAACACTTCATCTCTCACCCAGTCATAGTTCCCCTTCATAAGCACGCTAGATAATCCTCACAGGCAAAGAAAGCTTGAAGCAAGGAGAAGCACTGACCTGGTAAGTGGAAATTCCAACGAAGTTGTAGATGCAGAGGCAAAAGTCACAGAGGCATTGCAGAGAAGTTTCAGTTACTAAAACCAAAGAGATGGGGAAAGGAAGAAAGTCTGAAAGTTTTGAAATGAAAGTGGAAGATGAATTTGTAAGGGGAGAACAAACATCTTTTGGTCATACCCCTTAATCCAACGGTGAGAATACAAAAAGCCAAGAGGGAGTAAGGGATACGATGTATCTAAGAGTTGACACCCCCAGAAGAATCCACGTAACCCAAGATCCAGCGGTAGGGGATACGAGAGCCCTAGATCGACGGATGTGGTGCTTTAAGACAACTTTGGGTGAAACGACGCACCATTAAATGACCTTGGGATACAGAAATGACGTAATCATGACAAGCACGTGCCTCCACCCCCTCGTAATAGCAAATGACGGTTATCGTATTCCTGCCACATGGCCAAGACTCATCTCACTCGGAAATCCCCACTCAGAAATAAATCTCACTCGGAGGCCCTTGCTTGGAACCAAGACTTGTCTCACTCGGAAATCCCCGCTCGGAAATAAAGCTTTACCCACTTAAATTTTTTACCAAAGCAACAACTTTTCCCTCTCGACAATCAGGGAAATCTTTATGGGAAGAATTTCGACTTGCATTTAAGCCACTTTGCTCGGCTCCACACCTAAGGCTCTTAGCTAGGGGGCTCCTGTTCCCCCCAAGTTTAGGAGGTGGTTCCCACTAACCCCCCTAAAATCTTTCCACGTCATTTAGTGATAGGTTGATTAAGATTATAGCCTAATAGGCCTTAGCCCATTCTGTAACCTAGGTATAAAAGTACCTGTGGTACATATGTTGTAACCAAGTGACACATTATAGAGATTAACATACCTAATTCCTAGGAGGATTTGCCTAGGGTTTTGTGCTCTTAGCTCTACGTGTGAACACCCTCTTTCTTTAAATCTGTCATCGGATAGTATTGAGAGGTATTTGTTAAATCAATCACCAGACCAAGCTGAAAACCAAGAGAACAAAATTTAAGAAGCAGTAAATTTTATGTGAAAGTGTTTTGGTATGAAATAGAGTCTCAAGTGTCTACTAATTAACAGATAAAATTGGGAAGAAAAGGATAATGAAGGGGTGTTAGTGTTTCCTTTACCTTACCTTAGTGTTTCCTTTACCTTACCTTACCCTACCACTGAACCTAACCATCATAGTTAACTGTGTTCACTTTTTACATAGGCAATATGATGAAGAGAACCACACCCCCCACCGCCTTTGCACACCCCACTCACTCCTATGCTCATTGCTTATTCTCTTCCCCCTTTGTCACTTTTCTATCTCTCTTACTGCCACTACAATGGAAAAAATCAACAAAAACAAAAAAAATAGCCTTATCTTTCAATTCCTTGTTAGTGTCTGTGATAGCATTGACATAGATGGATATGCATTAGGAAGGTTTCCAAATGCAGGAAATGTCGCATATGTATTCGTCATGTCCCGGTATAATGTCCCGGGCCCTTGAAGTTGTTTCTGTTGCCCAAGAATTGAAGAGGGAGAAGACTGTATGACAAAAGGTACCAACTAATTCTGAAATTGTCTTATTGAAGGAGACCAAGTGCCATAAAACTCCTGTAACACTTTTCTCTCTTGTTTACCCAGTGAATTCTTTTGAGCTTTCAACTGATTCCTTGGTCCAAAATTCTAAATAACAACAACAACAAAGTCAAACAATTTGTAGAATACTAGGATTAGACAAGGGAAAAGATGATGAATAAGATAACTTTGAAAATCTTAACAAATGACACACATCACATAAAGATAAGAGGACACAGAGTGTAATTCTACAGAAAGAACACAGAAAATAAACAAGTCCAAACCAAGAAAGATATTCACCAAATAATCATTTGTTCCTAAGGATGCCAACAAGCTTATTCCTATTTACCAAGAACCTTGGTAATGAAAGGACAAAATAACCACAAATCTATGACCTCAAAGAACAAAAAAATGAAAACAAAAATAAAGTCTTATGTTATGTAGACACCTCTAAAATTGTTTCATTGAGCTTGAAACTGAAAAAAAGCACGTACCCAAAAGTTAGCAAAAGGTATTTGCATTGTATAAGAGGCTAGTAAGGCAGTAAAAGAAAAGTTACATATAACCAAGTAACCTGGATAAACTAGTAGAAACATTTCACTAATCTAGGCGGGTGCATATGATCAAGGATTACAGAGCAGTGGTCCAAGACCATTTGAAAAGTAGACAAGTGATCCAAAGTCATTACTGCATACAACTGATACCAAAACACAATTGTAGAATATAGTAGTCAATCACATTGGATTGCAGCAATATCACGCCATCACGTCGCACCTCCTGCCTGTAACAGGGATGATGAGGCTGTGGCCAGCCTCTTACCATAGCAATTCATCATGACATGACGGAACATGTCTTGGTGACACATTTCAAACGCCGGAGAAAGCACATTTCTACTATCAAACACACACATAAACAGTTAGAATGTTAGATTCAAGCAACCATTTGTTACATAAACTAACCTAACCTAGCCTAAAAAAGTCACACTAAAACAACTAAACTCTTAACAATTCACTTCTAATGTTGTTACATAATTTCTGACTAAGGTCTAGATTAGAGATGTCATGCACTGAATTTAGTTCTGTTTGATTAGAAAACAAAGTATTTAAATGTTTCTGACATGACATTGCACAACCATTTTTATAATATTCTTCTTTCCCACTTTGCTAGATGAGTGTTGAGAAATGTACCACATCTCTATATATGCATGTAGAATATTTTTTCTCCAATTCATTCGTCTAATTATTATGCCCAAACCATGAGAGAGTTAACATACAAGTTTTATTTGTGTATTGAGAATGGAGACTATAAATAACTTTGTTGGAAGTCTCACATTGGTTTTGAGAATAAACCTTTAACATGGTATCAGAGTTAGAACATTCTTTCCGGTTGTTATGGGACAAGAGTTTTCCTTTCGTTATAGGTCAAAAGTTACCTTTACGCTTTGCCACCACCAGGATGCAATCAGAATTCCTTTTACTTCACTTCTTCCATCTCTCCATTGAATCTCTCTTCCTCTCCTTGTCCAACGACAACCAAACTGAGGTTCCTTCCTTATTCAATACCAAGTGGAATAATGTTAGAAAGCTTATATAGCTTCGAGTTGTTAAATATTTATTTTCCTTTGTAGACTATGAGAAGGATTCATGACATGAAAGTAATTATATATGTTAAAACATTGAATTGTTTTTCATTTTATTGAATTCATAAAGGTTATCATTTCCTTTTAATGAAGAAAACTTAGTGTGTCACTTGATAAATTTTTCACTATTTAAATTCAATATGTATTCATGTAATACCTAAAAAATTCTAATATAAAAATTAGTTTACTGACCTAGATTTTCTTGTAGAGTATTGATATTGAATAAGCTTACCACTCTTCGTATAATTAATGAGTTGCACAGTAACTTCTATTTGATTGTCAATAGCCTCTCTAATTTTTCTCACTGTTGCTGGATCAGTTTCAGGTCCTTGCAGAAACCTATATCACCACAAAATATTATAAATAAATACCAATGATTTTTGGCATCATACAAACACGCCCTTATAAACTATTTATTGCTACATATTAATCTTCGAAAGTTTTCATGAAGGACATGAAATTTATATTTATAAATTCTATCAGGCATTACTAAACTTATCATGCAATTATTTGACTTTAGTTTCTTAAATAGATAAGTTTTGTCTCGTAAGAAGGAAATGAATAATATTTTTTTTAAAATACTAGTAAATACCCTTATGATGACACTAGTGACAAAGGCCAGAGTAAAAAAATTTCATTTAAAAACATCATTAAAATTTACTTTAATTTTTAAACAATTTTTATATATTTTCCAAAAAAAAATTCTACTTTAACTTTGTTAATCCGAGCCTTACCTTCCCAAGGAATATAAAATATATTTATATTGAAAATTGTGTTAAATTTAACTACAAAATTACCTGCTACATTAAAGTTAATTTTAAATATTATATATATATATATATATATATATATATATATATATATATATATATATATATATATATATTAATACGCAAAACTCTAATGATCAATCTTCATACGCTGATTTCTTATTTTCCATTTTTATTGACTAAACTCTTAAAATAATTATTAAAACTAAAATTAGTTGAACATTTTAATTCATAAAATTTATTTGCTTTTCTTTTTTACACAAAAGTTACTATGAGTTGGGTTCATGGTTCATCAAGGTTAAGTATGTTTAACCATAAGTAATTACAATTAATATTATTAAAACTAGACCGGCTATCGACTAATTCGGCATTAAGTTACTAGATAATCGGTTAAACTCGTTGAACCAGTTTATATTAAAATATTAATAAATTATTATATATTGATACATAACATAATAAATTATACAAAAACATATTACATGTTCAAAATCACAATCACACATGTATAATTTTAATTGATTAACAAATAATAGAGATGCATATTATAGACTTAGAATCACAACCTTACAAGTATAATAATTAATTGGTTAACAAATCATAAAAATGACAATCTCACAGTATAATAATTGATTAGTTAACAAATCATAGAAAAATATATATTAGGTTGCAAATGACAGCCTTACAATATAATAATTAACTAATTAACAAATCATATAATAACTCCAATCACAACCTTACAAGTATGATTTTAAATCATAATTATAAAATTATTGCAAAACATAATATAGTTTAGAATTTAATTACAAGCTAAGAATAACATGTTAAGAAGTAGGGTGTTCATCAACCAATCCAGACCGTTAAAAATTGTCTAACCGATCCAAAACAACTGAAACCGATCAAACTAAAAATCCAAAAAACTAAAACCGTGAAAAAACCGCTTTTAATGATTGATTCGGTTCGATTTTTGGTTCTACTTGTGGAAACCAGAACAAACCGCACCTTTTACATGTTCTGTGTATTATTTTATAATTTTGTCCAAACTATATAATAACATTTATTTTTTAAATTTGTCCAGGCTAGAGAAAGAAGTAGAAAACCAAAATATTGGCCGCAATACTTAGTTTTTAATATTTATATTATATTTTACATTAAACCTTATTTAAGTAGTACTTTGTTTATTTTATGTTTGAGTTTGAATTGTTGAAAACTCGAAATGTTTTATTTATTAACGATTCTATGATTGTTGAGAACCTAAAATAATTTTTTGAATTGATACAATTATAGTTTTTATTTGATTTTATAAAAAGAATATAAATTAAAAAAAACCTCGAATAAACCGATCTAATCCGAACCGTATTTGATTTGATTGAATTGGATCATTTTATTCATTTCAACCGAACCGAACTGAAACACAACTTAATAAAATGATTGAATGAAATGATATTTTATGTCAAATTTTAAAATTACAACCTCAAAGGAATGGTAACTGATTTGGAATAAAATAAAGAAAAAAATTAAAAGTGAAAATTTAAAAACAGTGTCATTTTAGTCTTTTTTGAAAAAAAAATCTTTGTACATGACCCAATCAATTCACTTTTACTCAGGCGGATCATTAAACCCGTCAGTTTACACCGATTTCTAGCCGGTTGAATTTTTACTTATGTTTACTGTTTGTATTATTGAGAGGATAAGGTGCTGTCTTGTCTTGGATTCTCTCCCTCTTTCTCTCTCTAGAATGCGTGTGACTATGACACTTATCACTCGGATTCAGATTTCTTCAACTTCAACTTGGTGACTGTCACTACCTCTGTGACTGCTCACATTTTCTCTTCGATTCACAAACAATGGGTGGAGAGAGTGCATTGAAATCCAGAGAAGTTTCCGCGATGATAAAACACGGTTTCATCGCCGACCCAACACTCTCTTCTTTCTCACCTTCTAGAACCTTCTCTCCACCCTCCTCAACCTCAACCCGCCCCACCCAAACCCAAACCCTCTTCGATATGATGTCCTCCGAGGAACACAACCGCCGACCGCCCGACGACACCCGCCGCCGCAGGTTGCAAGATCGCCTCTCCCACCTCCTCCAGGAACCGCCCTTTCTTGGTGGCGGCGACGTCAGGGTCACGGTCGTCGGGAGGGACGGCTTCAAGGTGTCCATGGAGGTGCAGAAGAGTGTGCTCGCCGACAAGAGTCGCTTCTTCGCCGAGAAGCTTCGTTGTGACGGTTCCCTCTCTCACTCCGTTGAGATCAGTGACTGCGACGACGTTCAAGTCTACGTGGAAGCTGTTGTTTTGATGCACTCTCAAGATCTCAAGAACAAGTTGAGATCCATGTGTCAAGAAGGGGTTGCCAAAATTTTGAGCTTGCTCAAGGTGATTTCCTTGAATCCTTTTCACAGCACATTAATTAAATAAGAATTTATTGCACATCGTAAAAGTTTCTCTAGGTAAATTTATTGGCATGAGTTAGATAGAAGTTATGAGAGTATTGAAAGTAGATTTTATTATTAGTTAAACTAAATAAATGTCTTCAAAGTAGATTTACTATATAAAGAGGCAAACTCAAGTAAATCTAGAGTCCCAGGGAATGTTGTTTCAATAAATCTGAACAGGTAGAATTTTGTTGTCCATAAGAGTCCTATTTGATTAGGGCTCGAATGGGATATATCAAATAAAAAAAAAATAAAACTCAAATAAATTCAACACCCTTAACATGTTGTCTCAAATTCGAGTAACAAGAAATGCAATTACGTTAAATTTCAACAGGGAAACTAAGAATGGTCTTATCCAACTCAAATCTGAATAGAGATCAAACCAAACCAAAATAATTCAAATAAATTTTATTTCTGCATAAACTTTTCCAAATATATGCATTGTTGTTAATTATGTTATTTTGAGTAATGACTAAGGGTGATACCATGTAGTGTTTGGTGATTAGTTATTATTCCACATCATAATTAACTATGTCAGTGCCTAGTTGGCCTTTTGGGTGAAGTTATTCACACACCGGTCTTCTTATCATCCCTTTGTGCAGTGTGTTTATTGAGGTAAGTTTATGCTCTGTTGAATCTTATCTGTGAAAATTTATGCTTCCTTGATGTTCATTACTCTGTTCTATCAATTTGTTATTTATTTTCATATTTTTGACTTAACTTCTTTTGCAGGTATCAGCAGCTATCATGTTTGACCTTGGGGTTGTGTCTTGCCTGGAATACTTGGAAGCTATTCCGTGGACTGAGGATGAACAGGAGGAAGTCATATCTCAGCTAGATCATCTGCAGCTTCATCAGGACTCTGCAGCCCAAGTTCTTCTTAGAGTATCGTCTGATCCATCTACTGCTGCGAGAGCTGATGACATCTTCATGGACCTGCTGAGTGGTGTTCTACAAGCAAAGGACGACAAAGCTCGAAGGGAAATGAAAGGCCTGCTGTCTAGATTGCTTAAAGAGAATGCATCTAATGATAGCAGTAGACTTGATGTTTCTAAGGACACGCTTTATAATCTTTGTCAAAGGTGCATCAATTCTCTTGCCCAATGCCTTTCCGAAGCAACCAGCGGAGATGAGAGGCCGGGTCGGGTGGCTTTGATGAGTGAAATAACTCGTGAAGCAGACAACATTCAGTGGATTGTTGACATTTTGATTGGCAAAAGGATGGGTGATGAGTTTGTGAAAATATGGGCAGAGCAGGAAGAGCTTGCCGCACTTCATTCCAAAGTTCCGACAGTTTACCGCCACGAAATTAGTAAAATAACAGCACAACTATGTATTGGCATTGGAAGGGGACACATACTGGTACCAAAAGAAATTCGATTTTCCTTGTTGTCAACATGGCTAGAAGCTCTATATGATGATTTTGGATGGATGAGGAGAGCTTCTAAAGCGGTTGATAGGAAATTGGTTGAGGATGGACTAAGCCAAACTATACTGACACTTCCTTTACTCCAACAACAGGCTGTGTTACTCAATTGGTTTGATAGATTTCTTAATAAAGGAGATGACTGTCCTAATATTCAGAAGGCATTTGAGATTTGGTGGAGAAGGGCTTTCATCAGACAGTATTCAGCAGAGCCTGATAATTCCCAGTTGCAAATAACTGTGTGTGATTACCCAAGTTGAAAGGATGCAAGGGAACTTAGTAAAGGGAAAAGAGATTAATTCACATTTGTAAATAAGAAGTGACATTTTGCATTTCCACCACTCTGCTTCAACTTGCTGCCATAAGCTATTTGGATTTTCAATTTTTCACCATTTCTGTATTATGACCTGGAAATTCATGGAAGCCATGTAACCTGGATTGATTGATCGCTTGTACTCCCAAGATAAATAATTGAAGGAATGAAGGGCAGGAGAATTGGAAAAGATTTGTAAAATACCCGAAGGCATTTGTTCTTGCTAAATGGTTGTATTGAAAATGCTGTAAACTCTACTGATGTATCCGAGCAATTAAGATTATTTGAAAGTAATGAATAATTGTCTTGTATTCATTCACAAGAATTTACCGGATTATATAGGTGATACAAAACTAATCTCCTAAGATTAGAGAGTAGATTTCAAAAGATTAGTTAAATATTAAATATAAGACTCTTCAAGATTAAAATTAATTTTCTAGAGATTAGAGATTAAAGATAACATTACAATAAATAAGGAAACTAATATTTTAGAGATTAGAGATAAAACAAAATAAAATCATTATCTATAATATCTATCATTATTTGAACACTCTTTTTCAAGCTAGACATTCAGCTTACTACAAATATATTTTTATTTTCGGCCAACTTAAGGATTTAATGAAGATATTGACAACTAATCCTTAAAACGAACTAATCAAGTTTTGATAACACTAGGAAAAATCTTCTCCCTAATAAAATGACAGTTCACTTTTATGTGTTTGGTTTTTTTTTCATAAAAAGTTAGATTGGAAGCTAGATTCAATGCTAACTAATTGTCACATACTAATCTCATAGGACCAACCAGACAAAACTGTAACTCCTAAATTAATTGTTTTACCCATAAAAGTTTGCATGCAATTTGAGTCATAACTCGATACTTAACCTTTGTACATGAGGTGACAACATTCTGCATTTTAGTTTCCCATGAAACAAGATTTCCTCCCAGAAAAACACATGAGCTTGTGGTGGAATGCTTGTCCATTAGGGCCTAATTTAACATTATAGACTCACTTACAACCAACAACAAATTTTCCAGAATGGGCAACAATGACTGATGATGAGGTTTAGGCTTCTTAGGCTGCTTTCATATAAAGATATTCCCTATACTCCTGAGCAAAGAAGAGAGACCCATGGCCATCTTCCGTTTTAGTTCTCAGCTCAGATGTAGATTGGGTTTACTTCTAAGTGTGCCCATAAATAAAAGCAAAAGGAGGATGATGATTAGAGTGAGCCTTCGAATCGGAATCTTTAGTCATGAATAACGACTACAAACATGTCATACAAGTAGTGCCTCGATCCACCAGAACTTGGCCAAATAAAACCAAGAGAGATTGACAGGAAAAATAAGGTCAATGGCGTTGAAAAACAGTGGCCGGAAGATGGCGTGTGAGCCACATGTGCTGATGAGACAACAACTACAAAAACGTGTGTGGGAGCATATTCTAGGGTTAAGCTGATCAACGACTTCTAAGATGAACTCTAGGGGTTCTAACCAACTATAACAATGTTTATAAGGTCTATCAGCCTACCACACAACAATGACTATGTTGACAACGAGTGTCAACCAAATGACCAATGACTGAGAACGACTTCTGAGATGAATCCTAAGGGTTACGACCAACAACGACAATGTTAATAGAGTTCGTCAACCCACCACACAATAACAATAATTGTGTTGAAAATGGATGTCTCTCAAATCGTCCAAACAGTAGTAAACCACAACACAACGAGACCATGTTTACTCTCAATATCAATACTTAACCCCGCAAATTACCTTTAAAATGACACTTAGATTCATTGTGCATAACCAAACAAAAATCCAACCAAACATAACACAATTGCCACAAGGAATAAGAGACTTTGCAAGAAAAAAGGGAGATAAAAGCTAGTCTCCCACACATTCTTCACAGAAGACAAAAAGCACAGATGAGGTGTTCAACACAATACCATGAATAGACAGGTTTTGTATGGTTTGAATATGGTCAAATAAAAGTCTCTAGCCAAAATCCACCACTTTAAAAGGGAAATAGTAGTCCATGGTGGTTCTATTTCTCTCACTAACTCCTTATTCATATTCATTCACCTTTTAGTCTTAAGGTAATAAAAAAATACATTACTTAAAATAGACGAAGAACAGAGTGGCTACATGGTGTGGTGTGGCAGATTGTTCTTTTTGTACAAGCAAAAATTCTAAGGATAACACTGGGTTAGAGGTTACGAGGGATAGTTACACATGAACTTAAAAGTTTACGTCATTTCACATGTCGTCTGACATGCCCATTGAAGCGAATAGTTGTTAACCAACCAACACATGCCACATGTCCAAACACTCCTAATGTCGATGTAAGATGTTAAGACTGGCTGCCAGTTTTAAAAGTCATGCCTATAAGTTAGGTTGTCACATCAACTAAGAACCATAAACATTCTTTATTCACCATTCCACCGTAGAACTATAAGTTAGCTTGTTAAAGCAACCTCGAGGTTACTCCAACAGGCTAGGGGAAAATGATTCAGTCTACATACCAACCCCGATCCTTGATACCAAATCACCACCAAAACAAGTAAACACATCCTGCATGAAGCACATAATAGTACCAAAGAACCCTGACAGGTACTTTCTCCTAATGACTGGAGTCCCTACAGACAGGTGGTATGTCTGGTAATTTACTAAGAAAACATTGATAACCAATCTGTAAAAAGTGTCAACAATGTCTTTGCAAGTGTCAGTTTTCCCTCGTGATTCCTAGATCCATACTGACATCATGCCACGTAGGACTCAACTGTCACCCACATCTATAAATACTTCTCATTTATGATCCACCAAGGTACATGATATTTTTTTATTTACGCTTGAGCTCCAGTATTAACTGCCTAGACTAACTTAAGCATTAGAGTATCTTTATAAGTGACATCATTTTTTGCCCTTCAACACGTAAGATCGGTGTGATAACTGGAAACAAGACATGGAGGCTCCTAAATCCCCATTAGATCAGGGAAGATAATACTGGATCCCCACTGGACCAATATAACATTCAAAAAAGAACTAAGAATGGTATAGACACTGAAAGTATTCCCCAACACCAGATAATTTACGAATAATCAAGACTTAAGCTAAAGAAGGATTAAAATAGCCAAAAGTAAAAGAATTTGACCAAAGCATAAATATTATCACCAATAGTATACCAAAAAGATGAAAAAATGTAACCTGGAAGTCATATGGACCAAGAGATTTATAGGATTTCATAGATTTAAGTGTTTGGAAATCTCCTCCTTGGTGACCATTTTTGTGAGATTACGGATTGCATCATCATGAAAGTAGAATAATCCATCTTAAAGGGGTTGTGTTATTATAATCATCACAAAAGAATTTCTTATAGTGATTAACAACTTTCTCTTTTATATGCTACTTTAGTGTGGGGATCTATTTTTTATTTTAAATAATCAGTTATTTGATTGTATTGTAGAAAAACGACCAAGAAAGTTTTGACCAAATCTTAGAAGAATTAGAGTGAAAAAGTGATTCACACTAAAAAATTACCAAAGATTGGCCAAGGAACAAAGTGGCCAATTTAAGCATGACTCGTGCTAAAGGAAGCACACTCATGCACGAATGAGTAAAGAATGAAGAATCAAAGTTAATCATGGCACATGCTTATGCACACTAATTCGGATTTTGAAGACAATCATAATCTATGTTCATTAAGCATGTCTCATACTCAAGTGAAAACATTATAAAATGGATGTTTTCTCATGCTTTCAACAATAGAATGCTCTTCCATAAAGAATTCTTTTCAGAGACTCTATCCTTCTCTCTCCTCTATGTCTCTCTTCTTCATCTTCCTTTATCCTGACATAGAGTATGGTGATGTCCTGATGCAGTTCATGATAGACGTTTTATATTCTATCATTAGACTATGATCTAGTTTTTGTATATATTAGTTTATATGATTGCTTTTATCATTATATGTAACTAATTTCTCTTACCATAGGGTTGAGGTGAATGTCAAACTTTCTCTTGAGGAATGGTCTTTATGACCAAAACTAAATGAGAAATCATGGATAATGATGAGTCTTTTGACCACAAGAGGGATGCTTATTGCTATGATTATGAGCTTTAGTTACACTAGGAGGATTCACAAATTAATAATTAAATACATTTTATGTTTGCATAAATGATGTGAAAGATAAACATTTATATTTAAAAAATTCTGGTAATCGATTATCAACTTGTTATTGAAACTGTGCCTGATCTAGGCTGAATTAACTCTTGCATTCCTCATAAAAATTGTAGATAATTGAGTTACCAACATGTTCTATTTTGATTCACCTTAAACGACGTTCTGTAGCTCAAGTTATGCCTAAAATACTACGTGATGTTCATGCTAGAAATTGTATGCAAAATAGTTTTACATTTTCATGAATTGGGCGATCTTAGGGGCATAATTAGTCTTCGACTCCTTCATAACATTTGTAGATAATTGAGTTGCGGAGGTGTATCAATTGGATTCACCTTGATGGGAGTTTTATATACTGAATGAGGTGTAAGAAAATTGCATCCTCAAAATTTTTCAAAAAACCTCTTCATGATGTTCTTTGAATTTTTTATGTGTGCTACATTATTTAAAGTAAAATCTACTAAATTAAGGTTAAAACCTCTAACTTAAATTAAATAAATGTAACGGGATGTCACATACTTCTAATTTCTAAGGTGATGATAAGGAAAGAATTTGACCAAAGTTATAAGATATAAGAACCAAACTAGATGGTCCATGTGTTAAAAGAGGGTACACACGGCTAATTAATGAACAACACTTAGTGTTACTCATCATATGCATTTGAGCTATTTGAGAGTCGTTATATATGTCCTTCAAGGATTATTGTTAAGCTCTTTGGGAGTCGTTATGTGAGTCTTTTCGAGAGTCGTTATATGAGTTAAAACATCCTAATATTTAAATCTCTGTCACGTCCTAAGTCCACTGTAAAAATGTCCACAAATAGGGGTGAGCATATACATATTAAATGACAGGTACTGAACTGGATTCAACATAATTTACTATTTAATTATCCAGCTCCAACGCAAATCGATAATTTATTATAAACATTACCATACACGTAGTCATTTAACAACAATTATAATATTTCAATTGCAACAACACAACAGTACATATCATGAGCTATCTCATAGCTTCTCAACCTCAACAATTTTATGCAAATGCATATGCATGCGGATCCGACTCTAACGATGGGATTTACATAACATAATAATATATCTCAGCTCTCAGCTGATTCGGCCATTTTACAGGTACCAAACCGCGCGCCCATAATGTAACACCAGTCACTCTCAGTGACAGCGGCAACTCAACTCGGTGTTACGGGCCAGCCTTGAGTCCAACTCGAAGGCGGCTGTGGAATCCGAAGAAACCACCACAGGGTCTGTGCCTTATCATCAGGCCGCCCTCCCATCTGGGCCGGCATCACAGGCCTTCTGCAGTCCTGTGTGTGTCTGAATGCAAATGCTATGTCAAATGATTATCAATCATCAACAGACCACCTAATTACCATCATCAGGGGCTACCACTTGGCTATCATCACCAAGGGTCTCATCTCAACAGAGCAACAGGCATAGCATGCAACAGTCAATTACAACAACATACACTAAGCTACTTCAAGCTTAATAATCATCAATTAATATTATTAATTATCATCAATTTATCATTCATTCAATATCATCAGAAGCATTAATTTCATAACATCACACTATTGCAATCTGACGTAAATCATTACCATAATCATCACAATATATATGAACGGTATCAATCAATTCATATCAAAAACAGTTAGCTAAGGGGATATAGCACACTCAATAATTCACGCAATCACAATTAATTAATAAATCCACCTACATCCCCTCATCCATTCATAATCTATACATTTAAGATATAAATGCTCCCCCTACTTGGAATCCTTGATTTCAAAACTCGAACGCTCCCCGAACGATCTGAGTCAATCGCTGATTTAAACTCGTGCTACTGTTCAAGCACAGTATCTCCTAGTATAGACCTCAACACCAAGATCCCAACGGTCAATACCTATCACCATGTCTCGGGAACCTCGTATCAAAATTTCAGCCCGATCCAACGGTTAAAAAACCGGATATGGCAGTTTTTCCAAAGATGGTTAGAATTCCTGCAAACTGGAACAGGGTCGCGGTTTGAACACGATTTCTCCACCTACAGATGTCAACATGAAAATATGAACAGTGAGAACATATAGGAGGATGTTGAGAATACACTCTCAAAGTTTCAGGCCGATCCAACGGTGGAATTGACAGAGATCCTTAATGGGAGTACGCTGGTCCAGAAACTCTACACTCTTTTCTCTCTTCTTCTCTCTTTCTATGGCTGCGGGTTATGATATTAAAATGACAAGTGATGGGTTGTAATTATGCATGGGTGAGGAATTTAGGAGAGTAGGACATATGGTAAACTTGCTGAACAAGGGGTGAGGCTGATTGGAACAAGTGGCCATTGATGTTGCAAGGTTATTGGTCCATGTTGCATGGAGTGGTTGAGTTGTCCAACTTTGCACGTAACCTTGCACGAGATTTTAAGGGATGATGCAGGCAGAATTTGGAAATGGTCTAAAAACAAAAGTTGTATAACTTTTTGTTCTCTTTAAATCCATATAAAGTACAAAAAAATCCATCAAGAATTGAGTGAGATATGGTCAAAATACGACAGGATACTCTAATCGTCTTTAAATCAAGTATGTGCTTAGAAATAAATTCACCAAGAATTCTCCTTTGAGAATTAGGTTTCGTGCCCTTCATAACAATTGTAGATAATTTCGATATGGATCTATATCAAAAAGAACAAAGTGATTTGAATAACAGACAAGGGAGATTTTGCCATTTTTTTGAGGCCTATCACTATAGTGACGTGATGAACAGGGTTCCTCAAAGATCTCCAAAAATGTACTGATATGGGAATATCTAGCTCTTGATGTTTGCACGGAAAATGTAGATAATTTTGTTACGGAGATTTTGGCATTAAGTTTGCAAGAAACGGAGATCATATGAGAGAGTTATGAACTTCTGAACGAACCATGCGCAGTATAAAAACATGAATAATCATGATTCTAATATGGATTTACTTAATCCTTGAGTTTGAGCATGACAGAGTGAGAATTTGGGATAGAGCCCAGAAATAGAGATTTAAGATCTCTTCGAAACAAAGTGAACGAGACTGGAATCATTCCAATCAAGCATCATTTGAGAAAATTAGACCCAAAATGCCAAAGACGTGCAGGAGAGGAATAAGCCACTGAGCCTTAATGAGTTATTTTCTAAAATTTTCAAACTTAGAATGTTACATAAGTCCTTCAAGAACCATTGTTGAGCTCTTTAGAAGCGGGCCGATATAGGGTAAAATCATAGTACTGCTGATATGACTATGATTATGGTTATCGTGGACAACGGCCCATTTCATGCATCATGCTACATAAATACAATGCAGAAACTTATTAAGACTTGTGAGCATACATCACCTCCTCATCTTGTAAGGAACATTGTATGGTGGTTGTTTCTTTAATGTGCCTTGACTTGTGAATGGGTGATACATGTTATGTTTGGCCCTTGGATTGGATTTATGTTTATTCTTGTCATTCCATTTGACTTTAATTTATTAGCAATGACCTCACTCATTCTTATTTGCTTTTTGTACCAAAATGTATCTTATGGTTACGGTTGATGGAAGTATACAGCTAAAATAGTTCAAATCGATTCCATCATCTTTCATCTAAATAGACAAAGGCCACGTGTCAATAATATGGCTTTTATTTATGTGGTTTAAAAGAAAGAAAAATTATATCGGTTTGGCTTAACTTAATTTTGATTTATCTTCTTAAAGATAGAGGTTAAACTATAACAGGTCTCAGTATTCAAATATAACACTATAATTTATGATTACTTACTCTTAAGAAATATGGTTTTTGTCGATTCATACAATTATTAAAAAATGAAATTTTTACTTTTATATTTTTAGAAAAATAAGTTAAGTAGGTGTCCTTTTATATATATAAAAAGGAATTTCAAAACAAAGGAAAACAATTATTTAAAAACTTTAAGTTCAATCATCTCGTTTAGGGATATTATAATTTATCTAATGCAAGCTTAATACCCCTTCATAGCATACTTAAAAAAAACACAAATATTTATCGTCATTAGCTTTTCATTGATACATTTAGAGATTGTTTAGTTTACAGTTAGAGAAATAAAATTATGAAAATGGAAAAATTTATAAGTTAATATTAGTCCTTTATATTGTTCGAAATAGTTAAAACTCTATTTGATCGTAAAAAAAAATTGAATGTGAAGCAAGGTGCCTTCAGTTTGTTTAAAAATTCGAAAGGCAGAATATTTTATGAATGACAGTGGTAATTACACGTGTGATCATGCCACTTATATGGCGTTTTGTTTTGTTTTGATGTCACTTTCCATCTCTTTCTTTGCATTTCTTCGGCCTCAACAAGTGCACGCATGCTATTGCTTCTATTTCTGTTTATTTTTTTGGTGAATCAATTAATTACACTTTTCAATTAACAATTCATAAAAGAAATAAAACAAGCGTTTGGTCTCCACGTGACACTATCACCTTCCCCCACATGCTTTCTATTAATTCTTTAATTAGCTTTCTTAATTTATTATTATTATTATGTGATCATGATTGTGGGTTAAGAAAAAGACATACCATATTGAATGATATTCATGGACAAGACTTAAATTAATACTACATCACTATCATTTCTCATTATAAATCAATTTTAGCTAACTCACTCTTTTCTTACAAGTGTCTTTTTTAAAAAATTATAGATAGATATAATTATTAATTTTACTTAATGGTAAACATTAATTAAATCATTTATTTAATTTACATAGCTCAATAATCAAACTCGTGATATCTATTTAAAAGATGAGGCGACAAATTACCACTTCAATCATATAAGTTTTATTAATAAGTTTACTTAAATAAAATTAAATATAAATTAATCATTTATTCATTTTCTACCAAAAAAATTATATCAATGAATAAATTTTATTTATATGATATTTCAATTAATTTTTTTTAAAAGAAAACATAACATATAATAAATAAGTAATGTGTGTACTAAAACTATAGAATGGAAAAACAAATAACACTGTCCGTTTTCGTTTTATTGTTATGTCGTCGCTAAATGTTACCAAAAATATTCCTTTCTAAAATTTGAGAGTTTTCGTTTTTATTGACCATTAAGAAAGATTCAGTTTTAGGATATTTTCATTACACTTGCTTTTAGCATTTATTTTTGGTAATTACACTTTATTTTATTTTATATGTCCGTTTCTTACTCTCCATAGGCTTTAGCTCAAGGTTTACATTTATATTCCTTGCATTTTTTTTTAATCAACTGTAACGTATTTTGTCAGTCATTGGTCGCTAATAGTAACTAGTAAGGTGAGTTTTTTCCCCCTGAATGAATTTTACTTAAATTTAAAACAACAGTTGATGACAAATACATTATAATGAATAGCACCCAAAAAAAACTATAATGAATAGGGAAACTAACTCTCTAAATAATTTACTTTATGAAAAAATTGAATAAAAAACTTTATATTATCTTTTTTATTGATATTGTTTTTGTAAACTTTTTTATTTACATTGAAATACATTGCCAATATAATATTTTTATGGGATTATATCTAATCATAAATTATCTTTTAAACAAATTAGTGTCAATAACTTATATAATAATTGTATTGTAATTTCTAGACAAAAATACAACTTTGATCCTTTGTATTTATTTTAACTATTGGTTGGTCATTTAAGTTTTTTTTCTCAGTCAATTTAATCATTTTTGTTTTATTTTTATGCAATATTAATAATTTTGTTAAATACTTTGATACCACTAACTTCTTTTTCTTTTTTTTTATTTTCTTTAATTGAATATTCATTTTCTGAGACACAAGACTCTATTTTATCCTTACTGCAGTCATTTCTAACTATCAAATTCAAATTACAATTTATCATCTTCTACATATACTTCAATACGTTCTTGTTATGTTTAATGTTGAAATTCATTTAGGTAATTGATTCATATTTCAATAAGTCTGAATTTCCAACGAATTCAGGCGCAAAATATCAAAAGAATCACTCTAATTCAACACCAATTACTGACAAAATAGTTTTAGAATATTTAACGAAAAAGGATAGTAATGCAAACCAATTAATTAAATTTAATGGAGTAAATTCAAAAAAAACTTAAAGCACCATAATAAAAATTTAAATAAATATAAATTACCAAAGTTGTATTTTTTTTCTTAATTTATAATATTAGTTAATAATATAAATATTATACTAACAATGAATCAAAATTGAATTCTTTATATATATATAATATTCTTTTTGTTTGCATCTTATGTATTTTGTATAAGAACAAATTTATTCGAGTCAAACATTCATGCTCCATGCAACGAGATTTTTGTTTCCATTCACATGTATCATTTAAGTTTGAGATTGAGTAGATGAATATTAATTGAAAAAATACAAAACTCTTGTTATATTAATAGTAGTATTATATTATCGGCAATACTTTACCAACTTTTTCAGGTTCATTCATGGTGGTGCCATCAAAAGCGAGCCCACAAGCATTATTGTAATTGTAATGCTCTACACATTCATCTCATCTGTTACTCTGCTCTCCAATGTTATCATCACATAACAGTATCATTAACTCTTCTTTTAATTGCTTATCAATGAGTTACCAACTCAACTATCTTAATTTATACATTTTTTCTCTCAAGAGACATGAGATTGATTCTTGAATCATGGTTTCACCTCAAAAACCAGGTCATCCTCTGAAGCTTAAGCTGGTTTCTTTCAATCTTGTACAACAAACCTTTTCCTTTTGACCTTCTTTTAGCCTTTTCTCTTTCTTTTTTAATCTCTTTCTCTTTATAAAAATATAAATAAATAAATAAATAAAAGTAGCGCACAAAAGAATCTAGGACATATCAATTGCTAAGGTTGTCATCAGTTTATACCAGCTAGATTCGTGCTGAACAAGCGTCTCGTCATCTCCTTTCATCCCTTGCATTAAGTTCCTTTCAATACAACGGGTATTTCAGATTTGTCTTCTGCTTTCTGGTTCTGGTGGAGCTCTCGAGGTATGATATTTAAAGCTGCAATCTTTAATCTTCGTTTCTAATTCTGTTCTTTATGTGTATTTTGAACCCTTTTGGTCTTGTGATTTCCAAAGTAGAAATTGATTGCTTTGTTCTATTTTCTTGCATGTGCCAGAACTCCTTGTTAGATAAAATTAGAAGACGACAAAGAGAAAAAAAAAATTGAGAGAGAAAAGGAAAATTCATCATGTGGGATTGCAGAGAACTTGGCTTATTTCTATGTGCCTTATCAATTTTGCCCTTGGTATGCTTTTCTGCTAGCTTTGTTCCTCTGGACAATTACCTTATAGATTGTGGATCACTGGCCAATACCTCAATAGATAGCCGCAATTTCACATCAGATGGTTTCTATAAGAATTTGCTTTCCACCCAACAAGATGTTCTTGCCAATACCTCCTTAAAATCAGTTACTTCCTCCGGCGATTCGCCGCTCTATCAGACGGCCAGAATCTTCACTTCATCCTCGAAGTACACGTTTCCTATTATCAAAAAGGGTAGGCATTGGATCCGCCTTTATTTCTTTCCATTTGCATATCAAAACCACAACTTGAGTGCTGCAAATTTTGCTGTTACCACCCAAAACTATATCCTTCTCAGTAACTTCAGTGTGTCGAAAAATCCTGTGATGAAGGAGTATTCTCTAAATTTGACCTCAGATACCCTTGTGATCACCTTTAATCCATCCCACAATTCCATTGCTTTCCTGAACGCCATTGAAGTTGTTTCAGTCCCTGATGAACTCATTGCTGATGATGCTTCCACATTGAATCCAGTAGCAAGCTACTCTGGCCTGTTGACAGTAGCACTGGAGACAGTTTTCAGGGTTAACATGGGAGGTCCAACTGTTTCCTCAGGGAATGACACCCTTCACAGAACTTGGGTTCCTGATCAGAAATTCCTCATACAACCTAACTTAGCCAGTAACTTTTCAAATATCGGAGCTGTTACATATGTAAATGGCGGTCCAACAGAGAATACTGCTCCACCATCTGTCTATGGTACTCTAACACAGATGAATTCAGCTGATGATCCTCGTAGTAATTTCAATGTGACCTGGCAGTTTGATGTTGAACCTCAATTTCAATACCTTATTAGACTACACTTCTGTGACATTGTCAGCAAAAGTCTCAATGAACTCTACTTCAATGTTTATGTTAACTCATGGTTGGCTGCTAAGGATCTTGATCTCAGTACCAAAAATCACAATGTTTTAGCTACTCCATATTACATGGACTTGATTGCAGCTCCATCTGTTAGCAATAAAATTCGTGTAAGTATTGGCCCTTCTACTCTGAATAATGATTATCCTAATGCCATTTTGAATGGGCTGGAGATCATGAAAATGAACAACTCTATAAGCAGTCTTAGCGGATCAACCACCGTGCCTTTGGCTAGTGCTTCTTCTGGTTCCGGTTCTGGTTCTAAGAAAGTGGGCATCATAGTAGGTGTGACTCTTGGGGCAATTAGTGTATTGGTCTTGGTTGCAGTTCTCTTTATACTGTGCAGGAAACAGAGACGGCTGGAACGAGAAGGGCATTCAAAAACATGGATTCCCTTGTCAATCAATTACGGAACTTCACACACCATGGGAAGTAAATACTCTAATGGCACAACAGCAAGTGCTGCTTCTAGCTTCGGGTATCGGATCCCTTTTGTGGCAGTTCAGGAGGCTACAAACAATTTTGATGAGAGTTGGGTAATTGGCATAGGTGGTTTTGGTAAAGTATACAAAGGGATGTTAAATGATGGCACTAAAGTTGCAGTTAAGAGGGGTAATCCTCGGTCTCAGCAGGGGCTTGCAGAGTTCAGAACAGAAATTGAAATGCTGTCTCAGTTCCGACACCGCCATCTGGTATCATTGATTGGTTATTGTGATGAGAGGAATGAAATGATCTTGATATATGAATACATGGAGAAGGGAACTTTGAAAAGTCATCTCTATGGTTCAGGTCTCCCAAGCTTAAGTTGGAAGGAAAGACTTGAGATATGCATTGGAGCAGCTAGAGGATTGCATTACCTTCACACAGGTTATGCTAAAGCAGTTATCCACCGTGATGTGAAGTCTGCAAATATCCTGCTTGATGAGAACCTCATGGCCAAAGTTGCTGATTTCGGGCTATCGAAGACGGGGCCGGAAATTGATCAGACTCATGTGAGCACTGCTGTGAAAGGGAGTTTTGGGTACCTTGATCCTGAGTATTTCAGGAGGCAGCAGTTAACAGAGAAGTCAGATGTGTATTCATTTGGGGTAGTTCTGTTTGAGGTACTTTGTGCAAGACCTGTTATAGACCCATCTCTTCCTAGAGAAAAGGTGAACTTAGCAGAATGGACAATGAAATGGCAGAAAAGAGGGCAATTGGAGCAGATAATAGACCCAACACTTGCAGGGAAAATCAGAGCAGATTCTCTCAGGAAGTTTGGAGAAACTGCTGAGAAATGCTTGGCTGACTTTGGTGTTGACAGGCCTTCTATGGGAGATGTGTTGTGGAATTTGGAGTATGCTCTTCAACTTCAGGAGGCTGTTGTTCAAGGTGATCCTGAAGAAAACAGTACCAATATGATTGGTGAACTATCTCCTCAAGTCAACGATTTCAACCACGATGTAAGTGTTTCAGCTGCACAATTTGAATCTTCAAGTTTGGATGATCTCTCCGGTGTTTCAATGAGTAGGGTATTCTCACAACTGGTGAAATCTGAAGGAAGGTGACTTTGAGCATTGCACCTTCTAAATTATGCATTACATTTCATTTCTTTTACTGTTTCAGTAGTTAATCTTCATTTTTGTTCTAGTTCTCTGCCCAGTATTCTGGCACTTTATAAACTTGTAAAGAAATACCACTTTAATGAAACATGTTTACTTAATAGTAACTCAACAATACATTTCTTTGCTAAATATCCAATCTGTGAGACTCGAATTATTTTTGAACTTTAGCTTGTATCAGCCAGAGAAACATCAAAATCTGAAAAACAAGCCAAGTTCTTATACTAAACTGCTAAACAAATATGGTAACATAAAACTGTTTTTGGGCAATTGACAAACATTATTGTGATTGTTTAGCATCCAATTACCACATCATTAAAAATATCTACATACTCTATTTAATCAACAAAATAAAAATTTATCTTTTACCCATCCCAGTTGAAAGACTACATTTTAAGACCAGAAATGATTTACCAATACTAAACTTATGGTTATTAACTACAGAATTTTAATGCATAATATGCTAACTTTCCGTGAGATAAAACATAAAACAAGTAATTTAAGCTAATAATGACAAACAGCTTTATAGGGCGAGAATCCAAAGCAATGCACGCACTGCGCCAGATATAAGGGTTCGAATTGATTCGATGATGCAACATCAATCCCAGCATATGTTCGAATTAAACTAAAATGGCACTCAAATTTAGGCTAAAATCATTGAATCAGTAAATTGAGAAACACACATTTTGAATATAGTGAATAGATTACATATCTGCCAAGAAGCAAATTTAATTGGTCACTACAACTTCACGTCATGAAACATTATACCTAAAACGACACCAAGAACTACTCATAATGCTAAATCCTTACAAAATGCTACAAGCAAGAAACTAAACCCTAACCCCCAAATCCATAGAGAGTCCTTCCTTGTCTCTTAAGGGCATAAACGACATCCATGGCCGTAACGGTCTTCCTCCTAGCGTGCTCGGTGTAAGTAACGGCGTCACGAATAACGTTTTCCAGAAAGATCTTGAGAACGCCACGTGTCTCTTCGTAGATGAGACCGCTTATACGCTTCACGCCACCCCTACGCGCCAAACGCCGAATCGCTGGCTTCGTTATTCCCTGAATGTTGTCACGCAACACCTTACGATGTCGTTTCGCTCCTCCCTTTCCCAAACCCTTCCCTCCCTTTCCGCGCCCAGACATCTTCGTAACAAACTCTGTTAACCACAAATCACAACACAAACCAAGAAAAAACAAAAGGCTTGTTAGAACGATGATTAGATTGAACTAAACAGAATCATGGAGATTTAGAGAAGAAAATAAAATTAAAGTGTGACGAGTACCGAGAGAAATATGGAGATGATAATTGACTGATAAGGTGTTTTGTGTTTTGCGGTGGAGATTCTGCTTGTGTTTATATAGTGATACGTTGGGTTTCGGCTTAGAGAGTGGATCCGTGTGGTGGTTTCAATGAAGTGTTTTGGAGCGTTGATGGACTGTTAATGTACGGTTGCGATGTGATTTAAAAGTGCGCGCGGATCGATGACGTGGTCAGGGAATTTGGTGACAGAATGCCGCCTTGGGATTTATCTGAAATGTTGTCCAAATTTTGGGAGCGCGCCTGATGAGTTTATTTTTAAATTGATTATTATCATCTTTATTTGATATTTAATATTTAATTGTTTTGGCAAAATACCTATTCTGATCTTGTAACTAGTATTAGCTTTGTTTGAATTTGATATTTTAATTCTTTAATTCCATAATAATGTTTCTTTTTCCCTTCGAGATTTTTACCCAACCTATTACTAGTGTGAATTGTTACTTGGATTCTAGGCCAACTAACCAACTACTATGTCTCACAAGTATGTTTAGTTTACCATATAATTATGATAATTGTAATATATATATATAAAATACAATATCTTATGCGTTAAATTAGGTTTAAATTAAGATTTTATTCTCTATTGTTAAATTGACCATTAACTGGCTCATAAAAATTTAATGTGACATCGTAATAACAAAACCTTAATTCTCAAACACTCTTTAGGGTTTATATATTTTGGAATCAACACTCCATATGGTATTCTAATTCCATCCAAATGTCTCAATTTGGTTAACAAGAATAAAGTATTGGTGCTTCATAAAAGGAAAAAATATATATTATTAGGATGATAAAGCCCAAAAAAAGGAAGCCCAGCCATTAAGGAAGCCTAAACCCTAAACCTGGAAAGGATGCTCAAATATCAGCTTTGAGTGCAACATAGAGACAAAATAGATAATCATAAAAGCATTGTTACTTGCACAAATGCACAAATGCATGACACAACTTTTTGACCCTTCAGATTGGAAATTTCCTCAGACTTACACACATGGCCTTATGAAGGCCAATCGAGGTGAATAAATTATTTTTGACTTTTATACAAAAAAACATAAGAATATCACTTCTGTCTAACAAACACAATAATCTAATTTCTAAGAGAGTAACATAAATTATTGTAGAAACATTTTGGTGACTCCACTAGGAAGATGCAATCATAACAGAATAAACATGTCATTGGTATGTAGAGTAAAAATTCCATCTTTCAACTCCCAATGCTTGAAATCTTGAGCTTCCTTAGTTAGCATGATTATGTGGACATTTTGTATATGATGTCTTTGGGAGACAACACCTATTCTTGAAGTGGTGAGAAGTTTTTTCTCAAACAATTTATATTGTTTTTTAAAATAATTTACGGTGTGTTAGAAAAGCAAAAAACATTTCTTGCATATTATACCGAAAAGGTACTTATTTTAATCACTATGCATTTATAAAAAATTTCAATGGGACTTTGTTAATATATATAATGTAAATATTTTTTATTGTAGTGAAAAGCATTACATTTTTTAAAGAAATACATGGGTAATAAAATGAGAATTTAATGAGTTTAAAATTATGATTTTTTGTAGGTTTTAAAAATTAAATAAAATATATAAAAATAAAAGAAATATGAAAGGTAAAATTTATATGAAATCATTGAAAAGTTGATACATATTAGATAGTAAATTCAGGTAATTAATAAATTAAAATAGTTTTAAAAAAATATATCATGTTAAAATTTGGAGAAAGAACTTTAATTAGATTGATAGAACTTTTTTAGAGAATATATATTAACTTGGATTTAGGGACTAGTATTTTTAATTCTTTATTGTTAAATGTCTTCTTCTTTTGGTAGTTTGTCTTCAACTTAAGTGCTGATTCTCGTAGAACAATTTTTTAATGACCTTTAACTCTCTTGTTGAAAGAAATAGACTAGACAAAAAAGTGAATAAGTCAAATACTTTAGAACTAATTTACTGTAATTATTTATGATATATAAATCTTTAATAAATATATCAATATATCAATAATAAAAATAGCATTTTGAGCTTAAAACAATATCTTAGACTATCTTATGCTGAATTGGGGTCGGCTATTTATGATGGACCATGTGTTAAACATTGGACTAGTGATCAATTCGGTAAAGGTATTGGTTTACGGTTTTTTAGTTTAACCTAGTCAAATCACAGTTGAATTGGTGATAATAAAATATATATTTTAGTATAACAAAATTCATGGTATATTAATAATAAACTATATAAAAATTAAGTTAACTAAAACGTAACAAAAAATGAGGAAAAAACAAATTTTAAAATATGGACAGTTCAACCGTGGTCTTTAGTACTAGTTTTCACTGGTTCATAAACCCCTGATTTATCTACTTGTCCTGACCAATATTCTAGTTGGTTTCTAGTTCAATCGGTCGAGCCGGTCAATCCAATTCAACTTTCACAATCATGGTTTTACTGACTTATCTAACCTGTCATGCAATATGCATTAGAATAAAGGATTAAAAATAGTTGACAAAAAAATCAAAAGTATAAGTTTTTTTTTTGCAAATGATGTAGGAATTGCTTACAAATTAGGGTGGTGGACATTAATTAATGGTGATTTCAAATGAAAACTTTCTTTTCTTTGACTTATAATTAGCATTGTCAAAACGACTAAACGTGAAAAATGAAGGACTTGGGCATTAAAAGAAAAGTCAAAATTAAAATCAGACATTTTTAAGCCTGGTCTAGGAAAGCTCATACTTGATCGGATTTTTCCAAGCGGAGCCGACCCACACATGTAGCTTGGTATATTTTTTTATTTTTTACTAACATGAACAAAACTACTTTTTATATTTTGTTACTTGAATTAGATTATGTAGTTGATTTAGAAAATGCAAAAAATTTGGTATATTTTTAGTAGTTGTATTTTTTTAAGTTTTTTGCACAGAAAATAATGTGGGCCTCCTAAAAGCTCACCCAAACGAGTAACCTGTCATGTGTAGACTAGCCCACCACCCTAAAATTGAAACCTAAATTCAAAGTATGTCTTTTTGGCCCGAGCCTACCACGAACTAGGTCAATCACCCATTTTGACAACTCTACTTGTTATCATGTTAAATAAACTCATGTTTTAATGATACATTACTACTAATGAAAAAAAAAACCTCATCTATTTCTATTTAGCTGTCTATAAAGAAAAAAAAACTCATTAAGAAATGTAATTAATGTTGGTAACCTTTATAAAATAATTGATTGTTTTCCTTTTTTATCATTATTTTTCTTGTTTATTGTTCTTAAAGTTCTTTTAACTTTTAATATATATATATATATATATATATATATAAAAAGGGTATTATTCGGATAACAATAATTAACACTCTCTTAAATTTATAAATGATCAATCAATCCTTTCTTAAAATCTTAAGTAAAGAGTTAAATAGAAACACTTTTTATCTTTGAGTGGATACTTAAGTTGAAATAAATAGACTATTTCTCATACCACTTTTATGTTATTTTTTTCGGCAACATTTATGCTTAACAATGTTATATTATAAGGGTGGAAATAGGCTAGCTCAAGCTAGAGTTTAGGGGTCTAGTCTAGCATACTTTTTAATATCAAAGACTTAAGTCTAGCTTGTTATCTAATAGAGACCTAATTGCAAGCCTTGACCTAACATTTCTTAAAGTCTGACTTGATCTAAAAACCTATTTAAAAGTATAGTTGATATAATATATATTAAATAATATATAAACACACATCTAAATATATTAGCAGATATAATCTTATATATACAAAGCAAGAACTTTAAGTATTTCAATATATTAACAAATATATAATATCAAAATATGATATATAATTTTATATAAAAATAATTATTGTATAATATCTATCTATTTAAATTTAAATAAGGTGGTCAGTTAAGCTTAAAAAGTTTTTTTAAGGCCTAAAACCCAAGTTATTTAATTAAATAGTCTTTTAAAAAACAAAAGTTTAGTTCATTTAACAAATTAATCTAACCCAACTTGCCCCTAGGCTAGACCTAGGCCTATGTCGAGCAGTGTTGTTTATTCCTATCCTATATGTTATACAAACTATATTAATCGCATTGTTTTAGGAAGCAGTTCCCCTCTTCCATGATTTTTTCTAGTGCCAACTACTTGAATGATCATGATTAACAAAAGCTTTTCCAATAGTGTAGGTGTTGTAGGTTAATATTATAATTAATATGCCAACCAAAAAAAGGATTTCAGGCTTCCTTTCGAAAAATGAAGTCATCATTGATATTTATTTTTAAGGAAAAAACATCAGGAAAACCTTTCTTGTTAAAGGCACTAGTAATTAAAATGAGATTTTGAGTTTGAGAATTAGATTACAAGTAAGGAAGGTATTAATATCTCACAGCGTCTATTATAAAATAGTTATCTTAAATTGATCGTCTGCATTTTTAAGTAGCCCATAAATTGATTTAATCTCTAAAGAACAAAGAACAATAAGAGAGCGGAATATGAGTGAATGTGAAATAATAGAAAGAAAAGAAAAGTCTCCAAAACAAGATTAATAGGACGTCATATGACATCGCATCATACTTATTTAATTTACATTAAAGGTTTTAACCTCAATTTAGTATATTTTACTTTAAATAATGTAGTACATATCAAAAATTCAAAGAACAAGATTAACCTGTTTTTCAAAAAAAATTCATGATATTTCTTGCACATTGTTTAATATTTTATGTCTAACAGGAGTTAAAAAAAACTTCGATTGAGGTGAATCCAATTGGTATTGCCTCTGCAACTCAATTATCTACAAATGTTATAAGGGGTCAAGGGCCAATTATGCCCTTAAGATTGCCCAATTCCTAAAATATAAAACTGTTATGCGTAAAATTTTCAACATGAACACCTTGTAGTATTTTAGGCATAACTTGAGTTACAGACCTTTGATTGAGGTGGATCAAAAGGGAAAATGTTTGTAACTCAATTATCTACAATTTCTATGAAGAGCACAAGAGATAATTCAGCCTAGATTAGACACAATTTTCAAAACAAGAAGGTAATTGATTAGCATAATTTTGTAATCAATTACCATCAGTACAAATGTAGTGTCTATGCAGATTTTGGCCTTCAGACCAACTTCCATTACCCCTAACTTGCCTGTTTGGCCTCCAAATTCTATCAAACTTTATGGACACTATATACAACCTAATTCGGACTTACTGTCGTAGTCCGTACTCAAAAATTCATTTGTATCACGAAGTTATGCAGAAAAATGTATTTTTACCTATTTTCATGCAATTTCAATACCAAAGTCTTATCGAATCAACTTCAAATGGAAATTTCAACATACACATAAATCTTAAATGTTTCTAAGGACCTATTAGCACCTTTCGGGGACTTCAGATCCTAGAGGAACTCAAAATCCCCTATCTAGTTGGCTTATTTAGCCATTCCCTTCTAAAAACTCAATACTAACCATGTCTAGTCACTAAATTTAAGCTTTTATCACAACAATATCAAATCATACCTAATTCCATATTCCATTAAGTACTCTCATAACAATTCATATATCATATTATGATAATCATTCATGTAATCACATCAACACTACAAAAATAGAACCTGCCCAACAATATATGTGTACTTATCAATCCAATGGCTCTAACACAGATAAGATTAACTTGCTCTTAGCAATGCATTCAATAATACAATCACTCAATGTCATTTCATAACATATTCATAGTTCCTTATCATGTTATACATATATAATCCACCATTATTGGCATAACATCATTCATTTGTAATTATGAACCATGTAGCAATAATTATGTATCAAACATCACTTCCTCACTCATCTGACACTAAGACTATCTATCATCATCAACCATATCTCATCATCAGCACAAGTTATATCCACATATATGTAAACACCCACCAAATATCATATACTACTAATTCCTTAAAACATAGTAATATATATACATCTAAATCACAATCACTCCTTTCTACTCATCTGGTATTAGCCTCTGCAGTATCAGTAGGGTCCCCGTCTTTAGTCACTAAATCAACAGTAAGGGTGAGTGACTGACAATATAAATAAGTGAAAATAATTCAAAGTTTATAGGAAAAGCATAACATAGTTAAGTCTCTTATTCAAATGCATATTCAATTAATTTCTTCTCAGTCATCTTCAATAGAACTCAATGTCATTAATTCATAAATTTCATAATTAGTAAACCAAATACTCAGTATGATATTCAATCCATCAGATATCATAATTAATTCAAATAATTACACAACTAACTCTTAGTCAATATAATACAAAACTCTCTAGTATCTATATATACTAAATTGGATTGAACGTCGGTTGGGGGTCCTACCTAACTACCCATGAACTCTACCTGGTCCACTGAGCCCTGTTTGGTTCCCCACCTCACCATTAGGTCCTACTTGACCTTTGGGTAGCTCAACTAGGCCACGCTTGACATCTAGAGCCAAAACGAGAGGTAAAATATATCGCTTAACCACACAATAGGCATATATATATATATATATCAATTATATATCATCTTCCTTCGCAATAATTCACAACATTTTGTCTTGGCATTACAACCATCACCCTGGGACCTCTAATTAAGCCACTCAGGTATACACTTATAGCCTATCTCGACTCATATCACATTTTCAAGTGTCAATTCTTTATAATTATCAATAATTTCTTTACAATTTTTTCATTTTAACTCATATCACACTTCTATTTCAAAAACTAGGACTGTTTAGCTTGGAATTGGCTTTCGGTGTTTTCATGAAAGTTGTAGTAAATTTGGTTATGAGAATTTTGAGACCAGGATCATTGAAATTGGACACTTATAGCCTAAGTTGTGATTAAAATATGAAAGCATGCACATGCTACTCTTTTTGAGCACATGCATGTTTTTCTTTTACATTGCATGTAAAGTTTTTTACGTACTCCTGTCTTTTTCCTAGCATGGCCGCGTACGATCGGAAAGGCATCATTAGGATTTTGAAGCTTCAGGGTAGTTTCCACACCCTGTTGATTAGTTTATTTTAATATAACTGGATATTTTACTTATAGGATCACACAGTAAGCTCACCAAATGATAGTTTTATTTTAGTTTGACTAAAAATAAAACTATTGGACTTAACTCGTTTAGAATGAGTCAGGAGCCCAATGTTTAATAAGAGCTCGTCAGGTTAAGACCTAAGCCTATATATAACACATGAGATGCTCATAGGTTGCTGCTTAGAAATTAGGATTACTCTCTGAACTTCCGTACTAGCATTCAGAAATTTGGTTTCTGGTGGAAGGTCTCATATGGACTCCTAAGAACGAAGCTAAAATTACTTCGATTGAGGAACGCGTTTTACGTTTCAAGAGGTAAACTCTAAAATGAAAAATTTTAATTTTGTATATAATGCTTTGAAACATTCATTTTTACAATTCCTTTTAGGAATCCTTTGTGTTTCCACTACTTAAACCTGAGGGACTCCCTAACGTACAAGGCATGTTTTATAATTAAAGAATTTAATGCCTAGAAAATATTGATTTTTATGAAATAAAAATATAATTATTATTGTGATCTGAAGTATTATTTGAGATAAAAGTTTGAGGCTTAATAAATTGCGATATTAATGTTAAGTGAATTTGATTCATGAAGTTCTATTTTAATATATTGCTTGATATGGGTAGTTGGCACTGGCCATGATAGTGTTGATAATATTATGAAAATGAAACTGATGTTGTGAAATAATCTTTATAAAGTGATAGTTTAGAACTTGGTATGATTAATGAGTAATTGGTATTGTTCTTATTGGAATATTGTTGGTTACGCCTTATTGTGGCCCTATATGGTTAAGGCTTGATATGTTGGCATTATGTTGTTAATGGTTTATTATTGATAATATGATTGATGATAAGTTATGTTGATATTGATCACGTTATAAAAAAAGGGGTTTGTGCCATGAGTAATGATTGTAGAGTAAAGCCTAGGGCTTAATGATGTGGATGATTATTTGATATTGACTTTATTATCATGTTATTGGTTACACCATGTGATGACGCCTTATGTCATGGAAGTCTATGGCGTTGATTATGTAATATTGATGATTTTTGTAAATGATATATTGAAATGAATGATTATTGAGGCTATGATGTCTATGTTATGAGATAGTGTTTCAGATCGTTTATGGTTAATTGTTATATGTTTGTCGAGCGCTTCAGTTCACTCATGATTATTTGTTATATGGCATTTTGGTTTGCTCAGTGTTTCGGTTCTATCATGATTATTCGTTATATGACATTTTGGTTTGTCAAGCGCTTTAGTTTGCTCATGGTTAATTATTGTATGGCACTTCGGTTTACCAAGCATTTTGATTCATTTATGGTTATTTATTATATGACACTTCGGTTGGCCTAAGCTGATAAGTATGATTGGTATGGCCCTTCGGTTGGCCTAAATAGATAAGTATTTATACATGTGAGGTTTGATGTCATTTCTTAACATTTGTGGTAATTATAATTATATGATTGTTAATGGATATGTAGTTGATACCTCACTAGAGGTTAGTATGCGAGTCTTGTGATGATGTTGTGTTTTGTGTTGGACGTTGAATCCTCTATATATCTAGTGATTGTTTGAACTAGTATCATAGTGAATCAATATATATACTTGGGTTATGTAGAGATGCCAATGGTCGGTATCCCTTGATTCCTGACTCATATCTTCATATTTGGGATGAGAAGGATACCTTGTCCATTATTAGGGATTAACAGATCCATTCTTAAACCCCTAGAGCATGTAGTTATGTCTTCCGTTGTAAGTGTATTGTTAAGTCATGTGTCGCCTAGGTTCTTAGGGTTAGTCCACCGGGGTTATGTTGTCCTATATAAATTTTTTTAAAATTTTAAAATCCTTGGGGATTAATTCTGAGAATTTAGGTAGGATATCGCATGAGACATTTAACGTAGTTTACTAAAATAATTAGATCTCGTAATTTATGAAATTATGTAATTGCTGAACTGGTCTAGGTCGGGGTGTGTGATCCGGTGTGGAGACCAACCCTCAGATTATGGTGTCTATGTTTATATTACGTTGGTCCAGTGAAGATCTGATATTATACTTTTTATTTTAGTGGAGAAATAAAAGTCTTGGAGTACTCCTTCGAGAAATCTCACTAACCTTACGCGTTATAGGGTTAAAGAGGGTGATACTTACAAGGACACTCCAATGCTTAAGTCAGTAAAATATTCAAAGAGATAAATGATCATATGAGAGATAAATGGTTAAGTTAGTGTATCCATGGTTGTAAAAATTAGTCTAGATCAGACGATTTAACTAGGAACCAGTCTAAATAAGTAGAAAACCAAGTAGGTTTAGGAACCAGTTAGAACCAATTAAAAGTTGGTACTGAGGCCTGAACTAGAAAGATTTTAAAAGTTATTATTGTTTATCATTTTTTGTTATTTTTAAAAAAGTATATTCAAACATATTTTTAAATGAATAAAAGACTCATATATAATATTTATATATTATTTTATTTATTATAAATTTTTTATCTTATAAAATATGTAATATAACCTTTAGTTAACTTAATTTTTATATAATTTATTATCAACATATCATGAATTATATTATATTAAAAATTTATATTTTATTATCACTAGTTCAACCATGATTAACTAATGAATCATAAACTAATGTCTTTACTTGTTTAATCATTGATCCAATTTTTAAAATATTGAATGTATCCTATTTATTGTTATATTGATTCCAAAAACAGGTGTTTTGATAAAAAAAAATTAATAACACAAAGTTGAAAGATAAACTTATATAAATGGACAAGAATTTTTCTAAAAGTGATTTTAAATTAAGTGATGGAGGTGGTATATGAATATTTGACCATCCCTTCCTTCTATTAAACAATTAAATAAGAGAATACTGCAATATCTTTCAATTCTATTTTAAGAAAATTCTAGTTATAAATTGCTAATATACTCTTTCTAAAAAGCATAGATGTATGTAGAAAATCCCATAAAGTTTGCTCATTTATACCCACTTGTTTTTTTTTTAAAGGAATAGGTTAGCAAGCTATACCTTGGGTGTATTTTAAGAAAAATGTATATATGATTTGCTAGCGTATTCCTTTAAGAAAACTCATGAGTGTAAATCAAAGGAGTAATTTTGTATTGAAGATTATGTTAAACTTATTTAAGAAATCACAAGAACTACATCAATGTTAATTTTAATTAAATTTTTATTTTTTCCTGATTCCTTATCATGTGTAAATTATAAAGGTTACATAAGTCTTTATCATGTGCAAATTATAAACGATTTTAAATTTAAGGGTTTAAGTAAGCTTTAAAAGTTACAATAGTTTTTAATTAAAATCAACATTAATGTTGTTCTTACGATTTCCTAGATAAGTTAACAATTTTCAACAAAAAATTACTTCTTTAAATTTTTTATTTTATATAAAGTCACACAAGTTAGATAAACACTTTTAATAATTATATTTATTTTAATAAAAATTATCTCTCTTAAGTTAGCAGTTTAAACAACTTTTTTAAGATTGGACTAACCATATGTTTTTTGGATCTCTAGTGGGACAACTTTTCTATTGCCAAAATTTCCAAACAACAATTATCCGAGTGAATTATCCGATATGGGGTTAACTCTTCCAAGGTTGGAACTGAACTCACTTTACACTGGTTCGGTGGGGATCCGGTATTGTCTCTCCTAGTCTAGTGGGGAATCAAGAGTCTCTATCTTTGTCCCAAGTTATCATATCGATCTTTGTGTCATAGTGCAATTGGTGGTGCAACTTCAAAAGATTCTCCGATGTTCAAGTCAATTCAAGTGGTTAATAACGAAGCTTAAACAAGAGTATTATGTACATGCCTTAATGAGTCATAAATAAGAAGCATTTATAGAGGTGAATGACAATTGAGTTTTATATAGCGTTGTGTCAATGAATTCGTAAGTTACAAAGAAAGCCCGACACCCACACAAACACGCCTGACATACTTTACAAGCTGATACGAGTGTGCCCTAAGTAAATGACTGAGCCGTTGCACTGTAACATTTTCGGTTATCAAAGGGATATCTGCCAGGATAGTTACATCGTAATGCGTTCCACGTGGGACACTCTTATAATGAGAGTAATCCGGTGTTGCGGATTAAGGTTGATGTTTAGACTGGATCACCAAGTATTATGTACTTCCACCCACCCACCCCAAAAAAAAGTAAATAAAATAAATGAATATCACTAACCAAATAAAATACCAACAATGATATGAATATTTCCTTTTTATCCTTAATTGTTTGTAGTTTTGGATATTAAAATGCCACCCCATAACCTAGTGGCTAACACACCGCCGATTGACAAAGATGATTGTGATGTCTTTTTTTTTTTCTCACATTTGAATGTTACCTTAGAAACTATAGCCAGCATTTAGCTTAGCTTGAGAGGAACATGGCTTGAATAAAACATTTGAGATTATGTAATATAATCCCTTGATGAAAAGTACAAAACACAGCCGATTCTGCAATCTTAAATTAAATTAATCACTCTAGAGCGTGTATTTTGGAAAGCTTAAGATCGTGAAAGGGCATGTGTAATGATTTTACACGTCGATTTTGTTGCACTCTAGCTTCAAAAAGTCCATCAAATTTATTAGATTTTTGCAATCACTTTCGAGAATATGCGTTGCGGTCACTGGTGATATAAATTGAATCAAGCTAATTAATAATGCACCTTAGACTTTTGGTACTTCATTATAGAAAAGGGAGGCGTAGAACAGATAACTTCAAGTTATGTTTATCTTCTTGTATTTCTGATCAATAATACCAAGCATTATCGCTAAATGACTTCATTGTCTGAGAGGAAATGCACTTTCATAAACTCAAACTTGCTGAGGACTTGCCTTTTCACTGTTGTGCCTCCTACTTCCAAGCTTTTAGACAATTTTGGTCACTTCGGAAAAAATCAACAAAATTTATACTTTGAAAACTAGCTAAAGGGATAAGAATAAAAAGAACTAAATGATAGATATAATAAGTGGTATCACAGTACAGAAATATATAGGTAAAGATGAAATGAGTTAAATGGATGTGTAAGAAAATGTAGCATAAATAAATCATAACTAATAGTTGTAATAAAATGATTATGCACTCTATATTTTGTTAAGTATGAGGCCTCACTGGTGGGAATAAAGCAAAATTTTGTGGAACACCAATAACTATTTTGTGAGAGTTTAACTTTTTTAAAAAATTAATCATTACATCTAAGGATTAATACCAAAGAGAGATTTAAAAAAAACAATCTACATTTTGTTGCTAGTAGAAAAGTGTATACAACCAAGAAAAGGGGTCACTCCACAATGCCAATATGGCCATATATGCAAATGTACAATGGTGAAGAAGCAAACTGTTACCCTTTTGATCTGCTTTCATGCTCCTAAAAATCCAACAGTATGTTCTTGTCAAGTGGGGAAAAAAGGCTTTATGGTGAGCTTGAAGACAAATTCGGAGCACTTCATTGCTGTCTAAGATTTCACTGTAAAGAAGTGATAGGTGCATCACTCCCCTACTGAAAGTGAAGGTCACCATCAATTTTTACCACCGTCTTATCTTTTTCAAAATATATCCACCACTTCTTTCTTTCTTTCTTTCTTTCTTTCTTTCAATCTTTCCCTTTTCTTTTTGCAATAACAACAATAACAATTAACAAACATAGCATATAATTATATTTTATGAATACATCATATATATATATAGGAATAAACCCCAGGTACAACTTATGGAAGTTTTTTTATCCAATAATACAATGCTGCTGCTACTGAGGCCTTGTCTATAAAAAGAGATAAAGGGCACTAAAAACTCCACCCTCTAAAATTGCACATGGTCACATCCATGATTCAAATATAAGTATAGATATAGATATTTACATGACCTACTTTGATCACAAATCCATCACAAGCAAAATAAATTAATTATCTAAATTCAAGCATGCAATTATTTCAATAAAACACACCAAAGGAGGAACTGCCATGAGTCTCCTCATGAGCAAGATTTGCAGGGACTAAGGAATCAAAGAAATTGGCCCAATTCTCTTCCTCTTCATCCTCTTCCTCTCCAGTACCCCCAATATGGCTCCACTCACTTGGGGGGTTCATTGCAGTTTCATCATTCCTTGCAAATCTCCCTCTGATACGTGGCCTGCTGTCTGCCAATGTCTTCCTGCAAGCATACTAAAATTCCACACAAGAAAACATGTTAATGTTTTTACTGTTATTTCACACGTTTGATATTTAGTTATAAAAGTTGAGTTTACCCAATTAAACCATCTAAGAATTAATATTGATTTGATATTTTATTTAAACACATTTAAATAATGTTTAACTAACAAATTAAAAATTTACTTTTAACTCATTAAGTTAAAAAACCTCAACTGAAAACTAAAGAAACTATGTATCTAATTGACCAACGGTGGACCATTAGAGCTACAGTATATACACAGTGTACTTGTTGGAGACTAGTGTAACGTGCCTAATTGATTGTTTTTTCTCGTAGACTTTAACAGTAATGGGGCTAGCCTACTAGTTACCCCTATATAAAAAGACAACTATGTGAATAGATTTTCTTGCTTCATAAATCACCAATTTTAAGACCATGTTGCAATACATTAATTAATTATGAACAGCACAAACATATGACAATTATTTATAGTCTTTGATATCTTTTTGTGCGGCTAACAAGTCTCTATCGTGCAAAGATCATGGACGAATCCTTATATGTTGAAAGAATCACTTCTTCAATCAGAGGATTTGTCAAACTTTTTACTATTTCCCTTGGCTTTTTTTCAATCCTCTAAATGATTTTAGCATGATATGATGCAATCTTCGAAACGGCAGCGTGGTTTCCACCAGTGGTTTTCCTCTGCATATAGTTTTGTCCAATATATTGATTTCCTTCAATTTCGTCCAAGTTGCACTTTCACTCACAGTATCATCTGTCTGTGTAATTCGAAGTTGGGTAATTCAATTGGGGTAGAGAAGGAAGTTTTTAATCGATTGGTCAATCGAAATTGGAAAGTAATTTGAATTCAAGAAATGAACATTAATCATTAGAAGATATTGCTGATCAAAAAGACACTCATTCTCTTTATGAATGTGGAATAAAGAAACAATAGAACATGTATATTTTGAGGGAATCTATAATACTGTGTTTTAAACAATAAAAAGAACTCAACTACCTTAATTTTCTTGGTGAAGTTCCTCTGGTTTCTCTTGGTTCTATATCTCTCAATCCTGGCCTTCTTCTCCTCTGGGCTGTAAGGACTGGTTCTGCTCATTCCTTCTATGATCATGCTACTTTCACTTGACAATGGGCTATCAGACTGCTGATAATGTTGCACTCCGTTGAATCTCTGCATAAGAACCAACAATTTAAAAAACAAAAAACATCATTCAATTCAATAATCAATTAATAAAAAATCAAGGGGTCTAGCTTAGTTTATTGACTAGAATTATGCATAACTTATTGTAGACTTTTGTTGAATCCATACAAGTTTTTTGAAAAATAATCCAATATTATACATCACAAATGTAGACTTAGTGTTTGTTTAACCAACATACCAACCAATATCAGGATTAATTCTATATACTGTTTAAAATATTTTTAACTATATATATAAGAAGCCATGAATAAAAAATTTGTTTCTATCGATTAGTTGGGCAAGCCAGAGTTGCATAAATTGCTTATGTACCATATATAAAATGGAAAAGACAGAGTACTAATGGTTGATAGAAAAAATCAACTTTCAGAAATTTCAATAATTTTGCAATTTGTTAAATATGTGAAAATATACATATACGTTCATGATAAAATGGAAGTATATTTTTAAAAAAAGAATATAAAATTAGGGATTGTGTTTTTGAGGCCTTAATTTATTTTTTTCCTATTTTTTTCTTCTTTATACCAAAAAATGTTTCTACTTCCATTAAAAAAGACTTACCTTTGATTTTTAACTGATGTAACAGCCAGGAGTTTTTATCAAAGAATAAAAAATCCAACAAATGCCTTGCAGTATGTATTCATAATGAGATTAAAAATACATGAAGAAAAGTTTAACTTGTGCTGTTTCTGATATTTTACTCTCGACTTTTATTTTGCGTGAATTTCGTCTCTTTATAAGTTTTCTGTTAAATTATTAACACAACTCATTTGTTAATAATTTGATAGAGTTTAACAGAAACACAAAATTCGCAGTCTTCCGAGGGTTGATAAATTAAGAGCTTCCTTAACGGAAGAGATATTAAATTTAGAAGATTCTTATAAATTATTATTTACTAATTTTTTAGAATTCTAACGTGTGCATATCATCTCACTTTTTTTTATATATAATTTAAGAAACTCTTGAACATAAATATTAGAAATTCATCAAAAACTATGAATCTTACCAGGACTTCACAAAAATTAACCATCTAACATCTACTACTTCCGAATTTACTTTAAATTTCTGTTTCTATTTTAAAAATCAAGTGTTTGTATAAAACTCTTGCCATAATTCAATTCAATGGTTAGCACTTTTTCCCATGAGTGCTGAGACTTTTAAGTGAATTGTCTAAAGTGAAAAGAATAAGTTAAAAACTTCATGATTCAAACATCACAAAAGTTAGTTATTAGGATTCCGTATTCAGAATTTATCTTTTGTATTCTGTGTTGATATTATGAAATTCATGAATCACTTGTTTTTATCTTGCAGTTTTACGTAAGAAGTGTGAAATGACATATATTTATGAACAAGTTCAATAACTGTGCTACCCGTAAATAGTCAGACACACTTCTTACAACATTATCTACAATTAAGAGGTAAGAAACCTAAATTTGCTTGGGATGTAATTTGGTAAGAGGTAGTTTGGGGTCTATGGCCAAAAAGAAATGCAAGAATCTTTAGAGGTGTTGTTTCAACTATAATTTAATCAAATCTAGAGTCCGGAGTTGGTTGAGAACAAAAATAAAAAGTTTTGTATATGTTATGTTTGATTGATTAAGCTTTTCACTTAAAAATATTATAAGATATTCATCGACCTTTATCTTTTATATAACTTATTGTTTTTCTTCTTATATATATGTATATGGGTTAAAACATTCATTGTATCTCTTTTAATTTATCTTTTTTTTCACCAAAAAAAAAAGTGATCAAGTATTCATTCTTCCTAAAAGAAAAGAAGTATTTTTCAACTTAGGTACCTTGATTCAACAATTATTTTATTAACCAGTTATGAAAATTGAATTATAAAAACAAAGACATAATTTAATAATATTACTTTAAGAAATAATCAAAACTGTATATATGTAACCTCTAAAGGAATGGTAAAAGAAACATGTCTATTCTAATTACCATTATCTAATTTGTTTTGATTGATAAGTAAAAGAAAATTAAAAGGTTTATGGAATGATGTATGAAACCCATATTAGATAAAAGTGCTGATAACCCTATTTCCCCGAATCCCTGTTTCCGTGATAGATCAAAGAGGCACTAATAATTGTAATGAAAGAGACACGTCGTTCAAAACACGTGTAACTGGACTCACGATACCAGCAGTAAAAAATGGGATTAAAATTGGGAAGGTAGTGAGAGAAGAAGAAGAAGAGGACCTGAAGATCACCGGTGCTGCAAGCTCTCCGTACGGGAGCATCGTCATGGGAGTGAAGTAACTGAGCGAAGAGGGGAGAAAAGGGGTGGTGGACCCCACCGCTATTCTTCTCAAACGAATGGCTACTAACGCTTCTCTGCATCAAACACGCGCCACCGCGAGTCTCCATGGAACTGGGCGAACCCATGTAACTGTTGCAGCCACTGCTACAGCTATTGTTATTGCAAACGCACTCAAACAACTCGCCGACCACTTCCTGGTAATGCATTGCCGGAAAACACTCACCGGCGCGTGCCAAGGATGCGTTGTTCTGTGTATCCATGGCGCGTGATTATTGAGACAGGCTATATATATATATATATAATAAGGAAGAAGAGGAAATGAAGGGAATTGTTTGTTTCTAAGAATACTATGGAACAAGTAGAGGAATGGAATGGAATGATTGAGTGTGAAATGTGGAGTGGAAGTGAGTGAGTATTTATTATTTTTCACAACAGAACAAAACAAAACAAAAGCTAACAGATTTTTTATTTTTTATTTTTTATTTTTCTTCTTGAAAATAAAAAGAGAGAAAAGGGGAAAGAGAGCCTATACAGAGCAGATGACGTGGAGATGATGTCAGCATTTAAGCCCAGAGTTGACCTTTTCAGTTCCTCTTTTGTTTTTCTTTTGAATTTTTCAAATTAATTTACTAACTTATTTTCTTTTCTTTTTTTAAGAAATATTTAGTAGCTTCTTAATCGCTACTTTTGTTTAATTAAGTTTTTCTCAGGTGATATATAAGACCTTCACTAGTCACATTCTTAAAAGTTAATCCTATAATAATTATCATCATTAACAAATCTATCCATCTCTAACTCTTAGTATTAAGTGGGCCACACTCAAATTAAGCCTGTAATCAACTTATTATCTTATTGTGTGGGCCACTCTCAAATTAAGCTTTTGGGCCACTCATACGTGGCTATGTTTAGAGTCTGCAATCAAAATTTGTCAGTACTCACACATCGTTAACAATTGGAATGATCTTTATTATAAAATAAAATCCTTTCTACGTAAAAATGTTTATATTATTTAAAATCTGAAAACTAATTATAGCACTATAAAATTAAAATATTTTACAAATATATAATTTGATACGTCATTAACTTTAATCTAATTATTCACTAAAATAATAAGAAAGGACGATAAAGTAGTCTGACGATATAATATATGACTAATGGAGTAGTGTTTAAAAATTTTTACAAATAGTTGATTGTAAGGTCTGAATTTATCTCGTTGCTTAACGCATACTATATTTTTAGGCCCGATTTGTCTTATTTTGAAGTTTTGATTACCTTGATAGTTTGTATAAAAACTTGATTAAAATTAAATCTAATAAAAAACCAACAAATAAATATTTAAAATCACTAAACTCGTCTTAAATAAATAAATGAGTCTGCAAAACATTAATGACATATACAAAAATATATTTAATTACCAATTTTACATATGTAAATTAATTTTAACATATTTTAATCTCATAAATTTAATTTTATACACAGAAAATATCATGTGTATTCGTAATATATAATAAATTATGATTTATTTTGTAAAATCATATAAGAATTAAAAATAATTGACCATATAGGTTGAAAATGCTTTTTTCAAAAGTCAAAATTTGACTTCTTTAATTAAATTAACTTTTCAAAAATTCTTAGCCTAATCTTATTTTTAAATCTAGACTTTAAATATTATTACTAAAGCTAAAGTTTAAATAAGCTAGATATTCTCACTCCTAATAAATATTATAATAAACATTATTTACATTTATATGTGTCTTAGAACTCTTAATTTTATAAAAAAATTATCTTTTTTATTATTATATATAATAATTTTTGAAATTTACCCTCATTATGGACTTTGGACGATCACCTACCTTGTGAGATATTCAGGTCGACCCTGCTTATAGATAATAGAAACAAATTGGTACTGGAACACATTCATGTACTGTAATATTACATCTCGTCGTAATAGTTTTGTTTTTCTTAAGTCCTACCCCAAAACTCCTAAAAGTTATAACCATATTTACATTTGTAAACTATAGCTAATAGTTAATTCTGGGTTAAGAAGAATTTTTTTTTAAAAAATAAATGTAAGCCATTAAATTAATATAATGCTGAACAATAAAAGTCTCAATTACGAAAACTCATCTCGCTGATTACACGAGATCATCTCCAAAATATGTTGTTGAACCATTACCCATATCAATGGTGGTGACACATAAAGAGAACTGACGGATAACAAGGTTGCTCGAAATTGCTTTGATGCCGATTTCGATTCTTGAAACATCCATGTTTCACCCTCTCATCACCATACTTTCACCATCAATATTCACCGTGAGCGCCAAACATGTAAGTGTGGATTCACCCCTATATGTGATGAAAGAGACGCTGATTCATTCTATTTTTTTAATTGCATTGCAGTGAATATTGAGTTGCATTGCAACTATTAATTCTAATTGCAACGATTCATTCATTTTCTCATTTTTCTATGATCAAAGAAACTTCTTGTCGAATACATCTCATAGCTCAGAGTGATGGCATTCCTTACAACCCAACTTGGCCTTCCGATAATGTTGAAAACATAAAAGATGGCACCACCCTTGAAATGCTAGGTAGACCAATCATCAAAGATTACATTTATAGTCTATCTTAAAAACAACTTATCAAACTCACTTACACCAAACAACTCTCATAACCCCTCGTCAAAATTATCACCACCACCACCATCAAACCTTAGCACACCTCACAAGATGAAGGTTTTTGAATTAGAAAGTGATAATAGCAAAGAATTAAGAACCCAATCACTGAAAACTAAAGAAGATTTTGAAAGGAACGGTAGCGGCACCAAGGGTACCAACTATCATGACCAAGATTGCAATAGGGAGTGGACAGAAAAAAGATGAGATTTTTGTTTGAAAAGAGGAATCACCACCAATGTTCTTTTAGGTAAACCATTAAGAAAAACCTTTTATTTAGAAATTGGTTGTTAAAACGATATTTTAAGTTTGGGAGTCGATTACTAATAAGAAATATATTAGCATCTTATATCGTTCGTTATAAAAAGATTACCTCAGATTAAATGCGCATATTTTTAAATAACAATGAATTAATTTAACCTTTTAAAATTAAGTTAAAGTGTGCAAGGGTATGCAATCAACAAATAAGGGTTCCAAAATGATATTAACAAGGCACTCTATCCAAATTAATCTTTATTAATAAGGCATTCCACCTAAAATAATCTTTGAAAACATGATTTCAAAAACACATGTCATTAGGAAAGCCCAAAACTTTTCAAAAAAAAGGAAACGAAGTTAACAAGATGTTTTATCTAAGTTAATCTTGTTAGCAACAAATTGCAATAAAAAACATATTTTAGAAATGACATATTTTTTTTAAAAAAAAGGAAAAGAGGAATGAAGTCAATAAGACGTTTCGTCTAAATTGACTTCCTTCCTACAAATATTTGTAATTTTTATATTGAGCATGAAACAAATAACATAAAAAACCAAGTAAGGAAAATTTTTAAAAAGAAAAATAGGGAAACAGGTTGGCCCACCTAGGCGAATAGTGGATAGAGGCTCACAAAATTTGGTGTATTGGGACCGTCTAAACGAATTTAGTAGAAACAAAAGCATTTTACCTTATTTAAATCAAGTCCTCATTCACCAAACAACCTTCCATGGCCAAAACATGTTGAGTTTCAAGCAATGTATCACTTAAACAAGTTCAAACAATATTTTCACTTCTAAAAAGACAAATAGGGAAACAGGTTGGCTCACCTAGGCGAATAGTGGATAGAGGCTCACAAAATTTGGTGTATTGGGACCGCCTAAACGAATTTAGTAGAAACAAAAGCATTTTACCTTATTTAAATCAAGTCCTCATTCACCAAACAACCTTCCATGGCCAAAACATGTTGAGTTTCAAGCAATGTATCACTTAAACAAGTTCAAACAATATTTTCACTTCTAAAACCATAAGATTATTAGAGGTTTGAGGAGCAAATGCATAACCGAGAAATAGGATGAATGACATAGTTTTCCATCATATTTGCGCTAAATAAGTAAAGTCAACAAAAGAACACCAAGAGAATAGCATAAACCTTTAATGATAGTTAAAATAGAGATTAAGGATTACATACGAAGTGTTCAAGGAGGATCATACACAAATTCTAAAAGAAAACAAAAATAGATTTCCAAACCACCAAGGGTGTTTACAAGAGAAGATAAGTAAACATTGAACTTAATAAAAAAACCTTCTCTTTTTTCCAAAATGTCACTATTTTAAAAAACTCATCTTTTTCTTTGAATCTCACAAAGTGTAAATTGGGCTCGTGCACTTTTTGGAACCTTCTCATTTACCTTTGAATTCTCAATCCTTTTAGAATCCTTGAAACTTCAAATTGGAAGTATTTCCCAACTCTTCAAAATCAAATGCCTTCAATAGCCCTTTTTGTGACGTCCCACCATATTTAATTAATTTAAAATAGAGGTTTTAACTTTAATATAATACGTTTCACTTTAAATAACGCAGCCTATATCAAAACTTCAAAGAATAACATGAAAAATTTTTCCAACAAAAATTCTAGGCATATTTTCCTTGCATATGGAGTTTTATAACTCTCGATATATGTAAAACACTGAACCATGTACAAGCGCCCATAAATTTTTGTTGAAAACTTTTTCATGTTATTCTTTAAATTTTTGACATGGATTGCATTATTTAAAGTAAAACTTATTAAATTGACATTAAAAATTCTATTTTAAATTAAGTAAATGTGGTGAGACGTCACAAGGTGATATCAGAGTGCCAGGGTAAGTTACTTGATGTTTTTATCTGAGACGTTCCTGAAATCATTTGTTATATATGATTGTTATATGGTATGGATGACCGATCGGTATAGTTACCCCTTGTTTTGGCTCTCGTGGTCGAGTATGGCCTAATTGAGCTACCTATTAGTGAGCTGGGGAGTCAAGATTGGGTTCGGTGGACCAGGTAAGGTTCACGAGTGATCGAATAGGACCGCCAACTGACGACCAACCCAATTTAGTATTCAGATACTAGGGAGTCTTGTTATATTATTTGAGAGTCAGTTGTATACTCTATGACTGTAATCGATGTGGTGATTGAAATTAAATGTAAAAGTTAGAACATAAATTTGTAATGATGATAACTTATGGTGAGATGTGAAGTAATCAGGTGAATGATTTATTATTTTACTTATAATGATTACAATAAGAATGATATGTAAAGCCTAGTAATGGTATGCAAATGTGTATTAATAAAGAATTAGAATGTGAAATGGTTTATGTGAGCTTAAGAGATGAAAATGAGTCAAATATAAACTTATGGATGATAATCATGATTAACAAGATAATATTTAACTAGGAAGATAGCTAGATTATGTTTTTCCTACTAATATACTTTTTTGTATTAATCTTTAATTTCAATCACTTATCCCCTTGCTGTGGTTTTAAGTGACTAATAATAAGTGATTGATAGACAGCATGAGACGAGCACTAAATTAGGCCAGTGTAAAGTCAATGCCAAGCTAAAAGGGAATGATATTGGTAGTTGATATATGTATATGTTACAATTTATACTTTGTAATTGGCTATGATTGATGTGATGAATGCTGAATGCATGCTGTATATGGTTGATGAGTATGACTATATATGATGATTATGTTTGGTGATGTTACGGTGTGTTGATTATGATATAATGTGATATATGATAAGTATTTGCATTAATGACCAGAAATTATGCATGGCACTGAGCCATCTTGAATGGTATTGTAAATTGATGGGTAGGAAATTGTGTAATGTGGCATATGTTAGGATTGAAACGCATTGAGTCAATATTGTATTAATGTTAAGTATATTATTATGAATCTTGACAAGAACTAAGGTGAAATGCTAAGATAGTCTGAGTAGGTAGAAATCTTGAACAATATGGGCCATGACCAAATGTGTTTTGAATTGCCTTGATGTTATTATGGTGTAGAGTCATAAGCAATTGAAGTTAGAGACATTAATTAAAGAAGAAATGGTCAAATTTTAACCCACTGAATAAGTGAAAATGAGTTTTAACGGGATCTGAAATCCCTAGAGGATACCAATGGGACCCTAGGCACACTTATAAGTCGTGTATGCAAAGAAATTAAAGATTGATTGGCATTAGAGGTGTTTTAAGTAATGAAGTTGTTAGCAATAGACCAAATTACATTTTTGTGCATATCTTTGTAACCCGAGTGAATTTTCAAGCACAGACTATGCCTGCGGGTTTAGAATGAGTAGTAGATAGTGCTCATGAGGTTTCGTAACAATCATATTTAAAATGGGCAAGTTAGGTTGTGTGAAAGTTGGCCCTAAGGCTAATTGTTGTAAATCTTGCTCAAGTAGCTCACTTGGGTGATACTTTGAAAAATTTCAAGTGAGGATTCTAGAGGATTCTCGCTCAAGTAAGATCCTATGGGGGAATTTCTAAAGAATTCTCACTTGAGTGAGGATCCTTGCTCAAGCGAGATTTTGTTCACTCGCTCAAGCAAAAGAAGTCTTGCTCAAGCGAGATTTTGAGTAAACATATATAGTGTAACCATGCAATTGCTTGTATGGTAGAGGTTAATGAAACTCCATATACATACATCCGAGCAATGTACAAAAGACAAGCATATACTCAATGCTATAGTCCCATCATCTTACCCACCATTGGGAAAAATATATGGGACAAGGTTCAGGCAAACCTTGTATAGCCTCTACCATTCAAGAGGCAAGTTGGGAGGCCTAAGAGGTCTAGGAACGAGGATCCAACTAAAAAAGATGACATCAGGATGTCCAAGAAGGGTTTGAAGACCAAATGTAGTGTTTATGGAACTGTAGGCCACAACAAGACTACCTGTCCTTCCAAACCACTGTTAGAGGAGCCTCAAACCCAACAATATTCCAATAACCAAACAATAGGCCTAACTGCCATAGCTGTCACAACCCTAAGAAAAAGAAAACGTGCCACTGTTGCTTCCACAAATCCAATCCAACTAAGGCCAAAGTTAACACCAAGGCACAAAAATATTTGAATCATTATGTGTTTCTATGATTGAACAATATTACATTTTCCTTACGAGGGTCTGTTTTGTGTATACGATGTTTTGTGTTATGTCCTTCTAAGATGGAACAATGTTAATTTGTGTGACCTTTGTTTTGGAAAGGTTAATGCTTTTATTTTCTCGCTACTCATGCCATTTTATTTTCAATGGTGATTTATTTTCAATGTTAACACTTTTATCTGAAGTTCACAATGCAACTTCATAATTCAATAAACCCTATCAAGTTAACAACTCAAACTAACAATCCAAATTGAACTACTCAAATTAAAAAAAAAATCAATTTCAAATTGAACAACTTAATTTCCCAACTCAATGGTGTATTTGTTCATTAACAACTAAATTTTACAACTCAAAATAACAACTCAAAATTAGTATTTAAAGTAAGAACTAAACAACTAAAATTAACAACATGACTCCACACCCTAAACTTAACCAAACTACACTAAACAAGAACACACCCACATTTAATTCAGTGACCAACATAGAAATATCATAAACACATTACATAAGGCAAACAACACACGAAAATGGTACATTCACTTGTTCCATCTTGTTGACTCCTTAAGAGATTTCTTCAATGTGATTATTTTTTTTCTTTGTCTGATAATCAACAGATCCTTCTCAGCTTGGGTAGTATCTATGACCCATTGAAAGAAATTACAGCTCCCATCACCAGTTACACCCTACAAAAACACCATTAACAACATTAAACACACTGAAAATTACATCAAGTTATCTACAAGTACAAAAGCAAAGGAACAATCAAGAAATAATTACATTACCTGATACTTCCTACACCCCCAGAATTGTCTTCCATAGTTGATCATTGTTTTTGAGGTTCGAAGCACAACTTTATGATGCCCAACACATTCATAATAAGGATGAACAACAGGAGTTGAGTTGCTTTCATTGCTGAACAAAGAACTACTAGAGTTGGCCATGAGGGAGGATTGTAATTGGCAAGTCACGTTGTTAAAGTTTTGGACCAATTCTAACACAAAAAACCAACCCTATAGCTTCAATAAGATTTTAATGGAGGAAATCTTTGAGTTGCAACGTCTCAATGCCACGTCAGAGAAGTCTTAAACGACATTAACATTTAAGTTGACGAAAGGACCAAACAGGAGTGTTTTAAAAACTAGGCAATGAAATTTAAAATAAATAAGGGACCAATTTGAAAAAAACTTAAAAATAGGAATCAAACTGTGTATTTAGCCTTTAAAAAGCTAACGTTGTTATTAGGCTATTATCTAATGTTGTATAAATGTGGATTGAAGACCATGCTATTCTGCTTATCATTTTGGGTAATTTAGACATAAAGTCATGAGAATCCATAGGTGATCAAATATGATAAATCAATTTATATTTACGTTTGATGTAGATATGCTAGTGCTTCAATTTTTTGCACGACGGCATATGCCCTACAAGCTGGTGTAGTGTCGAACTTTTTCGGACGCAACGATCGGTGATACGTGGAGTTGAGGTGGATGCGCAAAATCCATGTGGTGGACACAGACAGACACATACGCCACATTACGGAGGCTAAAGTCAGATTTTATTGTAGTGTGCTTTAATTACTGTGTGACGATAATTCTTGTAAAGGTCTTTGTCCTTTATTGGGTGTAGAGTTAAAAATATGCCTATTAAAAGAAAAAAAGTGTTGACTGATAAATGTGAAAATGTTGTTAGGAAGCTTTTTGGTTTGGCCGACCTTTCTGGTGGTCTTATTTGGTTCTCTGCTGAATTATTTAAATGTTGATTTGATTAATTTTAAAAAAAAATTAAGGTTAAATAGAGTTTTAATTATCTAATAACATAAAAAATTAATATTAATTGTCATAACTCTGTTTCCTTAATTGTTCGATTTACAATGGAAAAACGAAGTTGGAAAAATAAAAAAAATTAATATTGATTTTTCACGCTATTTAATATATATTTATTAATTGTTATGTAAATTAGATTTTTAAACCTACTATCATATTAAATCAAATTTCTAAATAAGTTAAAGTAGGTCTCAAAGTATACTCTATATAAAGGTTTTAAATAGGTCAACCTCAAATCTTATAATTTCCTACCATACATGGATGAGAGTGTGCAAATGATATAAAAATTATGAGTCATGAACAAAGATTGCATTATTTTGTTTCTGGAATAGTTGACACGCACAAAGGAGAAGTTTGAATATTTCTCATTTAGTGGTTTGTATTTGTTAAAGCCTGTTAGATTAGACAAAGACAAACTTTTGACCCATAATGAAAAGACAACTCGTGGTCCATTTTTAGTTCTGATATCATGTTACAGGTTCCATCCCAAAACTAATTAGCAATGGTTGGAGTGGCCCAAAAAGTATTTAAATCATGTGAAATATTATAAGGTAAACGACATGACACTTCCAACAATATTTCTACTCTGTTAAAGTAACCAGGACGTGGTACATAGCTATACCAAGCAAATTCTATTTGAGGGTCGAAACTCTTTAGTAAAAAATATAAAGTTGTTAAATTATATTTTTGCATTAAATTGTTTTAAACGGTAAGTTTAACTTATTTTTTAAGTTGAATTTGAAATTGAAGATAATACAAAAAGAATAAGTGTACGTGGGTGTGATTTTGGCCACCCGATTCTTGCCCCTGGTAATAGGTAGACTTCAGCAAAACATTAATACTATGTTATCCTTATGCTTAAAAAAATGTTTTTTTTCTTTCTATATGAAGCATCTGATTTTGGTATAAAATATTTGCGCAATCATAATAGAAACTTTTTATATCTCTTAAGAAACATGTTGAGTGAAAATCTTTTTCCATAATCTTACTATAAGTGGTGTTTTATTGATAAAAAGAAAGATTTGTGATCATATAAATGCGGCCAAAATGCAAAAGACTATATAGTACGTAGTACGTAGGCTTAATATAGAATAAAAGATATTTGTCTAATAATTGTTTAAAAATAGGCATATAAGAACAGTTTCAGCAATTAGTGAAGTTGTCATTTCGGTTGAGGTTTTTGTTTCCATATACAAATGGGTACAGTTTCTAAGCAATAATAATATGTCGGTAAAACATAAGATTTGGGTCTGCAAGTGAGCAAAATGCAAAGATTAAAGACGTTGATTAAAAGTTTGAGTTGGTTAAGATTTGCCGTTAAAAGAAATTTACGGTGAAGTTTTAATTGTTTTAAATAACATGAAAAATCATTATTAATATTTAATTTTTTTTTATTTTTATAATTCTATTTTTTCAACTATATATTAAAAGAATCACATGAACCAGCGTCATTACGTAACTTTGTGGCCTTGATGTGCGTGAAGGATTAATCAAGATAGTGTGTTTCGTGGTAATCTCCCATTAATTTGGCCTTCCATTTTTGTTGGTCGTCCTTTGTATAGTTTCTAACCTACAGTCCTCTTGTTATCATTTGTCGGTAAGACATAAATATAATTCTTTTTTTATTTTTTAGTAGTAAACATATTTCCATATAAGAATGATAAAAATTTCACTAATATTTTTTTAAAAACCGTGATTTAAATTTATTAATTATTAGCATCAATGCGTTCACCACTATACGAAACTGTATATTTAGCATGCAAAAGTTGTGTCGCAAATTTTAAAATTAGTTTAGGCCACTTCAGGGGCAATATTTTTAAAAAAAGTTGTGTGTTGCCTTGGATAATTGGATCGTTTTTAAATTAAAATTGTGCATGTGAAATAAGAGAAGAAGATGAATATAAGAGAGTAAAATTCAGTAGAAAAGGAGGATGAATAAGAGAAGAGAATTGAAGAATTCGCTTTATACACACTCAATTTTTTTAAAAAAGTTACACATTACATAAGGCAATTTGGTTGTTGTGTGGGATAATTAATGCTCGATGTTATGTTTGAATTTAAATTATAAATGTGGAATAAGAGAGTAAACTTAAGTAGAAAATGTGACACCCTACGTCATATTACATTTATTTTTACCTGATTAATTAATTTTCACAACAATTTTTTTCGACTTTTAAATAATTAAATTGCACAACGATTAGAAAATATGTATTTTGAATTTGCAGTGCCAAAATATGAATTAAATAACCTATTTATAAGTTTCAAAATCATTTAAGTTGAAGGAAACACAAAACTTGAAATAGGGGCCTGACGCTACGCGCCAGCCTCGCGCGTAGCGTCAGCCTTACCATGCGCACCTCACGCTACGCGTTAGCCTCACGTGTAGCGTGGGCATAACACTAGCAGCACTTGATGCTGATACACTTTTTAGGCCAATCAGCCAACTTCTAACCTACCTAATTGGCCCGTTTCAGGTCCGATTGCCACGAAACTTTGCGGGTCACATGTTTTCCCCATTCCAAAACTGTTGACGCTGTCTGTTTGCCAAAATTCCAACACTTGCGCAAGTTATGGGCAAAACGCAGTTTAAACCCCTTTTGTGTAAAACTCATGCACCAAACACCCTAAATGGGTTCCAATTGGCCTAAGGCCAATACGCACAGATCCTAAATGTCCTAGATGACCTATTCGTACCTTCCGAGGGTCCTGAAACCCGCCAGATCTCAAACTCACCTAATCGGTTCCTTAAATCCATAACTATTCACTATGTGCATAACTTTCTAAATCAACCAAAACACCAATCAATTTGCCAATAACATTCATCATTCACACAATATTGGCTCTGTGCCCCAATTCATAATAATGCACACATTATATAACTAATCATCATAACTCAGACATCATCATCGACAATTCCATATACATTCACATTTCACATATCATTCAAGCATGTACACACACACACACACACACACATATATATATATATATATATATATATATATATATACATATATATATATATAGCAAGGCCAGCCCATAATATGCAAGCATGAGGTGGCTCCGTGCCACATAACACTCAACATAATAAAATGTTGTAACACCACATTAATACACAATCAACGAAAATTAACATAAATCAACACCTCTAGAAATCAACAATACAAGATATAAATACATTTTCTTCTCATTTCCATATCGCTCTGGCCTCATTCAGCTCTCGCCTCCGCGTTATGCATCCATACCTGCATCAGTCACTAAAACCATAATACAGGGGGTGAGTGACTGGAATTAAGAATTAATATAGAAATAACAACATGACTCGGAAAAACATAACTTAGCTGTCTTCCTAATTACAATTACCAATCATAATTATTCGCCCTTTATGAAATCTCTTTACTTATCACTTAAATCATTATACCTTCATGATCTTATTAGTTACCAAGATCAATGCCAGTGTTAACTCATTTCAATCAATTTCACTCTAGCATACACACCTAGTCATTCATCCTCTAGGTCATTATCCAATTCTACCATACACGGGTTCACATATTACTTAACCTCATCCCTTATATTCATTATCATTGGATAATTCAACATCAAGTATTACATACATTCAATAACTCAATCATCACATCATATACCATCATCATAACATATAAATAAGTCAAGAAGTGTAAAATACAACTGACTCTCACATAGATAACATGACGCCTAGTATCCGGATACTAAAAGGATCGACCTTCAGCTGAGGGTCCTACTTGACACCCTCTGAACCCTGCTTGATTCACCGAGTCCTACTTGACTCCCCCTCAACCACTAGGTCCTACTTGACCATTGGGTAGCTCAACTGGGCACAAAAACCACGGGAGCCGTAAATGAGGGTAACATATACCGTCGGTCGTCCTCCACCACATAATTATCATAAACATAGTCAGACAATCCCTTTTATTGGAAGCCTGTCAGGAGCCGCTCCTTGACCATGCAACGCACCGACGATCACTCCCCGCCCTTAACAGTATCCAAGGTATTTCATCCATAATATGTAACTCAATATAAACAAAACATCATCAATCACATACACAAATGTCAAACTGACATGTGATCACCACTCAGACGGCCTACTTGCCAAGCCCATCAACACAAGCCATGTTACACATAGCAAATACTTATCATAATTCATACTCATAAATCATCTCATCATACATACAGTGCAATATCCCATTATCTTAATTACCAAATATGCCACATCATACAACACATATCACACGATCAACATACTATCACAACTTATCTTAATACAGTTAAACATCCTCAATCTCAGGTATAGTATCAAAAGTTGATATATACTCACCTCGCGGAGCGGTCACACAATCCAACCTTCCTAAGTCACGTTTAATACCTCTATACTCATCTTATCCATAATTCATCATAAAATAGTCATAATTCTCAATCAGCAAATATAACAATGATACAATCAACATCAATGTTATACTACTCACAACAGACATCTTAACTCACAGGCATCATAGAATTCAATTTCATTCAACATATTATATCTATACAATCTTACTGTTTATCACCATTACCAGTTTCTTTTATTTAATCATCAATCCTATCATAGCTCTCAACATCAATTCTCTTAGTTATTGTCGTCATCTTTATACCACTTACGATACAATTATTATTATAATTTGAAATCTCTCACCCACTCACATAGTCTTATCAGCTCATTAGTATCTTTCATACATTCTCAATTCCCCAATTGTCATATTTTACATTATTTGATCCTCACATACTTACCTCACAAATACATACATCGTATATCACCCACTTAGGTTCACTTTATTTCATAATTTACCGTATAGCTATTTTATATCATATTATTTCATTTCATTCACTTTCTTATTCCATATAAGCTATTATATTCTAAAACTCCTTTAATCATTACGTATCAACATATTCACTTTATATGTTCACTTATTCACTTATTCTTCACTTGCAAAGATTATAATATGCATTTTTACCTTCTTGTTCTCCAACCTTTCATATAGGTAACTTCTAAACTCAATTAACGCATTTACAATAGCTATAATATACCTTTTTTCTAGTCACCAATGGCGTAGACAAATTTCTAAATTAACCTTAACCCAGTGTAACATCATATTTTCAACATAAATAGAAAATAGATATTAATATATCTTTAATGAGAAATACTTACTATTAGTTAGTTTATTATTATCATTTTTTATGAAATTTTGGTATTTATATTTAATTATTTATTTTTTAAAATAAAATAAAATAATAATAATAATAATAATATTTATGTATTTTGAATGAAAATTTTAAAATGACTTAATTAGTATTCATTAATATGAAATTATATTAAGAATTTTAAATATATTTATTATTCACAACTTTTATTTTATGTTTTTATATTTATGTTTTTACATATTTGTGATTTAACTCTTATTAGAATTTTAAAATAAAATTTTGAAGGAATTAGACTATGGTTTTTTAAAACTTTTTGATCTACATAATATTTATGATTTTCTGGATTTCTTTAAATTTTTTTTGAAATATTTTAATAAAATAATATTTAAATAATTTTAAATTTATATAAAGTTACTTAAAATTAAAAATATTTACAAGAAAGTGAATTTAAATTATAAGAAATTTTTTTAAAATCCATTTCAAGTAGACTTATCTAAAAATTATCGGTTTGAGTAAAATCTTGATTTTTACCAATTGTAAAAAAATTGAAAACATACTAATAAATTTTTATTAACAGAAAATTTTAGATTTTTAAAATTTAAACTGTATATTACTTATTATAAAATTAGTGAGGACTGATATAATATCTCTAAATTTTAAAAAGGACTAATTTTGAATATTTAAAATATACCGAGTGAAAGGTTACTATTTGACTTAATAATTCAGTCGACATTTACTATGCAAAATACTGTGCATGTACGAAATTTTCAAAAGATGCACAATAACCAGGATTGAATTTTCAAAAAATACATAGTACTTTTATATTAAAATAATAGAATGCATAGTAATTTTCCTTTCTATAAATACCGAATGAATTCTTCTTTAGAATTCACAGTTTCATATTAAGTTTTCTTAATATAGTAGTGCTAGTGAGATAGTGGTGGAAGTAAGAGAGAGAAATAAATTTTTTTGAAAGAAGGTTCTGCTAAAATCCTAAGGTAAGAATACCTCTCTTATATATTTTTTAGGGTTATTTTCATATCGTTTTTATAAATCTATTATTATACTGGAAATAATATTATTTTAAGTTACTAAATAGTAAAATACTATTTCAATAGTAAATTACTATTTCAATAGTAAATTACTATTCAAATAGTAAATTACTATTTACAGTTACTATTTACCTTTACTATTCACGTTTTACTATTTATCGTTACTATTCATGATTACTATTTACCGTTACTATTCACGTTTTACTATTTACTGTTACTATTCATAATTTACTATTCACTATTCACTATTTACTATTCAAAATTTACCATTTCTGTTTTAAGTAGAAATCTTATTTTTCATCTTATAACTATATTAAAGTGAAATTAGTATATTTTAGAACTCAGAGACAAGGCGCGCATGGACTTTCCATAACGAACCAAGATACAAGAGGTAAGGGGGAGTGAGATAGGAATATAATATGAAAAGATATAAGAATAATGGGATGAGTCCCCTACTCCTTTAAAATTTAATAATATTATTTTAAAATAATAACTATTTAACTTAAAAATTTATAATAAATTTTAAATTGAGTATCTTGTGTAACTTGATCTGAATACATATGCAAATACCTGGATAACCTATGCGAACTAGACTGAACCTATACAAAGACTTGGACTATTATGACCTGTATGAACTGAATTATACCTATGCGAGAATTGGACTATATGGACCTACATAGACCTATGCGAGGAATGAACTATAAAGACTTAAAATTAATCTTATTAATCTAAATAACTAATAAAATTTAAATTATATTTATGACTGATATTTAGTTGATTTGATTTGATTATAATTAATAATATTTGATTTTGATTAATGATATTGTGATTTATAATACTAGACTGTGATTAATAATATTTGTGACTGATGATATTACAATACTTGATTGTAATTGATGAATGATTGATGACCTTGTGATATGGAGTTTGAGCATATAGCAAGCATGACGGAAAGTTAAAACTCAGTAAGAATTTTCTTATCTTACTCTTTAAATTTTTATTCTAAGAGAAAGTATTTTATAATTATTTAGTCTTTTATTTTTTCTTAGAAATAATTTTCATTAACTTTATTTTTAATCTCTAGAATAAAATCTAGTATTAGAAAGAAGCTATTTTATGAAAATCAGAGGTTGAGATAATTAATTCTTGAATTAAAGAAAATTTTTTTATAGTTTTAAGTATTCTTAGTTAATGATTTAAAATAATAATAATAATAATATTTTCTTTTAGAAATCAGAAATTTAAATTGGTTTTCCTTAATGAAATAACTAAATGATATTTTGTTATAGTCGAGATTTCTAAACTCAATCTAGTTAAGATTCAAATTTGGAAAGATTTATGTAAATATGTGAATTTTTTTAAGAGAAAGTTTTGAGACATTTAAGGCTTAGAAACTCAATTTTGGTGAGATCTGAATTTGAAGACTGTACTAAATTTGTTTCTGTATAACAGAAATTCAAAGAAGAACTCATGAGAATGTACAGTTTATTGAGATGATTTTGTGAACCTTTATGGTATTTAATAATTGAGTTTCTAAAAGTCTTAACCAACTAAATATGCAAGTAGTTCATGCATCATGAATCATTAAAGAGAAATGAGATGTGATATTGCCTGGGAACGGATTATAGAAACCGAGGATACATTAGAGGGTGTGAAAGGGTGCTTCAGGTGACCTGGGGTCACTCCCTAGTGTCGGGTACTTTCACAATAAAAACTTTCTCAGTCTGACTAGTCTCTAAGTGTTTCCACACCAGTTGAGCTGTTCATATGCCATGAAGGCATTTATGTTATTATTATCCAGAATTATGGAACAGTGTAAACTCCTGGTTGGCCTAGTGCAAACTAAAACTTTAAGGGCCCACATGCATAGAATGAATGAGATGATAGTATTAAAAAACATTGCATGACATTCATGTGATTGTGACATTCTATGTGGGTGGTTGTGAATGAAAATATAATTGTTATGTTATGAAAACTCTACATTCATAATTAATTATGTATATGATTGTGATTGAAATTATTATATTAGATTGTGAAAACCCTTATGCTTATGTCTTATCTGTAAAGTACTATATTCTGTTTCTCACTCCTTCTTGTTTGAATTTTGTGTCCAAAATATATGTTATATGATATATAGCTAGCAGTTCAAGATGAAAGGATAAAATTACAAGAGGGTAAGTTGGTCTCATCCTCAATCGGATAGGAGAAGAGATGTGACAAGAATAGGATTCAAAATCACATGGTTTGAAGATAACTAAATAATTGGTTACAGTCGAAGTAGAGGTATTAAATCTTTAGTTTTAGTTTACCTTAATACAATATTAAGTTGGATGATTGTAAATCAATGTAAAGGTTAAACTTTAATAAACCTTATTCTTTGGATATGATACTGTAATCTTTGATCACTTATGATTTTCTGAAAGTTCATTTTATGATTATGAATAATTTGAAACTTTTTACTTTTAAAATTCAAAGAAAATCAGATGTATATACGTCCTTGTATACACGAGATAGGAAATGATAAATATGTATATCTTTCTAAAAAAAAGTAAGAAGAATAGATATATGTCTCGTGTATATAAGGGGGTGTTACACCCAACACACCCCCTTACCTCGATTTCGAGCTTTCCGAGGCTTCATATCACTTGTCGGGTCCCTTCCGAAATCCTTGAAACTCAAAATGAATTCAAACCAAGCTTCAATAAATATTTTAATTATTAATACTATAACTCGTAGCCTTTAAATAACTCTAAACCTCGATCTTAAGTTATTGAAGCTTACTGTTTCCATTTTCAGTCTCTGTTTCCGAGTTCCGTAACCTTGAACGGACTCTGATCCTTGCTTTAACAATATCCTTTAAATACCCACTAGTTTCTCCTTCGTACTTGCCATCCTAGAACCATATTCAAGTTGCCCCAAGGCCATAAAACGTGGAATCATCACCTCCTACCAACATGTACTCACGGTCAGGGAGAATAGAAAAGAAGGGAAGAAAGGAATCATACAATTGAAGGTCTCTAAGTGCTTACCTCACCTCCAAAGGTCCAAGAATGCAAGAATCCCCAAGCTCCCTCAAAACCCTAGCCAAATCGCATCAAAAAAGAGAAAATGGAAGAAGCTTGTGGGTTCTGTTATGCATGTCCCTGTTATAACACAGGTCATGGCGCTGACGCTACATGTCAGGTCATTAATTCACACCTGACGCTACGCGCCCCATCCACGCTACGCGTCAAGGTCCTGATGCTATTTTCTTTGAAAATTCATTTAAAACTCTATTTTCCATTTAACATTTCATATCTCATCATTATTTTAAACTAAATGATACTTTATTCACTTCCAATTTATTTTTTAATATTAAAACATCAAAGATGTTACAGAAAATAAGGAGAGGAATAAGAGAAGAATAGAATTTAAATGAAAATCCCTCCCTAATAAGAGGACAACAATTAAGAATACAATTTGTATTAGATATATGTGTTAACAACTATTGTACGTAATCATAAGAGCACACACAAACCATTCTCCAAAACAAAACATGTATTAGAAAGAATTCAATTATTAATTAATTTCATAAATTGAACCAAAAGTATTTACAAGCCTATAACTTTCTTACGTTGTTCAATCCTAACTAAGAGGAAAACTAGTCACACATGGTTTGGATATAACACTTATAAATTGAAGAAACTAAAAAAGAAAACAAGTGGCTTGAGATTCCAAGCTCCAAGGTTCTTCAATGGCTTTCTCTTTGTTTTTGCTTTATTTTTTTTTACTGTTGCATGTGTTAATTTGATTTTGGATCTTTTATATAGCCCAACAAATGAGTAAAAAAAGTGTCGTCTTGCATGGCTTACCTAAGGGAATACGACTTACCTAGGCGGATTACCTAAAGACAAATGGCCTCCAAAACAGAATCTATCTAACTCATGCTTTTTATTCCATTTTTAGGCCTCAAAACCTACAAAATAACACAATTCAAAATGAGGCCATATTATATGCAACTGCCTGATAATTATAAGATATGGAGAAAAATTGCTAATTAAAGGTGCATTTTTGTTACAAAATCAAGGTAATATTTACATGTAAATTATCTTAAAATATACAACAAACAGTGTTACGTCAAACCCTTGCTAATTCTTCATCCAACATAACCATTACATAGGATAATCGACATTTAATGCTAAGGTTACATCAAACAATTTTAATACATCAATCATATTACACTCTCATCATCAATTAAGCTACTCTAACTTGTCAACAATATCATTATAGGATACATCACATTATTTCATTTCAATCAAGCATAGTAAGCACATTGAGTCAATTATCATAATTAATACATCATATTATCAAACACATAGAAACGATAAACACGCTTACATCATCATCACTTATTTACATCATCTTATTGATCATCACAATCATAGAATCCAATAAGGGATAGCTATGCAATCATCAAATACCAAAATGATCACAATCATAACATCATTTCAATTAAATATCAAACTATCCCCAATCTATTCCTCAATCTTGAATTTAAGATATATAATACTCCCCCTACCTGGAATCCTCAATTCTAAAGGTTAAAAATGCTCTCCAAACACTTCTGTTTTGTTCCTTATTACTAGATCTTAAATTCAATAATTTCCTATAATAAAGTCAAACAATTTTAGCAACTCGTACCCTAGTAAGTATGCCTTTCGGAATGCAATTCATCATTTAACCATAGTTTGGCAATGGACGCCTTACCGAATAATGACGACAACCTCCCACTTGATTCCATAAGCTCCAACGTGACTCACAACTCCAACTTAGCTCCGAACACAGTCTAGGATCAAGGAAACCGATTAATTAAAGCCTAGAACCAAGAATCAAAATAAACCGAACGACGGTTCCCTTCGATACTCACTGATAACAAAGAACAAGAAAGACCGCAAACTTTCAAACTTGCCCACAAATGCTCAATTAGGTCCAAACAACCTAGAGATACGTGAAATGTAAAGAATCGAGAATAATGGGTTCCAAAGGAAAAGAAAAACGAAGATAGGTCATAGCCCATACCTTGAAATCAAGAAATTGGAAGTTTCCCAAGCTCCTCCTATGCTACCCGTTAGATTAGAGAAGAAGAAAAGCTCAAGACTTACCTTAATTTGACATAAACTGAAGAAGAATAAGGTGAGTTTATGGTGATAAAGCCTACGGTGATGAGGAAGAGGGACAATGACTCGTGTTTCCTTTGGTGCATGCAAACCATGAGTGAAAGAAAGTGAGGGAGAGTGAATCATACAATAATTGGTCATTTGGCGTGTCTAGTTATCTTTTGAAATTAATCGGGTACTCCCAGTTACCGGGAATGCATCCAAATAAATTTTAGAAATTAACATAACCGTTCAAAAATAATTTAACACTCCTAATTTAATTATTTAACTAATAAAATTAACCAATAATTAAAATTTAGGATGTTACAAAAGATATAGAAAAAGTACATATGACCTAGTGAAAATTAATTTCTTTTTTATATAAAAGGAAATGAAATGAAATGATATATGATGAAATTTTTTGTTTAATAAATTTTAATAATTTTATAAATTTTATTAAAAATTATAAAAAAATAATATTTACATACTAAATTTATTATAATAAAATAATAAATTATATATATTAAATTCATTACCCATATAATTAATTTATTTTCACAAATTTTCTTTTCATTCATTCAAATAAGATATTATTTTTTCAACTCATTATTCTTCTTTCTTTGTCCACCAAAATAACATATTTTTACAATTTATTTCTACTTTATTTCTTTCATTCCCATTTCTTTCTTTCATATTCTTTTCTTCCTATTTCACTTCTTTGTCCAAACAATCAATAATGTATTAATTTGGATTGTTTTGTGCAGCTAAAATCTCTTTCATTTTAAATTATAATTTCAAATTTTCTTTTTACAATACATGTAGATTTGAAACCAAAAGGATACATGTTGATTCATTTACTACTATGTAAATGTCAAGTGCATTTTTTTTATTGCTTATTATTGAGATAGAATTTGGCCAACTATATTATCCAATGGTCAGTGTTTATCCGATATACCGTTCAAGATATTTTTGAATTCTATTTAACTAAGATGAAAAGAATTTGTGTAGTACATCTCAATTGAGTAACCCAGCTAAAATTTACTAAAAGTAAAATTCCAATCTTGATTCTGACTAAAAATCATATCTTAATGTTTTAAATGATAAAAAAATTTGTAGTAGAACATGTGTTGAAAATAAATTAAATTTAAAACCACTGTAAATCTAAAATATAGAAACTACTTTCAATATATAGCATTATGTTGTAATCATGTTCACATTTCGCGAGTCAAAACCCAACACCTAGTAATGATATTGAGAAAAGGTAACATGAATCCATTGAGTCTGTGAAACAGATCCATGTTGGCAAAAATAGTTTTTCAGATGTATGTTTAAATTGATTTGATTTGTTTCGAAATATAGGCTAAACAGTTGAAGCAAAAAACATGAATTTTGATGAATTTACCTGAACTAGAAAGTGCACATGTCGCTGAGGCTTTATAAATTATAGCAGAAGAAATGTCACCAGATCTTCTACCAATTGTTCCCAATCATTCTGAATTCGGCATTTACCAATTTGGATTTCAGAGTTTACTAGGCTCACAAATTGTCGAAGGAGGAACCAAATTGTAGCCAACAAAAATTACATTCATAATTTTAACACATCCTTCTCATACTAAAATTTGATGGGTGAGATTTTACAAAATTAGACATATATGAATGACTTAACATTTAAAATGGTTTAGATTTTAATACCATATTAAAAAGTAAATGAGTTTAAATCAATCTAAAAACTAACTCATAAGTTAAGAATTATGTTAAACTTTATAAACTAAACTATATATAACCATATTTTTAACTGATGTCAAACTTACATGAAATTCTTAACCATACAAAAATCCTTTACTTTGCTGTACATTCTCTTAACTTTGTTCCAATATAAAAATATTGTCTGAAAAATCTCATCAAATCACACACAATTTGCATCTTACCCCCACCACTTAATCCACAATAAAAGTAATTTTCTGCATCACTCTATCACATTAAAACCTTAATCAAGCAGGGAAGTGTCAATTCTTAACAGTTATCATTACTTTGTGACAATGCATTCTTAGGATGGTACGGTAAATATTTAGGATGTTCAACATTGGAGGTCATTATTTTCATTGTAATCATCATTATATTAAAGACAGACAGTAAATATGTTGTTGGTCTTCTGCTCATGCTGCTTTGCACGCATTCTATTGCTAAGAAATGATGAGTAACCGATAAAAAGTAATTTATTTGTACCATGAAAATTTACACACCACAAACCATTTAATATGCATTCTTTTGGAAATAGAAAATCTAACTTAATTCAAAAGTTAGTGTTATCATTTAAATCTTAGAAGTATTTTAATTATAGTTTTAGATGAAATAAGACGTATCTTTACACATTTAAGATAAAAAGACAGTTTTACTTTGCTTTAAGCACGAGTTATAATGAGTTGGTGTAATTTGAATATCTATTATGTGAATAATTGAATTAGTCTTGTGTATCATTGATAATTTGATTAAATTCCGGTGCTCATTTATATGATTTAGATGTAAAAAAAAATTAGGTTCGTCTCCGTTTGATATACAAGATCGGTAACCTTAACTAGTAGAAACACACGACCAAAATGTCTATTAATGAATACTGCCAACAACAAATGTTTTATCACCATAGGAATTTAATAAAGCTCTTTTGAACAAATGGAGGTGGAAAATAAAAATGAAAGAATGAAGTTTATGGATAAAAAGAATGAGTTCATTTTTACTTTTTTTTCCGAATAGTTTGAAATGCATTCTAATTTTTAATTGAGTTTTAATGATCTAACAAGTTTGAGATCATTGATGATGGTCTTTGTCTTTTCAAATTAAAATTAAAATACTTGTTTCAATTTTGATAATGAATAAATCAAACGAATTTTACATAGATTAAGAAGATTAACTAATAATTATTACTTACGTTAATGTTACCAAATATTTGATATATTTATCTAAAGTTTCTTTAATCTTATTTATTGGATAAAACATTTAGTTGTATTCAAGAAGAACATATTCAGTATATAAGTATTTAATGACATCAAAAAAGATATATTTACTTATATTTAAGATTAAAAAAATCCTAGTTGTAAGTAATTTCTACATTATAAAGTTACGGTATATTTTAATTTCAATATGAATAAATAAAATAACTATAACCATTAATGATCTGAGGCTTATGAAACCATTAAAGCCTAATCCTTACTTTCTATTCGGTTTTAGAGGTATGTGAGGGAAGTGCCCTTATCCTCTTTGTGTGTGAAACAAAATCTAGCTAGTTCTTAATGAGTCTCAGCAGTAGTCTCTGTTCAACTTTGGATTTCTGATCGTATTTAGCAAGTATACCAACCACAAGTCTTAGAAATTGTAGAATATATCTCTTTCTCTCCATGTTGCTATATGCTCGATTTGATACTTCTTAATTTGCCACCAAAATAGTCCCCACATTGGACCTACATAATCATTCTTCTGACTTCTAAGCTACATTCCGCAAAGCACATGCAGCATCTGAAATTCACATACTTGGTTTTGCATGTGCACATGACATCCTAACGAATTGGTTTATAAAGCAAGGGGTGTTAATAGAAAAGAAGCTGCGTGATGGAATAATCGTTGGCATTGAGAACAAAATTTTCACAAATATCTATTGAAATAGTTAAGATGTTAAGATAAGTCTCATGTTGGTTAAAAATATAATCAATATCTAGTTTATAGGACTTGAAATAACTTTTAATTCATGAGTTAAGAATATGGTCAGTATTTCATTTATTGGCCTTACTTTACTGACTGATGTATCTTCTTACTAGTATCATGTTTTTAATATTGGTATCATAGTATATATTTATCACTATATATGTGTGTCTATAAAAAAAATATAAAGCACAAGTTATTTTGATAGAAAAGTTAAATAGTTGTTACTAGATCAAATTGGTCATGCACTCATAGGCTTTTTTTTTAATTAATAGGGCGTTTTAAAAAATATTTACAGAAATAGGTTGTTTCAAAAAAAATTTACATGTCTAGGGTCGTTTTTGTGTGTTGTATGGGGCCCATAATAAGAAAACACTGACGGATTGACCAACTTGGAAGGAGGAAAACGACATACTATAATATGAAATTTCCTACATAAGAGAATCCAACAACTTCATCAAGAAAAAGAAAATGTATCAAAGATTTTATTTGCTTAAGGGTAGAAGTCAATCTTTTTCCTTAGCGGTCTTTGGAAGACTTAGCTTAAGCTTCCTTTCTTCCTTTAGATGGGGGCTATTGCACCACTTGTGGATAACAGGAGCAACAAAAAAACTATGTACCAGAGCCTCTGAATTTGAAGGGAGTAGAAGTGCTTCTGTCTGTAATTCCTTCTGGCTTTGATTTTGCCTTCGGGCCAAACAAGCCAGTGGTCTAATCTAAGGACCTTGAAGTAGGAGTCTTTCCTTTAATCTAATAATGTGAGGGCTGACGTATATTAGTTTCTTCCTTTTTTGTATTAAAAAGTTGCTTGGCTTTCTCTCCTGGCTTTTCAGTAGGCAAGTGAAGCGAGCTCTTCTTTATGGGGTAGCGGTAGAGGGGATTTTTTTCTCTCCCTCTTGATGTCTTGTTGGCCTAACCTAGAGTTGTAACATCCTAGGTCGATTTCCCATTTTATTTATATACGGCGAATTATTTTCACAATATCATTTTCGCGTTGAATAAAATTTGTATCATAGTATAAATTAGTATTTACTTCTTTTAACCCTTAACCCACTCGGCCTTGATAAATAATAATATTCACTTAAATGCAATCAAAATCATAATAAGAGTGCACGCAAAATAACATCCGCTCGGTAAGATGGAGTTGGAACAGCGGGAGAAGAAGAGAGGACAAGAAGAGGAAGAGAACAGGGGTCACTCGCCTGAGCGAGGCCCCAACATTCCTAGGCGAAACCCGAGAGTCGCTTAGGCGAGTACCAACTCGCTTGAGCGAATGCCACTCTGAAATCTAAGCGAACCAGACGCATAGGCGAACTCGCATGGGAATTCACTCGGTAAAATGGTTTACTCGGCAATAGGGTTTCACTCGGAAACCACTCCCTTTTCAGTCACTCGGGCATTCCACACTTGACTTATTACCACCTCTCACTCAGGAAGCTTAACTCGGTCACAACTCCCTCGGAAGAGGCTCGGATTTCCCCCTCGGACACATTCAACTCCTCTTCACTCGGAATCATGATACGCCTTCCTCACTCGGAATCTTCACACACTTTCTTCACTCGGAACTCTCTCCCAACCAGTCCCACTCGGGGTATTCTAACCTTTCACCTGGAAGGGGGGGTCTCTCGGTTATCCCCCACTCGGGAACGGATCCGCTAGTTAATGAGCTGACACAGCAAACAAGAAAACATAAAGATTCATGTGTTTTAAAATATAAATTCGCATCTGATTCGACTTAAGTTGGCACACAAATAATAATAAACACTCGGAAACTCCCTATACACATATACCCTACACAATCACTCAAAATCTCTCGGGCCTTGGCATCAATCTCCTCCTTGGCGCGACTCCATGGCTCCGGCGTCCTCCCTGTCACTGGTCACTAAATTAAAATAACAGCAAGGGTGAGTGTTTGGCATCATAATTAATGTAAAGTGGAATTTAACAAAATAAATATGTATATATATATATATATATATATATATATATATATATATATCATTCGGAAATCGTAGTAGTTCACTCGGCAAGCCCATCAACAGCATTCGGTAGAGATAACAATTCATACACATCAAATATATTAAATTTTCACATGGAGATTTATCGAGTTACACTCGGAAATTATAGCACATTACACACAATGAACACATCCACTTAACTTAGCACATATATCAAATTCATCGATGATCACCACTGACTCTCATGCAATCTGACTCCTAGTATCCGGATACTAAAGGATCGGCCTTCAGCTGGGGGTCCTACTTGACACCCCGTGAACCCTGCTTGGTTCACCGAGTCCTGCTTGACTCTCCACCTCGACCACTGGGTCCTACTTGACCACTGGGTAGCTCAACTGGGCACAAAAACCACGGGAGCCAGAAATGAGGGGCTACAATATACCGTCGGCCGTCCCACACCACATAGTTATACATACAGTTCACATTTCCCATATCAAACTTGGCCATCCACATCACTTTCTCATCACTCGGGTGACCTGCTTGTCAAGCCCGGATTCACATTATAACACCGCTTATCCCAACATTAAATATTTCAAACTCATTTCATAATCAACTCAGTCACACACCCGATCCTCAACTGATCGGTGTATATGGTCACACATACACACACATAGGCACACAACAACATGCAATAACATTTTCTTACCATGTTCGTACCATTCAACGGCTCGGATAAGAGGTAGATCCTACTCTAATTAATCATAACCCGAACACCCCCTTACCTCGATTCCACGCTTCGATGATCTGCTCTCGGTGTCGGTCCCTTCCTCTGGGTACGGGGTTCGCAGTCTCAGCTCCGTCACTCAGCCTTTCATTGCTTAACCTTCCACCTACGGGTCATAATGTAAAACCCGTTAACCCAATGTTCTCAGCTCATGGGCCACACTTGAGCTCACACTCACTAAAGGAGTGGAGAACGGACTCGAGTACAGCCATGCATGGCCCTTGGCTACCAGAGAAACGAAAGGGAACAAGGAGCCACAATAAAACGGATCAGTGGACTCACCTTGAGGTCACGATCACAGGAATGAGGTTCGATTAAAGCTTTAACACAAACGGAGTCCTCCCCTAACGCATGCAACTTAGCGACAAGCGAGGAGAGACGAAGAAGAAGAAGAAACAGATCAAAAGAAGAAGTAGTTCGTAAATAATGAAGAGGGGAGAGAGAGAATTTCCTTTTGTATAGAACTCAGGGGCAAGACAGCCTTTTCCCCCATTTCATTTACATTCTCATTAAAAGTTTTTAATCAATTTCATCACATAGGGATCCTACGCTGATTTGCTTTCACAATGCTTAATTATTCTAAACTGTCCAATACTTCACAAGAGTATCGATCCGAGCTGGATACCGGACAACCGGTGTCCAGGCGTAGTGTCCACACATCGGTGATCCGAGCTAACGCTTGGGAGGTCGGATACTTCATCCGTCCTTACATCTTTGTTATGCATATCCGATTGTCTCAGTCATTACAAGAGGTTGACCCAGACTCTGATTCCAAGTCAGGCGCTTTCCACACACCGGTTAGTCCAAGACCACTCCAGGCACACCGGATAAGCGTCAGTCACAAGACAGCACGTCTTTGACCGTTCTTCTCTGCACACCCGATCTTCAACACCGTTTGACCCTCACATTTGAGACCGGCCCGACACCGGATTCCCTGACCTCGGTTCAGGCAGATCAAATATTAAATAAATCTCTAAAACATTTGCTAATATTTTCCACTCTCCAAAAATTTTTATTAAAATACCAGGAATGTTACAAGAGTGATCTTTCCCGGAAAGAGAGTAGTGGCGCTTTTTACAAGTCTATATATTCTTTTTTATTTCGTTCCCCCTGTAAGATCACCAATGAGGTCTACAAATTTCACATCTAAGTAATACCTGATTTGATCGTTTACGATAGATATTTAACAACAACATTCTAAGCTAAGAAAAAAGATTTTTAGATATCGGTAGTTGTCCGGTCGTACCTAAACAATAAGATTCTAGAGAAAAATGCACCTAAGATCAAATATTTCGAGTTGGCTTCCATGGAAAATTCAAACTTTCTTTTGATGTTGCCATCACATAAAAAAATAAACTTTGAGGCTCAATAGCTAAATACATGGCAATTGAATCAAGAGTTGAGATCATATAGAGCATACTGCAAGTAGGAAGTGGAATTAATACAATGAATTCAAAAGCATCAAACTTCTCTTGTTTGGAAGAATCGAAACACACATAAAAATGATATCAATTGTATTTAATAATAGAAGGATTTGGCTGAAATATGTAAAATTGTCCCTTCTAAAAGGATTATTCTGGAATAAATGGGCAATAGTTAGGGGAGGTGCACTAGAGACAAGCAAAAGCCAGGTTATTAGATACCTCAGGAAAGCCCGACCAGAACCACACATGCAAGTCTCGTTCATGATAACTTATTCAAATTTGTGCGAACTAGCGGACCGATCACTAAGCACTATTGTCAACGGTTAAAAATCATAACCGCAGACAATTCATGTCACATTTAGAATGTCAAGCGTGATATGACCGTTTAAAATATTATCAGCCGTTAAAACTTTTAACCTTAAACCATAATACATAAAACTAAGATAAAAATTATTTTTTTAAAATCAATATATATTTAGTTTTATTTTAAAAAACAACAAAACAAAAAAACACTCAATAAAATTAAAATAAATAAAGTTACTGACTAATGTTGAATGCAATAAAAATAAAAGTTTAATATTAATATATAAATAATTTAAAAAACATATACGTTGTAAAATAAAAAATAAAAAATTAATATTAATATATAAATAATTTAAGAAAGAAAAAAATTGAAGAGACATTTTTTTATTACCATGATATTAGATATGTACAAAATATATTTAGAAAAATTATAAAATTAGTCTAATGGTTGTAAAAATGGTTAAAAAAAGAAAAAAATAGAAATTATACTTTTACCGATACATATAAATTACCGTTTAAATTGTAGCTTCTGAACCAATTTAGTTACCTACTTATAAATAAAAATTAATATTTATTAAAAATTAATTTTAATCGGTTAAAAAATAGTCCCTCATCTATAAAAAAAAGTAACAAATTAATAAGCAACACCCATAAAAAAAATTTCTCCTCAAATTTAATTTATCTAAAAAGATGATATAATTAATAAGAATATATTGTAAAAAATATATAAAAAAAAGAAAAATCCAAAATAATAACGAGGAGTATAAAATTTTTCTCAACTTGAGAAACCATAATAAAAAAGCATAAAAATCACACGCACTTGAAAACCCTCTAACCTTATACGTGTCGATCATATTTATAGGCCCTAGACAATACATAAAAATGACTCTAAACATATAATTTTTTTAAAACAACCTTGTTTCTATAAATATTTTTTTGAAAGGCATTAATAATAATAATAATAATAAACCTTGCCATCGTATATACTGTTGGATCTTTAAAGGTTTGAATGCATTGTTTAACTTTCTCTCTCCATAATTCAATGGATGCATTTGAAAATTAATATTTTTCTTTTGTATGTGATTTGTCCTGGAATCCGGGGTCAGTATTGACTGTCCTGACCGGAATCCTAGTTCAATCTCCTAACCGGAGTTACTTCACGTGCTCTTAATTTTACACTGTCTCAGTGAAGTACGGTATTATATACCTCAGTTCAGTGGGAATCCAAGACTCTTTGAATAAAGATGGTAATTAATGTCTTAATCCGTACTGGCGCTTCAAAACCACACCGGAGGGGTACCTGCAGAATATTCTTTGATGCTTAAGTCAGTACGGTAACCAAAGTAATTTAAGGTTACAAAGGTAACTTACGGGAATTAAATCAGATCTCTTTCAGTAATAAATGAGTTATATTTATAGGGTTTACCTTAGTTTCGGAAGTGATAACTTACTGTAGGTACATTGTCTGCAAGGTCAGGTTGCCCATACCTCTTCTGACTGATTGTCGGATTGTCAGTCATTGACCAGGGTTGAGGGGAAAGATCCGTAGTCAACATATGACTTAGGACTCTGGTCGTAACTTGCCAGTTATTGGTTGTAACGCCCTGGAGTCAACTTGCAAATCCCAAGATAATTACCGTCACCATATAAAATCTCATGGATAACTTATTTTTCACCTGGTAATTATCCAGAGATTCACAACCTAATTCTAGAGGTTACTAATACAATATCAGAGTGTGCAACCTTTTCATAATTGACTTCTTATTATTATACATAACATCAAAGTTTTATACACATTATATTTTACAACAGGCACCTAGATCTTATAAAATATAAAGATGTAAAATACCAAAGCATAGCATACACATAATACAACCATAGTAGTCACGCAAGCAAGCATCAGCCTCAAAAGCCTTCATAATTTATTCACATCAAGCATCATCCACTTTGTTACATATCTTCCTGGTTAACCACTAAAGGGTTGCCACAATTAATAGAAAGAGTGAGATAAAATATCAAATAAATAGAAATCAAATTAGAACATACACAATCACAAGTAGGATGCTATGCGATGCAGATGCCAAACAAGTATTTTGTATTATACTTATGTTATTATATTCCGTTCTTTTATATGAATGAAAATGCATGATGAATCCATTCTGGTGGGAACATCTGCAGTGATTTCCAACAATAACATTTTTACGGATATCCAACCGATACCGTGCCCCATAATGCAACACTACATCGGATAACAATATCATAATATCAATAACAAGTGTTGCGGGACCCCCCTTAAGGACACACTGCTTAGTCCTTAAGACGGCCGTGGTATAAAACCACCGCAGAGGTCTGTTGCTTAACAGAGCGCGTTCCCCCACCGGGAACCCCCTCAAAGAACCCCTCTGCGGATTCTTTGAACGGCCAATGCATATGATGCATGAATGCATTAAATTATCAAATTCCTTTATAATTAATTGTAACAATAAAATTGTTATAACAATCAATTAAGCATACTTTGTTTGTAATTCAAAGAATATGGAAACACATTTTCCATATTATTTATATCATAATTCAATCATATGGAAACACATTTTCCATAATATTGATATCATATTTCAAACATATGGAAACATATTTTCCATAATATTTAATAATTTAAAGAATATGGAAACATATTTTCCATGTTATAGTAATTGTTTAATATCATATTTCAAACCATTTGGCATCAATTTCACAATTTAATTCAAATTAAATTAAAATCTAACTATATGAGTTTCTAAACAATTAAGCAAACAATTCTAACTTAATTTCTATGTATTTAATATCCTATCCCCTCTTTCTTACCTCAAGTGAAGATCGTTAAGCTTTCCTTATGCTAAACTTCCTTGTATTTCTTCAAATCTTCAAGTTTGCGTAATTTCTTCTTATGCGAAAATTAAAGAGTTTAAGTATGACAATGAAGGTTTTTAGAGCTTGAAGAGGGAGATGAAAGGTTATAGGATTAGTGAGGTTTTTGGTTTGAGGAAATTTGGAAGGTTGGAGCCCTATTTATAGGCTTTCAATGGCGGTTACTGTAGTAAATTACTGTAGCAAATTACTGTAGCAGCTTGAAATGACATGAGGCGGTGGGAAAAATGGAGAACTCTCATGAATTCTCTACATTTCACAAGATTTTTCATGTGACGTTTTACTGTAGCATTTTACTGTAGCATTTTACTATAGAAGATTTTTATTTTATTTCATTATTCTATTTTACGTTCCATTCTTGTTTAATTCCGTTTTAAGTCAGACTAAAAATATCCTTGTATTCATAATTAAATTTTCTATTTTCTAGGATTTATTTCTTATTTCTCTAAGAAACTTTAATTTTTCACTGTTTAATTACCGCTTAAAAATTGGGCTGTTACATTGGTGACGTGGCGTGACGCATTCATTGAATTATGGAGTACTGTTACCACCCTAGATCAGTATGTATATCCTAAGTTGTGTTTGTGATTTAAATATTTTTCATTCTTTCAATACTATTTAATTTTTTCTTTCTCCAAAACCATCACAAAAAACAAATCAGAAACTAACCAAGAACAATATTGTGCAATATAAGAAAAACCAAAATAGAAACATATATCAGGCAGACCCAGATTAAGCATAATACATTTTAAAAAAAAGATAAAAAAAAAGAAAGAGAAGTAAAACACTAAGGTTTTGTGTGATTCAATCAATGTGACTTATATTCATATGAGAGAAAGCAATTAAAAGATCATCAAGAACAGATTATAAGAAAATTTAAAAGTTTTTGCTGTTAGGATTCTTCAACTACCTAAACCTAAACTTTTAGGTTGCGTTTAGTTACAGAAAATTATTCTAGTTTTTTGGGAAAAAAATTTCGCTTGTTTTCCAAAATTTTCATTTCCTAGAATAGTTAGAAAAATTTTGAAATCCCGTTTAGATAATGTAACAGTTTTTCAATTTGGAAAACTAAAAAACTAAAAAAGTTGTTCAAGTAAGTTTTCTAAATTTTTTTCAAACATTATTTAATTCAAATTAACTGAGATATGTCTTTTATATATATATTATTTATGACAATATTTTATACTATATGCATCACATAAAAATTGTGACAAAAATTTAAAGTAATATTAAAATAAGAGCAAATGAGTTTGTGTTTAAATATATTTTAAAATAGTTACAAAGAATAATAAAAATATTATCATGATACATCATAAAAATCATGCAAAATATTTAATCTTAAATTTAACAAAAAAATGTAAATTGATAGATATGGTGAGGTTGATCTTTCCGCTAATAACTAACTTATAATATAGATAAGGTCTCTACAACCTTTACCATTTTTTTCGTTAAGACAATTCAATATTTAAGGATGATAATACTAATTTAAATGAACAGTGTAAGTTGCCATGTTTCTAATTTTTGAAAACTTGTAGAAGTAGAACTTTTCAAATTGGTAGCAGTTTGTTTCATATTCCCATTTGGTTACAACAGTCTTTATCTTGTAATTCAATTATCTTATCTTGTAGTTCAGTTACCTTATCTTGTAATTCAGTTATCACCTTTTTTATTTTTTAACTTTTTTTAGAAAACCTTTTAAAAGAGTTTTCTTATTTTTTTAAAAAATAGAAAATCAGTTTTCTATTTTTCTATAAAAAAAATTAAATAATTTGTAAATAAACAGGTTTTTTAATTTTTTAATTTTTCTAAGAAAAATTTTCTAATTTTTTAAGAAAACTTATGAATTAAACGCAACATTAATATTCCATTTCTTTTCTCTTTTTGATTTCTTTTTTTTTTCAAACTTCTCTAACATGTAACACAATTGTTACAACTGATTACATTTAAAAGATAAGCTAACAATCTTATATATACATAATGGAAACAAATTAAAACAAAAAATTGTTATTCCTAACAAGAAAATTAATAGAATTCTGTTATTCTAAACAGAATTTGTTAGAACTAAATTGGTTGAGTTTTAGAGTCACTCTTCACATGCATCTTTTGTCTTTTTTTCTTCTTCTTATCATCCATCCACCTATTCTTTCTCTTTCCTCCTTTCATTTTTTTTCTTCCATCCTATCTTCCATTTCATCTCCATCATTCTCCACCATTGGTTCTCCCCACTCCATTTTCTCTTACTTCTTTCAGTATTTTCTCTTTCCTTGTCGTACTGCATCCTCCTTCCCTGTTTCTTCTTTTATTTCCTTCTTTCCTTTTTTCAAATGTTCATAATTTGTTCTTCATCTCTAGCATCACCAAAACCCTAAACTTTTTCTCTACTGAACGAACATCTCACCAAAACAAGGAAAAAATGGTAAGAAGGAAAAATGATGAACTGCATTAGCTCTTATTTTTTGAATATAGATTGGTACATGCAAGTATAAAAATCAGTGTTTTTCTAATGTTTCGACACACACTTGTTGCCTCAAATTTTACATAGGATGTTTTGGAGTGTAGATAGATACATGAAAGTATAGAAATGGGGGCAATGGTGCTTTATGTTTTGTGAAATGCATGAATGGAAGAATTGGTAATTTTTTGTTTTTGGTGATTGATTTAGGTATTTGGTTTATATTTGAATATTTATTTATTTTTATTTATTCTTCTTCTCTGTAAAAAAATAGAAAATTCAGTTATCATTTTAATGTATATTACAGAGATTTATATTTGAACTATGTGTATATTTGACTTTTTTTTATTTGTAATAAATGAGGATTTATTTATTTATTTTGATGATAGCTCTTTCGGTAGCTACTTTCAGGTTTTTGTTTTCTGCTGTCATAGTATGTTGTTCTCAATTTTACATAGCATCAATTTAAATTAAATTTGTATCTATCTAATGACTTAGTCAAATAGTATCTATTTAATATGTTTTTGCATCTTTCTATTTTTTTTGTTCTGAATTTGGTACAACATCAATTGAAATTGGATGTGTATAGGTTGCTTCAGTCAATGAGTAATAATTTAAAAAGTAATAAACTATATAATATAAAAGTATTGAAGTACTAATAAAAACAAAAGTTAAAGTAAATATATACAAGACCGAAAATATTAAAATCTAAAATGAATAAATTGATTTAAAATTTTTTAAATGAGCAAAGCCAAGAATAAGAAAACAGAAGTCAAAGTGAAAAACTATGAAGAAATAAATTTAATAAAAAATGGTAATCCAACAGAATACAAAAAGTTGGCAACAAAAGGTTTGATGCATTCATTGGTTTCATCAATAGTGTAGAGGATGCATCCAATAAGACACATGAATTTTTGGTACAAATAAAATTGGGGGAAATGAATGTAGCCTTGACTAATGATGGAACACTCCCCATGCATTAAATATAACAAATTTTTATTTATTTAAATATAGGAATTATTGATCCAACAATTGCCAAAGTAACTGATAGAATATTTCCCTGTTTTTTCTCTCTCATTACATAATATTTAATGAATAAATTGAGTTATTATTATTTTTCTCTATTTTTAATGATTTTTTATTTTATGGTTGAATGTGTATCTCTGAAAGTGCATGAATTTGAATTGATAGCTTAAATCCTTATAAATTTTATATAGTGTGAAGTGAAATAAGATGTGCATTTCATATATATGGGATGGTTTAGAAAAGAAAGCTCAGAATTTTATATAACATTTTGATGAAGTGATATCTCTTTTTAATACATTCCTAACTGATTTATTTGAAATTAAAAATTTAAAGGTTTTTACATTTTAAAAAATTTGTAAACTAATAAACTGAAACTTAACTTTTCTCTAATATCCGATAAGCAACCATTAGCTTATTGTGGACATCAATAGTCAATGGTTTGTAAGAAGCTTTTGACATTTTATTCCAAGTTTATGTGTGATTTTTTATTTGCATTAACTGTTACTTTAATTTTCATTCTTGGATATGCTTCCTTTGATTAATTGTTGTTAGAGTTTCCTCTTTATTTTTTGTTTTACAGGTTTTATCATTTTATCCTTAAAATATGTATTTATATTTACATTTATATATAGAGTTTTTGTTGTTTTAATTTTTCATATTCTATCATACTTAAAGTTTTTACCTAATTTAAAACATGTTTATTTGTGTTATTATTGTTAGAGTTTCATTTTTGTTTTGTGGGTTTTAGTTGTTTACCCTTAAAATATCTGTTTGAATGAAACAAATGGTATTTTTTTGTTTTTGGTGATTTATTTAGGCATTTGGTTCATATTTTGTATGTTTATTTATTTTTATTTATTCTTCTCTATAAAAAATAGAAAATTCAATTATCATTTGACACTTCTACATAGAAGTTATTCAATCTGATGAAGGTATCTTCATTTTTTAAAGAAAGTATGTTCTAGAAATTCTAAACAAGTTTCAGATGCAGGATTACAATCCAGCTAGTACATCGATAAAGAAGGTTTAAAGCTTGTGAAATAGTGTGGAGGCAATAGTGTTAACACCACTCTTTACAAACAAATTGTTGGAAGTCTAATGTACCTCACTACAACAAGACCGGATATAATGCATGTTGTTAGTTTAGTTAGCAGATTCATGGAATCTCTGAAGGAAATGCATCTACTAGCAACAAAATGAATCTTCAAGTATTTGCAAGGCACAACTAATTATGGCATATTGTATAGAAGATGAGAAATACTAGATTTGGTGGGATTTATTATTCAGTTTTACCACTTAGTAGTTGTTTCTATTTGTTAGGCACTAGACATTATGTTTACAAAGTCTTTAGGAGAAAGTTCAGATTTTAGATATTTTTATTTTATTTGGTATTCGGTTTCTATTTTTATGGTCTAATTTATTTTTGATGCATCCCTATATAAACACTTATTGTTGATGAATAAAGTGTGTTATTTCTCCCAACTTTTATACTGCATTTTATTTTGTTTTTTTATTTGCATTAGCTGCTAGCTGCTGCCACTTTCAACATTCACTTGGTGTTGTATATAAACTAATAAAAAAATATAAATTGTTATTATATATATATATATTATAATTTTTTATATATATTTAAAAGAAGTTGTTGTTTAACTACAAAGTGATATATGATATAGTAGGTGATGGATTCAAGTCCTACCTAATACATTTTTAAAATTCTTAATTTTACTCATAATAAGCATATGATACATGGATGAGTGACAGTAAAATCGTCATTATTTATTCATATTCTGTTGACATTGAAGTCGTAAGAATCTTTGATTGTGGTGGTGTGTTTCAACTGCGGAACACGGGAGGAATGGAGTGGGGTTGCGCTTATATGGAAAGTTGAACTTTTGCAATGAAGAAATAGAGTGGGGTTTATGCTTACCTGGAAAGTTGAACCATTGCCAATATGAAGAAGACAATGAAAATCGTTATGGCCCAACAAGCTTCTCTGTGCCTTCTTTTCAATAAGACACAGTTTCTCCACTACTATCATTTACTCTTTGACATTCTTCCCAACAGTGCCATTACTTTGAGTGGGTCTCAGGATGGGCAAGTTTCTTATGATTTTCTCATCATGAAGACTTTCATGATTAATCATATTCTTTTTCATGGACACATATTTCATAATATTTTTATGTTATTCAAAGGTACAACTGTTACGATTACAAGGATAAAATTGTATACTGAATTTTAACATATTTAAACACTCATCACTTTCAAGAAAAATATTTTCTAATTTTATTCTTAATTACAATATTATCTTCTTAGTTTTAATCAAAAAATTATCACATTGTTTTTTATTTTCAGAAATTTATACTACAAATAATAAAAACAAGAAAGTATTATTTTCAATGTTTTATGTACAAACTTTTAAAAATAAAAAATAATGTAATAATTTTATAATTAAAACTAAGATGATAGTTTTAAAATAAAAATAAAATGAAACAAAAAACATTTTCTAAGAGTAAACAGTATAAATGAGAATAGGTTAGACCATCTGTCAGGGTCTATTAACTTAGTCTATTTAAAGTTTAATTTAATACAACTTATGTAATATAAGTATTAGGTTAAAGCTTTTTAAAAACTCTATTTAATTAAATAGGTGAGAATACTTTCTATGAATCATAATTTATAAAATTAAATTTTGTTTAAATTACCTTTAATATATAAAATTGATAATTAAATGAATGATGTAAGTAGGTGTTAACCATAGTTATTATGTGCCTATGTCACCCTACAACTCAAACTCAACCCTGACGTAAAATCCAAAACCTATATGAAACCAGTTTACTCCCATCCATAGTAAACAGAGTACAAGAGATCAAAACAAGGACCTACATTTAGTGTTTAGGGACCTAAGTTGTGCTCTTGAATCTTATGGACCTGGATCATGCAAATACGACGAGTGGGACTCTACTGAGATTGGTTATCTAATGCTGCTGTGGAATCTAAGCACGAATCCAAATCGGGTTGTTTTGGCAGATAGTTTAAATACTCATCAATAAATTAATGGACATCTTGTAGTTAAAATTAGATTAATACATTTATACATGTATACATACATATTCTTGAACTACATTCTCCTTATACTTAATCTAACCATATTTGCTACCATATTCATCTAATTTTAGTTCATATTTTTTCTAATGGATAATCTGACAGTATTTGCTAGATAAATATAGTATTTCTTATGAATTCAATTTATTAGTTTTATACTACCTCTGATTCTAAATATAAACAAATATTAATAGATTTTTTTGATTTTATATTACAACTAAAATTTTACATTTGTAATGTCATTATATATTTATCTTTTAAATATATGTTATTCTTTTATTGTATTCCTAAGATCACTAATATTTGTTTAATAAATGACATTAGAAATTAAGAAACTACATTAAGTATTTGAAAACATTAATTAAAAAAACTATTATTTTTAATATATGTGAAATTAATTACTTTTAGTTATATTTAAAATCAGAAATATAAAGTTTATATTTTCACACTTGCTGTAAGATTCTCCAGGCTCGTGTGTCACCTGAACAACAAATGTATACCTTATCTTTTCTCAAAAATTACATTTTTCTTAGAGTTGTTTTGTTAGTGATTAGTTAGTGTTACTTGATTTATAAATACTTTTTTAATCCCATTGTATCTTTTATCTTTTTTTAATATGAATTTACATAACTTTATACTTAAATCTTACTTATTTTTTCTTCAACTTAAAATTTTATTATAGTATCAAAGCTTTAAAGAGATCAATAATCCATTTTTGTTGTGATTATCAAGAAACATTTTCACAACCTACCATTTATGATCCTTCTTCCTTTCTCTTAGCTCATACTCATCTATTATGGAGATTGACAAAGAAGGAGAAGAAATCCAGTCCCCTTCACATTAGCTTGAATAAATTCACAAAAGATGCACTGGAATGGAAGCCAGCACCAAACCTATTCATCTTCAGTACCTTTGATTCTGATATATGCATTGCACCTCCGTTCTTCCACACCACCGTCGAGCGGCGCCTTTGTTTTTGACAACCCAACCACAAGTGAAGTTCTCTTCAGTATCAAATGGAATCATTCCTCTTTCTAAGGGATTCGCGTTGTTCACCATATTCCCTTTGTGTGGCAATTTCTGTATGATAAATCCTCGGAATGGAATTATCATTCTTCTCTTGTAGCCAATTCGGGAGATTCTTCTATGCTTGGTGACCAATTGAAAGCATCTAAACTACTGAGGCATTACTTGGTGAGCTTTAGGAGAAATACAAAGAAGCTGCACCAACAACACTTGCTTTGCTTGAGCAATGCTGCAATGAAGTGGCTTCTAAACTTGCTAGAATGGACTCAAAAACACAGGCCACTTCTGATGTTGCCCATCTTAGGAAATTTGCAATGCTATATATAGCTTCTATCAACAACCATGTTGGTGCATTAATTGATGATGCAGTGGACCCTTTCCCTGAACAGTGGGGGAAAACAACAATTGCTCCTTCTCTAGAGGATATGGGTATCTACAAAGCAGTAATTGCATTGATAATAACACCTTTTCTAAATTAGTAAATTTTTTCCTGATTATGGTTTTCTTATGTTGGTATCAAATTGTATTTCAAGCCAACCATGGGTATTCAATTATTGGTATGGGGATGTTAGAGTTGTTATCTTGTTAATTTGTTTGTTAGTGATTAGTTAAGGATTAATCTATATTAGTTGATCTATAAATACTCTTCCAATCCTACTATAGGTTTTATTTTTTATTTTTATTTTCAATATGAATTTACATGTTGTCGTTACCTTTTTTTTTTCCAACGCAAAATTTTGTTAATTTTACCTCCAATCTTAATGTGTAGTAAATAGCTATATGCATCTATAATATTCATGGGTAATTATTAAACTCGCTTCAAACCCATTTAAACGAATACCCATAAAGGTATGAGACATGCATAAGGTGGATTTCTCCTCATGAAGTGAATAGCGAGTAAGCACTATAGCTTATTTTGTTTCATTGTCATCTCTAATAAAATTTTTCTTGTTTAAGACAAATCCAACCAGATATCTTATGTAGGGATGAAAATAGGTCAGGCCGTCCGTCGGGGGCCTATGGCCCGACTCGTTTAAAGCTTACATAGGTCAGGCTTGTCGGGCTAGAAGGCCAGGCTTAGGCTTTTAAAAAGGCCTTTTTAACTAAACAGGTCAGGAAATATAATAAAATTAGTACCGGTGCATTTAATGAAAGGTATAATCGTGTGTGTAGGTGTATGTATGTGTCAATATGCATAACTCTTCAATAAGTTTTTACGGATTTAGATCAACTATTTTAGTAACTAGTGTAATAAATTGGTATAAAGATAATTAATAAATTTTATTGTTTAATCTTGTGAATCCAACGATTTATATTATATTCAAGAGAAAAATAGAAAGAGAATATATCGGAGAGAGGATCCAAATTCGTTTTCACCATACAAATTAATTAATTGATATATTGCTAAAAAAGAAAAATAACTATTAATTATAAGTGATTCATTATTTAATGCATACAAAGTCTTCCAATAATGTCAAGTTTGAATCTCACTTAACCCAGGAAATAAAAACTGTACATAACAAAAACAAGTACTCACAGGCGTAGTTTTAATATATAACGTTTAAGGTAACGAAATGGAACAATGGAAAAGAAGAAAATTTATCCTACGGTGCAACAGAGTTTTGATTGTCTTAAATGTATAAATGATTAATATCAATCTTTAAATTTTTTCATTTCTCCAACTGTAAAGTAAACATCCTCATAAAGTAACGATAGGTAGCAAGCAAGTTGAAAATAAATGTATACATGAGGACGTAGAAAACTGAACTCAAAACAGTAACATCAACTCAAAGAGTAACATCAGCACGCCATATTCATTGGAAAATGATGCACATGAAACTGAGGGCTATATGTATGTCAAGTCCTTAGCTGAATATAATGCGTTATCATGAAACGTAGATAGATAGATAGATACCTTTGTCACTATTAAAAGGTTCTCTTCAATGTCTATTTCAGTTATCATGATAGAAAGATGGAGAAGAAGAGGGTGCAAATTGAGATTGAAAGTGATGGATATAAAGAAGGAAAGAGGAGAAGGATATAAATATTTTTATGAAAAAGTAAATACATATAAACCTCATTTTGCCACGTTAAATGAGTGTTGGAAGAGGAAAAACAAAACAAAAAAATAAATTATATATAATGGCTCCACCCAACCTACCAAGGTCTGCCACAATAAGTTGGGTCAGGTCAAATGAATGAAACAATTGAGTCAAGTATATTGTCACAATGCCTTTAGCTTAGATTAAAAAAATATGTGTTTATTAATTTTTTGCAGTTGTCTTTTTTTTTTTTTTACAAAGATCCATTTTAAAAGAACTATGCATTA